>JAWWEV010000167.1:36833119-36897748 GCA_035583235.1 Hafferia zeledoni
AAAAGCAGGTTTCTTCACATTACATCACTTTGTGCTGGCTTTCCCCAGGACCACTTCTACAATTTCTGCTGATTCTGACAACATATTAAAAGGCAAGACTGGCAAGCAGTCACGGGGTCCTCAAAGTCTGGGAGACACTGAGGAAATCTTCAGGGTTGAGCAGTTCTTCAGGATTGTATTTCTGCTAGCTGGTCCATCAATTTATTTCCAAAATGTACCATATAAAAAAACCCCCAAAACCTTACTATTTTCAAAGTATATTGAAAGTGACATCAATTGACTTAAAAATCTTAATTGTGGGGAGAAGCAAGAGATTGTGAACAGCTGAACTAATTCACTTCAAAATCCCCATGACTACAATTTCAGCAATAGGAAATATTCCTATAAATTAATGCTTTGCTTTATTCTGAATAATTTACGATGCTACTTGTGAGACTATCAGAATGGCTTACTGATCAGAATTGCACCATTTTGAATGCTGAGGAAGTGCCAGTGACTTTTTGAAGGAATTCCCAGGCAGGCTGTGCCTTGATCTGGTTTGCACCTTTTAGTGCCAGGCCTGGACCTAATTCTTTAGCCTCAGGTCAGGTTAGGAAGTATGTACTGGGGGACTTTAATTAGAAAACAGGGAAGAGAGTTAAAAAGCTTGTGTTTCAAAGAAATAAATGAAAATTGAGTATCTGTATGAAGGTAGCACTTTATTTGTAGTATGAACAGTCAAGGAATCTGAATGAGATGATAAATGAAAAGGCTTATTTAGATCACAGCAAAAAATTAAATAGTCTGAACTAAACTATTGACATTTAGATCAAAATATAAAAGTCTATAAGAAGACTATATACATTACTGAAATGGCCTAAGATCATCATGCTTCAAAACACACTACAGACTTCCATACCTCTGGAAGATTTATTTAAAATGCACTTTTAAAAGAAGAACAAGGAAGATGACTGTAGTATTTTTGAAAATTAACAAGAACCAAGGAGAAACCTCACCTAACACAGGAAAACATGGAGCAAACACTTGACAAATTAGATTTATTTAAATGATGGATAAACTAGAATATTACTGACTTAACTTCTCCAGTTACTGTTGACTCTTGTAACTTTGGAAATGAGAATAATTTGTGGTGATTTTCTTACTGATTTACTCAGAAGCATGAATGCCATATTAAACACAACTTTGCTGAGATTTCTGAAAACTGCAATAGAGAAACTTGTTTTTGTAGTATTCTTACATCATCTTTAAGAACAAATGAAAGGGAATATAGAAACCGCTCAGTGGAAAAAAACCCCAAACCCAAACAAAACCAACAAACAACCAAAAAAACCCCCAAAACTCCAACCAAAAAGAATGCTAACCAGTGGCAAATCTATATGCAAAAGAATACATTTTTCTATAATCCCCTAAAGACAAGCATTTATAAATTTCACAAAAACATATAATTTGGGTTGGAAGGGACCTTTGAAAGTTACCTAGTCCAAAACTCTGCAATAAGCAGGGACATTTTTAACCAGAGGAGGTTGGCTGGAGTCCTGTCCAACCTGACCTTGAATCAGGGACAGGGCATCCACCACGACTCTGGGCACCAGTTCCAGGGCTTCACCACCCTCATTGTAAAAAATTTCTTCCTTATATCTAAAAAGCCATTACTTCTTGTCCTTTCACAACAGGCCCTGCTAAAAAGTATGTCCTCAGTTGTTTTTGAAAATCATGTCCAAATTACTGCAAATTATTTTAGAGCACATTTGTTACTAGCTTTTCTTTATTCAGATTGTCCATTTCAAATTGTTAAATAAATTCACAATCCAATCTGCAGTTTATAGCTACCAAATTGAAATTAGAATACATAAGGTAATTACACCTTTCTTTTAAGAAAATGGAACCAGAAACTGAAACTTTTTCGTATTTTACGGGTCTCTATGCATTATTTACTATAGACTTAATGGACAAATGTAAACTATAAAGATTCTTCTACATAGGGCATATCATAGTAAAGTCACTTTATCTGCCTATCTAGTATCAGGTGCCTACCTAAAATTTAAGTGCATGCCTGAAAAATAAAACTGAAAAATAATGACAGATGTTATTTCTTTTAGTGTCATTTCCTCTTGTCCATTACATGGGGACAAGCTGTGGCCCTTTAATCACTGAAATATATGCTAAATGTTACAAACTCCACATCTTGAGCTTGGCTCAAAAGACTTAACAACATGTAGAAAGTTAACATATAGGGATGTCAGACACATTATCTTAAAGAAAACCAATGATAGCAAGAATACTACTCTGCATTTTTCCGATAGTTTCCAGGCCTTTTACAGATCTGAAATTAATGAGGCCTAACAATAACCTGAGAGGTGGCATTATAATTTGTTTGTGGATCTGAGCTGAAAATTTGAGCTGTAAAAAGGAAGAATTAGTGACATTAAAAGGCAAAAGCATCTATAAATTATGTGTACAACTTGTAAGTTTAAGGCACCTGGTGCTAAGAATGAGATCCAAAACCAGACCAGATGCTCATGCTCCCCTTAGCAGTTCATGGAGACTTTGCTATTCAAAGCACCATGTAGTGAATGGAAAGTGATGCAAAGATACCCAAAGGAAGTTTGGGAAGCCACCTTGGAGGACAGGTGACTTTGCCTCTAAGTTGAAAGAGCTCAGTACTGTGAAAGTCAGCTAGGAAAGCAGAGAAGTGTGCATGTTCAATGTGGTCTTCACCTTTTCTCTGCTGAAGGTGAGTATTCTCGATGTAGGTTTGGCTCAGCTCCATTGGGGAATAATTGCACTGCTTGCATCTTATTATACTAATGAATCATATGTGCACCATGAGAAAAATGTGGATCCTAGTGGAGTTACTGGCAAACATCCCACAGACTAAGCAGGAGACTTAGTTGAACCCAGTGAAGACAAAGGACACTAATGGATTCCTGTAGGGTGTTTCTCAGCAAAAATGACCTGCCCTACAGCTGGCAAGCCTCTGTAACAAGGCAACCACTAGCTGTCCCATCAACCCCTTAAGTACTCCAGGTAAAGCATTTAACTGAAAATAGAAATGAACTGTTACTTTTATTTTTCATGCAAAGCTAAAATGACACTTTTAGAAAAGTGAAAATAGATGTTCTTTTTCAAAGCAAAGAGCAAAACCAACCAGTCAGTTTTCTGAATGCAATCTGTGTGATTAATGTGTCTCGAAATACAGACATTTCTATAAAATATTAATCACTTCACTTCTGGACTGTATTAAATTACATTTAGCAGTTTTGAAATTACTTCCATATATTTTATGAGCAAATAATGTTTATTAAAAATTTTCATCATGTAAACCACTTCCTGTATAATTTTACTCTTTTTGTTAAAAAAATCTGTCTTGTTTGCCAAGCACAATAGAAGTCCAAGTTGCTTCCTAGGAGCAGAGATGACTTTTGTGAGCAGGAATCTGAAGAATGTGCTTATTTTCCCTTATAACTATAGTTTATAAAATTTCAGCTGTGAATGTTGAAGAGTAACTGATTTTCTAAAAAATATTTTGCTTTTTTAACAGGATATCATCATTGTAGCTGCTCTAATTTAAATTATTTACACAGGCAAGTCTATATTAAAGTTATGAATACAGTCTAAATGCTTGATTTATCTCATAATACCCAGAACGACTGAAATGTGCTTAATTTCTGTTTTACTAAAAAGAAAAATTCCCTTAATTGCAAAAGTAATTTGGTGCCATACTAGTTGTTTGATGTAATAAGGTGTATAGTTCACAAATACATCTATCACTTAAACATGATTATTTTCTGTTTCCTTTCACTCTTATTAAGATGAAACTTCATAAAATAAGATTAGATCATAAAAAACCAAAATTGTAATATGATAGCTAGTGTTTAATAAACACCATATTTTCTCTTATTCATGAGTTCAGAGGTAGAGAGGAGTGCCACACCTCTTTCATGTGCACAACAGATTCACTGTCAGACAGGAAGGAGTTGGCAGGCTCATGAATACGCTAAAGGAGGAGAGCATCTGTTCAGGAACAAAACCTTCCTAGCAGAGCCTTTCAGGCAGTAGCTGGACCCTTTGACATGGTACTTGTGAGAGTGTGTGTGCACGTGCATGTAACTGGAAAGGCAGGAATGCAGGGAAAACGATCATGGTGGAAGCACTGACTGTCATATTAGCGAGGTAAATATAGAATTTTTATAAGAGGAAAGTATTTTTAGATTTTAAATATGAAAGAACTGTTTTCATGACTTTCAGACACCAAATGAGAAAAATGTCTATGTTGTTTAGTGGGACAATTCCCATAAATGTTTATGCACATAAGTTGTTCCTACTCAGTAGAGCAGTTCTTTTGACCATAGTCTGTGGAGTCTGTATGTGGAGAATGGGAAGAATGGGCCTGGTCTCCTCATACCACTGGCCAAAACGAAAGAACTGCATATCTATTCAAGGCAATTAGCACCTATTACGAAGACATGGCTGTTCTGCATTCTTCACACAGGCTAAAGAGCCACATACACCTTTGGTGAAAAAATAGAACACATGGGCTGAACGATAGGTTTCTAGAGGATATATTCCATAGTTATATTTGTCTGTTGTTGTTCAGGACTCCAAAACATAATCTTCATACCAAGGATTTAAGGATTTAAAGGTTTTGCTTTTTTACACCTTTTTATGTAGGTGTATCATAACAAAGGCTTTTATTTGGCAATACCTTTTAAGACATATTGGCTCACTTTGTGCATATGTGTTTTGATGTGTGATTTAGATGTAAAGTATTTGGCATAGGCATATAGAACCCATTTCAGAGTCATAGCTCAGAATTCAAGTTTTAGAAGCAAATGTTCTTACTGTTTTGTTAACTTACTATGAGTTCAAACAGCCGGGAGTCTCCTAATATAGTCTCACCTGACTAAATACTGGATTCATAAATCTAGGCAAAAGAACAGAACTGCATATCTGTTGAAAGCAATTAGTGCCTGTTAGGAAAACAATGGCTGTTCTTTGTTCTTCACAATGAAAAAAAAAAGAGCCACATACAATTTTGGTTAAAATCAGAACAAATATGCACAAACAGCAGATTTCCAGAAAAGGTATTTCTTTATTTTCCAGCATATTTGTTTCCCCGGGTAGGGAGGACACATTCACATATAGTCCTATAAATGCAATTTGATTTGAAAGTATTGCAGCCCACAATCAACTTCTCAGCAATTGGTGAATGTTCTTTATATCCCATTGGATTTGCTATTCAAGACAATTTCTATATAAGTAAAATATCTTTACAAGGATAGTTTCAATAGTAGAATTCAGTATGACAAATGATGTGATCACTTTCTAATTGTAATATGTTGGTAAAATGAATGTCTCCCCTGCTCCTTCCAGTGCCATTTGTTGACTTTTATCTCCTCAGATGTTTGCAATTTGGAAGAATCTGCTCTTCTTGTGATATTAAAAAAATGCAGTCTCTGGCAACTTTTTTTTACAGGAGGAAAGGTGTTGCCCTGTAAGAAAGACTGCTTTAAAACACAATGCTTAGCATTGTTTCTTTAGAAATGTAATATTTTAGCATATTTTTCTTGTTCCATCTGAACTGTTTGTATCTGATACTACAACAATTTGGTTATTGAAATCACCTTGTTATGTTCGGAACTTGACCAGTAATATTTAGTCAAATGAAGTGATGTATTATTCATGTTTGGTTAGGTCAGCTGAACACATTTCAGCCTTACCGTGTTTGCAATCATCTTGACTTGTGTCATAATATTTTCCATCACCTCTCCCGAGGCACATTTAGCACCTTTTTTCCCCCTCCTTTTAGAAAAAGAAATTCTCAATTATAGCAGCAAAGCAAACAAGGAACTGAAATCCACCCATTTCCTAAAGCTCTATTATCCCTGAGGCATGTGAAACAAAAACATATCAATACTAACGACTTAACAGAAAGCAATCAAGAAAAAACTTCTCACTCTCTTCTCCTCACACGCCTATAACAAATGCGCCTTTAAACAGAAAAGCCTGAACTGTCTGAAAGCACACAGGGAGACAAGATGATAGCAAAAGCAAGCCTCCTTTATGACCTTGACCCCACGAGTCTTTTCTGGTATCCTGTTCTCACAGTCCTCCCCTTGTTCACCTGTGATAAGTGTAATCTCTTCTCAGCAGCTCCCAGTGCTTCAACTCACTGATTTCAACAAGCAAGCAACCAACAGAAGAGGTGTTGTTCATACCAATCTATCCTCCTCTCCCTTCATCAGACTCATGCCTGTACTGCAATGAGGCATCATCCCCAAGTCCATAGGAGCTGGCATCCAAGCCTGCCTGGGTTGCAGCAATAGCTCTGTCGGCTGCAGAGGATGCTGTGGACAGGCCTGTTGCCAGACTCCAGTGAAGGGTGCAGGGTGCTGTGGGGAGCTTGGGGCTCTGCTGAAGCCAAGGCTTCTGTGAGGCTGGGCTAGAGCAGCCAGGGGTTTGCGACAGGAGTTAAAGCTGGCTCATTAGAAGTAAAATAACAACTGAAACAATCCTCTATTTCCTTCTCTATGTTGAGTTAGGCAATCGCCCTCTCCCCAATGTTTAGGTTTCATTAGTGTATATATATTAAGTGCTAAACCTACTCTGAAAGGGTTTTTTCCCTTTCTTTTTCTAAATTAATACATACACGTAAGGTTCTGGCTAATTTTCTTTTCCAGTTAATTTTTAAAAGAAGAACTGGATTCCATGTCTTTGCTCCCTGTCTCCCTGTCACGCTCTTGTCAGACCTTTCTGCATTCCTCTGGGATTTTCCAGCCCTTGGGAGTCATGGGCTCCATTCTGGCACAGTGAAACATGGCAAAGCTTAGAAAAATGCAGGGAGTCATAGCACAAAATGCTGAATGTGTGAATGATGTGAAGACTTGATTTTGCAAAAGCCAGGTTCAGTGCAATCACTGATTATGCTCCTGACGTTCCTTTTGAAATGGTAGATGATCCAAATTAATGAAAAATGGTGATCAATTTAAAAATGACCGAAATACTTGTTTAAAAAAACACAACCCCAAAACCTGAAACCCCAAACTAGAGCAAGGGTGGCGATTAGGAGAAAGGTAAAGAAAGCGGAATTTTCTATCTGCTCTTTTGTTTGTCAGGTGTATTGGTTATCAGAAAACCAGTAATGCTGGTGAGCTTTCCTCTTAACACCATGGAATTATACAGTGATGCAGGTCTCTTAGTAAGTAAATGCATTTCTCTAAAAGATTACTATTAGAAACCAAAGAGATTTTCCTTAATAATTTGAAATGATGGTCTAAGCATTTATGTTTTTATTTTGCCCTCTTTTTCTGTATACAAATGTTTTTACACACAGCACAATGAATTAACATGAGCATAAACAGTAGAACAATTTCAAAGTGTGTGAAGCTTTTCTCCCAGAGAATGTGCTGTAACATTGATTCTTAAACTTTATGCAAAACAGTGCCTTTTCTCTGAAGTGAGACAGACCTGGCAGTTCTCCTGTTTAATGAGGGATGTTGGGGAAGAGGCCTGAAAAGCAGCTTGTGGTAAAATAATATGTGCAGATTTCATATTCTGCAACCCCCACCAGCACATTGATTTTTGGTTCAGTACACTGGTAAGCTTGCTTTGCACTTCCAAGTGGTGCAATGAAAACAATTATGGAGGAGCAAGGGTAATTAAGAAAATGCTGTTATCCATGAGAAGTGTGGGTGCATTGCTCATCTGATCTGTGGTTTGAAATCCCGCAATTCCAGAAGCATGGGGAGACAACCACTCTCATTTGGCTTCAGAGCCCCAGAATCAGAGGAAACTGATGTGCAGGCTTCTAGATACCTACAAGGTGCTTACTTTATTTGTTTATGTGTTTATAAACAGCCCTTAAAGTAGGAGAGTATTTCTAACGTGAAATCTGCTACAGGGAAAGGCTCAAATAACAATAGTCATTATAAATAACGAATGTTGCAAATCATTAATGACTTTCCTCCGAGTTTCTCAAGGTTTACTAAAACATTTCTCTGAAGTGCCTTTCTGTATAATTAACAAAACACTAGCCTAGCTAAATTATTAATCGTTTCTCATTATTACATTTTATTTTTATTCCTTCTCTAAGTTATAATGCTCCTGCATTCTTCTCAGTCATTGAAAAGATTTTTTGAAATATTTCTGACATATTTCTGAAATATTTCACAAATATTTCGAACTATTTTAATAAAATTTTATTTTAAAAATACTTTGATGGAGCTGTTCATTAGTGTAATAAAATCTTTAAGTCGGCTTGTAAATCTAAACATTATGGTCTCATAAGGGCAGAAAACTACCTGTTTTCTCATGGATTTGCAATTTGCTCATCACTTTCCCTTTGAAACTTTATAAACCTTGCATGTCTTCTTAATATACATCTGAAACAGTCTATGTGTATATCTCTACCCAACAGTTAACATATAACTGCAAAGCTTATAAATTTCATAGAGTCTAGGAAAAACACTGTGTCATAAATCTGCTTAGAATCCTGCTTGCTGGTTCATTGGACATAATTCTTGACTTTTTGTAGCTTTACGCAAAATCAAGGGCTTAATAAGCTCTGCAAAATCATTGAAGCTGCCTACTGCAGCCTGCCAGGACTTTGCATGCTTCCTGGAAGGCCCCAAGCAAAGGGAGTTTCTGCACATAAGTTGCCTCTGATTCTGGTAACCTGCAGTGAGGAAATCTATATGAAATTCAGTTTCTGGCTTTACAGTCTTCTTGTGTTACATTAATTTTGGGGGGAATATTTAGGGTCAGAGAAAGAAGAATTAGCTGATCTAATTCTGCCTGGAAACCCATTCATTTCTTTCACCAAGGACTGCTTTTGGAGCTAATGGTGTGTCTTACTGTGGACTAACATGACAGGAAACTGCTTATGCCTGTTGCCTTTCATCTGGTTGCTGTGCATCCTTGCAAAGAGAGAACCTCCACGCTCCCTGTAACTAATGGTGTTGCCAACTGCTTGTAATGGAGACACTCCTTGCTGTCCTTGGATGCTTCAGGTTTGAGCTTGCTGGGAAAAAGCTTCTGCCTATTCCCAAGTCTATTGACCTTGCTGAAGTTTTTTTAATAACTAAAGTCAGGATCAAAGTGAGTGATACAATCAATACCTATAACAGAGGTCTTCCACAGGATGGAACTTTATGAAAAATTCTCTAATATTAAATGCTGAAGGTAATTAATACCTATCCAGTTTCAGAAGAACACCAATCTGTTCCTTCACATTTGTGTTAGCTAAGAAATCTCAAAAGACATTTTTGTCATATGAATATAAGGTTTTGATTCTGGTAATGTGAAGTAGGGTTTTAATACTCCAAGGTATTTATCTTGAACAACAACAAACAAAACACAAACCCCCTCAAAATCAGGTAATTAAAATTAAGTTCTGACTTTAGACTTCTTTAGCTTCCTTTTTTTTCCTTTTAACTAGGATGTGACTGCAAAAAGCTCTTGAACAGATGCTGTGATTACAGTGTCAAATAATTTTTCATTTTTTAAGGTGGACCAACCTAAGATGAGTATTTCTAGGAATATTCTCATATAAGGCAGTGTTCGTGCTAGGCTGTTCACTCAAATTTAACACAAAACCATTTAGCTGGTCAGAATTTTCTCAAAAATTCAAGTTTACAGGCAATGTGTCTTTAGAAATGATCTGATTTTCTAAACCTTCTAATTTCCTAGTTTTCAAATGTAAAACTTTAAGATGTGCATTCAATATGTAAAATTGTACAGAATCAACCATATTGTTATTAAATATTATGGTGACAAGTATAACACGCAAAACTTGGACTGTGCCAGGAATAAGGTTGCTAGCAAAATATTACTTTGTTCCTTTGTATGCATACATATAAGTGATCTTTAGTAATAAATTATGCATAGAATATGCATTTCTGTGTACACAGAAATAAGGTGCATGTGCATGATGCCCACAGATGCCCTGTCTCCTGTGGTGGATAGAGTAGATCAGCACCTACTATTTTGTTTCTATGTCCCGTGCCTCACCTGCCTCTGCCTGTGAAAACCCAGCTCCAGAGGCAGGAGCACGAAGCTTTGCAACCCCATCTCTGCCTGAGCGTGTTAACAGCCCCAGAGGGGTAAGGACCATGCTGAATGCCTGTGCTGCCTTTGGGTGCCTGCGCTGTCTTTGGGCGCCTGTGCTGTCTTGGGGTGTGTGACCCAACCCGAGTTCTCCGTGGCTGGTACCCCTGCCAGGGAGCATCTTACACATTGTCCTACAACGATGTCACACCTGCAGGCCAGAGCAGGCCCCACTGCCAGCCCTCTTTAATGTATTAACAAACGAAAGAAATGTGTGTTACACCGGCTAAACCTGGGAAATATGACTAGTTACGGGAGGACTGGCAAGAGAGGAGCGGGGGGCACAGGGCTGACCGAGGAAGCATTTTGCCATCTTTTAATTCCATCCCACTCAACTGACATTTTCCCCCCTTAGAGGCTGCTCTGGGCAGCCTGGCCTGGGGAGCGTGGCCTGGGGCAGTGTGGTCCAAGCAGCCTGGCCTGGGGCAGCCTGGCCGGGGGCAGGTTGGCCCGCACCGCTCTGTGCAGCCTGGCCGGGGGCAGGTTGGCCCGCACTGCTCTGTACAGCCTGGCCCGGGGCAGGTTGGCCCGCACCGCTCTGTGCAGCCTGGCCCGGGGCAGGTTGGCCCGCACCGCTCTGTGCAGCCTGGGCCGGAGCAGCCCGGCCTGCGGCGCCGCGGCGGGACTCGAACCCGCGCCCTGCAGTTCGGGGGGCACGAGCGGTGAGCCCCGCGCGCGCGCGCGCCCGCACGGACAGCCGGGGGGGGGCGGGGCGCCGCGCGTGCGGGCGCAGCTGGCGGCCGGCCGCGGGCGCTCTCCCAGGCTTCCCAGGGACTCCAGCGGCAGCAGGACGAGGCGCTTCCCCGCGCACGCGCAGCTGGCCGGGCGGGCGCGCGCTGAGCCGCGGCGGCGGGAGGGAGGGGGGAGGGGAGGGAAGCTGTGAGGTAAAGTTGGGGGAGAGAGAGACTCCGTCAGCGAGGCGAGAGCCGGGCAGGCTCGGCGGCCGCCATTACTGAGCCCAGAGCGCCGGGGAGCGAGCGCGGGGACGGGACGGGGCTGCGGCGGCCGGGAGCGCTCGGGAGCCGCGGGCCGAAGAGCCGAGAGAGCCCCGCGGGGAGGAGAAGCCGACGGGGGCGCCGGCGTGGAGAGAGCGTCCCGGGAATGCTGCCGCTCCCGCCGCCGCCGAGGAGCCGGATCCCGACGGTGCGAGGTGAGGGCAGGAATGCGGTCCCGCGGGAGCCGGCCCGGAGCGGGGCGGCCGGCCCGGCGGGCGGAAGGGAAGGGAAGGGGCGCGGGGGGAGGAGGCGGCCGCAGCACGGCGAGCCCCGGCGGGCGCTGAGCGGGGCTGGGGCCGCGTGCGGAGCGGGCTCCGCGCCCCCGCCCGGCCCCCCCGGCACCGCCGGCCGCGGGGAGAAGCAGGAAGGGCAGGAGCGGAGTGCCTGGTCCCAGACAGGTGATGAAGGCCTGAGCAATGGGAGGGTCAGAGCCTGCTGTACGAGACTGCCAGCTGGTCACGGCTCTCCAGGGAGGGAGGAAGGCAGGAAGGGGAGCTTCCCTGCTCTTCTTTTCTTTCTTCCTCATTCCCTCCTTCTCCCTACTCCTTCAGCTTCCTCCTTTCTTCCATTCTCACTACCTTCCCCCTCCCTTTTCTCCTTTCTCCGTACTTCTTTTCCTTCTCATCACCCCCTTCTGCTCATTTGCACCTTTTCCCTTCTTTCCTTCCTCTACTAAATTTGAACAGTTGTCCATCCCTTTCCTCCTTCCTTTCACCTTCAAATATTGCTCGATATTACATTTCACAAAACTTCACTCTCCTAATGATGTGTGCATTTCTGTTTTTCCACCAGGTGGATTTTAAGGCTTTGGAATAGGGTAGCCAGTTGCAGTGGTGCAGCTTTCAAGCATTTTGAACCCCTTCAACCAGCATAACCTTTAGACTCTCTCCACCCAAGGGAATCACCAGAGACAGAGAGATAGAATGCCATGGTGTTGTAAATATAGGACATGAGGAATATAAACCACTGTTTTAATTAAAAATAGAAGTAGGACTGTATAGTTACAGGAGGAAGATATACTTCTCACCTTCTCCCCATACTACACCCCCCTCTGTACTCCCCTCTTTTGCCCTCTTCTGTATCGCTTTTCATATCAGCATGGAATATTTTCTTAATAAGTAGGAGGAAAGCGTTTTTAATCTAGACCAAAATAGGCCTGTGGGGGTATGTGTGTATTCTTTAGTGTCATGCAGATAACTGGAGGATTTTTTTTTTTCTTAATAAAGATCCTTGACAGAAATTTGAAAACTCTACACTGCAGAGTAGAAGCAGTACAGAGAGAGCAGCATTTGCTGGTCAATTGGACGTCCATTTTAAACCTGTGCACTGAAGCCAGTTGCAGCACTGATGCTTGTATACTTATTTAGTGAATGAATGAGGAATTAATAGGTGGCTTTTTTTTTTCAGCTGTGCTGTCTTACCTTCTGAAGGTTCTTTATTGTGACAGTAGTTTTCAGCAGTGACATCAGTGACCAGAGTTAACTACCTTGTGATAACACACATACCTATTTATAGTACATATCTAAAATAGGGATATTGCAAATATTCATCCAGGTGCTTTTTTATGAGGGTTTGTTTTCATTGTTGTACTGCTTTGAAAATTATATTTAGAAGTATTAAAATTCTTAAAATAGTGTTCTACTAAAACTCAGTGTTGCCACAGTTTAGGAAGTATGATGCAAATATGGTAGATTTTTTAAAAAGTCTGTAGTACTTGAAGTATCAAAATTGATGAAGCATTTGTTACATTATCCGTGGCTTATTTAAGTTGCTTTTAAGCTTGGAACATACAGAGCTGAAGTAGCATGCTTTTTTTTAAATTATTTTTTAAAAAGTATCCTATCTAAAGCAGCTGCCATTGTTATTACAATTGTAAATAATTGCAACCAGATGCCTACCACTCCTTGGTATCAGACTTTACTTAGCTAAGGTGTTACATGTGTAACACAATCCAATTAAATACTTTAGGCTCAGACTAAATTCTTTTAAAAGGCTATATTTAGCACCAGCAGAATCAAATGCTGCACGTATTTTTCAAGCTAAAGATAAAATGTGCTTTCCTGAAACCGTAGGTGTTTTCTCCATGTGCAGACTTTGTAGAAGAGAAAAGCACTGATCATGATAATAGACTGTTCTGTGTAAGTTTCCCCGTTGGGACTTGTTATTTGAGTAGATGGTGCAAAAAGAATTCCATTCTGTTTAATAAAGATATTCAAAGGATGCTGACAATATCTTAAGGCTTCCAAAAGTTCTTTCTTGACACAAGAGAAATCCCATGTACTGGCATCCTGCAGGAGTATTTTGCATAAAACTTCAGAGCACTCCCCTGCGTTCAGTAGAGCACTGGGTGGTGTGTTCGTACGATTCCAGGCATCGGGCATTCCTCGGGGCTGACACCCTCTGACCTTCGCCGAGAGAATGGAAGTTTGTGAAGCCAGTATCCATCTCCGGGTTCTGCTGGCACGGTTATGTGGGTGAGCAGACCGAAAACAGCCACATTTATGGCCATGACGTAGCCGTGCGAGTGCAGCCCGTGGTGCATTCCTGCTCAGCGATAAGGCAGGAATGCTGTCCGAGGGGCCCGCCGGGGATCGCGCCGCTAGGGGGCTCGGTGCGCTCCGGCCGGGGCTGCCCGCGCCTCCTGCCCCGCCGGGGGCCGCGGGGATCCGCGCTGGGCCTGAGCCTGCAGTGCCTCCTGCCCCGCCGGGGACCCGCGCTGGGCCTGAGCCTGTGGTGCCGCCTGGGCCCAGTTACACTGGGAGTTCTGTGTTGGAAACGCCAGGAGTTCTTTTCCTCCTGCGTCTGTGTTAGTTCACTCTTAATGGGCACACAAAACTTTGGTGACTCTTTAGTCACTTTGGTTGGTTTTTTTTTTTCTTTTTTACTCTGAGAGTTTTTAGCCTAAAGGTCAGTGTAAGTGAACTGGAGGAGGATTACATTTTATCGTCACTTCCTTATGTTTACAGTTCTAGTGAAATAGTTAAAGAAAAGTGAGTTCAAAATTCCTCAGCTGTAGTGAAGTTACTCTGAATTTGCATGCTAACTGTGTTTTTCTAGTAACTTAACACCTATTGGAACCAAAATAATTAATCTGTGGCTACTCCTGCACGTTACATTTTGTGGTAAATAAGAGTTGTTTCTTTGAGTTTGAATTCCCACGCATTTTTGCAACTCTGAATCAGTTGACACACAAACATGACAGAAGAATGTGTTTAAAAAAGCAAAACCAATACCTGCATGCACAATTTTTTGACAAGTGTATATTGCTGTGTTTTGGTATTAATTCCTTTAAGTTGGCTAATTATCATGCAGAATATTATTTGCTGCTTACATATGTCTTTTCCCTTGCTCGTTTCATAAGTTTAAAAAGTGGATAACCAGTATTGTCATTTTACACAGGTAGAGGTGACACATATGGCTTATACAAGGTCAAACAAAAAACTACTATTTGAATTAAATCTCAGAACTCCATGATGTTGAGTCCTGACTTCTGTACTGCAGTTACTCGTGAAGCAAATAATATGAAATGGTCCAGATATGTGAATCAGTGAAATTAGTTGAAGTTGCTGCTATCAGGATGTAAATTTTCCTTTTTTTTTAAGGAAATGCATTTTAGCCCCTTTTCTGTCCTTAACCTTGATCCTTCCTTCCTCATCTGCTTCTTTTTTTCTTCTATTTTTATATGTTCTTTGTAAAATTTCTCCATTAGTTCTTTTGTGTTCTTCCTGAGTAACTCCATAAATAAGCCTGATTAGGTAGTCTTGCCCTGAGAAACTTCTCTGAGCACTGTGCATGTCTTTGGTAGGAGCTTATCCTTTGCAAAAAGAATTAAGAATTTATTATTCCTGTAAACTTGCACTGTTTTCTTTCCTGTCAAAATAGAGACTTTGAACCTATATTGAATGCTTTCAGATATTCAGAAATCTGAAGATAAGTAACTTGAGAGGCCTAAGTTCAGAATACTGCAATGCTGGTAATTTGAACCTTTGCAGTTTACCTGTTTGTTGTACCCTGATCTCATTTATGAAGATTGGTTTGGGTTTCTTTCTTTTTTCTTTTTCTTTCTTTTTTTGGGGGAGGGAGGGGGGGGGGAGAGCAAAAGTGATGATAGATGCCTTTGGCTTGGTAGGTTCCAGCTAAAGAATGATGTTTTGTGTTCAATTTAGAAATGATGTTTAGGCCCTGATTTAATTTTGGATTATACGCTGTTGGTCGTATTGTTATTGATAGAAGACATTTAGTGAACTTGCAGGAACTAGGAGCTTTGAAATTCTGTTTTTAAACACAATTTTTCATTGCTTTGTATTGTGAAGTTGGACAGTTGGGGTTTTTTTCCTCCTTTATTTTTTTTTAAAGAAATTGACTGTTTTTGTATGCAAAGAATTATCTAGGCTACAGAACTCCCTTTGGAATGGTAGTTGGCTCTCATACCAAGCAAATCTGAAATCAGCAGTGGTTGGTGTAATTCATTCCCATCCTTCATTTCTCTAGCACAATTAATCAGCATACCACTTAAACTGTATTCCTTTTCAGTCACAGTATCACTATTGAACACATTTCAAGATACTGTCCTTTACTGTCTTGTTACTTTATTGAGCTTATGTTCTGAGATAAGCAATCTGGATAATTTTTTTCCTCATGTTGGCTGATACTTGCGTAATTTTACCAGACAGCATTGTATTTACCTTTATTTATAAATAAGATTTCAAGTACTGTTATTTAATGAAGGTTTCCAGCACTTGTGAGAGCGAGAATATTGGCGTGTGAGTGAAGAGCAAAGGATACATTGAGTGGTTGGGACCTCAACGGACTTGGGCGATTTGTAATTGTTGATAAGGCGACATTGGTATACTTTGTGTCTGGTTTTATTTCTAAAAGGGATTTCATTTGAAGGGAAGATTTGTCCTGCTTGTTTGAGTGAAAAAGGTAACTCTTGGTAGATATGAATGCGAAAAGGCAACATTACATTTAGGTATATCAGCATAATTTTTTTTTTAAACTGGTCGTCTAAGGGGAGAACAGTTGAATTGTTATTCTGTTATGTTTTGCATAGAACTATAGTTACTGATGTGCTGATAGATCTTGGAATTTGGGTACTGTATTAAATATTTTTCAGTGCCAAGTTTTGATTCTCAAAAAGTATGAAGTGAGGAATGACTCAGTACAAAAACTTGGTGTCAGCAGTAACTTGAATCCAGAACTGTAACTTCCTTGAAATCATGGTCCTTGATATTATGAATTCCCGGTACTTTTAGGCTCACCCTCACAACCATTTCTGTGATACCTTGTGTGTTTGAATTTACTTCAGGATTTGCTGTAGAGGTCACAGTAACTTTTTCTTGGTATATTTGTGTACCCTGCAAAGCAGACTAGGCTGCGATGGCCCTTTTATTCACGTGTGCTTTTTCTTACTTGGCCAGGTAACTTACAAAGTCTATGGCAAGGCCATGGTAATTGAAACTAACCCTGGAAAGTACCGATCCATAATGTTGTGTCTGGACAACACTGCAGAGTGAGTAGAGGACTCAGTGAAAACACTTTTTATTTTCCCTGTTGGCAGCTGCTTAAATAGTTGGTAGTTGTAAGCAATTCTGTAGACTGTTTCAGACAATGTATTTTCTTCAGCCATGTTAGGTCTAAAACATTTTTAGGTTCATAAAGCAATTTTGGAAGGTATTGAGAGATAGAGTATTTATTTGTGAGTGATTTTCTTGACTCTGAGCTCATCTACAAGTTCCTGTGCAGCCACAATTACTAAATAATGATAGGTGATTAGCTGTTCCAGTATTTATTACTTGCTAATAATATGGCATTCTATTCTAATGTTTAGAATTCAGTGCAGAAGTCTTTGGGAAATGTATTTGAAAGTAGGGCTTTCTCTGGCCTCTTTAATGCTTCTGACTGATCTTCTGGGGGCCTGTTTGACCTTTCTCTTGTGGCAGTGTCCCCCAGGCCCCAGACACATTCTTGCAGGCAGAGATGCTTTTCTCTCCTCTGTGCTCTTCTTCCATGTGCTGAATACTTGTGTCCCGTAGCCTGTTTTCTCATGAGCGGCTGTCTGCTCTGCTTGTCTGGCTGGACACAGAGGAGCCACAGCCAGGAGGTGAGGGCAGGGAGCGGGACTTGCCTCCTGTCTCTCTTTCAGGTGATAGAATTTAGCACTGCTGCTTGGCAGGGCTTAGTACAGGACTGTCAGCCTGTGCCTATTGATTTTAGTGTTGTTTGGTACCACAAGATGAGTTACTATTTTGGTATTAGTTGCAGTGTTACTGTGGTATAGATGTGTTGTTTACCAACCTTTTTGTTGTTTGCCAAACCTTTTTTGTCCAAAAGAGAAATTACTAAAGCTAAGACCTTTTCAGCAAGCAAAGTGGAATTACTAGTAATGTAGTTGTAAGTTGCAAAACAAGACAAAGCTCTATTGTACCACTTTGATGTAATGTTTAGCACATAAGGTGCTGCATCTTGCTTAAAAATGATACCTTTCCTTAGTTAAAAATGGCTTATGTAATAGTCCAGTGCAAGTGCCCCAAGTTCCTGTCCTTTTCTGCATCTTAAGAAATGCATCACTGGCCTGGCAAAGTCCGGGTTTTGTGTGGATGCAAAGGGAAGAACAATGGAAGAAAGTTCCATTTTTGCATCCCCGCAATAAAATCAACACTTAGCAAGGTTATACTAATAATTTTTACCCTATTTGAGAATTCAAAATCTTCCAGTGTGATTATACTTTCAGTTTCTAATTTGTCACAGTTTGAGGCCTTTTAATGTAGAAATGCTGTAGTACAGGCTCAAGGGTTCTGAGGTGGAGTATTTTTTTTCTAGTAGTAAAATACACGTACATGTAATTAGACTTAACATTAACTTCATATATTTTGTACTTACTGACTATGCCAACTTCATCTTAGAAAACTGTTCTAGATAGTTTAGAATTCCAAATTGTTCTACAAGTGATTAGTGGTTTTTATATCTCACATTTTATATGTTACCTAAGAAACTGTATTAATTTTTTTCAGAAGAGGCTTCTGCAACCGAGATATTGTTAAAATACCAAGTTGAACCTCAAATCTCAGTTGTTAAAGAACTGTCCCCTCAGGTATTCATAGCTGTGCTTACAGGATTTAAACCCTCTAAACCTAGAGGAAGACTGGCTTGAGCTCTTGAGTTTTGTTTTGGGTTTAAAATGAGGAGAATGATCCTTATGCATGGGTGAAGTGTTGTACCCCCTCTCATTGCTGCTTCTGCTTTCACAAAGTCGAAACTTGTAATGATTCTTCCTTTTTGTTTTCGGATCCCTCAGGGAAGGACTTACTGAAGGGCACCGTTTAAATGTGTGACATCACTGCGGGAAGATCACAGCAGGATAACCATCTTGCTTTGCACCTTTTTTTCCTAAGGGTAAGTTTTGGCTTTTGTGTTTAAGGGGGAGGTGGGTGAGTAAGTGCAAGATGCTACACCTTCTTTTCTTTGTAACTGCGTGTGGAAATCTGGAAGTCTGTAGAGACAAGGTGCATCTGTAGCTGGTCAGAGATTCTTCCTGCGGTGATGTCACAGACACTTTGTGTCTTCTGAGTTCTTCAGAATTTTCAGTATAAACATAGAGATACTATTTTCCGTTCTAAGATTGAAATTAGTTGGGGAGATCAAGCAGCCCCTCCTTTGAGTCTGTAACAAAGATGGAGAGGGGGAGGTGAAGTAATGAATCTTAGTGTTTACAATTTGTTATAATTGAATTAGGCAGCTTGAAGTAAGATAATGGAACTAACCTACCATGAATTTCCAGTGTGTATGCTTTAAAACTGTACAAAACTGTAAAGTACCTTTACATTAGTGGTATAATGAAATGAAAAATCTTCCATTTGCAGAGCAATTTAATGATGATTACATATTAAAAGTGAATCCATTATAATGTCAGGTTTTTACCAGTTTTGATACTTAATTAACATAGATTTCATCCTGGGACTTGACTTTGTACAATCAGTGCAAAGTAGAAACTATGAAAAAAATCCCAACCCAACATGCTGGTTTTAAATATCTTTAGTCATTCAGCTTCCACTATGGTGCAAATCTTCCAGGTCAGAAATTTTGAGAGAGACTGATATGTTGTTACCCTTTTGTCAGTGTCCCATTTCACCTTATTCTTTGTACTTTCTCACTTAAAAATAGATAGATTTTATAGACAGAGGAGGAACAAACTTTGCTCTGTGAGGATGTAGAGTATATGAAAATACTGATTGTTTCTTATAAACTAATTGCAAATGGACAGTGACTTCCTGATGAAATGAAATGATCCTGTTGGATGAAGACTTTTGTGTTTAGTCCACATCAAATCTGTTTTGTGCTGTGGCAAACAGAAAACATTTTATGGTGGAAATGCTGACTAAACTTTTCATTCTAACAGTTTGAATGATGCTACTATGATAAGCTTTGCTTTAGAAACAAAACAGTGGGTTTATTTGTAGTAATATAAATAGTGCTTGTAAAGGATGTTACTTTTGCTAAGTATTTTTATTCCCAGAGCCATGTTCTGTTAGTTCCAAATTCTGTAGTTTAAGAGTATAATAAACACAGTGGAAACAGTGAAAAGCAGAATTTAGTATACAAGTTCTCTTTCTGAATGTGTCTTTGAGTAACCTGATTTAAACAAAAAATAATTCTAAAATACAGTGTAAAAGTTTCAGTTCTTGCAATATAAAAGCTCACAAGTATAAAAATTGGATTTTTTCCTCTTCATTTTGTAATGAAATTGATACTTGTTTTTTTCTAAAAAAGGTTCTTTCCTTGACTATGATTTTTATAACTGAAAGCTGTTTTTGTGTGGGTTTTATTTCATAGTTTGGCTAATTAATTTAATTACAAATGTAGCTACATATATACTGTGTTTCTGGTCAGAACATTGCTTTTCTGTTTGTAGGTGTTAGTAAGTTGGAAAGCTCTGTTGGGCAGAGTTGTTTCCATACAAGATACTGAAGGTTTCAGTATTTTTATCTTCTGTTAACACTTTTTAGTGTAGCAAATACTTCTACTGCTGCTTGTCTTCAAACTCAGATATGTTTTAGCAGTTGTGAATTAGTTTTACAGGTATTAAAGCAGATTTTGAGAGGTCTTTGGGTGACTGATTCAACACATTTTAAGTTAAAGGAAGGTACAATACCCTTCTTAACAGATTGTTGCTAAGAATGACAATGTATGTTACAAATAAAGCTGAGATACTGAGTCTAAAATTTCAGTATTGATGCTTGTTCTACTTTTCTTATAAGGGCTATGTGAAGGTTTGTTTACATACATTTGTGGTTACTTAGTACTCTACAAATGTAAAAGCAGGTATGTTAAGCATAGTAGTCTGTACCTTTCATTTGTAGTGCTGTGCGAGAGCTGTCTTTTTAAAGAAAATCAGAAAAATAATTTTATCAAACTATTTTTTCAGAATATAGAACAGTGTCTGTTGAAAGAGACCTCTGGATGTCATCATGTCCAGTCTCCTTGCTAAAACAGGGTCACCCAGGGCAGGTTGTCTGATGCAGGAGCCTTTGCCCTTTCTGGGCTGCCCAGGCCAGTGCTCAGTCACCCTCACAATACAGGAAGTGCTTCCTGATGTTCATAGGGCACCCCCTGCATTTTAGTCTGTGCCTGTTGTTTTCTTGACTGCAATTTAAGCCCAAGTCTACAAATACACATAAAATATTGTTATTCATGCAAATGAGCATGACATCTAGTGTGTAAACACAAGTGTGAATAGAAGCATATTGGGTTGAGTTTAGAATTTTTATGTTGTATTTATTATAGTTGAAAATGCTTTTTAGTGCCTGGTATTCATAAGGTAGGAAGGAAAACAGTAATTTGGGGGTTTGGGTGTGGGTTTTCTTTTTTTAGAATGTGCTGATCACCTGTCAAAATAGGTGATGAGCTCTTCTTAAACTGCCTAAAACTTACTTATTTTTAAATTTGTAGTATAAATAGCATTAACATGAATGAATTGCAAATTTAAGATCTCATTTAAGGTAGTTGTAGAGTTTTCATAGACAAAGAAAATCATGGTGAGCAAGCAAAAGTGTGTCTTAGTCTCTTTTCTGTCATGAATATAACAAAGAAAAACCTGCAATCTTGAAGTTTTTTTTTTCTTTTTGCATTTTTAGGAAGATGATCATCCTCATCCTGGCTGTCTGAGGTTCTCTCGATGACAAACTGCAGCAGGAATGACTGAAAGCTATTTCTGGAACCCTGGATATACAATTTAAATTTATAGGAAACTTTCCAGAATGAAAACCACATACAGTTACCTTGATAATTGCAAAAGGATGAGAGGAAAGTTATGATGGCAAAAAACAAAGAGCCACGCCCCCCATCTTATGCTGTTAGTGTTGTTGGACTGTCTGGAACTGAAAAGGATAAAGGTAATTGTGGAGTTGGCAAGTCATGTTTGTGCAATAGATTCGTTCGTTCAAAAGCAGATGAATATTATCCCGAGCATACCTCTGTGCTTAGCACAATTGACTTTGGGGGAAGAGTTGTTAACAATGATCACTTTTTGTACTGGGGTGACGTAACACAAAGCGGTGAGGATGGAATTGAGTGCAGAATTCATGTAATTGAACAGACTGAGTTCATTGATGATCAGACTTTCCTGCCACATCGGAGTACAAATTTACAACCGTACATAAAACGTGCAGCTGCCTCCAAACTGCAGTCCGCAGAAAAACTGATGTACATTTGCACAGATCAGCTGGGCTTGGAGCAAGACTTTGAGCAGAAACAAATGCCTGAGGGGAAATTAAGCATAGATGGGTTTTTATTGTGCATTGACGTAAGCCAAGGATGCAATAGGAAGTTTGATGATCAACTTAAATTTGTGAATAATCTCTATGTCCAGCTCTCAAAATCTAAAAAACCCATAATAATAGCAGCAACGAAATGTGATGAGTGTGTGGATCATTATCTGCGAGAGGTTCAAGCCTTTGCTTCAAATAAGAAGAACCTTGTAGTAGTGGAAACATCAGCAAGATTTAATGTCAATGTTGAAACATGTTTTACTGCACTGGTACAAATGATGGATAAAACTCGTGGTAAGCCTAAAATAATCCCCTATCTGGATGCCTATAAAACTCAAAGACAGCTGGTTGTTACAGCAACAGATAAGTTTGAAAAACTTGTCCAAACTGTGAGAGACTATCATGCAACCTGGAAAACTGTTAGTAACAAACTGAAAAACCATCCTGATTATGAAGAGTACATAAATTTGGAAGGAACAAAAAAGGCCAAAAATACATTTTCAAAACACATAGAGCAGCTTAAACAGGAACATATTAGAAAGAGAAAAGAGGAATACATTAATGCATTGCCAAGAGCTCTTAATACTCTTCTATCAAATCTTGATGAGATTGAACCCTTGAGTTGGTCAGAAGCCTTGAAGGTAATGGAGAAAAGGCCTGACTTCCAGTCCTGTTTTGTAGTGCTTGAAAGAACGCCCTGGGATGAAACTGACCACATAGATAAAGTGAATGACAGAAGGATTCCATTTGACCTTCTCACTACCCTAGAGGCAGAAAAAGTTTACCAAAACCATGTGCAGCATCTTATATCAGAAAAAAGGAGGGTTGAAATGAAGGAGAAATTCAAAAAAACTCTTGAGAAAATCCAATTCATTTCACCCGGACAGCCATGGGAAGAAGTTCTGTGTTTTGTGATGGAGGATGAAGCATTCAAATACATCACTGATGCGGATAGTAAGGAAGTGTATGGTAGGCATCAGAGGGAGATTGTTGAAAAAGCCAAAGAGGAGTTTCAGGAAATGCTTTTTGAACATTCAGAGCTGTTTTATGACCTGGATCTTAATGCAACACCAAGTACAGATAAAATGAGTGAAATTCATGCAGTTCTGAGTGAAGAACCTAGATACAAAGCTTTACAGAAACTTGCACCTGATAGAGAATCTCTTCTACTCAAACACATAGGATTTGTTTATCACCCAACTAAAGAAACTTGTCTCAGTGGCCAAAATTGCATGGACATAAAAGTAGAGGAGTTACTTGCCAACAGTCTTCTGCAACTAGACCATGGCCGCTCAAATTTATACCATGATAGTGCCAACATTGATAAAGTCAATCTTTTCATTTTGGGCAAAGATGGCCTTGCACAAGAATTGGCAAATGAAATTCGAACACAATCCACTGATGATGAATATGCATTAGATGGAAAAATATATGAACTAGATCTTAGGCCAGTTGATGCTAAATCCCCATACCTGCTAACTCAGTTGTGGACCTCAGCCTTCAAACCACACGGTTGCTTCTGTGTGTTTAACTCCATTGAATCACTGAATTTTATTGGGGAGTGCATTGCAAAAATAAGGGCTGAAGCATCTCAGATAAGGAGAGACAAGTATATGGCTAATCTTTCATTTACATTGATATTGGCCAACCAGAGGGACAGTGTTAGCAAGAATCTGCCTATTCTGAGACATCAAGGACAGCAATTGGCCAACAAGTTACAGTGCCCTTTTGTAGATGTGCCTGCTGGGACATATCCACGCAAATTTAATGAGACCCAAATAAAACAAGCTCTGAGAGGAGTACTGGAAGCAGTTAAACACAATTTTGATGTTGTAAGTCCAGTTCCCACCATTAAAGATCTGTCAGAAGCTGACTTAAGGATTGTCATGTGTGCCATGTGTGGTGATCCCTTCAGTGTGGATCTTATTCTTTCACCCTTCCTGGACTCTCACTCCTGTAGTGCTGCACAGGCTGGCCAGAATAATTCTTTGATGCTTGATAAAATAATAGGTGAAAAGAGACGTCGAATACAGATAACTATATTATCATATCATTCTTCAATTGGTGTAAGAAAAGATGAACTTGTTCATGGATATATACTGGTCTATTCTGCAAAGCGGAAGGCATCCATGGGAATGCTCCGGGCATTTCTGTCTGAAGTTCAGGATACGATTCCTGTCCAGTTGGTGGCTGTTACTGATAGCCAGGCAGACTTCTTTGAGAATGAAGCAATCAAGGAACTCATGACTGAAGGAGAACACATAGCAACAGAAATTACTGCTAAATTTACAGCTTTATATTCATTATCTCAGTATCATCGTCAAACTGAGGTTTTCACATTGTTCTTCAGTGATGTATTAGAGAAGAAAAACATGATTGAAAGTTCTTACATGTCAGACAGCACAAGGGAATCAACACATACAAGTGAAGATGTTTTTCCAAGATCTCCGAGAGGAGGTTCCCTTGACTATAATTACCCAGATTCGGAGGATGATGCTGAAGGGCCACCACCTTACAGTCCAATTGGTGATGATGTAAGGTTACTCCCAGCACCCAGTGATCGTTCAAAGTACCGACTGGATTTGGAAGGAAATGAATATCCTATTCACAGCACACCAGTCAATTGTCATGACCATGAACGTAACCATAAAGTGCCTCCTCCTATAAAACCGAAACCACTTGTTCCAAGAACAAATGTGAAAAAACTGGATCCTAACCTCCTGAAAACAATTGAGGCAGGTATTGGCAAAAACCCCAGGAAACAACCCTGTCGAGTGCCTGTGGCACCTGCAGAAGACACAGACCAATCTGACAACTATGCTGAACCGATTGACACCATTTACAAACATAAAGGCTTTGCAGATGACATCTACGCGGTGCCAGATGACAGTCAGAATCGTCCTATCAAAGTTCGAAACTCAATTGTTATAAATACCCAAGGGGAGGAGGAAAATGGGTTTTCTGATAGAGTAGCCAAAGGTCATGGGGAAAGAAGGCCTTCAAAATACAAATACAAGTCTAAGACTCTGTTCAGCAAAGCCAAGTCTTACTATAGAAGAACTCATTCAGATGCAAGTGATGATGAGGCTTTTACCACCTCTAAAACTAAAAGAAAAGGAAGACATCGTGGAAGTGAGGAAGACCCACTTCTTTCACCTGTTGAAACATGGAAGGGTGGCATAGATAACCCTGCTATTACATCAGATCAAGAATTGGATGATAAAAAAATGAAAAAGAAACCCCACAAAGTAAAAGAAGATAAGAAGGTAAGTCAATTGATTTAAATTTTATTTACAACTTCGGGTGCATTGTAAAAAGGGAAGAGTAAAAATATGCAAGAGTTGCACCCTGTTTTGAAACAGGTGCTCTAACATTTTCATGTACTATTTTGTGATTTTTGGATCAAGTTTCTATTAAGTTGCTCAGAACTAGCAAACCTTAAGGAATGAGGTGGTTTGTCTACTTAATCAGGTGTTCAGAAAGGTTCAGTTATTTTCACGTCTGTATGAACATGTGCAGGCTTCCTTCCATTTGAGTAAGGTTGTTACTGCTTTTTCTTTTTTTTTTTTTTTTTTAAAAGCTGCTTTATGAGTTGTTGAGTAGAACTGGTTCTTTCAGTTCTTGCAGTTCTTGCTGTTTGAATGAGCTTTGGGGCTGGTGAATGAAAGGAGTGGTTTCTTTTTGATTCTCAGTTGTCCACCTGGAACTCTAAAGCAAGATCATGAAAAGGAAATGTATAGTGGTTTTACTGACTGCTGCATTTTCCTAGTGTGGGCAAACTGGTAATCATGTTAAAAGTTGTATTACCTGTAGGATTCTCTATTCAAGCAAAATAAAGGGAAAATGATAATGTTTCATTCTACTTGAAAAATGTTTAGTTTCGATCTTTTTGCTGATAGTTACTTTTTCATTTACTGTCTTCAAAGTTACTGTATCAAGGTAGGGTTGTGCTGTAGGTTCTAGATGGACACTCTTTATGGTTTACATTTTAATCTTAGGCCATCAACCATTGTGTTGGGTGTAGTTTTTGTTTGACATGAAATCAGGGGTGTTCCTGATCAGTTTTATTTTCTTGTCTGAAAATAAGCTGACCTTTTTAATGTTATCTTTTGTAACATTTAAAAAAATTTTTTTTAGCTTACATCTGTGACAGTACTTGAGTAGCAGTTAGAAATAAGTTTTAGGTTAAAGTAGAGCATAGTTAAATTTTACTAATAGTTTAAATTCTGTGTTGGACTTCCTGGTATGCAACTGTGATTTGAATTACACATGACTGATTTAAAGGGCACTAAATTTTCTTAAGGCTTACTCATAAGCATGGGTAATGATGTCTTGTGGGTATAAAATTATGTGGTTAAAAATACTTTGAAGTTATTCTTTTGGGGAAACTTAGATGTTTTTAAAAACAATATTTTATATACTTTTCCTAGAATCATTGAGTATCCTGAGTTGGAAGGGACCCACAAGGATCGAGTCCAACTCTTGTTCTCCTTTTGATTGAAATAATCTTAGTACATAGAAATTGAAATATAGTTTCATAATCCTCTTACTGCCCCAACTTGGTTGAGTTGACAGAAAGTTCCTCTGGGTTGTGTATTTACGTTTTAAGCCAAGTAGGCCTAGTATAGTGGGGTCTTCTCTTCCTGATATTGTGTCAGGAAACCCCCTGGGATCTTTACCAAAGCCTCTGCTTTTGGCTTTGGCCTGTTGAGAGGAAGCCTGAATTGAGTTTCAGGCTGCTCTAAAATTTTGTAGTGGTTAAAACTCTTGAAGAGTAGAATTGTTTTAAGTTTTTTTTAATGTACCTCTTGGTTGTTTTGGTTGGTTGATTTTGCTTTTGTTTGTGGTTTGGTGGTGGTGTTTTGGTGGTGGTGTTTTTTTAGCAGGCTGCTACTCTTAAATTAGTCACAGAAAATTTTAATAGTAGTAGAAATTATTGTAATGATTGAGAAAACAAATTTAACTTGAGAGCCAAAATGTTTTCAAACTTTCAACATGTCTAAGAATGTTGAATAGTCAGTGCTTTTGATAAATAGTGACTTCTGTGTGTGTTGACTTGCATTTAAGTTGAAGTGAGAGTAGTTCCAGTTCAAGTGATGAGTCATTCTAGTTTGTAACATACTCCTTTGGGTTTTCTAACTGTTAATTTTTCTTCAGAAGAGATGCAGTTTTATTAGTTTTGGAACTTAATCACTGTTTTCCTGAGTCGAGTTAGATGAGCAACCAGCAGTCTTTTGTTACAAAAACTCAGAATTACTCAAATTACATTTTCCTGGTCGAGTCTTGTTTGCTGCATGTGAGGGATGTTAGTGCACCACTGTTGGCAGATTACTTGCTGGGGTTTTTTGAGAATTTCAATTGAGAGATAAGTAAACTTTGTGTACTTCTTTCTGAATATTTCTTAAAGCTCTTACTGATTCTTTTTCTGAATTGTTCAGCTCTGTGTAAAGGGAACAAAAGGATACATGTGATCCATTCTTACCATAATTACAGTGATTCTGAAAAATTTTATAAACACAATGGATTTGTTTGGAAAAGCTTGAACTTTGAAGCCTGAGGTGCTAATTGTCTGTTTCAAAGATTTTTTTTTTAAATTGGCTTTGTAGTATGCTGTGGCTTTTTAAAGCCCAAGTAGGATGCAACACACTTGATGCTCCTTGTGTCTCTGTTGGTTTGAGATGTGGTGTTTCTGTGTGAGCTTCTTGTCAGGTGTTGCAGGACAGACATGGCCTTGCCGAAGGGCGCACGTTCGGTCTGATGCTTTCAGGCCCCGCTCGCCCAGCTCACAGTGGGCACTGAGGTGGTGGTGGTGGCAGGGGATGGGTGGAGTCATTGCAGGGGGCAGGTGAAAAAATGAAGGGAAGAACACAAGAGATGGGTGAGTAAGAAGGAGGAAGCAGGATTTGACTAACAGTGGAATAGGAAAAAGGACAGCTGTAGTTTGGCTAACACATGTACCAAACTTTAAAAATCTACTGTGAACACATGTTATTAAAGGCAGAAGTAATTAATCAGCATAAATTAAAATATTTTACAGTGGAAAGTACAGCAGTGACAAATCTGTGGTGAGCAGGTGACTTTACTTTCAAGGTCATCTGATCATTCTTGTTACCAAAGGAAATGAAACAGTTTAAAACTGAGACCAGTTAAATAAGTGTGCTGTGGTCTGAATTATTTGCCCATTCTTTTTGTCCATAATGGTGTGCTAGTGTTCTTAGGTTTTGTTTTGGTATACTGCTGGTCAGAAGTGGAAGAGAACTGCCCATGAGCTGTTTTCAACTGTCACAGAAATAATTCCTCTGAAAACTTTTATCCCTTCATTTTCACTACTCTGTAAAACTCATACAGAGCTTCTGTTTCCTTTGTATTGGTGAGAAATCTTCTTGCAATTCCTAGTTTTCACTTTTCTTTGTGGTAACCTTTCTCCAGAAATGTTTGTGGTCTGTCACCTTGAAACAGGTGAAGGGACAATGGCTACTTCTTGATCTGAGTTTTAGAAGATTAAAAATTGAAGTTTTCCTCTGAACTTAAGTTTTTGAATCAGGGTAACTGAAACTGTGTATCGTATTGCAAAGAGTGTCATAGTAGTGCATCATAGAATCTTAGTGGTTTTGATGTCTTCTAGAAACTACTACCAGACACAATAGTGTGATTGCACCCAGCCTTTTCTTAGCTGCACTTACTGTGACTTCAGGAACCCTTGACGTGTTGTGCTTGATAATTTCCAGTTGAAGACTTGGGCCATGCAGTACAGGTGTTTTATAGCACATACACACAGTACCTGTGCATTGCAGTATGTGCTACACTCACCTTTTGTTAGTCACGCATTCAGGCACATGATTTTCCTTTAGTCTGTGGCTTTGTCCTTTCTATAGTTGAATATCATCTTTCTTCAGCTACTCCATTTGTCACAGTAGTTTCCTGTGTGCCATCACCAGGTGTGTTACTGGAGTCCAGATTGTAAAACCAACTGATGGCTGTCCTATCTTTGCCTCTAGGAAACCATACACATTTTCAGTTCATGAGGTTGATCAGTCCAGTGTAGTCTGACGTGTGATACACCCACCTTTATCCTTATTACAAGGAAAGATTACTGTGTGGCCTTGCATGTGCTATCAACAAGTGGACTGTTGAACCCTTTCTGATAGGGATATATATATATGAGGAGAAGTGGAAAGAAGGAGAAAAAAGAAAGCAGACTGGCTTCAGTCACAGGGCTTCTTAGCCAAGTTCATGTGGAATTGTGTGCACACTGAGTTTGAAAGCTCTCAAGTGCATGTTGTGTGCTAATATTTGTTAAGCTATGGTGGTCTTTTTCTTCCTCTACAGAACTTTTTCTGTAAAGGTTCCCATACAAAAAAAGCACCTTGTTGTTTTTGCTGTTATTAAACAAAATAGCCCTCAGATTTAATGTGTTTTCCAGAGTGAATTCTCCCCTGCATACTTTCTGTGTTTGATTATTTAGTTCCTTAGCAGTCTTCACAAACTTGGGAACTAAGCACAATGTTCATGTGCAGCTTTGCCCCAGCTGTTCTTTGCCAAGTGAGACCTTTCCAGCTGACCTATGTGCTCATTCATCTCCAGGTCTTTTTGAAAAATGGCAAGTGGGAACTACAAGTAGGTTCTTATCTCAATTAGAATCTTTAACACTGTAATCCTAAAGTCTTGTATAAACATTATTGGTGTTGGTACACATGAAAATCAGCACCCTTGCGAGCTGTATTATAAATTACTCTTGTTTTCAGTTTAACTGGATGAGTTTGGAGATACAGAACAACAGAAATTGCAGAAAATTTCAGGCCATTAAAGGGCATGAATGTTCCTAGAGGAAACCTTCTAATATCTCAGAGAGAAGAAACGTCTTCATGTGTGTGCAATAGCCTTACAGCTGCAACTGTAATGCAGTTTATGAATTACTATAAGGCTCAAACCATAGCACTTCTTGGCTTTTCATTGTTCTCATTGTGTTCTTATGTGTAAATGAGCTCTGTATAAATATTTTAAAAAATATTTGTCAATTATTATTGATTTATCTATTACTATTATTACTACATGAAATAATAGCAACTTATTTTTGACCCTTGTCCTAATTTAGAAATTCTTTGTACAGCAGGAAGCCTGCCTGGCCTGGAAACCTGCAGCTATTCCATATAGTTACAATTAACTACCTTATTATTTGCCTTTACAATGGAATTAATGAGTATTTAAAAATTTACCCACCTAATTTAGAGCTCTTGCCTTCGTGAGCACTTTGAGATTTGTTGGTTGTCTAATTTAGGCTGCATTTTTTTTTCTCCTCTTATAGAATGTAGTTGTTGAAGTTTTTATCCTCCACAACATATGATGAAGAGCAAATATCTGGAATAAATTTCTGCAAAGGGAAAAGCAGGGCCTTATGTTGAGTTTTTTTAAGTACTTCTGAAAATTAATTCTATCTAGAGAGATCTTGTAAACAATATAGTAAATTAGCTGATTAGTGATAATTCTGAAAAAATGTCACTATCTTTGTTCTTTGGCCAATGGTCAATAGTTTGATTATTCAAGTTTGGGTTTTTTGTGAATGGAATTTCTGTCTGGATTGCTAAATGAAATTAAAGAAATTCTGCCTTGTTAACCTTGTTTGCATAAAATGTTTTTTGCTCCCAAACCCAAAGAAGATTGTGAATTGCATTCCTTCCATTTTCCTTTACACCAAGATGATTGTAAGATGCTTTTTACTTTAAATGAGTCTGAAGCTTCTCTCAGTATTTCAACCAGAAAAAATCCACTGTTGTCTAGGTGAATTCTCAGGTATTTTACTCTGCCTTGTTTTAGGATATGATGCATGTAGTATGCTTTCTGTCTATTTTTCTAAGCTTAAACTTGTTTGCTGCCATTATAATTTCAAAAGTATATGAAATTTTATGTTGAAACTATTACTGGAATAGTGTCAGGAACTGAAGAGCCCGTGTGTGTTGCTCTCAGTTTTAATAAGACTATGGTAAACATGGGAGCAGTGGGAGATCCACTTTCATTTTTATTCAGCTGTTCTTGTGTAAATTCAGTGGTTCATTTAGTGAAGTACTGTCTACTTCAGACAGCATGTACAGTGAAATTCTTTTTTCTCCTGAGGAGTACAGGAAATGTCAGAATCTGTACTTCCAGGTTTCATCTCTTCAAATTTAACACTCATAATGTGCATGTTTAGAGCCACATACCTTCTTGAGCCTCTGTAGTTTAAAACAGTGTAACAAGCTGGAATTCTCAAACTGGCAGATTGCGTGAAGGGAAAGCATGTGAGAGTGTGTCGTTGCTTTATTCCTATGTCATACAGCTTCTGAAGAGCTGTCTGTGAATTAGGGAGTACAAATATTTTGTTAAGCTTATGAAATGAATGCTATCATGGTGCCTGGTTTTATGAAGTATTTTACTAGTCCTGAAAATACTGACTTTGCCCTTTATGACCCTAAGGCTGACCACAAATGAAGCAGGCAGAAAATTCCCTTTGTATCAAAAGCAGAAGTGAAATTTGTGGGAAGTAGAGAAGTGGCTGAATTTCCCCTTTCATAAATAAATTATTAATGGTAGTTCTGGTGGGATGGAAGTGAGAGGGGGAAAAAGGAGTCCACCTTGAACAGAGAGGGCTTGCAAGAGTAGGCCACCCTCCATAACGGGGTTGGATAGATGGGTTTGGGCAGTTTTTAGTTTTCTAAGTTAATTTTAGAAGGTTGTATTTAAGTGCATTGTACTCCCAAGACTCAACTGGCTGAAGTCTCAGCCTGGTTTTTCTTAGATGATTGCTGCTTATCTGGTTCCCTCACACATATGGTCAAGTGGGTTAAACTTGAATATTCTTTACATCTATGGGGTTTTCTTCATAGTTTTACACTCTTAGTAATATTTCTGGTTTTGAAATCAAAAATTGGATACTGTTCCATGCTAGAATGCGTGTTTTCATGTTTGCTTTGTTCTCACATTAAGAGGACTCCAGCTCATCTTTTGCAACATGTTTGGGGATTGAACTACTGCAATTTAACCAATATTGTCAGTAAATGATTTTGGTATCGGCATCACAGAGCAAGTTTGGGATTCTCAGAGTTAAAATGCTTTCCTGCTGAAGTACATAAGGGTCAGTCGGAGGTTTGGCATAACCTCTGTGAGGGTATGAAGCGAAGCTGTCCTTGGCAAGAAGCAAGTGGTGGGGCCTGTGCTGAGAGCTCGACAGAAGTGCAGCAGTCTATTATAAAACCCCCACAGATTTATATGAAAAGTGAGGATTTCAACTTTATGGTGTTGGACGTTGTGTTTTAATTACTAACAGGAAAACAGTGGTATATGAAAAAATCCTCTTGCTAGCATTAAGTAACAAAACTTTTGTGCTGGTCCTTGTCTTTAACTTGGTGCCTATTCTTTTGTAATTAAGGTGCATGAGTAGCATACGAGGTTGGTTTTAACTTTGCCTGGGTTAGTACTTGTTGCATGCAGTAGTAGGTGACTGTGTGTTGTGGGCAGTATTGGGCAGAACTACTGAGCTAAAAACACCTGGGGTAGTATCATAATTGCTCTTCCAAAGTCGAGGAATTCTAAAATTGTTCACCTTTTCCAGGTGCTCCTTAACTAATGGAATAGTTTAATGTTTAACTGTTTTTGTTCCTTGTTTCATTAGAGACAAATGTTAATTTTGAAAGTTAATCTTACACGGAAAATTTTACAATAGTCATTATCCTGACTAGCAAACTTAATACAAGTTCCCTTCTATGTGTGATAGATCAGAAAAACTGCTCTTGTCTCAGAGTGGGGAACAGGAATTTTTTAAAAAAAGCTTTAACTAAAACTTTTGTTAGAAATAAGACCCATGTTTTTTTCCTGAATCCAATTCTCTTTTGGCAAAGATCAGGTCTTTTGCACGGTAACGTGCCTTTTTGTTCAGATCAAGTTCTCCACTTAAGAAATCTGGACCCACAGCTTAAAGTATGGAAGTCTCAAATCAGGAAATAGCATGAGTGTTTTAAAGTTTTGGTTTTAATTTGCTGAAGTATTTTTTGTGAAGATTATATAGATAGTGTTTGTAGGAAAAATTGATTCACAGTGTAACTGGAGAGTTTTTTCACTCACGTACCTGAAAAAAAAGAGAAATGATGAGAGGGATATTTTAGTAAATATTGGACAGGAGGGAGACAAAGTGCATGATGATACATAATGGGAAATAGCTGATAAACTTATTGTTGTAACTCTGCCTAGTGAAATAATAATTTCATGTTTATAGAATTGTCTTGAAATTACTATCCCTTCTCCTACTCTACTTTCAGACAAGACTGCAGAGGACTTTGGGGTTGTTTCTTTTCTTTTTATTCTTTTGTTCCTTATGGCTCTTTAAATTCTTTAGACAAATTCTCACTTTCCAAATTGGAGATTAAACTGATTTCAGGTAAATAATTGGTCTAAGAAACCTTTCTGCTTTCCTGAGTGTACAATGTCATACTTGGTATCTCAGTCCTTTACAACCATTCTTCTAAACACAGCACAATTATTAGGGAAAAAAGCATTCTTTACTCCAGTTTTGCAGATATATTTAATATTTCATATTTTATCCAGGTATTCTACATAGATAACATTTAAAATTTTCATGAAACTTCTGTAGAATCTTAGTTTATTATTCCTTAACCAGATTGCTTTCCAAGAGATACACAGAGTCTTTTTCTGTCTTCTTGATCTAAAAACACACAGACCTGAGTGTTGCTTTATTTATTCTAAGATGGTGGGGAATGTGAAGGAACACCTTGGACAAAACCAGATTGTTTTTCCTTTCTTTGCTGCCTTCAAGGGACGTATCTCTAAAATGATCTTTCATTCTACATTTGTCAAAGATGCTTTCACTGAGTTTTACATTGCTTGACTTCAGCTTGGCCCTTTCAGCTGTTGCTCACCTGAACTGGATTCTGCCTAAATAATATTTTTGATGATATAATTTATATTTTCACCAACCTTCAGAGCTGAAACATGGTATCTGATACCACGTGATTCTTGTAATCATCCAAAGGTGATTTATCAGTTCCACTGATAAAAGTCTTTTTCAGGGAAAAAAAAATTAAAACAAGCCAGAAAACTCCATATGAAAGTTGCCATCTTCTTAGATTTGATTGTGTGCAAACCTTTTGGCTGAAGTGCTGTGCTTGTAACAAAGCAATCGTGCTTAATAGGAGCCCCTGCAACGTTAACTGCGAGATGGATTGTTATACATTCTGCATCATCACGTTTCTTGTATAGTTCCAATGTAAAGATTATTTTGTATCTTTCAGTATAGGCAGAACTTTTTTGATGCAATGACACTTCAGGGTTTTATCCTAACCATTTCTATAGAGGTCCTGAATCAGAGTCCTTCATGTTGATTCCTTTGTGAACATTGCTGAAAGTACGTAAAGACTTGTCCTTAGCTCCATACACAGGTAGGCATCTTTATTTCTGTTCCTCTGCTATTTCAGTTACTGATACGTTGGGTCATCCTGTTCCTAACCTGATGCAAAAAGGGCCATACCTTTTAGAAGTTATTTGGGTGCTTTTTCTCTAGTGTTTGCTATTTTGGAAGTGCATTCAATTTTTATTAGTTTGGTTTGCTGTGGAGGAATTTTATTGTCTGATAAGTGTGTGATCTGTTTGTGTTTACTGAATGAATGCAATATGAGTTAGTAAAAATGTTACTTGAATATTACTTAAATAACTCTGTTTTGTTGTAGCCGAAAAAGAAAACTAAGACATTCAATCCTCCAATCCGTAGAAACTGGGACAGTAATTACTTTGGGATGCCCCTACAGGATTTGGTTACACCCGAGAAACCGATACCTCTGTTTGTTGAAAAGTGTGTGCAATTCATTGAAGATACAGGTAAGATAGGAGTGCTGTTGGAGGAAAGACTTTCCCACTTTGATGAGTAAAGCCTCTAATTTTCTGCTTTAAAGTACTTCTAGAATTTTGCCCTAGAAATAACTGTGGGCCAGGCACATTTGACTAGTAGAATGTGCTTTCTAAGTTGTGTGTTTAACATGTCTTTTGACTTTATTTATACAAATACTTAATTACTTTTTGAAAAATGTTTGAAGTTTAACGTGTTTCCTGTAATTTAAAAACTTACGTATTTTTCTAATGCCAAATGACTTTTTGGTTTTCTCTCTTTCCTTTCTCCCTGGCTTCCTGGTTGTGTGTTTGTCTCTGCTTTCAGCCTATTTACTGTGTGACCATGAGGCAAGTAGGATGGTTTCGCTGGTCCAACAGAAGAGTACAGTTAGAGTGGGGATTTGTTTTGAGGTTTGGGAGTGACCTGTGGTTGGGTTTTGTTTAGTTTTGTGGGGGTTTTTTTGTTTTTTGTTTGTTTTTAAAGATTGTGAGCACCAGTTTAGTGTGCAGATCCTGCTTGCTCGGAAGTTTCATAAATGCCATGTTGCTGCATTTGGAGCAAATGACAGTGAGACTGAGCTTAAACATGCATAGGGCCGTCTTAGGATGTGTCTGCAATTCCATGTTGTTTAGCATAAAGTAAAACAGCATCTTTTTTCAACATTTCCATAGTTCTGTAATATGATTTTGGCTGTGAGATGAAAGTAGCAGTTTTAGCAAGAGTAAAACTGAAGGGTTTTCTTACAGCAAAACTGAGGTTTGCTGCCATATGTAAGAGTAGCGTTTCCAGAAGAATTACTACAGGTGGTGAGCCTAATAGCTGCTTTTGAAGGCTTATAGACTGCATTATTGCAATGAAAAAATTAGGTGAAACCTCAGGCACTGGTCTTTTTGGAGTCAGAGATGTTAGCATAAATTTGTCTTTAATTTTTACCTTCTATGGATTCCTTGAATAAAGGTAAGAGCTGTATTTTCTTCCCTCTTGCTTTTGCTTTTTCCACTTCACCCAGTTAAAAATGGGGAAGGAGGAAGAAGGGCACGGAGTAACAGTGGCATAGGCAGTTTAATATATATATTGTTTGCTGTTTTATTTTGCAAAAATACCCCAAAACAAACAAATGTAATTTTAGGGATGACTCTCTTTAAAAGTGGTTACATACAGCTACTGTGTATATCTACATAAAACAGACATTCACTATTACTGAAGACCAGGTGACTCTCTGGAGAGTTTATGAAATTTAGCAATAACCTAATTTGAGCATGCTGAATTTTGTAAGAATACTTTCAAGTGACAAAATTATAAATCCAGTACTAAAGAAAGTTTTATTTGCTTTAAAGTGTTGTTGTCTGATACCTGTTCGTTTTGTGGTAAACTTCCAAAAAAGTCTGTTTTTCCCAAAGAATTTTCACCAGCTGTGGGGTGAGAGAGAGAACTGTAATAGTGTGGGAACATTATTTGTTGTCTTCCCCCCCACAGTCATGAAATCATACAAGCACCTGAAGGATTTAGCACTTCTACTCTCCTCTCATGACCTGTCTTTGAAAGATGTTTAGTTAAGCTGCTGTTTATTCAAAATGTAGGGGCTTCTCAATAGTGATGACTCAGAAGGTGCTGGTTTTCCCTTTAGCTGGTTGAGTATATGTTAGTTTATCCTGGAATGCTGCTGTGCAGCTGCAGAATTTTAATTCTGGCCGTGTAAGTAAGCTGGACAAACATTGTGCCATCTGCATACGTTTGTTTGTGGCTGTGGAGACAGTAGTTGTCCTGCTAGTGTTGTTAAGCACTTAGAACAAAACCTCCAGTTTGATCTGTATTACAATGTTCTTTCTCCTATTATGGATTCTTTATAAGTAGCTTTTGTGTTCTTTTCAGCCTCCATACTCAGCTGTGGGAGTTTTATTTTTGGTGTGTATTGTTTTCATATTGGATTAATATGCTGTAGGTATTTGAGTTTCAAGCAGTGTTGCCTTTGAGAGAGGAGGATGTTCACTTGCATTGCCTTCAAGTCCTGTGTTGAGATAGACTCACATCACTGATTTTTGGGACAGATTTGGAGATTATCAGTCTGCAGAAAGCAAGTCAGGGTCTATTGGCTCCAGGCTGGAGTCCAGAATGGTCCCATTTCTGTTTGATAAAGCTGCTTGGCCCTGGGCAGTCATCCAGTACTCAGCTGTCTCTTACCAAGTCAGCCTACTGTCACTACTAACTGCATTGGATTATCATTTTTCTTATCATTGTCTTTTTAACCAAGAAGTGCAGTCTTTTCCAATTCAGCCAATCTGTATATACCTCTTACAGAGGACGTAATTGTTTAGCTTTTCCTTTTAAGGTACTTTCATGATGTTCAGCTCCCTCCCTTTGTATTATCACATCATTGGATTGTGGCTGAATTTGTGGAGATGTGATTAATCTCAGCTTGAAGGGCTAATCTTAATTTTCAGTGTTCCTTATTTCTGCCTCATGAAATTATGCAAGACATTGCTTTGTACCCACTTATCTAAATTGTGACTGAAACTAGAAAGTGCAGTGTGAAAGAGTTTTCTCTGTTTCAGATGCTTAGATGTGGAGATAGTATCGTATAATGGCTTTGAAGATTCTTGCTCCACCATAAACATTAAAGAATTGAGCACATGCACAAAATAGCATCAGATTTTTGTTTTACCATAATGTTCTGGAATATCCTCAAAAAAAAAAGTGTGTATCAGAAGAAGAGGGACGATTTGGAAAAATTTAAGTAAAGATAAGAGATCCTAAACTGGGGCCTGCAAGTGTAGATTGTTGTCTGTGTTTTGCCATTTGCTTTGGTATTTTCCAACAAGAAGTTTTATTCTGAATGAATTTAATTTTATGGAGCCAACCAATTTGTTTTTGAAATATAATTTAGATCTTGAATCCCTTTGTAATTTTTGATAGTATTGAAAGTAGAAACTGAGGGAGAGATTGCCAGTACCTGAGCAGAGCTAAACCTAAAGCTGTAACTGTGTCAGCACCTGCATTTCAGAGCAGTGTGTGCTGTCACTGATACTGATAGTATGAAATGGCAATAGCACACAGTGCTTGGTCTTGTTGGACCATATTGATTAAAAAAAAAATTGCATAATACTGTGTAAGATTATCTTAATGTTATTACATGGTCACTTCTGCATAAGAAATGAGGAAAGTTTGGCTAAAAACTGTAAACAAATGTCACTTCTGTGTTTCCACATTGTCCATGTTTATAAGAAGGCCTCTTTTCTGTCCAGGCCTTGAATTTTTTTATTCATTGTAATTATAGCAGGATGACTAATCTTTTGGTTGATTGTCAGAGCTCTTTCTTGTTGGTTCATTGAACAAGGTGATCAAAATAATTTTTTTCTTTTGGGTAAGTTCATAATGGTGAATTACCAAGTTTTCCACTAAGTATCTTGATGTTTTGAGGAGAACTTACGGTAAAGACACTGTGATCTTGTCTGTAACCTTTTACAGACCATGTGAACATTCTTCTATCAGTAATGACATGTGTGATGTGTGTATTATTGTTTGTGTTCTTTTTCCTCTGTCACATTCTTTGCAAGTCAGTTTGTAACTTTGGCTCATGAGGGCAGCTGCATAAATTGACTTTTTGAGGTTGGTAGCCATTTTCAGTTATGGTCTTCCAAAAGAATATTTTGATGATACACTTACTCTGGTGTGTTTTTGCCTTCTCCTGAGGGACTGACGAGAAATTAATTTTGTTTCATTACTTGAAATGAACTTTTAAAGTGTATTGGTTTTCTGTAAACCAGTTTTATGGAAATGTATTTAGCAGGGAAACTAGTTTTGATTTTTAAGAAAATTGTAGTGACTCTTTTTCTATAGAAGTGGTGCTGCTATGGTAAGACATGATAGACAAAAACCCTGTTATTTTTTTTTTAAATACTATCCAGTGTAGCTCATTACCTTTTTCAGTACAACTCTTTTTTTTTTTTTTTTTTTTTTTTTTTTTAAATTTTGGAAGAAGAAATGTGGTAACTTTTGAAGCTAAACTGTTTAACTGTATTAATTGCATGAATTCTGTGTTTTTGTAAGAATTACTACTTAGAGAATTAGAGGAGTTTTCTAATTCTCTGGTAATTTTGTTTGAGAAAGAGAAACACAGATTTCTGAATTTAATGCTAATTTAATGTCTAACTTCAAAATGTTAATATGGTTTGGATCTGCCACCAATTTAGTGGTCAGCAATTGCAAATACAGTTTGTGTACTATTCAACACCTGTTGTTGTTGATTATTTTTAACCTTCCCAAACTTACAATAATTCAGACAAAATGACTCATGCTAACCAATACTATTAGCATATGAGTGTTTTTTTAATATTTCAGTGGTTTTTTTGTGTTTTGGATTTACTTTTGTATTCAATGTTATTCATTGGTGAAAGTCTTCTAAAAGTTATATTTCATTCTGTTTACTGAGGAAGGAGACATCAAATTAGTATTATGAGCACTAGCACAGTTTTTCCATTTAGTAAATTTAGCCCCTGATGATACTCAAATTTTAATAACAGCAGCAGTATTTTAATATTTTTTTCTGAGTTTTCTAAATTTTTTAACAGAATATTGATATCCTTGTGCTTCATTGACCAGATTATAAATTTTAGATTCTGTACTTCATACAAAACTGATAACTTTAATACAGTGTTAATTGTGCGTGAAACAATTGGGGGAAGAGAAGTTTATTAGAATAATTTGTATTTTAATAATGTAGTTACTCAATTTGTGTGAGACAAGGAATGGAATAAAGAAGGAAGAATGAATTTGACAGAACCACATCTCATTTAGTATCTCACATGGTCCCTATGCAGCAGATATAGGTAAAATTAGAAATTGCCTATTTGTATATGTACAATAATTACTGCTTTTAATATTTGTACCTTTTTGTAATGCTGCTAAATTCAAGTAAAAGAGTGTTGCTGCCTTTGAATTTCCCTTGCACCTCAGTTATACCCAGGTCTGTTATGCTGAATCTGCTGTGAGGCCAGACTTTTTACATTGAAAGTATAGATAAGGCAAAGTTTATCTCCAGAGAATGAGAATTGAGTAGAAATAGGCAAAGAAAATGAGTCAGCAGTGCCTGTTGAGGTATAAAAACTGATAAATCCCTGAAGAATATTCCTAGTGGCTGGAAAATAAAAAAAAAAAATCAAAATTGATTATCTCTCCTTTTATTTAAGGAGCTTGGGAGAGCCAGAGGCTTTTAGGAGCTTTTTCTGTTGCAGAACAGGACAAGAGTGGCCACCTCCCTCAACTTCGTGTAGGAGAGCTGGCTTTCTGAGGGTAGTTTCATAAAAAACGGTGTAGTAAGTAGGAAGATCCTTTGCTGCTGTATATGCTTCTGCCACTTTCTGTTGTGGCACTTGTCAGACATCTCTAATCAGTGATCAGTGTCTTGGGAAGCTATAGCAGCAAAAATGGTCAAGGTCCTGCTGTGTAGTACTGCAACTGGTAAGTTAAGGGTCAAATACTTGCCCAAATAAATGCAAGGCAGGGAGCAGGAGCAAGGGAAGGACAGAAACAGTGATTGATGAGGCAGAGTTAGACCATCTTTTTCAGTCACAGTGATCAGTTAAGTTGACTCAACTGCCATGAAGCTGTGTGTTTAGGAAAGAAAATCCTCATAGGCCATGATTCTCCTACTCTTGATGCTGGATAGGTACAGTAACAATAGATTTAAATAGCTCAACAAGGCATTTTGTACCCTCATCATGTTGGTGAGTGATCCTGGCCTGGGGGGGGGGGTGGTTAATGTATGTAAGGCCAGGGCTTTTACTCCGAGGCAGGTCAACAAGCTGGAGGAGTGTCATAAAATATGAGGTTCTAATTAGAAAAAGAGAGAAAATTTTTGCTTGGAAGATAATCACTGGTTCAGGTTACCCAAAGAGATTGTGGGAAATCTTAGAGATACACAAAGTAAGTTTGGATAAGCAACCAAATCTGAATTTGGGTTGACCCTTGTTTGAGCAGGAGGTTGCACTAGATGATCTCCTGGGAATCTTCTGTGATCACTTCAAAATTGGTATAGAATAAGTTTCAGTAGTTAGGATATTACTCCAGTTTGTGTTTGCAACTTGGGAATTCGTCAACAGAGAGGAAACCTTGTACAAACTTGAGAGGAGGTTACGTAAAACTGGCATCAGTTGTTTCTCCTAACAGAAGGACTAACTACAGATGGATGGAGGAGGAGCACATGCATTAATTTAGTAGTGTGAGAGAATCACTGAAAACTGTAAACAAATATGTTTTGAAATACTCATAAACACATTTGCACTCGAGCTGTGTTGCTAAGTAAGGTATCTCTTCAAAGGAAACATCATGGGAATTATATAAAGAATTCCTAAACAATGCAGATACCACCGAGATGTCAGTGTCTTTTACAGGGTATGTGTGGTATTTACCTGCTCCACTTATTCTCCTGGCTTTCTCCAGGCCCAAAGTGACCAAACAGATACATGCCTGGAAGATTAGAGTATCTTCAGATGTTACCCATTTTTAATGAAGCAAAGAATGCACCTGCCTTTTCCTAGGCTTTTTGTAATGTCCTGTTAAATTAAGTCTTTTATTCTGTTTTTGAAATGAACAGGCCATGAAATAGGTGGTTGACTGACACTTCATAAAATGATTGAGACCTTGTTTAATAATTGGCTAGTGTAAATTATAGAAATGTTAATTCATCTTTGGAGGGCTTCCTGTTTATAGTGTCTTTCTAAAACCACTGCCTAGTGTTTACACTACTTACGGTTTATTAAACATTTCAATAGGCTATAAATTATTTTATTACAAGAAGCAGTAAGACACTTATTTTTGGTTCTGGTTTTCACTGTGAGTTAAATGTCATGGGTCTTTAAATGCCAGCGTTGATATGTGTGGATAAGAATATGTAGAAATTTGAATGTATTTTATGTAAGTAAAGTTAGTGCTAGATTCTTACTTACAGAGTCTGAATTCTTACTCTGTACATTCTTGGCCAAAAATTACTGGTTTGGATCAGTGAGGTGGTGGTTCCTTCAGTCTTGTGTCATAGCATAGGGGTTGAAAAGAGATACACCAGGTCAATCTGTGGGATGAAATCAGAGAATTATTTAGATCACAGAACTTATAAAGGTAAGTGTGGGAATAATCATCTCAGCCATTGTAGTGGAGAATGAGTCCTGAAATGTTCCATTGACCACTGCAGGGGAAGGAGTTGAACTGGGGAGAGACAGACCTGCTGTGATTAGGTGGTACACATTCAGAAAATAGACAGAACGTGATAGCAGAACCTGACTGTGGATGTTGTAGCAGACACTGTATGACTTTTCAGCAGTCTAAATGTTAATATACCTGTTGTCACTTGGGAAAAGCTCATCATAGACAGCTCTCTGAAAACTTAATTTCTCTGTACTTGCTATCAAGCAAGCAGAAGAGAAAAAGGTTGAACCTGAGTGTTATGAGGGGAAAAATCCCACCCCCCATGCTATTACCTAATTCCATTCTGTACAATACTGGTTTGAATACTGGTTGCAGTTCAGTTCAGTCTTTCTCAGAGTAGAAATGAATTGGAAAAATTACTGCGTATGGCAATTGTAATAACTGTTGGATAAAAAGGAACTGAACTGATTAGTTTAGAACATCTCTGAAGAGGAGAAATTACATAAATTTAAAAAACTGGGAAAGTGTAGAGATGTTTCTGCTTCTTTTTAAGAGAAAAAGATTTTTATGAAGATTTCAGGTAGTGAGCATGAATTCAGTGTGCTTTCATGATGTATGTTCCTGACTTACGAAGTTGCTTTTACTGTGATGTAAAGATCACAAGTAGATGACTTAAAGGGGTTTGGAGGAGTTAATGAAGGATAAATGCCCAAGTGGCTATTTCAACACCTTATGCAAAAGCCTATGTAAGCCACCATCTCCAGCAAGCTGGGAGTACATACCACAAAAAAATTACTGGTGAGTGGGGTTTGTTTTTTCTCTCCTGCCCTTCCTACGTCTGTCCACAAGCATATAATACTTAGTGTAGTATTGGTATGGGAAGTGGATATTGTACCAGGGAGACTTTGGTCTGCCCTTGTGCTGAAGGCAACATGTTCTGTGAAGGAACCAAGGGTTGTGGAAATATGTTGGTGCCTATGAATGGAAGTGTCCTACAAACTAATTATACATAGAGGTGCTGATCCACCTTGCTGATTTTCTTTGAAATACTTTGAACCCCATGTGGTGAAATTCCAGTTAGATGGAATGGAACCCTGATCACAACTGGCAGCACAAAAGAAGGTGCAGGAAGAGAATTTATTTGGCACTAGGAAGTATTTTAACAAAAGAATGGTGTAGGCAAAGGAGATGTACTCTGCTTTGAAGTAAATGTAGGTTATTGTGAAGTAAGGAGGAGCTAATTATTTAAACCTAGAGGTGGTGTAAAGCTAGCAGGACAGAAAAGCAAGTAAGTCAGATGGTCCTGATGTATAATATTACAGCAGCCATTGTGTCAGGTAAGGATATGTTGGCAGTGACAGCTGGACCAGAACAGAGCAGGATGAGAACATGGATAAGAATTCTGAAAAATCAATGGGCTTGCAGATGAAGGAACCAAATTTTTATAAAACTGTCAGAAAAAAGAAATGTTGTCTACTCTCTCTCTGTATAGGTATGCAGTATATAGATAAGCAAGAAGTTTAAAAGCCAAAACTAGTGAATTGGAACATCTGATACATGGTGAAGATCTTGATGTAACAAGCATTAGAGAGACCTGGTTGGATAATAGAAAGCAACAGAGAATTGAAGCATTACTTAATAAATAATATTTTCAGATTTCTGTGTATGCACACAAACAGATTAAACTTGTCTCCTGTAGTGCCTTAGTGCAGTGACAGTTGACCAACTGTTTTATGAAGCGTTCCTTTCTAGAATATACACAAGCAAGAAAAATTTTTGCTTGAGGAATTCGAAAGACAAATTTAGTTAGCTTAGTCCAGAATTGCAGGACTTTGCTATTTTGGAAAAGGCCTAAATTCAGTAGGCACCTCCTTGTTTAACCTGAAAATTTTCTGAAATACTGTAAGTTGTCTTTGTTTGTCAGAGCTGCAGCCCAGATACTGCACTAGAGCATCTGTCTCCAGAGCAGCCCAGTTCAAGTATTGGAGGTTTATACACTGACTGAAGTGACTGTGTCAGACTTTTCATGAGCTGCTAATGCAGCACATTCAATTCCTTTTGTGCACAAAGAAACTCAGTGGGATAAAATACAGAGTACCCTGGGGCTGTGGGGTCTTCAACTGAGAATTTTTCCATACTAAGGAAAGAGAATCTTGATCCTAGATTGTTCTTATCTACCAGTGTAGTAGCAGCTTATTTATAGCTTCTGAAAGAGGAGTGCAAAGTATTTCTGTCTGTGATCACACACAGCACATGGGGGCATATTTTTGAAGATGGGTTTTTGAAACCTCTTTCAGATGAGTAAACTATTCAATCCTTGAAACCACTTGTTGCCAGATTACACATTCTGGTGCTTTTGAGGTTATCAGGGAACAAGGCTCAGGTTTTTTGAAAGCACTGTTTAGGTGTATATTTACAGGACTCTTTGGATTTGGAAAGCTAAATGATAGACATAAAATTTTGTTGAAGAAATGCTTACTAAAAGAGCCTTGATGGAGCCAGTAAAGAGCCATGTGAATTGTCGAGGCATTAGGAAGGAAAACATGAGTAGAAGGAGTTGGTATGAAATTATTATAAATTTCCCAGCTCTATGAAGTACTTCTTTGCTTTCTGTACTTTGAACATTGTAACAGGCTTCTTCATGTTTCTCGGTAACTTAAAGGGCACACTCGGTGGACTGTGGTGTGACAGAGGAGTTGGGGTTTGATCTGATAATCTGACATACATGCAGTTATTGGCCTGTGATCATAAAAAGCGAAGAGATTTCATAAAGCTCTGAAATGTGAATTTTTTGATAAGACCATTTACTGTTACGGAGATCTAGCAGGTAGATAATTTTGCACCCATAAACTTGGAGAATTATGGAACTGCTTATATTGCTTAATGTTGTGATTATCAGGATAGACACTTCCATTCAGTGAGTAGCTGTGGGCAGAAAAGATAGCAATGTGTTAGGAAGCATAACCACTGGAGTGAAGTGAGCAAGTGTGTGTGTGTGTGTTCATCATGAAGGTGCACTGTTCAATGTTTACCTTCAACAGCTGCTGAAATCATGACAACTCAGTAATGCATAGTAAAACAAAGTAATAATGAGAAGCTTAGAGAATCCCTGCTTCTTAACACCCTTCTCCTTTTCTCCTCTTTCCCCACCCCTTAAAGAAAGACTTGTAAATGATGTGATAATTTACTTTAGATAAGAACTGAGGGAAAATAAATTCAAAGTTTATAAAATATAAATGATAAAAGGGTAAGCATGTTGAAAGATTAAGTATCTGTTCTATACAGGAGTATGTTACATCATAAAATATCAAAAATCAGTTGCAAATATTTTATTTTTTTTCTGCAGAGTATTTCTAGTGTGTTATTGCTCACCATAGTAAGTTTTTAAGCCCAAACTGAAGATAGTTTTTAAAAACCTAAATGTTGTAGATACCACAGAATTTCGGGGTTTGATTATTAAAAAAACCCTGCAAATAATAACAGTCTGATGGACATCAGTAAGAGAATAATTTTGGGTAAATTATTCCACAAATATTTGCAGTCAGGGTCTTGTTATCCTACAGTATCATTTCCTCCGATTCATATTAAATGGAATACTGGACTCAACAGACAGCTGGTATTGTGGTAGTCCTATGTCACTATAACGGTGAATGTGTTTGCTTTTTAGGCACTTTAGATTTGTATTCCTACTTTTGGTTTCCGACTTGGAAGTTATAAGTGGTTGTTTTGCTTTATAGTATATAAACTTGCTTTTTAATATTTATTTTTCCTCCTCTTCTAAGGATTATGTACTGAAGGCCTGTACCGTGTTAGTGGGAATAAAACAGATCAAGACAACATTCAAAAACAGTTTGATCAAGGTAATCACAGATTTTATTATTCAAAGTCACAACCAAACTTGAATTCTCCATGCATTTATCACAATAGAGTATGAGAGGATTGCACTTTGAAACCAACTTCCATAGCACTAAGTAATTAATGCTCTGGTTGGTTATATTGGTATAGTCCAGGTTATTACTAATGAACCTCTGTAGAAATACTAGAATCTTCTTGTAGCTGGCTTAAGTGCTGTTAAAATGTTTTCTACATGGTATTTTAGTATTTTAAAAAGTTTAAATGCAGGCCCAGCTGTTCTTGAGTTAACAGTTCATCAGTCCTGGGCATTAGGGCCTTTTGCTTCTTATCTCCCACAAATGGTAATTCTTGATACTTATTTTATTGAAAGCTTGAATAAAATGGATTAACAATTAAGTCTCGATAATATTTAACACAGTCTTTGTCATTATAGAATATAATAAAATGTGATTGGTAGGTTAGGCTATTCATTTTGATGTGTTTTATATTTCAAAATGAAAACACTTCTTAAAAGTTCTTGGAACTTAATCATGAAGTTAAGCCTGTGGAAAAAAGTAAAATACCTTGTAGATGTTATGGAAAATAAAAGAAGTATTTTTTTATGCCTCACTTTGCTGTTTAATGACATTTTGTGAAATAGAATTTAAAACTCATTGCTGGGTAAAATTGATTTATCAGAAACCAGTCAATGACAAAGACAAACATTTAAGTCTTCATGGAGAAACAGATAACTTCATTTTTCTGATCTTCTGCTGTTTTGTTATACTGTCAGATTTTCTTACATTTGATTTCATGTGGGTCAGTGTGAGAGCAGCTTATCTGTACGTTCACTTTTTTGTGCACTTTTTTAACAATCATTTGGCAAAAGTTTAGTTTTCAGTGTTTTGAATACTTGTTTTCATAAAGTACTGTAGGGAATGATAGTGGTAGTTTTTACTGACACTGCTGTTCAATTTTGTTTTGCAGATCATAATATCAGTCTGGAGTCAATGGGAGTAACAGTGAATGCAGTGGCTGGGGCTCTTAAAGCTTTTTTTGCGGATCTACCTGATCCATTAGTTCCTTACTCTTTGCATCAAGAGTTGTTAGAAACATCAAGTAAGTAATAAACAATCTTTTCTTCATTTAATTATGTTATTTTCATTGTCCTTATTGCTATTTTTACTTCACTGTAAGTTGAAAGAACTGTGTGCATTGAATATTTTTTAAATTGCTTGGACATGTACACCTTTTAATATTTAAAATTAGCAGAACTGTAATACCTTTTTTGATACATTTTGTGATTTATTATTTCTCATTTTTCTAGAAGATTTAATTGGGAGAAATCTACTTTTTTGCATCTTTTGTTACTGATGAAAATGATGAAATCTCTTGGAGTGGATTTGCAGTTGTTAACAGGGAAAAAACCCCTTGAATTTATGAAGTCTTACCTTCAAAGTAGGCTTTAGATATGAGACACAGCTCTGGGATATTTTGGTAGTTCTCTATTTCTCTTAGATTTTTCTTTTTGAACTCTTCTTAGATACCTAGTTTTGTTTGCTTTACAAACGTTTTGCAGACATTTCATAGTGAATGACTGAATTATTCCTTTCTTTTAAACTAAGAGTGTCTCTTATATTGACAGCCAGCTGTTTGAGAGTAAGACCACTACACTTTTTTGCAGGGTACAACTCTGACATACAGTATTCCCAGGTACTTTCTGTTTAAAACACAAACACCCTATTGCAAGCCTAAGGCTTAGACCTGGCCTTGATCGATATATAACCCATTAGAAATTTTGCATGTTCTGATAATGTCTGTAGATACCTATTGGAGGTATTTCTGCTATACTTTTCAGTCATATTCCTTGTTCAATGTAATTAGTTTGGTTTTATTTTTTTCTTAAAAGTATAAAAGCTTAATTCCAGTCAAAACATAAAATACCTCAGAAATAAAGTGGACTTAATGTTTAAAATGCCATTAATACTGCTTTAAATTTTTACTTGGATTATATACTGAACTATATTTAGCTTTTTTTTTCTATAATATTAGGGTAGATCAAATTTCTTTTTAGCAGTGCAGTCAGGTGAACTTTTTATGATATGCATCTTGATGCATTGGAAGTATATTCTGCAGAATGGATGGTTCCACAGTCCTTTATGGCACTTTTCATAAGAGTTTTATCAGCAGCATGAGTTGTGGAGTTTTTTTAAAATAAAATTGTTATTTTATTTCATATTCCTTTCTTGCATGTTGCTTATTTCCTCTTTGAAGCATGGATAATGTCCCTTAGGCCTGTGAAAAATCCCTGTTCTTCTTTCAGCAGTATATGCAGAACAGCTGCATCAGCTCTATTCATGATTTTTTTTATTATTTGAAGAACTGAGAATCTTAAGATACTCTAAGTTCGTGTGAATGTCTTTCTGTCATGACATTTTGCAAGCAGAAGAAACTACGAAGAAATGACCCTGTCACATTGTTGTTCTACAAGCCAACAGTAAACTAATCAAATGATTTTTGGTGTTGAACACAGATATAAGTCTGCTTAAATTCAGAAAAATACTTTTGTGCTTAGGTAGTTAACATCTGTAATAAAATAGTTACTCTATGCAAATAGGAATTTTATAAAATATTTTCTCACTTGATATTTTTTTGTGGGTATCTTGCCTATACTATTATACACGAAAAAGACTTAGCAACACTTTATTCAGTATGTCTTTCTAGATGTGTCAGAAAATGTCATTTATTTCTATAGAAATCATGGATAAGACAGAACGGCTACATGAGTTAAAAGAAATTGTGAAGAAATTCCACCCAGTGAACTATGATGTCTTCAGATACATAATAACGCATCTAAACAGGTTGAGTATTTTTCTATTTCATTTAAGTTGTATCCATTGCAAAAAAGGTTGTTTTTGTAACAGTGACTTGACTACTGGAATTTAAAATATCATGCTGCGATGCTCATTGGTTGGTATAAATGTGGAAAAAGAAGCTAGGAAGTAGAGGTTGATTAGTAAAGCCTTGTATATTTGTTTCTCACATTTTATGGAGATATATATAGATATATATATATATATATCTGGCATCATTTCAACTCTAAAATTACAATTATGATTGGTGTACATAACAAAAAAAGCTTGAAAGAATAACTGCACCTAAAAACAACGATGCGCCCAGTTATAACTATTACAAACCCTCCTCTCCTGGAAATAATAGCTATTAAAATTACAGACTAATGTAGATTTTAAGGGATTTGAGTCATTTGACCTAAACACCCGTCTCCCTATGCCCAAAACAAAATCTAAAATGTAGCACCCAAAACCTGTGCTGAAAAAGTAAAATGCAGAACAAAGATACAAGGAACAGTAAATTGGTTTCACTTGCTTCGTAAATTGTGCCTCTTGCATAGAACTTAAATGTTCTTATCTTTTAAAATTATTTACATATTTACTAAAATAATATTAATACATTTATATTACCTCATAATCTGACCCTTTAAGTGTACAATGTTCAGTCATAAGAACCAGAGAAAACCACCAACTTTCTCGTACTTCTTTATCAGCTAAAATGAAATTATTCTCTGAAATCCACTTAGATTGTTAACTATATTATTAAAAAAAGGCGGAAGCTAATGTAACTTTTTTTTGTACAAAAACCATTGTTATCCAGTAATCTGTCACTAACGATTAGCTTGTGGTATTTTTTTCTGCATTTTGAGACAGACTCACAGTTGTTGAGGTTATAAGGAATCTGTAGATTGATTAGTTCAACCTCATTGCTCTGACAGAGTCAACTAGAACAGATTGTCCCAGATGGTGTCCAGTTAGGCTTTCAGTATCTCCAAAGAGTGAGACTCCACAGTCTTTTTGGGCAACCTGTGCCAGTGCTCGGTCACCCTCACAGTAAAGAACTGTTTTCTTATGCTCAGAGAGAATTTTCCGTGTGCATTTGTGCCTGTTGCCTTTTGTCTTGTCACTGGATCCCACTTGGAAGAGTCTCAATTCATCTTCTTTAGACCTTACTATTGGATATTTAAAACCAATGATAAGACTTCCCCTTAGCTTTTCCAGGCTAAGAAATCTTAACAAGCTTTTCCTTGTCCGAGAGATCCTTGACCTCTTAGTGATCTTTGTGTCCCTTCATTGGGCTCAATCCAGTATGTCCATATGTTTGCTGTACTGCTCCAGTACATCCATCTGTCTGTTGTGCTGGAGAACCCAGAGCTGGATCCCAGACTCCAGATGTGGACTTTCCAGTGCTGAGTAGAGGGGAAGGATGACCTTCCTAGACCTGCTGGCAGCACTTCTAGTGCAACTTGGGATGCTGTTGGCCTTCTTTGCCACCAGGTCACCTTGCTGAGTTATACTCAATTGGTCCACCAAGAATTTCTGGTCCTTCTTCTGCAATGGTACTTTTCAGCCAGGCAGTTTTGTGTTATGTGTCTGTATACACACACACATATATATATATTCATGACAGTTAATTGTTCTGGACTGCTGTCTCTGTAGGTATTTGTAATGATGTAACTGGTCATGTAATATGGAGGCAGAAATAAGAACTTCCCTATTTAGTCAGCAGGGAGAATGTAGGTGCTCTCTATTGCAATTTGGAAGGAGTCTTCTCTTTTCACTGAATGTGTAAGACTTCAGAATTTAGATACCTACTTATACACCTCTCTCCATCCCATGTACGACTTGCTTAAACTTTATAAAGCCACACATTTTCCCTTGCAGGGAGGTGGATCAATTTTTTCATTGCAGTCTTGTCAAATACAAATTCAGCCCTAAAATAAATAAAACCATATAATTGAACAAATATCCATGTCACAGAATTGTAAGATGTGCTTGCATATATCTGAAGTAAAACTAAACATCTCAGACTGGACGCAGTTACTAGAAATGTTCTGTTAATTCTTCATTGACATGATAGAAATTTTTGAGGAAGAATGATAGTCTCTGAATTGTCAAAAGTCTTCATATCCACCTATTTGCATAGCACAGGTGAATGTACAGTGTCAGGTGCCTGGATTGCTGCAAGTAAAAGAGCTAAGCATAATTTGAAAAATTCCTGAGTAGTTCTAATGCATGCATATCTACAAACCAATGATGACTGAGTACTTAGCAGGTTGCTAATAACAAAATAATCTTTTCTTGAGAAAGGCTGTCATTCCTTGTCTCATTTGCAATGTCAGGAAGTTGAATTCCATTCAACAAGAAAACTGCTTGTGTGTAAGCAATTGCATACATAAAAAGAGGTAGATACAGATGCGTACAGGATGTCAAAGGGAACTTGTAGCTAAATTCTTTACAGTCTGCATTTATTTTTAACATATTAATTTGTGCTACATTACTGCTTGTATATAATTAAAATGGAAATGTTGTTTGTCAAATGAATTGTTCATTAAATGAGGTAAAGCAGCCTTCTACATGAAGGAAGGGTTCTCATCACAAGCTAATGTTTTAATTCTTTGTTTTTACATCCTGTGTCATTAAAGATGTGCTATCCTTGTATCATTAATAATGGTTGGTGATTGATATTTTGATGTATCCAGAAGCACAGAACGTGGTTATTGAAACAAAACATACAAGCATTACTCACATTGTATAAACACGTGATCAGTAACCATGAGAATGTAATAAATGGCAACAGTGAGATGAATTTTTCATTAATGTTATAGACACCTTTCAGAGCATTCCAGCTCTCTAATTGTGGTTGGTTAACTGTAAGCAGAACTGAGCTTTTAAGACGGAATTGAAACAGGATAGTGTTGGATTGACACTGGCTTTTTGGGTATTGGTTGTGTTTTATTCTTTGATAACAATCCTTTTATACTTAAGGGCTAATATGGCATAATATGCCTCTGAAGTCTAATACCAAAACCATAGGTGCATAGCTTTTAAAATCTAATCATAGAGCAGGTTTACAGCCTGAACTTCCTGAGACTTTGAAGTGGAGGAAGTGGGCAGGATAAAGAAAAACTTCGTTTTTCATTTTGAGTGTACATAGAAGAAGGTAAATGGGCATTTTCTAAGCACTAAGATTCTAAAGTAGTTCAAGAAAGTTTGGTTGGAGACAGCAGATAGTGTGGTAGGTTTTTCTTTACTCTTAGAAAGTACAAAGGTAAAAGTGAAGCATATCAGAGAATGGAGCCAGTTGCTCTTTTGTTTAATCTAGCTGTGGGCTGTTACTGGGGCAGAGGTGCAATGCCTTTCTTTTTTTCCGCACCTGTAGCTACAAGTTGCCATTGCTTCATTTATTGGCTCCAGTGGTAATGTAGATGCAGCATGCTGATAATATTAATCAAAATGTAAGCTTACATTTCTGGTTTTGTAAATGTAAGCTTGCATTGATTCTTTAATCTATAAATGAAGTTAAATTGTAGTTTTTTAGGAAAGAGATTATGAACATTACTGTTACATAGAAATAATATCCAAATATCCTTTGGACCAGACTTACTCAAAACAGATTGAGAGGCAATATTTGTGTACCTTCACAGTATTTAGAGTAAGTAATGCACATGCTAAAATGGAAGTCTACCCTTTGTTGTTACCATTATAGATGCATTGTAAATGCATGTAAATTTTCTTATAGCAATTATTCTACTGTTTACTATGGTTTTCACAGCTTTTGAGTCTATGGACTACAGCCAGCTGTCAAAAATTCTTGTGGGCTGCTCTTGTTAATCCTCAAAATCGTTACTGACAAATTTATGAAGTTTTTATTTTCCATTTATTTCTACAGGACAACTGTAGCTTGGTTACCTTTGTGATGTCTACTGTAATATGTGAATTGCGTGTTCCCAGCTGAGTGCATATCATAGGTGTTTGTCAGGTTTATTAAGACATGATTTTTCATGTATCTCTCAGTAATTACTTCTAGATAAAATTGTGGAATCAGTTTAGAATGCAGAGTACTTTTAGAAAATAAAATATCGTGGATCTCTCTAGCCTATTACTGTGAAAAGCATTTTGTGTTTCCTGAGGAGGCATTTACTTGTAGATGATTAATTTGGTAACAGGATGGTTTGTTGTTCTTTGGAGGTTTTTTTGGTTTTGTTTTGGGGTTTTTTGTAATAGTATTGCAATAATGAATTTAGGTCGTAAGTGAAGAACCTGTTCCAGTTTGTTTGTTATTGTCACTTCAAAATGCTAGAGGAATGTTGAATTTGTTTCTTGATTAAAAGCTTAATCAGATTTATATTAGTTAACTATCAAATCTGGAAATGTCATGGTTTCTTCCTAAATTTTCTTCTAAATCGCTTAAAAAATTCAAGGATAATAGGAGAGGAACAAAAATCTTGAGATTGTTTATTATGAATGCCAGCACTTAAGAGAGCTGTGAAAATATTTCCAGTTGATTGCATACTGGTTTTAACTCACTTTGTGCATGTCATTCTCATTTCAGGGTTAGTCAGCAATATAAGACCAACTTTATGACTGCTGATAACTTATCGATTTGTTTCTGGCCTACTTTGATGAGACCTGATTTTGAAAACAGAGAGTTTCTTTCTACCACCAAAATCCACCAATCAGTTATAGAGACCTTCATTCAACAATGCCAGTTTTTCTTTTACAACGGAGAGATTGTAGAAGCCCCAAACCCAGTGGCGTGTCAGCCCCCGCCTTCCAACCCCGTGCAGATGGTGGAGCCCATGGTGCCCCTGCAGCTCCCGCCGCCGCTGCAGCCGCAGCTCATCCAGTCACAGTTACCAGCAGACCCTCTGGGCATTATATAGGCAGAAGATGATTGCAGGCAGCCTGGTGCTGGACAGTAAAGACAAGCTATAGACATGCATGTTTCAGGATACAGTAATGTACTTCATATTTATGAAAAATAATTCCCATCCAGCTGATTGGACATCTTTTTGTTACATCCCGTACTGTGCTCCTCATTTGTACACACTGCAGATAAAAACTATGTGATAAGCATGACTGGAGAGGTTTAATTTTTAAAAGCAAAAGTTGCTATAAAGTACAAAGCTGCTGCTGCATGATACCTTATTGCAATCACTATATCATTCCTGTGACAGTTTGTCACAATATATTGTGAATAAAATTTTTCTATAGAAATTTAATGATTTAAAAAAATAACATTTATGAAACATTCAATGCTTACAGCCTGCTTTATGGCTGTTTTTTGTTATTTAACATGCTATTTTTGGCAATTTTCTTCACATTCAGGCATTCTGTGTAAACAGCTAAAACTCAGCTATAGTTTATTTTGTAATCTCCTGGCTACGTACGTGATGGTATGCTTAGGGTGGTTTATGGAAGAATGCAAAATGCACTGTTGAGAATTTTACAGTCCTTCACCATCCATCTTTACGTATAAGTAAACCTGTGGACAGTTTCAGGGTGGGTGAACTTGCTTATTATTTCTTACAGCACAATACCAAGGACATGCTTGTTGTAAAAGTGAGTTTCAATTATTGTACAAAGATTTTGATGTTGCCTACTTATTTCTTTATGTTCCATTACTGAACTAAACATTTTGTAAAACTGTTAATTCTGTAAACAGCTGCATGTTAAAAAGATCATTGATGGTCTTGTAAACTTAATCTAATATATTTTAGATATTTTAATTTTTCCCACTTGGGAATACACGTAGTGTTTAGAAAATAGTTCATGACATTTTCATATAAGGTTATATAACTTTTCATACATAAACATGACTTTTGTTGTAGTAAAATTCTCAAACCAAACAATGTTTTAATCTAGGACTTCAATTAATCTATCCTTTAAATCTATTTTTATGTGACCCTCGAAAGATATACAAAAATGCATTGCTAATACATAGCAATAAATACTTTGGGTACTGACAATTAACTTCTTTGGAGTGTGTATATATAAGATCACATAAACTTGTATTCATATTTTTTCCTGTGGTATGTTGTACTAAAATTTCAAATGACTGATTTTTTTTTTTCTCTGTATTTTTAAATTATCTTTTTTTTTCATTTATTTTACTTTTATATTGGTACCAATTTTGCTGTAAAAGAATGCTGCTTAATTTAAACAAATCTTTTGGTTAAATATTTTGATAGTGATAAAAAATTTAGAAGGTTACAAATTGTAGCAAAGGGGAGACCATAGATAAACACTACCTGTGAGACTTTTCATAGCAGCTTTTTTTCTCTCATGCTCAAAATGTACCTTTTTAGGTCTGCAAAGAAGAAGGTTTTGGCACATTCAGCTGCTAGAATGTTTTGTGTAGTTAAAAAAAAAAAAGCTTTATGATGGTCACTGTTGTAATCTTCACTTATAACAAGATTTAAGATCTTCTTGTATGTACTATAGTAAATAGATGATTTTGAAAATTAAGGCTTTTAAGAGTTTGATTTGCTCCATTTTCCAAAAATAAAAATTGCCTTTCCCACTTATGTCCTAGGTATTGTACTTCCAATAATGACTTGGATTATCATTCTAGATTACTATGATACCATAAACCCAGCTGCTGTTTGAAGTACATGTATATTATAAATTATCTTGATATTGTGTTATATTCTTGCAAGTAATTATCTTTTTTAAGAAAACATAAACAAAAAAGAAAAGTCAACCCTATTCCTATTACAAAGCACACAGGAATTAATAGTACAATAAAGTCTGTCCTGTAAATTGTAGTATTCTTAACTTGTTCTACTTTACCTGTTGTCTGTATAGATTTTATTTATAGTTTTCAATCTACTCTTGGCATGTTTAGCAAAGAAAATGAAACTTCAAGAGTTTTCTAAACTATTTCTAGGTTGCTAAAGAATTTATTTTTCTACTGTATATGGCATAGACAAAGCATCACCTGTACAGGAAACAAGTCTATTTCTAATAGAAGTAAGCTTAAAAATAAATGCCAGTCATATCCGTATTTAAAAGTTCTATCTATAAAGTATCTCCAGTCTTTGTAATGTGAATTACATTTTAAACTTTCTATAAATTGCAAGTTGTTTGCCATAATGTTTAACTAATCTTTGAATACTAATTTTAGAATAATTTACATTCCATTTCATTATGAGCTTTCATGTTGAACTTTTGATCAGCAGTATTTGCAGTATCATTTCTTGTGTATCATGTTACAGCACAATCAATCATTTCACTGGGCCAAATTTGGAAGTGTTATTACATTTCCTGCATAAACATAAAAAGAGAAATAAGAAGGCAATGGCGTGTGGCATGTGATTGTCACATGGAAAAGTTCCTGCGTATTGTTCACATTATGGAAGTGTATCCAGGAATGTGGATATGTGTGTATGTCTGATATATACACTTTGGTGTTGTGTGTGTGTGTGTTTGTGTGTTTATGCAGACATGCATGCACATACACCCACATAGTGAAGTTTTTAAAAGATAATAGGAAATTATACTGTGGTTATTAAAGATTTATAATAGAGCTTTCTCTGTTATTATTTTTATTAGTGCTATAAAATGAGGAAGCATGTCATTATATACAAATTCCTCATACTTTGGCTCATGTAGTCCCTTCTAGTTTTAATGAAAATCCAAACAATAATAACTATATTTTTTAATGTGAGCATTTTTACAGTAATATCTATCTTGATAAAGATACAAATGTGTATTATTTCGATTGAGCCATCTCGGTGACACTTTATGGAGTAGTTTCTTTTTCATGTTAAAACATTTTAGGCATACTGCAGTGTACTGTCTTTTACTGTTTTCAAACCTGAGTTACAACAGTGCCATTTTAAGTAGTGCTTAACAGGTTATATAAAAATTCTTTGCCCTTTATGATCGTGTGGAATTTTAACTTATATAGTGTAAATAGATCGCAGATGTCAACTTAAGTGAAAAGAAACTTTGTTGGTGTTGTATGTTTTCTCCTTTATTTCAATCCTGGTTGCTAGGAATCTGTAGGTATGTTTATTTTTAGTTGCTGGAACTTAGCTTCCAATATTTATGGTGACTATAGAGAAACTATCAATTGGAGATTAAAAAAAATGGGCCATAGCTTTATGTGCTTCTTTCATTTTTTTTCAATAATTGTGATACTGTTTGTCAACTGCAAAAATTACACACATTTAAAAAAATAATTCAAGTAAAATTTTTGTTCTTTGTTTATAATGTAATCAATTGCTACATCTACAGAATACTGCAGTGAATTAAATATCAGTGAAGCTTATTCTGTATAAAAGATGCAATGAATAAAATACTAAGATGCTTACTGTGTATAATGTTTAGTTTAGTTGCCTACTAAATTTTTGAAGGCAAAGTAACTCTTACCTTACACAGAAATGAAATTTAGCAGTAAATCTTGCTAAACTGAGTGCTCTGTGTTCAAGGTTCTCTTGGGTGGGAGGGTGTCTCATGGGTCTCCTAAAATTATTTTTTCCTACAAAATTTTTAAACCTGATGTGAAAAGTGAGGGCTTTAAGGTCAGTTTTAAATATTTAGAGTTGTACATTGTTGGTCATAGTTCTGCTAACTATATGAGATAAATCCAGCTATGATGATAGTACTTGTTTTAGCTCTCATGCTTGCAGTGTTTGTGCTTAGTTTGCTTTTTCAGAGCATCTTGAGTCATATGGCTGATGCAGAAATAACTGCAAAAACGTCCTAACAGCCTTCAAATTGGAACACTGTTTAGGCTTGTTTATATATCGTAACACATTCAGATACTGGAGCAGTTTAATCTCAAATAGGATGCATCTTATGTGTAACGTATGCAGTGTACAGATCTCAGTTGTTTAGATTGCTGTATCAAGAAACAGTTCTGCTGAATCTGACTGAAGTATAATTCTGTGTTCAGGCTCAAATTTCTGATGAGTAGCTGTCCCAGAGAATCAAAGTGTAGCATCAGAGTTCATTTGTGTCAAATTTGGTCCTTCAACTAATTCATAGTTTCCATGGAGTCCTAAGGGATGAAGTTATTAATCTATCATCATAGCTAGTAAAACTGAACACATCCTTTCCTTTCTGATAGTTTCTTTCCCAAGCGTGTAGCTGGTGTGTCTTACAGCTATTGCCCATGTGTTTCTCATCTTCCTTATGGAACACAGTGCACATGTGTTTGGACCTGGACATTCTAGTGCTTTTATATTACAGAATAGTGTTTAATATACTTGATAAATAATACTTTGTCCATGACTGATTTTTATTTCATGTGATTTAGAAAATGCAAAAAATTAATTTCACTGAATGCCTAGCGTGGTTTTTTGGTCTTATAGCATGATAATAACAAAAGCTTCTACTTAAAATCTTTAGAGTTAAGAAAGGATGAGAAGGAAATCTAGTGGTAATTTTGGCTATGACTGCATGTCAGTACTGCAGGGCTAGATGCTCTGACAAGCAAAATAGCTGTGGCTGTTTGTGTCTGATTTCTGTAGTGTAGCTGTAGCTTGTATTTTCTCGAGATATATGGTATCACAGTGTATCTTGCAGATTTTTCTGCTTTGCAACTCAAGAAGTGAAGGGAGGGCAAAGTGGCTGTTCTCATCAATTCCTGCAATTCTCGGCTTTGTCTCTGTTGAGAATTGTCAGGGGCTCCTAAGTTGCTTTTGCAGCATTTTACTGAAGTAGAGGTAGAGAATGTATGGAGTGTGAAGTTACCAGCTGACACTGAGTGCAATCAGCTGGTGAAGCATATAAGAAAAAACCCCCAAGCTGCACTATTACATTGCAGGTGGTGTGGTCTGCCCTTGAAGGCTCCACCCTTGGTACTTGTCAGTGTGACCTGAGTTTCTGCAGTGACTGCCCTGATTTCATCATACTGATCTCATACAAGTTGGGAATGAAGAGGACATCAAAGTTTGTGATTTTTTGAGGTAGGTTTCTTCAACAGCTGTCTCTTAAAACACTTAGATGAAATTATTAAATATAGAATGTAGCAAATAAAAATGGAAAATGAAATGTCCGTGGTTCATTATTGAAGTATGTATGTGTATACACATATGCTTTTTTAACCTAGTAAAGAAGTGGATGTTGATACTGGGATTTTAACATAGTAAAGGAGATCAGCTTGCTACAGGTAAATATTATTTACAATTCAGATGTTAAGTTTTGAAAATTAATTTGAACACTTGTATGTAATTTTGATATCCTGTGGGTGAGTTGTCTAGCTCTAACATTGGTTTAATTTTGTTATCCTATTATCCTCTGTGGTGACACAAATAAGCCTGATTTGATGTCCTTGATGTAACTGTGTTAGAGTTGGAAAGTTTCTTTTCAGAGATGATTGCTTTCTTTTCTCTGTACTTCTTTTTGACTTAAATTCAAAACTTAAAATTCATAGAATGATCAGCCTACTTCTCTCCTGTAAAACATACCAGGTCTCACATAAAGTTTATAAAAGTCTGATAATATTTTTTTGCCCCCTTTCATCTGCACTTGCCTGTGCTCACTCATTTGCAGTTTTGGGGTTGCACTTGTCTGTGTCTGGAGATTTCTCAATGCTAGCAGGTAAATATTGGGGTGATCCCATTCTATAACCTACTTTTTATGAAAGAGTGCTGGAAAGAGTAGCTAGGAGACCATTTAAAAATAGTAAAGGATAAATATGAGCTCTCAGGTACATCAGTGAGCTGAAATGCTCACCTAAACTGACCTTCATTTCAGTGCTAGAACTTTGTGTGTAGGGTAATTTTAAGCTTTCCACTGATAACATAAATAGGAGGAGATGGGAAAGCTTTTCCCATATGTTCGTCTCTAACCTCAAGGGCCACTGTTCTTGCAGAGTTTAGGGCACAAAGTCCTCTGATGTGGAGTTTTGGCCCCATGTGTTAGTGTGTGGCCTTCAGCCAAACTTGGTACACCTAACAGTGGGATCATATTAAGTTGTTCCTCAGTATCTCTGTTCTGAAGCTTGCTGCCCTGAGAGTTTTGTTGGTTTTTATTTTAAAATAGTTTTAAGTGGTGTTGTCACCATGATCTGCAGCTCTCAAGTCATTTTTACACGTCCTCAAAACTGTCCAGATTTATTTACCAGGATACAAATCTCTGACCTGAAATACTTCTGAGGAAGTAGAAATCAAGCTCTATTTTCCTTTTGTACATGGTGCTATTAAGTGTTATTTTGTTTTCTCTCTTCAAAGAAAGGTGTTTCTAAGAAAAATGAGAAGGCTGAACTGTTACTCTGAGGTGTGTTTTTGTAGCATAATAGTGACACCGTGAGGTAAAATGCCCAGCTCATTCAGTAAGGGCATTGAAGTAGTGTATGAAGATGTGAATTCTGATGGAATAATTTGGAAGATTGTGGCACAAATTCTCCTCTCAGTCATGGCTATAGATGCTCTCTAAAGGAAACATGATACTTTTAGTTTTGTTTGTTTTCTGGTCTTCAGAAGAGGGATAAACTGATATGCATGTAATGTGACAGTCAAAGCTGAGCTGTGAGCTCATGGAGAAGTGAGCAAACAATTTGACATCAAATACCCTAAAAGACACTGCAGACGTCTATCTCTGTGTATTCCCTCTGCCCAAGTTCTTTATTTTCTATTCCTTTGCCCCCTCTGGAAACAGCAGAGCTGCTCAGCTCTCCTGTCAATAGGAAGGAGGGATTCTGCTGCAGGGTGTTCTCATTTGGGAGTACTTTACTTCAGATCTCATCTTGTTTTGCACTATAAGAATTTGTCTGTTAACTTCTGGGCTTGCTATAAAACCTATTTTTCCACCTTCCTAAAGTTAGTGAGGATGAGTGGGCTGAAGTGAATGTCTACAGGCATATCTTTGTGCGTTAATTTATGGGACAGGTGCCCAGAGCCTTATGATGTCAAAATTTCTTCAGAAATGTGCAGAAAAGAATAGCTTAAAACTTTTGAGCCTCCTTTCTTCTGATGTACTAGTTAAGGAAGCCTACAGCTTTTCTTCCACTGAACAGTAGTGAAAGGTAAGTTCTGAACTCATCTAGATGATAAATGTCTCTGTATTCAGAATTGTCATAAACCCCCCCAAAAGTAAGCCATTGCTATCTTGCAGATATGTTGCATGTACAGCTGAAGTGAAGGACTACTAGAAAGCAGGCTAAATACGAGCAAATAAGATGTGCAACTAGTTTAGCTGATCAGAAGGAAGCCAAGAAAGAGCAGGAACTTTAAGAGCTGAGAAGTTTTAACTGAAACAAAAGAAATATTTATTCTGCCCCTTCTAGAGTTTTCAGTGGCTTCTTTCTGCGTTTTTATAATATGAGGACATGTTCGGACACATTCCATTTCTAGGGCTGCAGTGCTCTTAACAAACATCTAGCTGTATGCTTGCTGAGGAGGTGCTGAAGACAGTTTGCATCAGCCTTTTCCCTTTCAATGTAAGAACCAGGAGGCTCAGAACAAGTGTTTACTGGTTTCATGTAGGATAAGGGAGTTTCATGCTCTGAAAAAGTTCTCAGAAATATACATAGTTGTCCAAAACCACAACAGTTTCTGTGTAAAGATTTTTTGGGTGTGTTGGTTGGTTGTTTTTTAATAAAAGGAAGGGAAAAAAGGCTAATACGAATTTTTATTGTTGAATTGGCAACAACTCTGTGTGTGTGTGGTGTGTTGGAATGTACTCTTCAAAGGAAGGATTAGAATTAGCTAAGTAACCCTCTGGAAATACCAGTGAAGTATTCACATTGAAGGCAATAATATTTTATTAGTTTTTTTCTAGTGGCCTCACAATTTTCTGACTAGCAACTGGATTTTTTCATATGGCTTTAAGTGTATTTTATTTGCAGGGATATTAATGCCATTTTTAAACTACTACAATTGCATTCAGTAGTTTTAAAAAAGTGTGTGGAAGTATCTGCTTATAGGAGGCCCTTGATTGTTCTTTCTTCTGATCGTAACTAAAAGGGATCCAGATTTTTTCCTGAGCATATCAAAAGGAGACAGCTGACTTTCTTTGTTATTAAAGAACAGTTAGGGTGACCTGTTTTTTCCTGAAGTGTACTTTAAGTTCTTTTTTCAGCTGCAACTGGCACTCATGTGACTGCAATATCTGGAGCACCCATGTACCAAGGAAAGTGAACCAGTTCTGTGTACAATACTTTACAGAGAGAGAACCACTAGGTAAAGCAGATAACAGTATGTTTGGATTTTTTCCTTCCTGGAAATTTGACTACAAGAATGACTGTCATAGCCTCTTTTATAGTCTTAGGCTATAGTCTGGCTGATAAATGCCAGATGTGTATATTCTACCATGTCTTTCATAGCAGACCTCTGTTCTCACATTCATGGTATTTTCATTTCTGACCTGTATCTAGTTTCTTTTTTTTTTTAAAAAGAGAAGTTGTCTACACATGCCCAAAATCATATTAACACAATGGCAGCATTAGCTCAATTTAAAAGCTTTAGTGAATGTTGTCAGAAAACAGTCTTTGGTTGGAGTTAATCTGATAAAGTTAAACCCAGTCATGTGTTACTGGTAAAATTTTGCTCTCTAACTTAAGTAGAAGCTCACTGGAGATGGAAAAGTTGTGCTGTCTGCTTTGGTGTAGGTTCGACTAGTGAGGAGAGCACTAAAGTTTTTGTTTACTTGTGAAATCCACAGCAGACAGCTTCTGTTGGATTTATGGAAGAGTCACATTCATGCAGACATGCACATGAAAATGGCTCTCTGTCACTGTTCTTTGCTCGTTAAGTACCTCTGTGTCCCCAAATATCTCAAATTCAGCTATATGTAGCACATGTTGAGTTTTCCACTTGTATTGGAAACTAAAATTTGCTGTAAGTGCTCAATTTTTAGTTTCTGTCTGCTTCCTGAATAGCATCCATGCTTTATCCGTACACTTGGTATTTAAGAAGCAAATTAAAAGATAAAGTCAGCGGATCTTACGTTTCAGAAGAATCTGGGAGTTTCTGTATTGGGAAGTGGCCCCTGTTCTGTGTGTTTGGAAGAGATCCAGCTGTGCTGTTCCTACAGGTGCTCTGCGAGTAGCTGGTCCCTTGTGTCTTGTTTCTAGGCAGGACAGAGTCTGAGGCTGGTGTTTCATACACAGTTATATCCTTTAAAACCTGTAGGAAATGGCTGTATACTGTTCTTTTCCTCTGATTTTGAAAATAAATATTAGAAAAATATCCTTATTTCACATTAGCAACATGACTCTTTCCCCTTTTCTCAAGAGGCTTAAACAAGTGTGTTCCTGAACTGCCAACTTTCCCTAATCCTGATGTTAATTAATATAGGAGATAAAGAATTGTGTAAATGGAAGAAAGAAGTCCAAATACGTGCATGAGATCTTCACATACTCACAGAGCAGGAAATATTGAAGTCCTTTTCCCATTTGACGCTGAAAAATGGTTGTTTTAAAGATGCATATAAAAATGCATGGGCATGAGTATGGTGATCTCAAATTTAGGGATCTGATCTGACCCCTTGGTTTGTTGCACGAACTGCAAATGACATTTTTAGCAGGCTTACTGCTAAAAGTTCTCTGGCCCTCTCTAGTTCCCCAAATGAAGCAGGTAGCCAAGTGCAGAGTGACCTTGCCTGTCTCGCATCACCTGCTGTTACGCTGTCTATTGCCTTGCCCATTTATTATAGCCCATGTCTCTTGCCTTATACTTAAATCACGAGTTTTTGGAACAAGTCACTTTTCATAGTGTGTGATATTTAGCACCTTCTTGATGCTGTGTCTAGGGAACACACCTGTACAATAAAAAGGCATACAATAGCTGGGATTATGCTGAGTTTTGTAAATCGTATCATATATAGAAAATTTCATTAGATACAAAACCAATAGGATGGTCATAACTTTGTGTGTTTTCTAGAAAGAATAAGCATAACATAGGAACTGTATTTAGAATTGAGAGACCTTAGAATGATTCTGTCTTCACTCACTGCCCCTCTTTTTTTTTTTTTTTTTTTTTTTTTTTAAATTATTGATCTGGAACCGCCTTCATGTTTTTCCTTGTGTGACAACCTATTTTCTTTCTGTTTTCTCTTGCAAGCTGGTTGACCTCTATGGTCACATAGTGTTTTCTGCTAACAAAATGTTGGATGTTGTGGAGGCTGCACAGATTGTTTAAGAGTGTGACTGAGGGCAGGGAGGGCAGAGTTTTGTAATACTGAGAATAATAAACAAAGGCCATAAATTAGGGACCGAAATATGGAAATGGGAAAGAACTAGCATTAAGGCCAAGGTCTTCAAAGGGGGAAGAACTAAGTTTTTAATGAAGGTGAAGATGCAAAAGTAAGCTACGTGAAATGGGGGAATGGCTGTACATGTCAACATCCAAGGGTTCTAGGTCAAGCTATGCAAGTGGGTTTCTTTGTATTTCAGTTGTGCTGGTTTAATCAATATGTATGCTCATTAGGTTTTAGAATTCATACAGGTATCAAGATACAATGTTTCTTGACACAGGAGATTTTATAAAAATAAATATTACCTTTGAATATACAAATGTAGATCTTAATCATCTTGTTTTTCTGATGGAGATTCATCTGTGCTTTTCTTCTAAACCTGTGAAATTGATTCCATGACTCTCTCCATATCTTATTTCAGTGATTCAGTAGCCTTATGGGAAGAGGGATTATCCTGGTAGGCAAGCTAAATCTTCGTTACTGCAAGATAAACAGAATTCTTCTAGTTCTATTGAAAGTGGACGTGGTGGATATTTATCACTGTCACCTTTATGGTGATCTTTAGATGCTGGAAGACTGCTATGTCCAATTTCTCTCTCAAGTGCTTGCCATGCACTTTCTCTCTCTCTCTCTCTTTTTTTTTTTTTTTTTCTGTTTAAAAACATTGTAGTCTTTTTGTTGCCTTTAAGTATGTTGGTGGCCCAAATTGGGCACACTCCTGACCACTCTCTGAATAGAAATTACACCTATGTAGTATTTCTTGTGTCTCATGATAACATGGCTGATTAGCCCCCTAAGGTAATATACTGTAAGTTTTGAATGTTATTACTAGTGTGTACTTGTCATGGGTTTGGCCAGGTGGGCTAAATTTAGGCTTTGAAGTTTAGATTGGGCCTGAGATTGTCAGGTGACTTGAC
>JAWWEV010000167.1:36897848-36949093 GCA_035583235.1 Hafferia zeledoni
TTAGCTGGTTGGGGGGGAAGAACCCTTTTTCACTCTGTCTCGGACAGTTGGCGTTTTGCCAGCTCAACCCAAGACAGTACCATTCAGTCAGGGAGACTGCCTTGAGCTGAAGCTCATGGGGACAGGCCCAAGTTCTTCTATTGCACTGTTGGTGTTTCTGCCCACTCGAGAGACTGAACCATTGTGTTCTAGATGCTTCCTCAGTAAGCACATGAGTGATGGGGAGAAGATGCGGGATGAGGCATTCTGCCTTTCAAAGAAGTCGAGGGGCAGGTGATTTTATTCCTCGTTGCTCCTGAAACACTAGCTATGAAATCCTGCTCCATCTCTCATCTAACACTGTGTCTCAAAGCACATATACTTAATGCAGATGTGCTCTTTTCCTCAGTTATCATGGCTGCCTTGCTTTAAAGAAGTATAAAAATTGCTTTGTTCTGTGATGATTCCAGAATTAACATTTGTTCTTTATTGGATGCTTCTAATATTTAAGAGAGAAATATAGATAGTTAGGTGATGTGGGTTAGGTGTCCTCACTTCTGAATTACTTCAATATATCCAAAATATAAAAATATTTCCCATTATTCAGAGTACCTAATCAACATTTTATAACTCCTTATTCTATAACTGAGAGAAATTAAAATTTTCTTGCAATGTTTTTGTCTGCAAAAATACCTGTGATATTTTACAAACAATGCAAATATATTTGGCACTGAATGCCATAATAAATATCTCATTTATTACATGCTAGTTTAAGATACTATGCCATGTTTCCATAGGGTTTTGTTAACTATTAAGTTTATGGCTCCCTTCATCAGTTTCAGAACTAGATAAAAGCAACAAAAAACCCCAAATAAAATCTACAAACTTTCATTTGTGCAATAAATACAGTTTGAAAGTCCATGATCTGGCCTTTTAAACATACAGCTGTCCTACTCTCATTCTATTCTCATTCTTCTCACTTTATTTACATTCAGAGAAAGGTAAATCTGTAGCACTGCAGCATGACTCCTTGTTGCAATAAAAGCCATTAATCAAGTTTTGCTGTTTTTTAGAGTGTGGTATCAATATTGTTCCCTTCAGCCTTTAGTGTTGACAATGCATTGTAAAATATAGAAGCAGCATTTTCTTAGACGACAAAGCAAACAACTTACTGTACACCTGTAGCAGGTAATAACATGAAAGAATTCCTTTAAGAAAAATATCCTATTAGAAAGCATATTTCTCTAATGTTGTTGATGATATATTTACATTCAGCTATGCACGCAGGATACGATATAGACTGCACTATAGATTGGTCTAGAAATGCAGTAAGTTGTGGTTTGAATGTGAAGGTTTTATTGACAAAAGTGTGGGGTAACCATAGGATTCATTGATTGCAAGGTCACTGCAGATAACACTGCTACATATACAATAAAGAACATATATAGATTTATTTTTTGCAATCCAGCCTCTCTGAGTTTTTTTGAGATACTAACACAATATGAATGTTTTCATTCTCCCCCAGTTATGTCATACAACTGTAGCTTTACTAAGGTGTGTCTGCGAACTGAGAGGATTTACCAGGGTACTGCTCATGCTACAGACCACATGTCTGAGTTTGGAGTGGAAGGGGAGGATCACCAATGAACTCATTCTATTTTGCATTGCATTGCTTTGAATAGGTAGAAAAGTACTGTGGTATGAACAGGGACATGTGAATTCTTTTGGCTAGCAAAGGCCTTTCTGTAAATATGGTTTAGTTAAGCTTCCTTCATCATTTCAGTGGTTTGGGGGATCTGGTGACTAGCTAGCTGGATTTAGTATTCTTCATTTTGCCCACAAGTGGTTATTTTTATCCTGAGCAGCAGCCCAGTGCTTGGGCCCCAGCAGTGAGATGTTCTGGCTGGCATGTGTTGATATGCTCTCTGGGAAGACCAGATGAGATGCTGTGTGGGCTGGGGTTTCCAGCTGTAGGTCCCATACTGTGAGTGCACCACAAGTAAGCTACATTCAGCTGAGCCTCAGAGCTCAGTGAGTTTCTTTTTAATGATGAATCAGGCAAAGAGAAAGCATGTAACGGGTGATGAAAAACAAACCCCCAAATGTTTCTATTCTCTATTAAATGCCATAATACTTTCAGGAACGTGGTGAAATACTTGTGAAATATTTCACTACACATACTTTCAGTAATAATGTGTTAGTGTTAATGTATTTTTAAAAAGTATCTAATTGCTTGATCTATGAAATTTTGCTCCTTTTATAATTATTATATCACTTTAAAAAATCAGGCCTACTTGAACCATTCAGAAAAATTAATTATTTTCCTATATGTTTAAAATACTTTACCCAGTTTTCAGGTTCCTTCTCTTAACCAGATTTGCACAACTTGATGTTCATCATTGAAAGCATTCACTGCCAACACGTTCAGGTCTTCCCAGGCTGAATTAGATTTAGGAGTGATGCTGGTATTACCTTTTCAGTCTGAATGGCTTCCTCCTTTCTTTCCTTCCGAATGGTTCTGCTCAGCAATGCTGATCAACGGCCTGGACAGCAAATCAAACAGAACTCTTGCAGACCTTTTGCGCAAAGAAGTTCTTGAGCAACATTATGTGAGTTCCTTTTCTCTCCACCGCTTGACTGTCACTCTGTTGAGGTGATGGCTTGTATCAGCTGCAGGCCTCCAGCCACAAAATGTTTGCTAGGGGACAGGATACACCTGAGCCAATGCGCCAGCAGAGAGCTGTGCATTAAGACAGCAGACAAGTTCATAATAAACAGCTAAAGACCGGGAGGGCACACAGCCCAAAGCTCCTATGTTGTGTAAAAATGAAGCCAGGATGCCTTCCCCCTGATGTTTTATATCATTGCTCAGATCTCCAGGTTAACATCTGTGAACAAACTCATCGAGTGCTACAAGTGTGTCCCTGGAGAACCGACCCCTGCAGCATTCAAACACTTTTGTTCCTTTCTTTGCTTTGTCCCAGTTCTCCCGTGGCCACATCACTCCCTGAATATTTGCTCTGTGCTGGTTCAAAGATAAACTGGCAGGAGAAATGAACCCAACTCAAGAGAGATTATAAATCAGAGTTACAATTTAATAAAAATATTACAATAAATGCAATGACACAATGAGAAATTGGTTTTAACCCACAAACCCCAGAATTATTACTCAGCACCCTGGGGCATAAACACAATGGGGTTCATTAGCCCCTGTGCTGAGCCCCTCGTGGTTCCTCTGAGTCCAAAGTAAAAGGAAGGGGAAAACCTGTTGGTGCAGATGACGGTTGCAGTCTGGTCGAGAGTGGCAGTTGCAGTCCTGTGAATGTTCTGGTCCTCCTCTGGATCCAGCTAGTGGTACCAGAGGTCTTCAACCCCCAATATTATATACCTTCAGGTCCAGGTGAGAATGCCCAGTACCTCCCCCAGGGCAGGGAGTTCCACAATGGGTGATCTGACCCTGTGAGTCATGGGGTATTTTGGAATCATTGCTGGCCATTAGCAGACATGCCCCTTCAGGCTGGGTGTGAAGGTGCTAATGACTCCCTGGAGGGGAGTTATCACAGCTCCTTTGTCACAGTCTTCTTTAACACCCAGCTTACAGCCTGAGGGGTCAGGTGTGCCCCGGGCAGCTGCTGCAAATGGTCCATTGTTAACAATTCTTGGGAAATTACATAAAGGGTGTAGAATACACAGCTTTGGTCACACCCACACAGTGATAAACTGGTCCTGCCTGCTGCACTAGGACAGCTACATTTTATTGCTGTTTTTCTGTTACTTTTCTCACAGATGGATTAGCTCACATTTTTCCTGGCTAAAAATCTTTATTCTGCCAATACTGAAACCCTCATGAGTCTTCTGTCACTTCATGAGTAAGAATTTGACCAATATGAACAGAGAAACATGTTTCATGTTTCTAAATTAATTTTTCCTTGTCATTTAAAAGAAGTTTTGCTTATGCATGGTCAGAAAATAAGCATATGTCGTGGTTAGGACATAAAACAGAACTCAGGGTATTTATACAAAGTTTTGTGTTGGCTGTTACCTTGACATGTCCTTATTGTGCCTATAGTTCTTCTAGTCTGGCCTGTTAAGAAAGCAGCTTTTCTCTTTCTCTACCACTGTGAGAGACTCACTACTGCCACTTTAAATAATTATTTTTCTGAAAACAAATGTCAACTTGCCATTGCTACTGTTACTTTAAGTTGTCAGCAGTGTGACTGAGGCAAATCACTACAATTTCTCTGTGTTGAATAATGTTCCTATGGTAAAAACTGACTATCTCTGTTTAATAGAAATCATAAGAATAATAATCTTCACTGTGATTTAGTTTTAGAAAAAGGGGGTTTTTTCCTTTCTATGTAGGTTTGACCTCTAAGCTAAAATAAGAAAAGGTCTGTGAGACCTCCATTCACATTCACTGCTGAACCTTAGAGCTCAGCAAATACATAGGAAGAAGAAAAATAAAGACTTAATGCATCAGGGCTGCATGATGGACAGACCCTCTCTGCACATTACATCTTGTTTAACCAGATGTGAATTGTATTATAGCTAGAATAAAGGTTATGTGTGCTACAGGCTAATCTCTTGAATCAGAAAGCCATTTGTTTTATTATTCGTCAGGCTCTTATACTGCAGGAACCTGCTTTGATTTGCAAGTATGAGAAGACAAGCTGATCCTGACAAAAGTAAATACTGCAAAAAACCCTGTTTATATGATGGATCTGAGCACGTTATTTCCATTTAGAAGATTTCCAGTGTTGCATCAATGCAATTCACCCCAGATAACTGAACTGAATATTACTGGGTTTGGTTTTGTTGGTTCAGACATTGTTACTGTGGCTTTGTGACTAAATGTACTCATTTACTACATCTTGAAATGATTTTAATATTTTGACTTGCAACAAGAAAAAGCATTTTTGCTGCTGTTTTTCCTTTCTGTCCATTCTCTACTGAATGTTATATACATAAATGTTAATTAAAACAATGATTCAAAGCCCAGATTTGAAAAAAGATACTGAAGTGGCCAGCATAAGACACAAAAAATCAAAATGTCTCGAGTGGAAAATGGATCTGAATACAATTCTTCCATCTCTTGAATGAACATTGTAGACATTTAACCATTGGGTAAAACTGAAGAACCACTGCTTGGTGTGCTGGTTCTGTTTTATGAGCAATGGCTGTTGAAGACACTGAATTTCAGGAGCAGGCTCAAGACCATGATTCCCACACAGACATGACCCCTCAGCTTGGTCTCTGTTTTTGCTGCCAAGACTGTGGCTTTTTGTAAGCCCACTTTTTAGTTATCAGATCTTTCCACACATAGTGATGGAAGTCTAAGTCCCAGTTATAAGCTGCATGTTGTACTAGACTGTGAAGTGCTGAAAACGAGGTGCTGTGAAAGCCAGCTATGGATCTAGCCTGATTAACAAAGGGTGTTCTCAGGCCTCTGAAAGTAAGCAGGAAAGGCTTATGCTGGAATGACTTCAGCTCTAACTTCTCCAAGTTTCCTGCCCTGCTCTGTCCATATCCACATTGACTATGATTCAAGGTCTTATGTTTTATGTTAAAATGTAGCATTTTACAGAGAACTATCACTCATTTCTGTGTGCTTTAAAATATTATTGTAATACAGCCCCTTGGGAGCTGTTTCACAAACAGTTTGAAAAATCCATGCAGTGGAATTAGAGAGATGTAAGCTTGTCATGTGTCCCAAGGTAGTATGTTCTGGATGGTTAATCAAATCCTTCAGTTAAAGCAGGGATTGGAGTGACTGATTTCTTTTGTGTCCTTGGAGCAGATTTGGAAAATTGGCGCTTAAAAAACTTGAGAGGTTGTTAAAAGATGCTCCTCTGAGGGAGGACTGCTTGCTTTGATGAAAACTGCTTGTCTAACAAGCCCGCTCAGGTCCGTTTACAGCATCAGAAGAGGTGGACTGCAGAGAAACTTCTTTTGACTGTCTATTCAGTTGTCATCTGGAGAAAGTGGTTTGTCTGTACTGATGTTTCCCTACGATGCTGTGGTATGCATCTGCTATTTTTTCACAAGGTTTTTTTTATTGCTTTTGTCTTGATTTTGTGACATTAAACAAGCATGAAGCAGGAGATAAAGGTAGTGACTGAGAAACAGTGATGCTTATTTAGCTGCATTCCTCAGTACATGCTGGTACAGTTGTCTTTAATTCTGATTCATATTTGCTACACTGGATTTACATTTATTCATGCTTTTTTGCTTTGTTCACCTTTACTTGATTCTCTTTTTCAGGCTCTTGCTCTGCTTTATTGTTCTTACATGCACAATTCCACTGCATTATATTTATGAAATATTTTAGCCAAACTAGCTTGGCCTGTGCTCCACAGGGACTCATTAAAGTTCTTGTTATTCTTACTATTCATGTTAATGCTTTGAATTGTAATTACTTACACATGCAGATAAATAGTACACATTCTTTATACTTGTAAAGCAGGTTCTGTGAATTCTGTAAAATCACTTCTCTTTCATCTAGTATTTGTTTTATAAGCTTTTCAAAAGGAGAAAATTTTTGTGGAGTTTGCTGGATTAAAACTCACACTGAAGTCCCTAGAGATTTTTATCTGTGCTAGATTTAACTTTTACAGTGTTTTGTACATAACAGATGCATGTATCAGGTCCATGTTTAACTATGTCCCCACACTTAAAGAAAGTGAATGTCATTTGTGATCTTATTTTGAATTTCGAGCACACAGAAACAAACATGAAGAGCTTGAGCATTCACAGCAGACAGAACACCTGCTGAGGCAGTACACAGTACACAAACAATAATACAACAATTAAGACGTGGGTAAGATCTTACTGCGCTGCAGAATCAGCAAGATGATTTCTAATGCAATTCACAGAGTGGTGTGGATGCACTGCAGTGAGAGGAATGCTGTCCTTGAAACTTCACCAGTAGCAGTGACTAATTCAGAGACGTGTTCTTTGGAACTTTCTGAAAGCCCCTTCCACAGGTAACCAGGCTGTGGACTGTCATGTTAATTGGCATTGCGGAGCTAATTTGAGTTCAGTAATGCTTAAATCTATCTGACTTCCTAAGACTCACAGCAGTGCAGGATATTATGGGTTACATTATTTTGCCATGGGAAAAGAATGTTTCTTGACACTTAAGATAGTGTTAAGAAAACATACAATTATTTCTTAATATCACAGGCAATTTGGTTATTAAGTAAATGATTCCATATGTAGAATAAACCACAAAACATTTAGTTCTTGAGTTCTCTTGTTTGAAATGCCTCCATAGCTGTGAATTACGAAGGAGCTTTAAAAGACTTCAAAGGTAAAATCCCATATCAGGAATTTAAACAAGGGTAATTTTTCATTTTCTGTTTGAGTTTTTTCCCTCAAGAGAACATTTCTACCTCTGACAAAGGTTTCAGAAAGTTTAATGATGTTTGTGCTTTGACCTTGATAGACAAAATGGTATATATTCTCCACTCCCTCAGCACAGGTTTATTTTGGATTTTAGCAGGTAAGATGTTCAAAGGAAAAAGTAAATTTCATAGGTTTTCCTTGGGCTGCCGTAGCAAACCTTGTTTTCCTTAAAAGTGATGAAGTTTATTTCAGCTTCCAAATTAATTTTTGCATATATTTAGTTCTCTAGAATATTTACAAGAAAAAGACCCCCTTAACTAATGAAATAAAAAGAACAAACAAAAGAAGCTATTTTCATGTGGTCTCCCAAACTACTGGACAAACCCAAGTTATTTAGCTTTTTTGTAGCATTGAAATGAAAATTTTAACTCAAATATTTTTTGCAGGAAAAGAAAAAGGGAGAGAAAACAATGCTTAGTGTTCTCTGGAGGGTAGTATCCATTTTAGGTTTGCAATGAACTGGCTGGGCTTAGATGAACAGTTGCTCTATCATAATTCATGTAACAAGGCTAAGAGGAGCTCAAGCCTTTGTCATATTAAAACCCCTAGAGACAGGAAGCCAACTTATATACTTTAATATTCTCTAGTTTGATGCCCTGATTTCAAATACTTATGTAAGGCCTTTTACATGTACTTTGAATTGGCTGCGTTCAAAGGAATGGTATGCAAGTTGTGGTAGTTAAAAATTGCTTAGAACATATGTAGTGTTTTCCATCCAATGATCCCAGTGCAGTAATTTCCTTATTACCTTTCTGAAAACACAGCTTAGATTTTAAACTCTATCAAGACAGATTATAACTGTTACTAGAGAGGGTCACTGGTATTTCTTATTCTTTCTTACACATTACAAATTTGATTTATCTGTTTTGGAGGTGGAATGCTACAGAGTCAAGCAGACTAACAGCCAGGGTGAATTTGACTGAACACCAGCAGCCACTGTGTGTGTTATTTAAATTATTTATATGCTTCTTTGAGAGACTTTGTTCACTTCTGTCAATCATAAGAGAAAAAAATCCAGGCAATGAATACCTCATGATGATATTTTTGGGACAAAAGGTACACAGAAATCTTTGGGTATTCCTTTCTTTCTCTTGGTATCTCTGATTTCCCAGAAATGTTAGTGATCATTAACTAGCAATTTTGCATAAGGATTAATATTTCAGCTATTAAGTGGTGAGATTCAATAGCCTCAGGTTTATTTATAAGGATCTCAACAGAAACATTGTGTACAAAAGAAAGCAAAAGGAAAATTAGTTACTCAGACTGACAAAGGTAAGTACTAGGGCAAAACGCTGTTGCAAATCTTGACTGGTTAGCCTGATTTTTTAGTTTAACAATGGGAGCTGTGGATCATTTCAAGTATTTTTATCCCTATCTTCAGAATTTGTAGAGGAACAAAGTTTACCAAAACTATCCCTAGTTTTTTTCCTACAGGAAGAGTATCCTGCAGGTCAGGTGACAGGGCTTACAGTCTGACCGGTATCCCTGCTCCTGACCACCCTTGCCCAGCCCTGCTGGCCCATGGCTGGCAGGTGTTTGTTTTCAGCTCCTTTGTTTGCCCTTGAAGCCCAGACTGAGGGTGTTGCTGCCTCACTGACCTGTCAGGCTTCTCTCCCCTTCTTGGGCTGCAGAGATCTTGCAAGTGCCTGGCAGGGTTGGCCCCTGCCCCTGAGTGCCCCTGGCATCAGCCGCACACCCTTTGCAGGGCAATTCGCAGACAGCAGGCTCCAGCTAAGCCACGGCCATCCTGGCCTTTTTTTTTGCTGTGGAAAGGAGGAGGAGATGGGTGGAGAACGCTAAATCCTGATCCTCAAAACTAGAGGCAACATCTTAGCTCTGCTTAACGTGGAGGAGAGCAAGAGCCCTGTGCTGCAGTAGGCTGCGAGCACAGACCCACCCTCAGCGCCCCTTTCATCTACACTGCTTTGGGTTGTTGAATGCGTGCCTGTTTGCAGCATTTGTTTTCTTTACAAGTATTTCTTTATTAATAACTAAAACTCTTTTTGTCTGATTCCTGCCCCTACATAGTGCTGGTGGTGATTGAACACTTTCTCCCTCACTGGCAGTCACTGCAGTTGGCTCCCAGTAATAGGCTGTGGCAGGACTTGGACTCCAGCAGCCTTAGTATGGGTTCCAGCTCTTTCTTGTTTGAACTGAGAGGTATCCTAATTCCAGCTTGCTTTTTCTGTAATGTATTTCATTATTGCTTCTGCATTTTGAGGAAGAAATGATATTCAGACTATGCTTTTAGCACAGACAGATGGCGAATAACTGAGCCTAATGAAGAGAATAAGTTGGATCATCGTGCTAGTGTCAAAGAGGGGATTACTGGAAGTCTGTCTTGTACAAGCTGAGAATGCAACAAACATAAATTGTAGCCAAAGTATATTGCCATGTGGCTTTCTTATTTGATTTGTTCCCTCTTTGCCAACATTTTTGCAATTGTTACTGAAAGGTAAATCAGTGTCATTCATGTGGAGGCATGTGGCCTTGTCAAAAAGCTTTAAAGCTTTAAAATATTCTTTTCTAGCTATGTCCATATGTGAATTTTAATATTTTTCTTCCCAGGTCTCAGATTTTCTCCCTCTTTTTCTCTAAAGTGGTAGGAATTGAATACATTTTTTATTTCTTTTTGTTATTCCTGCTGTATGTGAAAAACGTTTGGCAAGTGTTGCTGTGCCTAAGGATTGCTCTGACTGACTGGTGAACTGAGAACTCTTAATTGCACTTTGCTGTCTGTCTGTTCTTGGGAGATTATGGTTGTGCATGTGTCCCAAAGCCTGGCAGTTGGCCTAATTTAGGTTTAGGACCCATTGTATCTAGAGGTATTCAGGGCTGGCATTTGGCCAGTCCTATTTTAATTGCAGCTTCTCTCAGGCTCCTTCCTGGAGTTCTGCTTTTCTCTCTCCCCTTCCCTTCAGTTTGTGAGGCTGGAGAGGGTGTAGAAGAGCAAGCCGCTCACAAAGACTCAAATCTTGGAAGGCTTACACAGCCAAACCCCTTTGCTGCAGACTAGCCACCCATGAACTTTCCTCATCCAACTTTGGCACTCAGTGGATCCATTTTTTTGCGCTAGAGATGGTAACAGGAGTGAGCTCAAAAACCAAAAAGGAAGGTGTAGTTTTCATACTGTCTGTTCTATGAACAACTAATCCCTGCCCACGAAAAAGAGTTTTGTTTGCAAAATTATGGCCTGCAGTCAGGCTGAGGTTCCTGAGTGGGTTGTTTAAATCAGGCTGTGGGTTTTACTTACACTTTTCTTTGTGAGAGGATGAACCTTAAGCCAGAGCCCACTTTACTGCTGTTTTTTGATTTGCAGTATGTGAATGCTTCAGCAGACAACTGGAATTTAGGGAGAGAAATATCATGATGTGTTTCTAATGTCTCAAGTGTTTGGAAGAAAAAGAAGACCCTTGCTTGTGAGTTATTTCTTCACTTTCATATTATCCTTCATAACTCATCATCTAAGTATATTTTTTCTTCCATTTGCCTTTTACAGCAAGAGGGGAAAGAAACCTTCATGTAACTGAGTTGCAGACTTGCAGATAGATTACCTGCTTTGCTGCTTGTGTGGGGGGTGATGCAGGAGCACTTAGTTCAGTAGGAAACTTGACCACTTTTCCCCCTTTACCTTCTTTTTCAGTTATAAAACTTTATTTCCATTCTGACAAATTCTGGTGATACCACTCCTGCTTTCTTGGTAACATATCTTTTCATCCATTTGCAATTGAAATGCAAAGTCATGAAATGAAAGTCTTGTAATATCACATAAAAAATTATTCAAGAAGATGAATTAAATGAGTTTGAGAGGAAGCTGGTGAATCTTCCTTTACTTAATATATATATGTATAGGTTTTATTTTTTTAAGGCAGGAAACTTGGCAACATATTTTAGAAAGAATATGCATTACTCTAAATGTTCTGATGTTTCTCTCTTTTCTGGAAAAGATTCAGAAAATTACCTCGAAGCAATCAATCCTGCATCTTATTGATACTTTATTTGCAAGAGTGGTTGCACATCTAGAACAAGGCTGAGAAGAGGTTTTTTCCCCCAAAAGGAAACAACTATTAGTACTGCTCATTTTTGACCACACTTTTATTCTTTCCCATCTGATCTGTTCTGCAGCACAGCACAGGTGCTCCCAAGCATCTCTTTCTAATGTAAGCATAGACTAGTATTTCCAACAATAGAAAGTGCTTTCAGAAAAATATTCTCAGTTGATGGGTAATGATAGGGGATAGAAGCTAGGGAAAAATTTGTGCCTAAGATAAAAATTGCCATCAGGCTTTCCTGCCAGGGAGAATAAAATTCACTTATGTGTTGAAGTCAACATGATTTTTTTGCAAAAAAGTTGCTCAGTGAGAAAAATGCTGGGAGGATGTGGCTCACAGGATCTCCTGTGTTGGTACTGAAAAACCAGGCACAATGACTAGCTAATAAAGATGACTTACTTTCCTGATCACACATCTGATTTGTGGTGATTAAACTCAACTGCAGCTGATGTTGCTATTGAAATATCTGAAAAAGTTTAACACTGAAAAATGCACAAACAAAGCACATGAGCCTTAATGATTGCATCTGATTCAGCCGGAAGAAACTGCTGTGATCGATCCACAAAAGAACCTTTCTTCTTGAAAGCTCTCATACCTTGCATGTTCTGCCAGCCTTTTTTAACCACTCCCTGTTCACTAGAAAGCACAGGCTTAAAGACAGTCTCACCCTTCTCTGAATTTTTATTCTAAACACCACCCATCCCGTGTCTGCTCATTGCATCAGAATGCAGATGAGAATTTTGCATTCTGAACAGGGTGTTGCAGCTGAGCTTCCCAAGTCAGTTAAGCAATGCTAATGGAGGGAGCCTCGAGGCTCACCTTGTTTGAGAGTTACTCTTACACACAGGTTTCACAAGGTGTTTCAATGAAGAACACACACACAGTATTTCAAGGAAATAAAAAAAACTCAGACACTTTTTCCTGTCTTGAACATGCAGGTACTCACTTATTTCTTCTTTCTCTTCTTCTTCTTTTTAACAATAATAACAGTAACAGTGATAATAACAACAACAATAATAGTAATAATAATAAATGTTACATCTTTTTCACTCAATGGTTTGCTTGTTTCTTTTTTTTTCCAAGTGTGAGAATTTAATTTGACCTTTTCCTTGCTGAAAATTGGCAAAATTTTGTAAATTCTTGTTCTTTCAGGACTATCTGCAACACACATTCTATTTTTCTTCTTGTAGAAATACTTTTCATACATAAAATTTTTGTCAACTTAATCCTACCTCTGCAACAGTATTTGCCTGCTTTTTTAACCTTTATTTTTGAGAATATTTAAAATATTTGGATTATTTTTTTCTGTACCAGTTTCCATCAGTAATAGTAAAAATAATAAGAAAAAAATCTTTTCCTTTTCACTTAATCTGAAAAAGAAAACCAAACCTAAATTTCTGAGAAGTCTGAAAGGACAAACTAAAGTTACTGTACTGCAACAGAGTATTTTGTGACTCCTTTGTCTATTTTCTGGCTCTACAAGGGCTTTTAAAGGTGAAAATCTTCACACTAATTGGGGAGCAATTATGTATCATGCAGGAAGTGTCACCTTGACCTTCTTGAGCCTAGGAAGTGGTTATCCTGAAACATGAGGATTAATATTTCCTGCATTCTCATAGTGTGTTTTGCAACTTGTATTACAAGATCTCAACAGACATCTGAAATATCCATAGTACTTATCTAGCAGCTGTGAATACAAATATTACTTCAGAGCACTAACAACTGAAGAAAGAGCAGAAGTGAAGGGAGTACTACTATTCATCTCTGGTATAAAAGAGTATTCTTTTAACTTCTTTTCTGTATGTGTATGGTTGCATTATCTCCTTTGCATGGTTTTCAGGGGTAGAGTACTCTTATGCTAAATTTCTCTTCATATCAATGCACCATCCTCTCTGGTTTTGTTTTCTTGTCCTTTTTTTTCTTTTCATTTTTCTTATCTGTACTTAATTTTTTCAAAGAGTTGCAATAACTGAAAATCTTTTCAATATGGAATGCAATATCAGTTTGTATTTTGAAACTTTTAGTAGTTTTACATGGTCTACTAAAATGCTCATTAATTCCAGATGGTCAAGTCCAGCATTGATTTAGACAGAGGCAGTTAGGATAGGGAAAATTCAGAGAGGAAATGGTATATCATATGGGAAAGGATAACAGGGTTTTTTTATAGTGAAAGTCATTTAACATCTAGTATCAGAGATTATTCACTCTTCTCACCTGTTTGTCAGTGACCTTGAAATATGTTTGTGAAATCCTCAGAAGTCTATAAAGAAATGCACTTTCCCCAGCATGAAAAGAGATTGTCCTTCACCCCCATAGCAGCTGGGGAAGATGTGGAAGTCATCATTTGTCATGTACTGGAAGTCATCGAAGAGAATCAACTCCAATAATTGTAAATCCATGTTGGGTGTCAGGTGGACACCCTTCATTTTTACAACCAAATTCTGAGAGAGTTCATTTCAGTAAATAGCATTTAATCAGTCCTTGTTTATGCGTCTGTGTTCCCAGACCCAGTGTGGAATGAGATATTCATACTAGAGTTCTCCAAAATTCAAACATAGGATTATTCACTTCAGACATAGAAAGGACATCCTCTTTGGTCAGAACTCCATCTTCCCAGGTCCTTTAAAGCAGTCTGTCCATAGCACATGTGCTCTAGGTAGCACTCAACAGTCTGAAAGAGAAAAATCAGGAAAAGATGAGCAAAAATCTCCTTTCTTCTCTTTAAAGAGAAAAAGTTATAGAGAAACACAGACAACTCAGCCAAAGTAAAGGGCATCTGGTTTAGCTGGTAATAATGTTCATGAAGGCAGTTAAATTCCTCCCTGACATATGATCCCGTCAGCTCTCGGAAGCTGAGCAAGGTCAGCCCCAGTTAGTGCTTGGATGGGAGAACTCCTGGCAATACCAGGGGCTGTAGTTTCTAGTCCTGAGGACTTCGCTGTCACCGTCCAAGCTCACTTGGCCGTGGCAGATGAACCTCAGGAGTTAAAGGGTGGGGCCAGTTCCACGCAGGCTGTGCCTCACCTAAAAAATCCACTGTGCAGGCTCGAAGGGCTCACCCACGTGGGGAGAGCCCTTCCCAAATCTTCATTTGTGAAGCCTGGCCATGATGATGATGATCAATGTTCAGTGAATTAAAAGTGTTGTTCAATTAACTGACAGGAGTTCACAAGGAAACCCTTAAATGATAGAAACAAAAGTCTTACTATGAACACATATATAGAGAGGGAGAATGTGGCAAAGGGGCTAAATAACAAGCTCAATTCAGGACCTAAAGCAGAAGTAGAGCAGGAAAAAGAAGGAAAATCCAGCCCATGAAAAATCGCACTGAGAGGCACTTTCCAAAAAAACCAAAAACAATCCAAAAAAACCCCAAAACACCAACTTGAAACTCCCTGAAAACAAATGTTTGCCTTCAGATTACTGGCAAGGATCCCAACAATTTTTCTCTCTGAGCTATACAGACAAGATATTGGAGAGTGACAACTTGGCTTTCATTTTTCCCAGGCCTCTCCTTCCTTTCCAGCCTAGCAATTGTTGCTGTTTATGTAGCTGGGTCTGGTATGTTAATCCCATATGAGATTTTTCTTTGCTTGACTCATACAATTTATGGGAAACATGCCCATCTGATGTAAAGAAATTCCAAGTGTCACCTTTATTTTCAAGTCCATGAAATTGCTTGTCCAATAGATTTAACCAAGTATGTCCCATGTGTGCCCATTTCAAACTTTAGTGTTGAATTATATGCTTATATATATATAAAAATACAAGTATGTATTTCTATACTTAGATTCAGTGTATTGAATAAAATTAAATTTGTTCAATTCAAGGTCAGTACTTCTTTTCTTTGCTCTTAGTGGAAGAAAGTGGGTATTTGCTTATAAAGTCTTTAAAAATCACAGTCTCATCCTGAAATAAACAGGTCTTGAGTAGTGTTATTACTGGGATTGTTTAATAATATTTGTCAACTCTGAGGCAACTGCTGGTAATTATTTCTATGAACGAATTTCAGTGCTGTCTGTTTGCCTCTGGATCTCTACTGCAGCCCTTCTTCTTTCGTTCTTACTTTAATATGCCATTAATAACGAATGCTATCAAACACCTTTATCTTTTCCACCTCTCCTGAAGAATATTACAATGACTTAGCTACATTCAGGCTTACTGCACCACTGTGTTTCTCCTTTATAGAGTATCCTATTTTGTGATCCTCAGTAATATGTGCATTTTTTTTAACTTCTCAGGATCTTTTAATTAATACAAAAATGCTTTCTTTTACACTGACCACGCTTACTTCTTTAGTTCAATTGAACATGGTCCTTTCACTGAACATGCCATCTATCTGAGTTGATCACTCTTTATAATTAGAGATCCTTTTCCCAGATAAGGGTCTTCCCATCAGCTGCACCAATCTCAAGGTCAAAGACTGTTGCTTCAGACTCTCTTGTAGCATCCACTCTTCAAAATAAGTGTTTTAATGCAAATTTCCCCCTAGGAATTATAGATGTATTTTAGAAAGTCCTGGATGCAGAGATCCTTGAGCCTTTTAGTGATCCGTATTATTTGTCATTGCAGTTTCCTTGTCAGAAACTAAAATTTTAACATAACTGAACTTCTGTGAGGAAATTCTGATTTTTGGAAAAAGGCTGCTTGACAGTACTTCCCTCACAGTAACTCCTTCCACTCTGAAACCTGTCTACATGCACCAGTACTATTGATACCTATTAACACCCGATGACTGGCAATCAGGGTAGGATTTGTTTCCAAGCTAGTATTGTGTGAGTTATGATTCTTAGACCAGCTTATAGTAGTTTCTTTACAGCCCTTGATTAGTCTTCACCTGCTAATATTAATTAGATGCTTAAGCATCCTGTACCATCAAGGATTATCATGCTTCATTAGTGCTGTTGTTTGAACTGAATGCCAAGAAAGTTTTTGGTCACGATGGATTGTAATAACTATTTTTAGAAACAATTGAATTTGCTGCCTCACTTACTAAAAGAGTCAAGTCTGTATCTCAGTAAGATATGGTTAAAGTTCAAGTTACTAACAGATTTCAGATGCTTTTCCTGTAAAAGGTGAGACTGTAACATGTGATTTGAGTTAGGACATTTTTTGTGTAATGTATTTGTTTTCTTTTCATTTCTGTAGATGCCTGTAAATTAGCATGTCTATGGCACCAGATGCCAATAAGCAATATACATTAACTACTGCATGTGCTAGGAAATTAGGACCCCCTTGGCAACTATTTATTAGCATTTCAAACTCCTAATTATTGTGATAACTACCAATTATTAATAAGGTTAGGAATCTTTACATACAATGCTGTTTACAGACAGAGAGGACAGGCATGCTGTGTACAAGGATCTGCTTGTGTCCTGAAATAACAGTGAGCAAATTTCCTTATGAAAATTGCAGCTTTGTGTGTTCTGAAGCCCTTTTCTGAAACGCTATGCATCTGAAAGTCTTTGAATAGCTATACATTATTTCAATTTCTTCTGCATTTGAAGCAATGAGCAAACAAGGTTGTAACAGTCTTAAAAAAGGCCACCAAGATTTCAGTTGTGAATAGTTTGATTTTTTTATCTGGAGCAACAATACCTATAGAAAAGAAGACAGAGGCTGAATTTTCATGTGGCAGACTTGCTGCTGTCAAAGAGGCAAGTCCTGGAGTGCCGTCATTTTTGTGTGGTGGGTACATGATGAATCTATCATGATCTGTGCCTCTAGCTGATTCATTGAAGACATTTGATTTCCAAGAGCTGCCTGATGATGTGGGATGGCAAAGTGGGGGATTTTTGATAGAGGAAGGATGGTTAATGTTTCTGTTCTCCTTCCCCATCAGAGTTACTCTGATTGCCAGCTCTGTTGTCTCGTACTTCTATTTTTAAAAGGTTGCCCCAAGCAGAATTCAGTAGTGGAGAATAGCTATGATGCGATTGTAGTAGCATGTGGGTTTTTTCTGTTCACCAGCTGTGTTCTAACACCTGTGTTAGTTTCACATCTTCCTTCTTCGCTCTTTGGCATAACTTCTCAAACAGATGGTCAGGAGGCCTTTCTAAGGGTGTGGTGTGGAATGCAACTGGTATGAAATGTGCTGAAAGGTTAACTGTGGACAGTTGTCGTGGACCAGGAAATTCAGAGTAACACCTTGTGTATGTGCTCTAACCAGAAAAAAATGTTAGGTAATTAAATTTAGCCATTTTCATTGAAATTCATTAGTACAAGCTGCTCTATAGACTAATTATCCTTGCTTATAAGTCAGACTAATACTGCACTGTCTGTCTTGTCTCTGGTACTTGAATTAATGTTTTCAGAGGCAGCTTGTGTAGCTCACCTCAGGTTTGATTTATGTGATGTCGACACACCCCTGTTATACCATTTAAGAGAGCTATGCCAGGCCACCCCTGCCCATGGAGAAAGAGTGTGCAGTCACAGCTCTTCCACCTGTACTAGAGGCCGAGTCAAAGTTGGTCCAAATCAGCCCTAGCAAAGAGAAAGGTATACTACAAAATGTAATGTGATATTTGGGAGTATCTAAGATGCAGCTAAAATTGGTTGTACGATTTCTTTTTTCTTTGCTAAACAAAATCAATTTTTTTGCAGCTGAGACGTATATGCAGTTGTCTCTTCACATTACTAAAAGTAGCCTTCAGCAAAATGGCTTAAATCTTGAAAACACATTAAAGACATTAAGGTAGTGGGAAGTGTGTTTTCTCCTTTTATAGGTATATCTTTTGGTCAGTGCTTTAATACAATGATTGATGAAAATGTTGTCTGTGGTTGACATCTGGGATTATTAATGGATGTAGAATCAAATTTCTTTGGCATTAGAGGAAAAAGGAGATCTATGTCTCACTAGATAAAATGTTCAAATGGGAATGGACCTTCAGTTTAATTTTAGGTATTACATTTTAAACTTGCCAGTCTAATAAATGTTGCTTATTGCTCCTATTGCTTAGGCCTGTATTACTTATGAAAACATGTAACTTGGTAATGGATAAGAGCAAGAGCTTTAAATTTCAAGGCTAAAATCTGAAGCTTTGATATATGCAAAATTGTAATCAGAGCCAAAAGGACATAAAGTAAAAGCAAATAGGCAAGTTCAGAACGTGGCATTTTGCTCTGTAATTGTTACATTTTACGGCACTCCAGGAGTTAAAACTAGAGCACGGCACAAGGCTGCTATTGTGAAAAGCCAACTCAAGGATTTTTAATGCTGTAAGACAAAGGGTTCCCTTAGCTAAAAATAATCTTTTCTTTCCTCCTGCTCCTAAGCTTTTTCCTCCAGGGAGCAGAATCATTATGCCGCATGTGCTTGCTCAGTGCATTGCAGGAGTTGCTGAGATTTATGACGTCATGGCTCTAAGCTTTCCTCTTTTGCCACAAGGTCTGCATGCATAGCTGTTGCCCTTTGTGTTTTTCCAAAATGCCACTTAGATGTACTAATGTGCTTTTTACTTATGTAGAAGGCAGCATGTGCCGTTCTAGGTCAGTACATTTACAAAGGGAAAGCATGGAAAAAGAAAGTGGGCTTTTTTTTGTTAGTCAAAGCTTTCCTTCGAATTTTAGGGCTTGTTAATCAAACCAAACCAAACAAACCACACACCTCATCAAGATTTTACACGGTTCACTTGTCAAGCAGAAGTGTGCCTGGAATCCATTTCCGTCAGAGGTCAAAGATCAGCAGTGCTAAGGCAGCCAAGGGAATGATTCCCCTGTGACACTTTTGCTGTGTTTTGATGAAAGTGAAAGCCATGTGGTACAGGGATGAAAAAGCAAACAGATCTTTTTTTCCTGTGGCAGTACTGAATTTTGGAGCTAAGCACAGCAGGTAGGAAGAGTCTAATATTTGAAAAGCACTGGTACACCAAGACACCAAAGCACTTATCTCTGTCTTTTTAATGGCTTGCTACATTTCCTACACAAATCTGTAATTTTTAAAATTCACAGTAAATTTTTTTTCTCCCAGGAGCTCAGGTGTTTCTCGTCATTAGTCCCACACTGGGATCAGGAGAATTGTGTATGTAACACATGGGAGGTCATAATGTAGCAAATGATATATATAATATCTTACTGGAATAACTATACTTCCTTGGTAGAAGTGGCCATATTAACTTAAATATGCGAGTGATATATGCTGGCGTATTACCTAAGGATGGAGTTAAAAGCCAAGATTATAATTCATTTACTATACAGTTTTTACTATGCCAGAAATAACATATTGCTCATATATTTGGTTATACAATTCTATTCTCCTGACAGAGTATTTCCTTTCAATGGGTTGCAAGCATCTTACTTCTGACCCATTTGACATTATATAGTGTTGATTCCATCATACTGCCACATTTTGAGGGTCATTTACTGCAAATGCTTCCATCTCCTGTATATCCAGCCTTTTACTATGCATTTTTCTGAAGCTTAATGAACATGTAGTTTTTATAAGATAATAAATAACAATACTGCAAAAGCCAACGCAAAAGAAAATTATTAAGGGATTTTATGACTCAGGGGATCAGTAATGGAATACAGAGTTTTTCACCTCTAGGGCACTGATTCAAATATAACCTAGGTCATTAGTGAGCAAAAATCATTACCAGCAGCTGTTCAGTGACCTACAGAATGTGAAATGAGTTTGTGGTCTCAATACAGTTTCTACTACATGTGTATACAGATAACACAAAAATCACAGTCAACATTGGCCCCCTTGTTGACATTCTCACTGGAGAAACTAAAATCCAAACAGATGCATGAAGTGACTAAATGGCTTTCACATTTGTGAGTATGAAAAGCATTTGACTGATATAAGGAAGGAGTGAAATCCCACTGACAGCATGTTTAAGAAAATGTACAGCAGACAGTTATTGATTGAAAATCCTCTCTCCTCTAATAAGGATAGATTCCCTTTCAAGTGACTGCTCCTGTGGACATCCGAAGGTCTTGAATTAGGCTTGTGGAGATTTCATTGTCATAGCATATTATGCCACCAACAAAACATAAGGACTGCCAAGAGATGAATTTCAGTTTCTAAAAGTTTAGGTGGAGATTGAGCAGCAGCACAAACAATGTGGGTGGAAAAATGTTGTGGGTGGTGGGAGGGATTTCATGGCAGCTCTTTCCACATGACTGAATTAGTTATTGGCTTATCTTCTAAACCAGTTATGTGTTCTCGCCTCAGCTGATGGATGTAGCAAGAAGATATATTTTTTCTTGGCCTTTTTACTAAGAACAAATATATCCTCAGTTTACTATCTGATACATCTTCTCTGACAGCCCTTGCAGTGACATAAATTTGATGAGCTCTGTAAGTCATTTCCATCTTCAACTACAGTGCAATTAGAGCTTAACTGACTAAGGATTTGACACTGAGCAAATTTGCTTCCTGTGTGATTTTTATAGAATCTGCTAAGTTCCTGGTTGTGTTAAATTCTTCCTTTTTATTTTAGTATTCCAAGTAAATGAATATACACTGAATATATGGGGTTATAAATGCTTTGATATTTTTAGATGATTGATCAGATTTGTTTCATTTTATGATAGGGTTCTGACTTTCTTTTAGAGAATTGCAAGCCTGATTGCACTTCAGGTAATATTTCTGGTAATAAGAAAGACATAGCTGTGCTGTCTCTGCCACATTTAGTTAATTAACCAGGTTAATCTGGGATAAATCATCTATGAATATGCCATGAAAACAAACATCTGCAAGGGAGGTTCCTGACTGCATTGCTTTCCCAACTTCATACTATTCAGCTAGTTATGATGCTAAACCAGAGCTGCTAGGGAGGAGATACAAAGTGCATGAAGCTATTCTCAGTTTTGCAGAGAGTGGGCAAGGCAGTTATGGCTCTGTGAAAATGATCAGTAATGGCTTATCAGATCAGTGGTGTTTTAGCTGGGCAACAAAGTGCCTTCTTTCTGTGTAGTACTCCGTATCTTCATTTTACCTAAACCCATTTGGTCATAATTTCCTATGTACCACCCTGCTACCCACTGACTATAACAAGTAGCTTTGCTAAGTAGATTATCCCTTATATAGTGAACCCCCTTCCCCCTTGCTGAAAACTGGGAACCATTGGCAGGGTTTCCTCTGGCTCATCTGGGGGAGGCGCGCTCTGTTCTTAGTAACTCGAGTACTTAGCTCCAAAATGAGGCAGCTTTAAAAGACTGCAGGATCTCAGCAAAAGAAAAGTGCACTGCTTCATTTCCTTCATTTCTGCGTGTCTCATGTTCTGGGAGTGTGAAAGCCTAAAGGCTGCCAGCCGGAATAAGCATGCACTGGGCACAGCATGGGGATGCTTATCAAGGGGAAAATTCACAGTATAGACTAGGGAAATCAGAACTGACCCTCCTTGGCTAGACTGAAAATACAGATCCAGCATAATCTGGAGATGGCATCTTCATGGATAAAATCCATTTGGCCTACTCTGATACACTTCCCCCTTGGCTCTGATCCAAACGTTCCCAGGGATCAGGGCAAAAGCAGAAGAGCAGAAGCAGCCTTGCTCAAACATCCTGTGCAGGGCATGCCATGCTTTCATTAATGGTACAATAAGTAATTTTATGCAAAAAATTTGGTTTAGTGTAGGGCATTTTATTGATGTTTACCTTATTAGTTTTCTTCCATTAAGAAAAACAAACCCTCAGCACCTGTTCCTGTCCTAAAAAGAAGACCATTTAAACAGATCTGGCTGAGAGTAGGGATGCAACTAGCTGAAGCTATGTGGAGATCTGTGAACCATCATGGTGACAAATCCCTGTCTCCTGAATTTCAGCTGTAAAATCATCTTTTTTCCAGTTTAGGTCATGAATAAGATTAATCTTTTTCATACATGACATAGAAACACTTGAAATGTGCTTTTTCTCTCTCTGTAAGGAGAATCTTGTTAAATGCCCTGTTTTTTTTGGATGTAGGACAACGTTTCTGTAGCTGCAGTCCCACTGGCATAAACAGAAGCTATTCTTAAACTCCACTAAATTACTTTGTTGATTCTGGCTGCTTTAAACTGAAAATCCAAAATCCAATACAGGATACTGCAAAGTTTGTTTGTGGCACCCCAAATATGTTAATGCATTTCACGGAATTAATATTTGTACTTAGGTCTGGCTCACCTGATTGTAAAAGAGCACAAAAATGGCCAACTAAATATGTTTACACACTTATTTTCCTGGCCTTTATGACCGGAGCAGGAGGGAGGGGTGACACTTCTAAGGCTGCAGGCACTGTGGCACTGTGGTGGACACTGAAGTTGTTGCCTGGCTTCTTGTAGCTGTTCTGTTTGTGTGTGGGCAACATAGTCAGTCAGATGATGTACTTTCCTCTTGACAGGCAAAAGTGATTTAAAAATCCTTTTTTTACACTTCACAAAAATTTTAATCACTTTAAGCTGATCTTTAAATGCTTTCTTAATTTGATTTTCTGGCTTGAACTGACTTTGGAATATTTTTCCAACAAAATCATGGGCATTTTCACAAGTTGCAGAGGATGTTTGTTATTGAGCCAAGGTTGTGTCAGGTCTTTTCAGCACATGACTGTGTTTACTGCCATCACCACTGTATATGTGGCTTTATTGCTTCTGTTCCCTTTAACTGGATTTTGCCTGACTTCAGGTTATCTTTTACTTCTTATTTTATTCTGAAATAACAACAGCAGTCCATTCCACTGAAAGATATTTCATAAATTCTTAATTTTTAAGCCTCTTAAAGGGTCAGTTACACATATGACGTGTCAGGGCTGGAGGCCTTTCTGAAGCTTGTGAGGATTATTCCTACTGCTGGACCTCACAGGGGAAATTGCAATTTATTGATTTGAGGTGTAGGAATGATTGGGAGGATCTGGTACAGAGGTAGAGAAGAATACTTATGTATATGCAGTATGTCTTTTCACCTGCTGTATAAAAAACAGTGTCAGGTGGACAATAAGGGAGAGACTCTGAGGGGAGGGGTAAAAAAATACAGTGTTGAGCATCACTGTGATCAGCTAGCTTAGGTGAATCCAGGAGAGGAACAGAGATGTAATCACTAATTTAGAGGAGTGCCTTACACCGTTATTGTAAGGAGAGAGCCTGTGGCACATGACAGGGCCCTGACCCAGCATCAGGACTTCTGGCTCAGCCCCATGCTCATCCATCCCCTCTGTGGGGCAGGAGGGCACCACAGCCTGACAGGCATGGAGCTGAGCTCACAAGTTGCTCCAGGCTGCAGAGTCTGTTACCATGATCCAAGCCTCCTGCTTCCTGCTGATTTCATGTCTAGTTCCTGCCCCTGCCCTGAGTCTAGAGTCCTAGAGCTAGAAGGCTCTCACTGCCAGCCGGCCAGGCAGCCCTTGCTCTGCCTGCTTGGCTCCCCCTGCACCCACAGTGCCCTGCCCAGGCCAGCCCTGCTGCCTCAGGGTGGATTGCCCACACCACGCTCCAGTCCAACAGAGCAGTGAGACCTACCCCATTTCATGGCCAGATGCACAGCCGTGTATGATCTGAGGCTGGAGACCCTTCCCCACATGGCATGTGCCCTCATTATCCACCTTGAAACTCACGTTTTAAAAGCTTCAGCTCGAGTTTGTTTTAATGAATCTTTATTATTTGAAAGCTCATCCAACATGAGGTTGTTGCCCTCCAGGCTGGGTTCATTTGTATTAAAATATGATCCTCTTTCTTATCCAAATTGCTTTCATATTCATTTCCATTCAGATAACCAAGGTATCACTGGTTGGCATTTGTGCAAAGCCTCCATTTGCATAATAATATTTGAGTAGGTCATGATGACTAAGCAGTTTAATCTCTTCTGTTTGGAATCTTCTTCCTTAAACTTTTGTTATATTGTATGGATATATTGCACTGCTCCAATTAACACAGAATGAATTGTTTGAAGATTTATTTTGCTTTGGTGGCAGGACTTTAAAAGAAGTAATTCAGTTACAAGGCAGAGGTTGGTTATTACCATTATTGGTCAACTGTGTGATCTTTCTGCCACCTTGTGGGGAAGAATCACTAAACTGTTGAGATGAAACGGAAAGAAGACATGAATATTAAAATCCATATTTTTCAGAAATGGCTCTAGGAGATGCTGTAGCAGAGCAAAAATCATTGCTTTCTCCAAAAGTGTTTCAAACTTGTTAAAAAAAATTGCTGAGGTCACCTCAGATTGTTCAAACCTAGACTACTTGCAATGGTATTAAAATATTACCACATGAATTCCTTAGTTTTTGTTTTCTTTTTTGCCTATCTGTACCTTCTCACAACCAGTCCTTCAGGCCTCCCTGGGCCACCCATTTTGAGCATTGATTCATAGGATAGTTCTCATTTGCATCTGCAGTTTCATAGCCTATTTTACAAGGGTACCATGCCCATTTTCTAATTCAGTCATGGCACATGTAATTAGCCAGAGATGCACCAGCCTCTCTTCATTGGCTACAGTGAGTGTTAGTGAGTACCAGATGTTAATTATTTCCATCTTCTAATTCCTGGCAGAGCCCCCAGCATACAGCCTATATGTATACACTGAAATTATGCTGTTGCCAAATGTGGAATGTTTTGCTAAAGGTAGCCAGGTTAGTCAAAGATGAATTTCACCTAGAAGCATGATTTGCTTTACCCAGACATGTCAGAAGATGTTCATTGACTATGTTTAACTCTCTATTCTGTGTGCAAAACCTTTTTGCTATTTACTGTATGTAAAAAGTTCAGAATGTTATACCTCTATGCATTACATATCTTCAAAGAACCAGGAGGTAAAATTTAAAGATTCCTGATATTTGACAGTCAGAAGTGTGACTTCTCAACTGACTATCAAATCCTTCTTCCCTTCCTTCTCCGATATGTAAAGGATAGAGAATCCAGCTTCTCCTCTTCCGTGTTTTGGGACTTCAAAGAAATGGAAAAGTTTTAGTTTGTTCACTCCCATTTCCATTTTGCATGATCATTGATTATGTGAATGCTTCAAACTAAACAAAAAGCCCCTCTGATTTTTGAGTATTTCACAAAGATGGACTATTCAAACAGAAGGTTTTTATCAGCCTATTGTTACTCAGCTAGTGTTACAATGACATATGCCCACCAAATTTGGGTTTCTTTTGTGCTGGGTACTCTGCACATCTGTGCTGGTTAGAAGGTAGTGGGACACTGGCACAGATTGCCCAGAGAAGCTGTGGATGCCCCATCCCTGGAAGTGTTCAAGGCCAGGCTGGATGGGGCCCTGAGCAACCTCAGGGTGAGTGACATCTCTACACAAGCTGCAGGGTTGGGACTGGAGGATCTTTAAGGTCCCTTCCAACCCAAGCCATTCTATGATAATTCTGCGAATATGTCACCCAGACACAGTCCATATGCTGCAGATAGATATGTTTGTAAACACTTCAACTTATGTGGAAAGAAGGGGCAATTGGCATGAGTAAGATTTATCATCTGCACAAGAATACATATGACTGACTCTGAAGCTTCATGAGATAATGCAGATAGTGTGAATCAAAACTCCCAGATGAACTCCTATTTCTTCAAATCAACTTATGTAAATATTAATGGGCTTCTGTATGAATGCTACTATGGATTAAAACACAAAGCATATCAATTTAATAGAATTTATATGCTTAAATATCAGTATTATCCATTATTAGAGTATTTGAATTATTTTTTTAATAGTTACATTTTTATTATTTTTGTGTATATTCTTCAATAACAGCATTTCATTTTTCATAGAGAACAATAGGAATATATCTTTTCCTGGTTTGTCTTTCTTTGCTTCTTTGGCTTTGCAGAGAAAGAGCTCATGAATCAGTTTACCTTTCTTTTATTTGTTTGGGGGTTTTTTGTTGTTTTTGTTTGTTGGCTTGGTTTGTTTTTTTTTTCTTTTCCTTATAAGAACAAACCATAGAGCATAGATGTTGGTGGTAGGAGCATCTGTATCTTGGTTTTCATTAACTCTATAATCCCAGTCCCTATAAAGATGTCTTTCCCAGTTCCACTGTGCCAGTGTCCTGAATTCTCATTGTTCTGGGTGACAGAAATCTACTGGTATTTTCTCCAGGATCTGCGACAAGTGACCAACACTTTGTGGAATGATTTTGAGGAACACATTTCCCTTTCGGCAGTTCTTCTTTCAGTTCCCTTGGCTTTCTTCTTACATTTTACTGTCAGATGAAGCAAAGAATGCAGTCCCTAGCTTTTGTTTGTATTTTAACATGTAGTTAAATACAAGTGTGAACATAAGCATGTCAGAGAATAGAAGTAAAGTTGGTTAACATGCTGTAGCTTACGGTATTTTTGACTCAATGTAGGTCAAAGCAGTACAGCACAGAAAAGAACAATATAGATCAGAATAAGATCTCTGTGTGTCACCTCATTCTCCTTTTTATAGAAGAGGCAGATATGCTGTGTTGCAAGTTGCTGTTTTAAATCTTTCAGTGTGGTGTTGTCAATCTTGGTCCTCAGTCAGCAGAAATTAGCGAGATTTTTTTTCTGCTGAGAATGAGAACCACAACATGAAATTGCCTTAATTGCTGTGACCATTAATTATCATACTTACGTGTTCCATTGCACTGTGCAGGATTAATTCTGTGGTAACTACCTGGATGCTATTTCCAAGTAAGCTCAGCCCTGGCAAGTTTAATTGCAAGGAGGTTTAGAGGAGGCTGTATGAGGAAAGTAGACATAAAAGCTAAAAAAGAAGGGAATTCCCACTCTCCCAGAAGGGCTGGCTTTATGTTATGGATCTCTAGCCTGTAACAGCTTTTATCATCTCTGAAATATTTCTTTCCCTTGAGGTATAAATACAAATGCTGAGACTCAGGTTAGTTCTCTGTAGACAATGATATCTCTGCTTAAGAAAGAAAAAAAATAACCTGTTTTTCACTCCTTGCATGTATAGTCAATATTCTGTGGAGTCCCTGCCCAGGTGCCTCAGGCTGAGATAATTTTACAAAGAAGGAAAACTGCCTTAATAGAGGTATCAGCCTGCGTCACCAGGAAAGAAACTGTCTTGTCTGGGTAAAGAAATGCAGGCTATCACTGAAGTAAATGGGCTCTAAACATCTGAGTCAACCAAGATGAGCCTTAATGCAGTACTGTGGGGAACTGGGCCTAATACTTAAGAAATACTCAGCAAATTCACAAGAAGTGAGATACTATCTATTACCTATTTTACTTCTCCTTCCTGTTATGTTGTTATATAAAAAAACCCATCAATTTTTTTACTGGAATGTGTCCACATCACTGAGAAAGTCAAGCTTGTCTAGAACTCTGAGCAGAATACTTTGATTAGCGAAGTTAAATTTTTGAAAAGTGCTGCAACGCAGTATCACAGAGGTTACATTAGCTGGCTCTGCTTTGTGCTAGTGCAGGCAGCGAGGTAGGCTACAGCCTGTGTTTTGTATACACTGAAAATAATTGGCTGCTGAATGAACAATTCAAGTGGCAAGGGAATGATTCCTCAAGATATTTTTGCCTATAGGATCTGAACAACTTTACCTAAGATCCCTGCTCAGACAAGAAATGCTGGATGCTAAAAAATTTTTACATATCCTTTTATTTAAGGAATTAAGAAGAAAATGTAGCCCTTTTATGTGAAAAATAAATTCTGTTACATTTAAACACCTACAATTGAAGAATTCTATTCATTCAAAATTCACACCTGAGACAGTTAAAGTAATTTATTTTTCTCATATGACATATGATATGTAAACTGAGAATTGTAATATCGACCTTATGTAGAACAACATAGGCAAAGTAGAAAAATATTTTAGTCTCTTCTATCACCTTCTCTTTCTTATTTATTTATTTATTTATTTATTTGTTTGTTTGTTTGTTTGTTTGTTTATTTGTTTTCTGAGGGCTAGACATCCTTTCTTGAGGGAATGCACAGCAGGTTTGCATTTTAGTTTTCTCCCCATGTATTTTTTATGTAAAGAGGTCAAATACCTGAGTCTGATTGAGGCTGGAGGGCAGTGACTGAACTAAATGAAGTAGTAGCTACTGAATAAAGTCTTTTGATAAGTATGTATGTATGTATGTATAAAATATAAAAGCTGTTTTATAGTACAACTCAGAAATGCTATTCTGAAGAGTCAGATAAAGTGGTAGTTGAAACTCTGGGTAACAATTTTGGCAGGATATCTGCTAGGTTCTAACTTCTTTTCTGAAATAAAATCTGAACTATAAAGAATTTTCAATGCTATTTAGGATTCTAAATAGCCAAGTCAAACTGCAGTGTAGGACTTGGAAACTTAACGGGTTTTGTTGCAGATCAAGCTCATCTCAATGACCAACATGTTCTGTTGCATAGTGGGAAGCTGTCAGTGAGTCATCCTATCAGTGCAGGCTAAAATCTAGACTCAGGTGGTCCCACAGACTCATTCAGTTTGGCCACAAAAGTGAAAAGGGGAAAATAGTTTTTCAGTTGAAGTGAGATGGCTTCATTGCAACTGTTTATCTAAAGCCCTTAGTAAGCTTTAGCAGTTTTCACATTCTGTGGTGATACTTTCACCCTTCTATGCAGAAGCTCAAAGCAGAGCTAAGCTGTGTTGAGATGTGCAATCTGCAGCTGACCAGTCCCATCTTGTCCTCAGCTTCATTTGCAGAAGGTTGGATGCTACTAGCAAAGAAAAGTCTTACAGACAGCAGGATTTTCCCTACTTGCCCTGCAAAATCTGTGTAGAAGAGAATGCACATATGTTTCCCAGTCTTTGAGCCAAATGGTGTTGTGAAAGGATGTTCATAGTCTCATTATCGCAGAGGTTCCACACAACGATGATTCATGAGATGATGGAATGTCTTTTGAAAGCCCTGGAAACAGGCTGACACCTCGCATTGAAACTGTCGGAACAGAGCTGCTTGCTCTCCCTGAACCAGGAAATGCTCTGAGGGCTGCAGGCAGCCTGATTCAGGCTGACACGCCTGTGTCCTTTGCTCAGGGAGCAGTATCTGGGGAGATTGCATTGTCAGACTGCTTTCAAATCTAGAAAAGAAAACAAAAGAGCAGAGAATAAGTAATTGAAATAAAAGTGAATTTGGACATACACATTTCCCCATTGCATTTGAATTCTGCCACGGATTTAAGCTGTTAAATCCTTCCTCATTTGAAGTCCTCAATCTAGGACAACTTTGAATTCCACCTTAGACCACTAGTGCTAAACCACTGTAGCTTAAATTTGACTTCAATTTCTTGAGGCATTTCAATCAAAGCCCTGCATGACTCAGTGTAGCCCAGAGGTCCAGAACTGGGATGCTTTCTATTTTGTCTGCTCTTTGTAATCCTACCTGGTTGAGGCAGACTGTTTGCAAGAATAGCTATATAACAAAGGAGAAGATTCTCTTTTTTACAAGGGCAGCTTTACAAGAAGGGCAGAAGGGGAAATTCCACTCCTTCCTCCCACTATTATTTCCCATCTAGCTTCTCACTGTTCCATCATGGCACTGGTACTTCATGTGCTCTTTGCTGTTGTAAATTCCACCTTCTGTTTCCTTGTTCGCATGAAGTCAGAGACACTCTATGGTATGTGTGTCAAGATATGCAGCACATGTAGTGTAGGGTTTTTTTATGGTATCCTGTCATTTTCCTACTTTCCAGTCCCATCTAGACAAAACAAACCAAAATTGAATCAGCTTCTTCCCACTAGAAGGGTGGATTAGCTGTGGAACAGGGTATGCAGAGAGGCTGGGGAAGCTCCATCCTTGGATGGTTTCCAGACTTGGCCAGGCACAGCTGTAGCTGACCTGATCTAGTACTGGCAAAAGTTCAGTATTATTCAAGCCATGGGTTGGACCAAACACCTCCAGGGATTTTTTCCAGCTAACATTTCTATGATTCACCCCTCCTCTGCAGCCATGAGCTGTAAAATCTTGGAGGGGTATGACCCAGTGTAAAGGAAGTATTCAGTTCTCATCTTTCACAGTAGAGTTGCGTGTCTGCTGCTGGAGTAACATGCATGTCTGTTCTTGCCTTCCAGTAAAACTACTCAAGCACACCTGCGTTTATGGGCTTTATTTTTTTTTTTTGTTTACATTAAGAATATCAGTGTTACTACTTTCAGAGCTGTGTAGCTACAGAAAAGATGGATGGAGTGAAAATGCACACTACATTAGAACATTCTGCAGGTTCAAAATGTTCATGCTCCTCTGCTTATCTGTTGCTTCTGAGCAAATTTGGATGGTGACTAAGCATATTTCCAAGAAGAGGTGATGAATGTATTAAAATGGGCGTGTATTTTCATTTTCCTGGCAAGACCTGGTTGAACAGACCATGTCACTCATCCCATTGGGAGAGAGCATACATGCTTAATTAGCCCGGAAGTAACATTAATGATGTGCTCAAAGGCATTCCTGGGATATCTCTCTCAAAATTCTGACATAAAATTTACAGGATGATTCCTGGAATAACTCTCCTACTCTTTCAGAGTTTCCAAAATGCCTTGTGTTCGGTTACTTTTATATCTTACAAATATGCATCTGGAAAATAATTTTTGAGAGGTAGAAAGCTTAGTATTTTCATGCATTGCCCTAGGATATGAAACCTATGTATTTCTATCTCTTTTCATTTTACTCTCATGCACTATTCAATAAATATATAACCCTTCTGGAGCAACTAAGTTTTATAGGAAAGTCTAACTTATTCAAGGATTGGTCATTAAATTATGCTGCTTTATGGATGTTGAAGTCAGCTGTTTGCATTATTACTGAACATATTTAAATCTCACTGTACCAAACAAATAACAACCTTCAGGTAGGGAAACACATAATCCTTGTTCTTTTTGGCACCTTCCCTGGGGATGTATACATCTTTACGATACAGAAGTTACAAGAGTTGAAGAGGCAAACATTTGGGTAGTTCTGTGTTATGCTATTGATTCTATTATTTGAAATAATGCCTTGTAAAATGCAGATTTTGAACAAAAGTTTCACCATATAACTGAGAAGTCAAAGATTATTGCAATTTTAATAATACCAGTAAGCAATTAGTATTTAGGAAGAGGCAGGTGACAGGCATTTAAGCAAACTATTCTCTTATTCCTAATTGCAGTAATAAGATTGATATATTTTTAAACAACCTCTCTAATAGGGAGACTTTCTAAACAAACATTATAAAATACACCCAAGGTTTAATTTTACTCAAGAACATGTGTCAAAGAGTTCCTTCAGGGAATTTTTCTCACCCTACCAACACAAAGATTTTGGGAGTTGAAGTGCCGAAACTGAGAACAAAAGAGTGGTTGATGGCTCTTGATTCCAACTTAATGGAGGGGCGAAGGTGAGAAAACAGACTCAATGCACCTGGGAGGGGGAGAGGCTTTTCCTGTGTGCTCGCTTCACTTTGTTTTCGGCAGCTGCTGGGAGAGAGCCACTGTTTGCTAAGCTGGTGAGAGCTCCTGCTGGCTCTGCTCTTTGCCTTTCCCCCTCCATCTTTGGGCTTTCTGAGCTAGAGAGAGGAAAGAGAGAGAGGGGTCACAGCTGCTTCAGGACACACTACAGATATTTTTTCCTTCCTGGGGACCAACTTCGACTGCAAGGAGATTTCTGGGAATTACCATCACTCCTCAGCTCTCAGTGTTTCCTTCTTTTGAACAAAGGATACGGAGAGAGAGAGTATGCTCTTCCCCCCACTGAGGGGGCTCCATCCTGCACCACGTGAGTTGTGCACCCCCTTGTCTCTTCCTTGCTGGGAAAAGACTGAGAATTCACCTCGCAGCCAGCCAAGTGTGACACTGACACTGTCCATAAATATAACTGCACCAGGAGGAACCTACAGTTTTTGGGGGTTGGTTTTTTAGGTGCTGGGGGAGTAGTTTGCTCTGGTCTGCTCATAGTTATATCTATATATAGTAGTTAAGAACAGTTATCTTTCTTATATACATTTTCTAATTAAAGTTTTGGTTTTCCTAAATTTAATAAGGGGTGACATTATTGACGAGGAATCCTCTCCTCTGGTTTTGGTAAACATTTCATTTTCCCTCAAACTAAGACAACATGACAGTAATTTCTAGCTGCTGAGAACCAGGTTGGGATCTTCAGTGCACTATCAACCAAGTTATTCCTTCAACAGATAACAAAAAGGGTGGTTGATAGAGTTTTTGAGCACTTTCAGGCAGAACCATTGTCAAAAATTAGATTTGTATGAGGAAATCATGAATCACATGTGTTCTTGTTGCTTCTGGAGCAAAGGAAAAAGCAACCACAATTTCCATGTCAAGGAAGACAGATAGGCCATGGCCTTCCTTCCAGTAGGGCAGACACAGACTTGGGCTTAAATGCCTTTATTAGAGTAAGGTGAGCACTGGCTTGTGCTAGTTTCTCAGGAAATAATTTAAAGTACTCAATTTTGTTGGGCTGGTGGGGTTTTGTTTGTATTAGGTTTGTTTTCCTGTTTGTGTTATTTCTACAGCACCAAGCTCAGGTTTGCATTGAATTATTTGTGAAGTCCACAAGACCTCATTCTTGACTCATAATGAACACCTCACCACATACCACTTGTATTTGCAAAATTAGGATAAATTTTCTTAGGTATGTTACTTCACAGTACTATTTTGTCTACTGAAATTTATCCGTCATTTTAATTCATAGCCACTTATTCGTGTAATTTCTCCCTATGTTTCTTCAGAGACAGTCCTTGTTCTTACCAGACTGTATAACTTAGAACTACCAGCACACCACACCACCTCATCCACTGTAACCCTGGTGACCTCTCTCTACTGCATGAACGATTTTCTCCTACCCTCTCTTTTCTGTATTTCAGCTAAGAATTCCTTTTTGTTTCCAGGATGCTTAATATTGAGAGCCTATGGTGAAACACCTTGTTGGGTACCTTTTGGAAATCCACAGGGATAAGTATCACCTGGGCTGCTTTTGGTCATTTACTTGCTGACACAATCAAAGACCCCAACAGATCTGTGAGGCGCGTGCTCTTTTAATAAAAAGTGTGATGACTCTTCCTCACTGTATTGTTTGTCACAAATTATTTCTTATATTCTATTTATCCTTCAGCATAGACACTGAATTAACTTGTTCCTTGTGTTCAAGATATTCTGCTAAATCCTTTGGAAAATCAGTGCCAGGTTTTCTACTTGCCATGCTTGAGTTATCAAGGGCATTTGAAAATGAGAAGTAGCATACTATTGCTAGTATCTTACTTATTTCATGTTTCAGTTTCTTTTTTACTCCTGATTGAAGACTATATTCTGTTAGTTTGTTTTTCCTAATTGTTCCATAACAGCTTTTTTATACTTCAGTTTGTGATCCATCTGGAGACTTGCCTATAAAGAACTGAGGTATGAATTTTGTAAGTCTCTTCCACGGCAACCATAAAAGTGAAAATTAGATTAAGCTGGTTTGTTACTCTCTTAGCTTATTAGTATCTCTTGTATATCCAGGTTACCTAGTAGCTTTCTGCTCCTGCTATGTTCAAGAAAGAAGTTACAGGCAGTTTTGGTTTTCTTGTTCAAGTTTTTCTCCTTAAATGCTTTCATTGTTCCTGACATCCCATTTTCACATTTGCACTGCCATGGTTTATAGTCTTTTCTACGTTACTCATTGGACATAGCTTTGTTTCAGAGATGTCTTTCTGCCACATAAAACTTCCTTACCCTGCTATTTGTTGGTTTCTTGCCCTTCCACAACCTTCATTGAAAGATGACAAGGGGTTTTTTTGTGCCTATAAAGCGGTGTCTTTAAGTAAGCAGTCTCTAGCCTGCCTGCAAAGATTTAACTCTTAGGTTCCTCATACAGCTTCTTTTTAAGACGCTGTCTATATAGCACCTTTCTCAAGTTGTCCTTTTCCAACTTCACTTCTAGTCCTGATCAGCTTGAATGATTGCTGGTACCTTGATACTTCTGCTTTGTGACCCACACAATGCCTAGAAAAAGATATGGGAGTCTTAAGAAGAGATTTCCTTGAAATTGTGAAGAAGGTTCTGCAGAGCTTACGAAGAGCTTTGCCAAACGAACGCTAGTAAGCCATCTGCTCTCGAGGTTTTTTAAGGGTAAGGAAGTTTTGTACCTTAAACTGTTTTGGAAATGGAAGTGAAAAGAGAGTGGTGCGGTAGTGATAGGTGAGGAAAGAAACCGAAATTGAAGCAAACAATTTACACATGTGAGACAGCAGAGGAAAGCAGAAAGCCATGCAGGCAAAGTAACAGTCAGCAAAAAGTTGGTTTTAGTTTCAGTCTAAAGCTGTCAAGGTCAGATTCCAAATGTGGCAGTAACTGAGTCATTAAACAATGACTGAGCAGATTCAATCTGTGGCTGTGTCTACGGACAGGCAAGCAGGGCTGTGCCCTGAAGTCATAAGGAAAAAACACTAATGGAATGTAAAGCCTGTGGTCACTTTGCTGACTGTTGAAGAGGGATACAGGCATTTGTTTTCCTTTGTCAAAGTGAATTCTGGCCTTTAGAGGAAGAGTATAAAAGTAAAATGTCACTGTGGATTTTTTTAGATTATTAATATCACTTTTACTTTCTAGATCGTTAGCATGAAGAGGCAGATGTGCAGAAATTGTGCCTGGGCTATTGCTTTTTTGGATTTTTTTTACTTTTTTTTTGGTTTTTTACATTTCAACATTCCTATGTTGTAAAAGTCCACATCTATAACTGATTTATATTCTTTTATATCTACATTCAATAAAGTACATTTTCTTAGTAACTAGAAGACTAATCAGACAGTAAAACAATTTATTTGATGGAAATTTCCAGGAGCTATGTAAGATCCAGATTTTGTTTTTAATCAAAAGTTGATGATTATCTTGCCTGGTAAATGCAAGGCATTGAGATAGCCAGGTATGTATTAACTAACCATGCATTAAAAAATGCCAGTAGTCCTATACATTTATCACCTAATATCCTTATAAAAATGTGTTCTGATTTATTGTGTACTGATAGTCCAAAGATTTCTAAAGAAAAGTCACTTATATCAGTCATCTGCCTATTTCCCAGCATCAAAGTTTAGCTTCACTTGGTGTCCAGACAACATCCAGGTCTGCTCTTTGGCCTTGGTTTATGCACCTGCATTAAACTGACATCTTGCTCCTACTGTTGTACATAACATGGGGCTTTTATTTGAAGGTAAATTGGACATATGGATCTACTCCATGAAGGATAAAACACAAAGCTTCTGTATAAGGTTGGCCAGTTTATTTAGGCTAAGCTTTTGTCACTTTGATACTTGTTTTCCTTCATCCTGACTAGAAACCCTAGGAACTGGCTTGCTAAGTGCTCACAGCTGAGACTGAAATCAACAGCAGCTGGGCTTTGAATAGAAAACATGCTATAGGAAGCCATGTATTCTGGAAAAGTCAAATCTTAGGTCACACACACAATATTTGTCATACTTTTCTGTTTAATCTTTTTGTGCCTTCATATTCCTTAAAGCAGGATTAAAACCTCTCCCATTATAGAGAGTTGTGAGCATGAAGGAGCTAGGCTTTGGGAAGGTACCCCGGAAAGGAGTATTCTAGAAAGCTTCACAAGTAAATAGGATCATTCTGCCTCTTGAATTCATACAACAAATGACAGCCTATGGCTGTCCACTGAGTGAGAATAAAGCAGGATGAAGGAACAACATGCTAAATAAAGTTGGCCTACCCTATATAGTAAATGGAGGGCATCCTTGGGATTACCAAAAGGAATGGTGTCTCTTGGACAAATATGTCCCTGTTTGTATATCATAGTGGGGGATGGACAAGTGTTTCACAAAGCCCACAACAAAGGCAAATCCAGTACAAGTACAATAAGAAAAGAAGGACACAGAGGACAGGGAAATACATACTCTGATGATATTTGATCAGTTGGAGGTATGAGCACTCAGGTGATGGGGGAGGATAAGCACAAAGCAGACCAATACATACAAGTACTATGTAAATGCACTGAAGGAAATGTCAGGCCATCTCTGTCATTACCAGCCTTGATTCAGCATCAAGCACTCTCTGAGGTATGAACCCTTCCCCACCAAGCCCAGAAAAAATGTCAGAGAAATATGCAGCTTGGAGGGAGAGGTGAAACCATCTATCAGCATACTTTTCCTAAAATTGGGAGTGGCACAGACTCAACTGTTTAGCCTCAGTCAGTCAATTAATTTTACTAATTTAGCAGCATACAAACCCAGCAAAAACGGGATCATTTTCTGCTGAACTAGTGAGTTAAATGGGCTGATGAAATTATCTGACAAGTTTCATTAGTGTGAGGGAAGGTTTGGAACTGTACTGCTGCAAGTTTAAGGAACTAGGAAGAAAGAATTAAGATTTATCTTTTTTATGCTTTGGTGGAAAGTGAAAAACTGGATCATTGTAGCTGCATTTTATGGATTTTTATATGGAAAGCTGTGGAACCAAGTCTTGCGATAGTAAGATCCCTTTTCTATCTAGCATTCAAAGCAGATGCCTGTTCCTTCCCGATAGCAGGTGGAAGCCTGACTAGACAGTTACAGGTACTGTGGAGGCATTAGGGAGGGTCAGGCCCAATATGCCAAGGACTGTGGAGGCACAAGCGCACCAAGTGAGAATGCAGTCTTGAGGGGTTGTGACCAGTAACATCTGAAGAGCTTTACTAACATGTGTGAATTGTGTTTTTGAGAGATTTTGAAGACCAAGAGTATGTGGAGATTGAGTGCTGTTAGGGGAGAAGAAGAAGTGTCGTGAGCTGTGCTATAGCACAGTGAGTCTGGAGGAGGAGGGTGGGGAAAAGATGTGGTTTTGTTGTAAGACTGCAAGGGGAAGAGGCAACAATGCAGAGTTAGCTCAGGTCTACCAGGACTTACTGGATCAGATGCTGTGTTGTGTAATGTAGCTGTACTGTCTTCAGGGAGAAGTCACATTTTGAAGCTATGCAGTTGCTTAATGCAGCACAGTGCTAATAAGGCTGGTTTGGAGCCATCTGTTCCTGGAACTATTAACAGTGAAGGTGCATGTCAGGGACCCCACAGGGTCAGCCTGCTGTCACAGCCCTGCATCAGTGGCAGTGCCCCTCCAAGCAAGCCCTGCCACTCAGTGAGAAAACTGTGGAGCAGAACAGTGGGAGCTGGGGGCATAACATCTGCACTAGAAACATTGCTTCGCTTGCAGACTAAACCATGTCTATTTTCCAGGTTCCCAGACCTATTAGCATTTGAAGTGCCCTGGGTGCACTCATGAAGTTCATCTTCTGATTTAGCTTCATGAGAAAGAAATGCCATTCATGATCTTAGAGACTGCTCAGCAATTAGAATGCAAGTGCAATAAGTGTGGATGATTGGGAGAATTGGTTAGAAAACATGTTCCTGCTTTGAGCCAGAAAGTTAATTTAAGCTCATGCAGTAGTATCTACCAGTCTAGATTTAGCTTGCCTTTTGAAAAGCACCTGGGTAGCTTGACATTTCCTTGGCATTTCTCCCCTGTCTGGGGGGACCATTGCATTCAGTGTGTCATAGGCACAACTCTGCCTCTTGGTGTTTTGGTCCTGTTGGGAACCACACTGCCAGCACACCTGGCCCTGGGCAGAGGGGCCTGCCCAAGTGGGAGCAGGCATGCTGCACCCAGGATTTCAGATTTCATCTTTGATGCAGATTTCAATCCCTCAGCTTGTTTTGCATCCATATTCATTGGCTGACTGGCCATCTGAGAGGGTTGATAAATCCTCTCTGTGGCCGTGGTTTGTCATAAGTTGATTTATGTTGTCCTGTGAACATGCCCAGCTCCCTAACGGTTTAAAGAAAATGCTTTTAAAAAGCAGAGGGCATGGCTTTGGCCTTTTGTTCTCAAATTTCCAGTAACTTCACTACTTTGAAGGGAATTCTGGTAAAATCTGGGTACAGCCCAGCCAGAGCATTGACTGTAGGTCACCAAAGCCACCCGTGCAAGCACCTACAGCTGTTCTCTAGCAGGAAGTCTACTCAAACTATGCTCCACGGTCAAACTTTACATTTTGATGCCTTCATGAAATTGCTAGAGCTGCAAGAACCTCCCACTCTCCGGTACTGTCTTGTTGACTAGATTATAACCTGCTGATCTGGGACACCCCACAAAGGGTGTAGGAACTGAAGAGAAGGAGGGAGTGGGGAGCACCCAGGTGTGAAAGGCTGTTTCTGTCTTAATTTTGGTTGTTTGGGGGTTTTTTTGTTTGTTTGTTGTTGATTTTTTTTAAATAAGTGAGTAGCCACGGCTTTTTAAGCCTTTTTTTTTTTTTTTTACAATAATGTTTTGCCTCCTTGCATAATTTACTGTGTCCCAGAATCTGGGTAATTTCAGCAAATAGGTTAATGACTGGGACATAAAATTTTTTATTGTCCTTGTATAAGTGTCTACCATACAAACTAGTTAACTTGAAGTGGTAATATGCCAAGTAGGGCTTGTATAATATGCTGGTGTACTCTGTGCTCCTTTCTTTAAAGTTGTCTTTCTTCAGGGCTATCAAACTGGCACGTAACATTTACTTCTTATAAATATGAGTTGTTTTCTGCTAGTGCTAATTGCTTCTTCTGTATGGTGGGGTTTAGTGTCTGGCAGCAACCTATGAAGACCAGAAGTTTTCTGATATTTCTTACTCTGCTCTTCTTGCTATGTTGTTTTTGTGGGGTTTTTTTTGTTGTTTTTTTTTTTTTTTTTTAAACCCACAGCTCTGTATTCTGTTACAGTAGTAGCCAGACTTTTTTGCCATCTCATCCTATTTAAATACTAACTTAGACTGCACTGAATGGTGAACTTTGTTTTTAATAAGAAAATATGAAAAATTAAAGCAGCCTCATTGTAAATAGAAGCTCTTAAAATCACTGACCCTATTCGGACAAGAAAATTTGTTTGGTTTTGTTAAATGACTGTTGCCTTCAGATTGTAAAAATAGATCTTCACTTTAACTAGTTGTGTTTTAGCCTCTGTGAGTATTCATACAGTAGGTGACTTAGCTTTAAGTTAGTCTAAGTTTTAACCTAATAGTAGACTGCTCGATTAACTTTAAACCATCCAGTTTCATTGGCAAGTAACTGTAAATCCAGCAGCATGAAGTCAAAATTATTATTCATCTTTTCCCATGGATTTTTCAATCTCTTGTGTATACTAAGTTTATGACATCAGCCTGTCCCTAAAATGTAATACATAGCAAACATGTAAACAAGTGTATCACAGGTTGAGTGGAGGAAGGTGAGGTGGATGAAGCAAAACAGGATGTTTAGAACACATCGTATAGTACGGAAGTCAATCGGTGAGGGCAGTCAGCTTGTTTTCCTATTTGCTTACGAATGAGATTAGAACTGTGTAAAGCAATATGAGTGGAATTTTAGTGAAGATTAAGGTTATTCTGATTTTAATTTTTTAGGGAGAATTTTTCTTGTAGACAAGAGGGAGTGGAAAATAAAGTGCTTGTAGGATAAAAGGGCTTGAAAGTTACTGGCAGAGTGAACTCTACTTTTTGTAGGAGCAGAAAGATGAAACTACAAAGAGTTCTTCAGAGTGTAAAAATAGAATTAATTATGTTTAATTTAATGCTTAAGGATCTAAAACTCAATGTAAGGTAAGCCAGATAGATGAACTTATTGGTAATATCCTGAATGGAACAGGGTAAAACTGGTCTTTGGTATTTGGAGAGAATGATTTTGCAGTTTTCAAGACATGAGGTGATCAGGTGTCAACTTTGATGCAGACTGGTGTAAGTGGAGACAAGTCATGAGAAATAACTTCAGTAAATAAGTAAATGTGGTGTGTTTTAGTCAAGAGAGATGTCTGTAACAGAGGCAAAACAAGATTGTGACCTCTGGTGCTGTCTATTATAGTAAATGATGGAGTAGGCAAAAAGGCCTGGAAGTAAGACTTGCAACATGATTTGGAAAAGCTTAAGTTTTACTAATAGACATGATTGGTCTTTATATTGCAGATAGTTTGTATTTAATAATATAAGGAGAAAAATATCAAACTTATTTTAATTTTTTGTTATTATTTTTTCATATAAATGGGTTTTTTTAATAAGCTGAAGACCTTCATTTTATTATTGTGTTAATAATATCCTTCTTGGGTGATTGAAAGCGTGAGACCAAAGGAAAACAGATACACTAATATCATAATATTACATGCCCTGGAGTGTTCTAACAACATAGCTTTAGGTCCAGAGCTAGACCAAAACACCTGGAGTTTGTGATTCTCCACCTGAGGACCTCAGCTCATTAGTGGCTGGCAGAGTGTCCCATTATTCAAGTCCCTGCTGGAGTTTGCCAGTGTGCTGGGAATGAGGATATTGCTTTGCTTTGTGACACAATACACTGAGTCATGACTAAATAAGGCTTATGCTGGAATGAGAAGAGTTTATTCTATCACATGGATGTAAAAAGTGGGTGAATCAAGTTTTTCAGATTGTAGAGTTACTATCTTTGTATTCTTGACTTTTTAAAAAAATAATTTGTGAAGCTATTTCTGAATAGGTCAATTATGGGATATTAGCACTAGATGCATTCATGTTATAGAGGAAGAAGAAAAAACTGCACTAACCGTTACTAATTTATTAATCTTCTAAAAAATGGAGCAAGACAGTCCCACTTAGAAAGCTGAGTATTCAGCCTTTTGATCTTATGGCCTCTCTTGAGACCCAGATGCAAATAGGAAACCAGTGATGGAGATCCCCTTCTGGCTACAGTAACAAGTGTGAATGTGCTCACCATGTAAACAGGGACTTCTCCACATAATGATTTAGTACCCATGAGAGGCTCCAAACTTGAAAGAAATTGATGTATAGTTCTGACTAGTGTCTTTGAGTTATGTAGTTGTGGGAGCACTGCTGCTTTTTCTACTTCATACACAGGTGCAATTTTGTACCAGAACTGCAATTCCCATGCCTGCTCTCCCTTACTGTAGGAACAGAAGCTCAGATGGAAAATATTCCATACCTAACAGTGTAGGGAGACATAGATATTTAATGAGCTCTGTCAGGGCAGACTGTGTATAACTCTCCTTTGCAATGGAATGTTCAGTTGACAGATTCAATACAATAGATTCAATAAGACTTTGATTAATATCCCTTTCCATTTAGAGAAGAGGGATAGGGTTGCTATCAATGTGTATGACCTCACTTATCCTTCTGACAGGGTCAACGTCCGAATAGAAACCCTGATATATAGAGCTGTTCAGTTAAGGCACTCCATGCAAAATCTGGGAGATGGGTTCTTGAAGTGGATTACAAAATCTTGAATGAGAATCAAGGTTTCCTTTCTTGTGTCGTTACACATTGCTGATCTGTTGTACATCAACATTCAGTAAATTATGATTTTGCTTTTTCCATGTTTTATTTTTAATTTAAAGCCTGCTTCTGGCTTATTTGACAGGTAATTTAGAATATGCAATTCTCATTTCCTTTGGTCCTTCAGTGCACTTTTCCCTTTCTTTTTCGGCTGTTTCAGGTAGGGTGTCAACCAGTAAGCAATTGCTTTCCTTTATTTGGAGAGGGAAACACTACAGAAGAGAATACCTTGATTATGCAGAGAAAAGGTCTACAGTAGCATTTTAATTTGTTAGCTGTGTTTGTGAGTTTACTCCTAGGTCATTTTCTTGAATGTAATTAAATGGAAAGTAAATCAGGTCAAGATTAGTCTCTGGCTTATTACTTGTCATACTGAGGGCAAATAAAACTTTTTAAAGTTAAGGCTGTGCCTACTTATATGGCAAAGGCTTGCCTATTGAAAACCTCTGTGGATTTTACAAAGGTTAGTTATTCACATAAACTGACCAAAATGGAAAGCAATATTGATATTCAGATGAATATTGATACAATTTGTTCTCTTCAAAACAACTGCTGGGTTGCCAATAGGGGGAAAGGGGAAAACAGAACAGCTTCTGTTGGAGAGGCAGAATGTAACTAAAATAAGAATTTAAAACTAATAATTTATGCCCATCACTGACCTCCATTGTTATGACTGAAAGTAGGATAAAATATTTCTATTTTGATAGGGAAAATGTTATAGCAAAGCCCTATTCCTCTGACTTGGAAACATGCTGGGTATACTTCAGAATGATCAAGGTATGCATGTGGTGCTGGGATAGTTTGAGCTCTCTCTTTTCATCTGCTGTTCTACTGAACTGGAAGGAATGTGAATAGAAAGCAATTTTAAAGCTTAAATTTAGAAGATATGTCAGTCCTGGCTTGGGTGAATAACTGGACCTGTCTTGAAACAAAAGCCTAATTTTCATTTTTTTTCCTTTAGAAAGGATCCATAGCAGACAGGTGCAGCTTTCTTCCTCTAGACCTGCAGCTTTTAATTAGGAGGTTATGAAGTTTGTGAGTGCTACTGTTTGTGTTCATAAGGTAGTAATTCCTTTCAGCATGCAGTGGTTGCAATCCTCCTTGTAAAGTCACCATAGTACCATTCATAAGACCTGTGCAACAAATCCTTAGTTTACACTCTGCCTGAGATGTTCCAAGTGTAGCTATCCTGCATGCAATCTGACATGGGCTCATCAGAACTAATTTTAGGGAAAAAAACCCCAGAAATGTTAAAAATACCAAATTCTCAAAAGTCAGGAAAATCACTATAATTTTGTCTTCATTTTTTTATCACTTGTATATGTGAATAAACAGACTCATACAGTCTGTAGTTAACAGTAAATCTTCAAAAATGCCAAATATTTTCCCTAGTCTTGCCTGACCTCTCTCCCTCCCCATGCTCCTCTGTGCCTATATTAGCTATGCTGCTACTTCACCTCTGCAAGGGAAGTTTACATGGAGGTCACATGCAGCCAGATGCACTCTGGAGAGTCTGGAGCATAAGCCTGGAGCAGGATGTCTGGTGGACACTGCTACTCCACTGTGGTGGGGCCAGCCCAGGAATGTGTTTCCCTGGTGTGCCCACCCCACCTGTTGCACTTCCCAGCATTTGGAGTCCAAGGCCAAGCTGATGGGCATGAGGCAGAGGCCTCGTATCAACTAGCTTATGACTCCTGGCTTGCCATAATGATGATTCTGAATCTCCTCCTTCTGAATTTTCCTAAGAAAAACAAAAGTGTGCTGCCTCTGTTCAATTCCATCTGCATAACAGCAAAGGTAGCAGAAATGATATCAAATAGTAATTAACAAATCAAAAATAGTTCCTTTAGGGAAAACTTCAGAAACTCACATAATTTGAACATCTAGCAAAGTATTGATGCCATGAAAGACCCTAACAAAGCAGGACTCTGAGCCAAATTAGTATGGGATAAGATAAAAAGTAAATGGCATGCACGTCCACCCCTCGAATACTGGTTTCTATAGTTTTTATAATATGGTCCACCCAATCATTACTTTACACATCTCTCAGTCCAGCCCTGGTCCACCCCCCAGGAATTGGGTCTGGGGTCGATGAGACCTTCTGTTCTTCAGCAGTCCTCTTCTTCGGGCTTCTGGAGTTCTTCCAATTCTGACTTCTGCGTCACTCTGCCCTGTGTTTGTCTCATCCCGCAGGCCTTCTGAGAGCTGTCAGCATTCTATCTTGGAAACAAGACTAAATGACTAAAAGAACTTGAGCTACTGATAAGTGGCGGAGGTTGGCATGTATAAACAATGAACTTAGGCTGCTAGAAATACTAGCACACTAAATCTACATTTTACTACAGTTACAAGCACTTCTAAAATCCATAAAAATGAAAAAATCAAAAAATCAAAAACCCCTTAGGCATCACTATAACCTTTGCTAACTTGCTATGACATACCTCAGTTTACACATCACTCCAACCTAAATCATGTTTCAATAATGTTGTCTGCTGTTGTATTGGGAATTACATCCTCAGAGACCTAAGAAAGTTTTAAATGTTCAAAATTCTAGAGCCACAGCTCTTTTGTGTATAACACTTTATTATAGATCACTAGACTGGATTTCATACTGAGTCAGTTTGAGAGCTTTATTGTGTTGTTTGGAATGATGTAGATTGATATTAGAAGAGAGAAACTGTGAAGAATGAGACTATACCATGTCAAGATATCACTAATTAGAAAGGCTATGGCATTTCTGAGATTTATGGAGAGGTTTTATATTTAATCCATTAATCAAAAGATACCAAAGGTTTTTCTTTATTTTCTTTCAGAGGTGGTTAATGCGTAAGAGGATGTAAATATTTTCTGTGGTTTCTTCTGAAATCAAATATCAAAGCTTTTAGTCACAGGCTGAAGTTTAATGGAATGAAGGGCTTCAGACCATATCGGACATTATTGGGCATCTTCAGGGCTTTGAGGCTTTCTGATTCAAGGAGGGGTTTTGTTTTACTCTGAGCTTCAGCTTCTCAAGAGTATAGGGTCCAGCCTTTTGTATACTTTCTTTCCTACCACGTAGAAAGGGATTTTCATGGCTAGGGAATGCAGTTTTTGCCAGAAACTTTTCTTGGCAAATAGAACTGGCAAGTGGCCAAAAATGTGCTGGTGGTTGTTTAGTGGTGAATTTTAATTTCCACACAGCTCCTTTTAGTGCTCCTTCACATAGTCTTTGCTTCTCTCATCACTACTGTGGACAGAGGATGCAAGCAGGTTTCTGGTGCAGAAGGTAACATCTACAGGCTCAGCCTCCAACCCTAGTGCTTTGGTTACGGGGCGGGGCTCTCTGCTTTGCCAGCCTTCCTGCTCTGTCTGGAGAAGGGCAGCAGTGTAGCCCACTGGGCATCAGCAGCAGCTTGCCCACTGCTTTCAAAATTTTCACTCATCTCTCTGTCTGATGGGCAGATAAAAGCCAGGCTACTCAGCATGCAGATGGTAGTGCAGTTTGCCCTGCAGTCGAAAAATGATAAGGAGATTTTTACTTGGTTGGCTGGAATCTTCTTTACCCTCCCATGAATAAAAAGCCACCCCTCTGCCTTTTTTTTTTTTTTTTAAACTCATTGTCATTCATTCAACAGTATGAAATCTGTTCATTTTGAAGTATCAAGTGTTTTTCCCTAGCAACAAGATTTATCTTGTAAATGACAGATTGGATGTAGGAGCAGGGTGGGGCAGTGTGAAAATACATATTTCTTAAAATACTGTTCAATAACTACTGTCTTTACAGCTCTTTTATTAAATCATGCTACTGACTGTTTATTTTAAGTAAGGTTCTCTAACATGATAACCAAATTTGAGTTAAAAAATTTCTTCTTAAATTGACACACGATATTAAGTTTTAAACATAGAAATAATTTGTAGCTCATACCTCTCAATTCTGTATCATCATGCAGGAATAATTTTGTCTTAGATATCCCGTAATAAAAGGCATGTGCTGACGTGGGCTCTAAATCCACAGCACTGTACTTTAACAAGCCTGTTTGCATTTTGTCTGTTTCTTTAAAGGGCTTCCGTATTGTCTCGGACTCCCCTGGAAATGCAGTAAGGATTCGTATCACATCTCAGTTGCCATAGCAACAGCAGTCTTTCCCATAATGAGCTGCATCATCTGAACTGATGTCACAGCATCATGCAGCAGGTCACACAAGGCACCTCCTAGTATTGCATCTTACAGATGTGCCGTAAACATCAAAAGAGGATGACTTGAACAGGACATGGTAAGTGCAAAATATTGTGCTGTTCTTAATTGCACTGCTATTTTTTTCCTATTTTATAAGGTTCCTAATGTAAGTGTGTGCATTTTGCCTTGTGAAAGTCATTTTGGCGAAAGATGCTGCGTGTCTGAATATTATTTTTCAGGCAGACTGGCAAAGACAAAGGCCTACAGAAAATGCGTTTGGTCAGAATGTTTAGACTTGTCTTTGCATTTGTGATAATAGCCTAAACATTTGAAGAGAATATATTTGAATTTCACAATCCAGTGAAAGTTGCTGCTGTCTGATTTGCTTAAATGGAAAGAATAGCTGTTTTCAATTCTAATGCCATAAACATAGCTTGTTCTTTTCCCTATCTCTTCATTTAAGCATTCCTATTATGTTTACCTTCTCTTTTAACCTATTTAATTTCAATAGCATGAATATCACCTATTTACTTTCACTGGCCTTCCATAGCATGATAGTACAGAAAATACTCTGTGAACCAGGGCTGATCAAGCAACTGAAACAGTATTGATTTTAAACATGATTCAGTACTGTCCTATTTCTATTGGTATTCTTAAAAAAGGAAAACATTAATATAATTGTCAATACTGGATATTTTGAATGTACTGTAGCTTTTAGCTCTTCTACTATTTTACTTTCTTTGAATCTGTTTTTCAAATAGTAATATGAATCTAGTGAATTTTAGATATATATTTTTTACTGGAAGGAAACAAGCATTTTTCTTCTGCTGCAACTGCAGTAAAAGGTGTATCCAAAGATTCAGGCATTCTGAGAGGGTTTGCTATGAATAAAATAATAGGAATAATTAAAAGGGCTTCCACTTCTATCTTAAGAAGAAAATACCTATCTTTTATATTTAGAAAGCCAGTTAAAATGACTGTAAGATTTAGAAATTCTTTACACTGTCTAACATTTGTTTCTTTTGTAATAAGGTCTTGCTTCTGGAGGCCAGGTTAATTTTGCTTAACTTCAAGCTAATCTTGCTGGATGGTATATAACAACATTAATTGTTTGATTTTGCATGTTTAAAAGTTTCAGTCTTTCAGCTGCTAGCTATTAGAAGGAAAGAAAAGACCAGACACATGTCATTTTAATTGATCAATATGTCCACTAGGAATTAGGGAGTGGTCTCTGGCTCTGTTCTCCCTGTGTACTTGATATTTGAAAAGTGCAGCAAGGAAAAAAGCAACCACTAATTTTGTAGTGATGTCTATATTTATTGTGCGGTTTATTCCCTTATATTTGATAAAGTATGGAGGAATAAATATAATGAGATCTGTCTGCTCTTCATAAGGATGGGTGTGATGGTCTTGTCTGGTACAAGCTGGAACAGAGCTCTTATATCTTAATTAGACAGTCTGTACTGTATGTGCTGTTTCCCAGCATGGTCTGGGTACATCTGTTGGGGTTTTCTTCCTAATGCAAAATACAAAGCAGATGACTGTAAATTAATATTAGAATAACGTTGTTTTATTTATTTGTGATGCATTTTACAGTATGAAAAGTAGTGGTCTCCTGTGCTTGCTGTGCTCTCCCCAGGCAAACTCGGGAGGTATGAGTTAGCAGGAGGGTGGGGGCAGGGCGGGACAGCTGATGTCTGCTTGCTGTCAGAATCAGAGGGGTGAAGAGAGCTGGTGAGCAATGCCTTGAGTTTGCAACCTTAGGGACCATCAAAGGACAGTTAAAAAGAACATGGATGTAAGATATCTTTGAAGTATTATGCCTTTATTAATGATAATAAGAATGTATTTAATTAGATTTTGAAAGTGAGTTGATTACAATTGCAATTTCTCAGAATAATATTAAAGGTTAGGGAAACATATTGGGGGAAAAAGAACAACTTTTGATAGTATTAATGAAGAGATGATCTGCTATGAAGACCCCATTGCAGATTTCAATTTTTTTCCCCCCTAAAAACAAGAAGGCAAACCATGTTGGTTTTTAAACACTTGTTTCAAAGTTCCTGTTACTCTCTTTTCCACACACTTGTCACAGGCATTGTTTGCCCTGGGAAACACCTGCTATTAATGGAGCTGTGATGACACTATTTGTTTTTCGGTAATCTTGGCTAATTCTGACTCCATCTGAATGCCTTGACTATAGAAGGCTTACTGTTCATTTTTGTATGGGCCCAAGTGTTGCACTGAGATTTCTTATATGAGGATGTGGAAGAGTATGGAGTGATGAAGAGAGTCTTACTGTGAAGAGCAATACTGATTGCTGTAGTCAGAGCATGACCAAATGTAGAAACACTACAGATATAATACACTTTTGCTTGTTTTTGAGGCAGATTCATAACTACTACAAGTGAGACAGCATTTGAGTGTGAAAACTGGGTTCCTTTCAGCTTTGTTCCACAGCTGGTCTTGTTCATCATTACTGAAGGCAATACATTTTGTAAATACATGTATTCTTCCCTGAAGTAGTTGAATTTGGACATTTAATCTGAAGGCTAGAGTTCTTCTGTATATGCAGAATCATGCTGATGTGTAGTTAGAGATGGGCGTGTACTACTGAACTGAAAGGAAGTTACTGTTTAATCCTTACTTTACTCTAAAGGGTTTTATTATATCATCAATTAAGTAGTTCTTACATATCTTAGCACTGAATGCAGAGAGAAACAGAAGCTTGGTTATTCCCAAAGCAGCTGTAGGAGCTGATGACAAAACCTGACTCCAGCAATGGAAGTTGGTACAATTTTAATGTCGTGAATTTTCTGTCACCACATGACAATTCAAAGCCTACCTATAGCAGATCAGAGTGTGTCCTCAAAGGAAGGAAGTTTTCTTTCTTCTTTAAAGAGGAGTTGAGGGAACCCTATGCTCTGAACTTTATCTTTTTTAGGTAATGTTGCAATGGAACAGAGTTGGATGGGTGTCCCGTTCCACCCCCCACCCCCCTCCCCCAGCAGATCTGGAATTAATCTGTGTTCAGGAACTCATTCCTTGAAAGCCAAGGCAAAAGGGTCCTCTTTATCAGAAATGCTTAGGCATTGGTTAGAATCAGTGACATTCCCAAAATGCTGGTGAAACACTTTCTTCAAAATTATTGAGGAATTAAAAGTAGTAATAAAAAAATCCAATGCCACATTCTAGTTTACTTGCACCCTTCCTTGAAAGTCATTGCTGTGTCATGAAAGAAATATTGACAAAATTCTGGTCTGGACTTTTTTTCCTGGTCTCTGCAGAATGCAAAAGGTTTCTTATTTTTAAAAAGCCTTCGGAAAAGCTTTACTTCATCAGGAGAAGGGTCAGAGAATAAATTAAAAAACCAATCCAGATAGCTCTTCCCTTCCTGTTTGGTGGATGAAAGGCAGGTTTCAAATATCTAGACTCCTGAATACTTTGAATCCCAGCAAGGCTGACTCAGCTTTTCATCCCTCCAAGGTCAAAAAATTCAGCTCTGTGTAGTTTACAATGTCTGGCACTTTCAGACAAGATGTTTCAAGCCAGGAATGCTCTCCGCTCTGTGGGAACTCTCCATGCTCATGGCATGTGTCAGATACAGGCTTGCCCTGACAGACTTTGGCAAAATGCTGTTGCCTCCTGCTTCTTGCCCAGTATTCAGTCCCGGTGCCAGGCAAGGAGGAACTTTCTCTCAGCTGTGGAACAAATGTCTTCTAAGGCACTTGGAAGGGTGGATAGCTTGTAAATGTAAATGGAGTGTCCTCCAGCCTAGGGGATAATCTTTGTGTCCTGAAGAGAGTGTCAGTCTCAAAGTTAAGGGTGGACTGAATTGTAATGACATTTCCTTACCTTTGCCAGCCCAGTGGTTTCTGGAACTGTGTAAGAACACCAAGGGCAAGTAGTCAGCTCTATGGAGGATCAGGTGTTTTGCAGGGTGAGGCAGTAGAAAGAGTCTGTGCAAGGGGAACCACCTGACCCTCGGTGCAGCACTCAGGGTCCTGAGCTCCTGAGAGCAGACACAGAAATAACTGACCCCCAGGACTGCTGGTGCACCATGATTTCAACGAGGAAAGAGCTCTATAAAATAGTTTTCTCAGTCTCCACGGTACAGTGTCCTGTGGGAGCTGACACACTTAAAGAGACAGCCTTTGTTAGCATTAGGTTGTACTAAAAGAACTTCTAGCATTTAACTGAGGAAGAACCCAGTACTAATTACTGCAGTAATTAGTTCTGCTTTCAGTCAAACTGTAAATCTATTACTTTGTATGTGTTTTTTGCTTTTTGTGAGTTGCCCTATACTTATTTTCTTGTAAGCTCAATGTTGTCATAATTTCAGGATTAGGATGCAGACATGAAGTTGCTTCATGAGCTGTCAAAGATTAATATAAATTTTTTACCAGCTTGGTGTGTGGATAAAATAAAGAAGGCATGTATCTGAATCATAAAACTTGGGTTTGGGTTTTTTTCTTCTGTGTAATTTTCACAGCATTTTCTCTCTTGTCTAAAAGCTTATAGGAAAGTGTCTACTTCAGCCTTAAAATGCATCCCACCTAACCTCCATAACTCCTCCTTGTAGGCCATGTTAGACTTGCATTTGTTGTTTTCAGCTCTCAATTCTCTAATGTGTTGACTTCCTCTGTGTCCTGTACCTTCTAGCTTGCTGTTCCTGAATGTTACATCTTTACTTACTCTCATCTAAAGAGCTGTCATTCTTTTCTCATTTAAATCCCTTGGAAAAATGTTGCATTTCTTCTGGACTGTCTCTAAAATGTGGTTTATGAAAAGTTAGATACAGAAAACTTATGGGATTTCAGGGTTATTACTATGTTTTAAAGTAACAGAACAGTTCAGATATCTCTACTGAAGCTTGACAGAGCCCTTACAGTGCTAGGGGGTGCATGAATACCTGAGAAACAGTGAAGTCTTTCCTGACTACATTGCATTAATTTTCAGCTTAAATCAACGTGAGAAACATTTTTCCTCACTTTCCCTAAATAATTCCTCATAAGGGATAAGTACCATACCTAAGTTTCTTGGAAAACCCCTGGAAGACATGGGAGAAAAAGCTATTTAGAAAAAAACCCAAACGTTTATCTGCCTTTGTACTTTCCTGTTTGTCCTTCTTTCTTTGTTTTCTGGAGTAGGCTGGTTTTTGTTGGTGGTGGTTGTATTGGATAAAGCTGAGCTCTTGGTGAAGATCCACAAACTTTCAAGGGATTTAAGGCAAAAAATGATTGTTACCTGCTGCAAGGCAAGTTACCATGAGAAGCTTGGGAACATTCTAGTTTTTCAAAATGGGAGTATCTGCTTGTCAAAATATTTTAGATAAACCTTGACTGCATTGATTAAATGAAACAAGAAGCTGCACCTTTATATGCTTAGTTGGCACCAGAAAGAAAAATGTTGTGTGCGCTTGCTAGTTTCACGGGGGGGGGGGGGGGGGGGGGGGGGGGGGGGGGGGGGGGGGGGGGGGGGGGGGGGGGGGGGGGG
>JAWWEV010000167.1:36949193-36984900 GCA_035583235.1 Hafferia zeledoni
AATAAAATTGTTGTGTGGGTTTGATTTTTTAACACCGGCCCCCCCCCCCCCCCAGCAAAGTTTTAAAGCAGCATTTCTTTTATTGGCTGGATAAGTGCTTCTCCTTTGTTGGACAGATTGCTGTGACAGAATATTCTCTGCCAAGACAGTCAATATAACAAAACATATCTGCAACATAGACAAAAAACCCCAAAACCCAAAACCAGACCAAACAAACAAAAAAAAAAAAAAAAAAAAGAAAAAACCCCAAACCAAATAAAGAGAACAATATACCTGCCTACTGAAATATTATGTGCATGAGGTAGGAAGCTGGAAAGTAAGGACAGATGCCTGGTTTACACTACAAAGTATAACCTTAGATGCTAGTAACTGAGACCACTGAGAAATACTGTTGAACAGTTGACTTGTATTGCATGCTTTCCAATTAAATAAAAAATTAAAATTGGGATTTTGGCAGGTATTTATTTGAGAGACACTGATAGAACTTGTACAATGAACACGAACCAAAAAGAAAGGAGCCTGATATTGTCAAGTCTGAGGGCTGTTCAAGATTTTTTTACACTGATATAGGAAAACAAGCCACAATGAAACTCAAATAAAATACTAGTTAGCAATGACAAAAGTAATGAAAGACTTTTCTCGACACTTAGTTTCTGTCATGAAAAACTGCACTTCAGATCTGAGTGCCATTGACAGAATAGCTATGGTCTATTGAGAACGTTTTCAAATAAGGCCATCTTTCAAAGCTGTTGCATGTGGCTGCTCCAGGCTGCTTACAATTTTCAAGTGTGTTAGACCATGTTTATTTAGAAACAGCTTTTCCTGCTGAAGAGACTAATTCCCTGGCCCAGGCCATTCTGTACTAGCTGGTATGTATCCATCCTGTACTTGATGCTGCACTGCTACTCTCCTAGAACATACCATATTTTCTTAGAATAATAAATCAGATTCTGATTGCTAAAACCCCCCTGCACTCAAACCCACAGCTTCAGCTAGAAAAGGCTGCTGTCAGATACAGCGTGTCTTGTCTGTTGCTAAGGCAATGACACAGCAGATATGGAAGTTGCCATTTTAAGGGTCAGCTATTAAAATAGGGCAGCATATATTCTTTAGACCCTTAATGTGCCAAAGCTCCTTCTCAAAATTTCATCCTAGTATTTTAGTAGATCACTAACAGTAGCAGTCCTGTTTAGTTTTTTTGATGTCATTATGCATAACCATTGAAAATAATTAGGGGATTTGGGGTTTTCTTGTATCTGGAGAAGGTGGAGTCCAAACATACTCTGTGCATGATGTGGGAACAGACAGTGTATCAGCAATAATGTGATTGCTCTTGCAGAAGAAAAACATGTTAACCCTCTGAGTGCTTGGCACCTGTTTGCAATGCAGTAGCTTTTTAAAGTAAACCTTTAATAAATGGAGAGACTTGATTTTGTATTTCTGTTAACTACACTAAAATGTCTTAATTATTCCTTTTGTTGAGCTTTTTTATGTAATTGTGAATCGGACTGCAAGTTAAGTTTCATTTGCAGGTCCCACCTACATGATCCCATTTATTTATTGCAACTTGTAAAAACACTTTAAGTCGAGAGAGAGAAATCCCCCTCAGATCTCTGTTGTTCCTTGTTTTCGTTAGGCAATACAGACAAACCTTTGCCAGTATTTGAGACTCTGAATGGTGAGTTCTGTAGACCACTAGTACTAAATTAATATTTGTTTGAGTACACATCTTAAGCATTCTCCCTCCTGCATTTGTCATGAAAATGTAACAAAAATAGTATGTGGATTTTCTGGGTTTAAATTTCAGTGTAAGATGTTAGAGAATAAGAGCTGGTCAGAGGAGTTATATGCTACACGAGAGGTAGCCTTGGGCAGCAGCCTGTGATACCTGAATTAAGGAGACCTGCTTCTGGCTCTGACACTAAACATGCCCCTTGCACATTGTCTGTGTATCTGTGCCCCTTGATATTGATCCCCTTTGTAAAGCACTCTGTGTTTGTGCCAGGTGACACTACTACCAATTTAACTTTACACACCCCTCCACCATATGTATAAGGACAAGACCATAGCAGGTGCCAGAGAGAATGGTGCAAGGGAACACTGCTGAATAAAAGAGATGTGGATGCTGGAAAACACAATGTTAAAATCTAAAGGAAGGAAACTAGCTTTGGGGATTTTTGTCCTTAGATAAAGGATTGCAGAGTAGAACATATACCAAACGTATGAAAAGCTCAGTGGTTATGGCAGCACAAAATTTTATCTATAAATAGCGTATGCTGAACTGTTGAGCCTGCTTAATGGAAAATATCATCTTAATTCTACAATTAAGTTTAAAAGGACCAGGCAAATATCTCTACTGGCTGGGTCTGATTTCCATATAGACAGAGAGGCAGCAGCACCTGGTCAGTAAAGCCTGAGGCAGTACGTGCATGCCATTCTGCTTAACGAGGTGTTACTAATTTTTGTGAAAGAAGGGAGGTCTGCCATGTTTTTCCTCCTTTCCAAAATTACAGATTGATAAGAGTTATTCTACAAGGTGCTGTCTTCTCAGTTATTGCTGACTCATGAAAAGACAGATTATTGATCTTCATGGAACTTTTTTGCCTCGGTTTTGTTCAGAGAGCAAACAACACGAAACAGCTATTGACTGATGGATATGCATTAAAATGAGGTGTAAGATACGCAGGACTAACATCTGTTCTGAATTAGGCAGTCCCCTGGGTTGTGGAGATATTGCTCTTTCCAGTCTAATAAATATTTATTTTTAGGAACCAGAATAGTTGTGTCAAAGCGAGCTAAGGATGTTTATTTCCCATTAATGTGCCAATAGCTCAGGGAAGAGGAGCATGGCAAGAAGGGCACATATGGGTGACGAAGAGTAAAAGCAACCCCCAAGTTACCCTCTGTATTTTTCTAACTCCCAATGTAATTTAGAATGCACTTCAGTTTATTTTTCCTTGGACCTATACAATGCCATGTAGCTTTGATTCCTATATTTATCCTTTCAATTGTTAAAAATTACATCTGAGGATATATTTAATATGCAAATAAAACAAGCTAGTCTGCTAAACTCAGCACTAAAATTGGCGTTAGACATATCTGAATTTCAATAGTGTATTTTCTTGAATTGTATTGAATGGCTTATAAATTGAATTGTGTGTTTCTGTGTTCTTACTGGTTGTTAATTGTTGATGGATCCTTTTAACCTGAGTAGCACCTCATGGTTTTAGCTAATCCTTAATAAATTCAGACCATGGACAACCATTACTTAAGCAAATATATGAAGATAAAACAAGGTTCTGAGAAACAATCTTTTACTTGTCAGGTGCTTTCACTTGTATGAGAGAACCACAGGGAAGGCAGAGTTTATAGAGAACCTCAACAAACCTTCAGCCTGTGAAATGGTATTTCCCCCAGCTACATCCGACCTGAAAATTATACTTTCTTAAAGTGAAATTTGATACAATTTGGAGCTAGGAAAAATGCCAGTTTGGCACGGCTCATAATTTTTTTTTTTTTAGTAATATTTTCCTAGACTGAAGGCAGCCTTAGGGATTATAATTAGCCTGTCTTGGGCTGATTAGTGTTGGGTACTTGAAGATCCTTGATCAGCAAAATAACATGTCCTGACAGCCCAGTGGAAGAAAGTACAACATTTCACTACTCCCTGCAGGCAGCCGAGAAAAAGAATTGTTTTGATAGATTAAATCCATTATGAGAAAAAAAACTATGGATGTATTGAATATTTAGAGGTTGTTACCCCCTGGGCCAGGATGCACAGTGCTTTATTCCAGCCTTTCAAAACATTTTACTGAAAATAAGGAAAATGCATTCTGTGCCGTAAGACTCTGTTTAAGTCCTCCTCATCTTATTGATGGTTCATAACTGCTAGCTGGGCCATAAGCAAAAGTTTTTTATTCTTCTAAGACATCGCTCAGTCAAAATTAGATTGAAATGGAATGAAACAGACAATACAATAAACACCAAAATTCTGTGCAGTGACCCTTTAGAAGGCTGGTAAATATGTAAATATAAAGCAGATTACCACCCATTTGATAAAAATGTCATGAGTCAACAGTCAAGTCTGTCGTGCTGAGAGTGAAAAAGTCCGATAATGTTGTCGATCAGAGAGTATGACACTTTTTGGGAGGTAATGCAGTAGAAATAATATCCTTTTTTAATGTGAGGAAAAACATTGCTATTTAAGATTAAAGAGATTGCAGGAGTTGATGCATACGATGGAAATGGAAACTGACATCTAAGCATTCACTTGAGTCATCAAGTGTGTTCACCAGGGACACGGACTCCAAGTAACAAATCTAGAACATACTGAAACACAGCAGAGAAAACTTGATTAAAAATGATTCCATCCCAAATAAAATCTAAGCTTCTGAGAGTGAGGGGTTTTATTTCTAAATAAGAACTAGGTAGCTAAAAAGGCATAATGGTACTTTAATGGCTCCCAGTAAGATAATTCCTGCAGCAGTGACGAGGAGGAGGATTGTCAGAGTTCCCTTGAGAGCAGTGCGGAGGCTGGGAGGAGCAGGGCCTGCAGCACAGCAGCAGTGAGTGGATGGTCTGCTTATTACCTGGGATGATATTGCATGCTGACAAATTATATTTTGGAGCTGCTCCAAAAAGTCGGCATGAGGTTATTCTTGAAGCTACCTTAGCACTTAGTCCCTCTCACAGTCATTTCTCTGCTGCACCTATTACAGGCATGCCACTGAATCTTGCCTCAGGAGGTGCTTAGGTCTTGAGACAAGTCTAATTCTACTCCTGCTGACTTCACATGTTTCATTTCTAGTGGAAATAGAAATCTGTAGGTCTTATCCAAGGCTTACTGAAGTAATTAATAAACTTCAAGCCCAGTATCTTCCTATGTTGTATGTGTTTTGGCTTTAGGGGTTTTTTTGGTTTTGTTTTTTTTTTTTTTTTTTGTTTTTTTTTCTGTGATTTCCCCAAGGAAGTGTCATGAAAGTAAATGAAGCCAAGCAGAATTCTTGGAAGAAGAGAAACCATTTGAAATGTATGTGGCTTATTTGAGATGTAAAGGCTTGAAAAAGGGCTGTGTGACTGTAAAGATTTGGGAATAATTTTGTTCCTTAGTTTCCTGCCAAAAAATGAAAGGGTTATTGGTTTTGTCTGTGAAGTTCAGGTTTCTATTATAGCATTATGAAGTGGTAAAGTATTTTTTGTGTGTTGGAAAGCTGATTAAGATCTGAGGAACAGTAATATTATGCAGATAGGTTTTAGACTAATTTTTCAAGAAGCTAACATGAATATTTTGCATTCTTGAGAGGTGATTAAAACAGTCTTACCAAATTGTATCCTGGCTTCAATATATGAAATATAGGTTTAAAAGGGTAAAGAAAAGCCAAAATCTTCAAGAATGCCTCAAGAGCTTTAAAGATGTGTGGCTTTATTTTCTAAAAGGCCAAGTAAGGTATCAATGGCTTGAAAGTAAGATTAAAAAAAATCATTGATTTTTATGTGGAGTAGGCTAGATTGGTTGATAAGGTTTTAGCATTTTGTTGTTTTCCTTTTGCTCTTGTTTGAAATATAAAAGAATTCCCAATACTGTATGTGAGAATAAAAGGTCCTTGTAGAGGAAACAAAGTTTCAGACAGTGATTTCTTTGAACTAAAGCATGGTGGCAAACTTAAAACATGAATTTACAGGTATTATTTATGATAGCCTTAGGGAATGAAATCCTATTTAATGACAAAGCAGGTATAGTAGTGACAAAGTAGACAGGCAGTAAGAACATTAGGGTCAAGATCCACAACTCCATCAGGTGATGTAATTCAACCTAATTTTGGAGAAACCAACAGGAGTTAAAATAGATGCCAGTAGTTTTTGTGGATCCTAGAAACAAATAAGCCAAACACAGTAATGTGATCTGTTTTGGTATTAATGTTATATTTCTATGGCTATTATTATTCGTGTTGCCAAATAGAGACTTGCATGTGAAATTGTGCAGAGAGGCAAAAAAAGGTCCCAAGTATCCCCTCCCCTCCTGAAAATGCAACGGTGCTACTCTGTGTCTGAGAGCAGATCTGCAAAAGTACCTACCAGAAATGGGGCAGGTATGTTATAGAGAGGGTGCTGAAGGTTTGTGACATAACCTCCTACATGACCCATAACAAAACTGGAACAGCCCCACAAGGTACTCCCTCTGCTATTTATTGACAGATCAGATTTTATTTTACCTGTTTTTAAAGAAGTGATTCTTGCTGCTAGAAATATGTGGGGAGTGCAAAACAAGAGAGTCAACAGTACTGCTTTAGGATGCTCGGGCAGAGAGCAAAGGGACTTGTGAGGCAGCAAACAATGTGCCCAGGGTGTCTTTGTGGTACCAGGGCTTCCTGCTGTGCAAGGAGATGCCGAGAAGCAGCTGGGAACAGTCTGACTGGTGGGAGTCAGGTCTGGATAAAGCCTTAGAGGAGGGGCACAGAGGAGGAAGAAAGAGTTTGGTCAGAGCTACCCCAGGCAGAAGAGGGGAAAATTGGATTGCCACAGGCTGAATGGGTTTGTTGTGGGCTATAAGAAGCTGATGGAAAATAAGGTAACAGCTGATATAAGCAGGCCACAACTGCTGCCTAAGGACCCCACTGTCCACTGCTCCTATTCAGCTCCTGTCAAAGTAACATTGCAAACTCCTTTGTGGCCATTTAGTGGGTATGATGCCCTATTTATAGTCATATTTGGAATAAGGTTAAAAAGTTTAAAGTACAACAAGCAAAAAACATATATCTACTGCTTTATCCTGTATCGTTACAGCATGCAGAAAATGAATCAGCAGCAATGTAATAACAATCATAAATTTACCCTTGGTTAAGCAAGCTCATTTTTTAAATCCTTGAAGACTCTGCAGGATGTTTTAATTGGTCTTTTGTGATGTGGATATTTTCTCAGTTTTAAAACTGGACTAAATAGGTTCCTTTTGCATAACTTAGGAAGGAGCCTTCATACGGTAATGATTTTAGGTCACTGCTAAACTAGACCAGATGTGGATGAATGGCTTAACAGTGAAATGCTGCATATCCCATTACAAAGCTTTTTAGGCTGTATCATTACCCTCTTGGCAATAAGCTTGCAGTTAATGAGTAAGTCCTTAATACATAGTTATATTTCAAAAGAGGCAATAATAGTTCCACCACAGTTTTTGATGATAAGGGGGAACCTCTGAAGCCAGTTATTGACAAAATAAATTGACGGAGTCACATGTAATTAGGAATAACCTAATTTGCGTATCATTGCAACCCAGAAAGATACTGTCTCCCTCTGTGTTTTAGGGGTTAGCAGAAAACCACACTGAAACCTGACTGCCTCAGGGCTGAGAGGCTTGGGGCATCAACCACCAACAGCTAAGAAGGCTGTTCCAGTGCTGACCACCCTCTTGGTAAATAAATGCTTCTGAATGTCCAGTCTGAGCCTCCCCTGGCACAACTTTGAACCATTCCCTTGCATTCTGTCACTGAATACCAGGGAGAAGAGCTCAGCACCTTCCTCTCCACTTCCCCTCCTCAAGAAGCTGCAGAGAGCAATGAGGTCTCAACATTGAGCCTCATTTTCTCCAAACTAGACAAGCCCAAATCCTCAGCTGCTCCTCACGGAACATGCCTTTCAGTCCTTTCCCACCTTTGACACTCCCCTAGATGCATTTAAGGACCTTCACCCTCTCCCTGCGCAGTGGGACACAGAATTGCACATGGCACTCGAGTGAGGCCTGAACAATCCTGAATACGAGATAATCGCCTGTTTTGGCTGGCTGGTGATGCTGTTTGATGCCCCCAGGATGGCATTTGCCAACCAGGCACACCCTGTGGGCTCACACTGAGCCTGCTGCTGACCAGCACCCCCCCAGTGCCCTTCCTGCAGGGCTGCTCTCCAGCCGCTCCTCTCCCCATTTATACTTGTGCCCAGATTGGTATTTTATTTTAATATAATACCCATGTAGCTGTGAAATGGTTAAAATGGTTAGGCACAAAGAGTGTTGAAAGCTTGGTTGTGTTTGGTGCTATTTGTAATTCACTTGTAGTTGTCCTGTGTTTTGTTTAGGCAGGTGTTTTATGGTCAGAAGTGTTACATGAACCCTTGACAATGATGGATCTTCCACTAAACATTATGAAGATGCTCAGTCAATTAACTAATGAAGCCTTAGTGCATCTGTTTTCTCCCCCAGTAATTTTGTGCCTATGTCAATTCTTTTTTATAGATGAATAAAACATAATTTAACAGAGAATATAATTAAAATCCATCTTCCTGTAGAACATTTATATCTTTTAATTAAAATAATTATCAGTATATCTAAGTCATGAAACAACAGATCTGTCCTGTACTTACTTCAGCATCAGGCCATGTAGAAAAATATTTTTAAAAATATGTGCTATGATTTTAAAATGAAGAACTCTGTGTGTGTAAAAAAAGTATTTTTACTGACTTTATATCTAATATTTCAGATATCATAAGGATTAGGCTGCTTGCCTCTGCAAAACAATAAATGATACAAATAGTTGTGCTACTTTCTGAAAATAATAGCTATGTCCTTCTAGCATGAAGCTCAATTTAATCAATGCAGACTTTGCATCCTTTATCATTTGTTTCCCTGAACTGTTCCATCACAATACTGAATTATGTTCTGCTTAACAAATCCAAGTATAGTCAAACTATGTCTTTAAAATAGTACTGGAAGACTTAAAATTCTGGTATAAATTATATTTTCTCTGTGTGAAACTAAATGAGAGCTAACATTTCACTTTTTTTTTATGACTGGAGCACATAGGTTAAACATATATTTTTCAGCAAATTTTGTAGACAAGCTTAATAGGCAAGTGATTTTCTTTTCTCTGGGAAATAATGCATTTTCTTCAAGAGTTTGAAGACTTCTCATGGTTTTAAAAGTATCTAAGAGGACATGTACCAAGCTGGCACCATAGGTTACAAGCAGAACTATCCATAGACTTGAGTGAGATTCAGGAATTTTTTTGAATACTATAATATGGGTCAGATTTTAAAGTTCCTAAGCACCCCAAGGTAAAAAAAAAAAATCTTGAAACAAGACCGAAAAAGCCACTTTGGTTCCCATAATTTAGATATTTTTGTGATAAGATTATTGCCGTTTGTTCATTAAGAGATATGTATCATAACTAAAATATCTTAGTGCACTATGCAGAATTTAATTTTTCTCTTTCAGAAGTAAGAACTGAGTGATTCAAGATTCTTGTTTTGTTTTTCATGAAATTGTTGAAAATGGATATTTCCATTACATTTTCATGCCTTAATGAGTTTATTTTCTATGTTTTTAAAAGATATTTACATTCTCTCTCTCACACACACATTACATATATATATATATATATATATATATATATATATATATGTAATGGAAATCCCTAAAAATTATTCTATTGTAAGGCATTATAAAAAAGTAATAGGAAATTGAAAAAAAAAGAATGTTATCTTATTGCAGAATTTTTCCTTTTTTCAAAATTTGAAAATCTTTTGGAAGCATTCTAAAAGGTATTTTGAATTATTCTAAAACTTCATCTATTTTGAGAAATGTAGCTACAAAGCTAATATGACATTTTGGTGCTGTCTTTTGTTCCCAGTATGCTGACTTGCAGTCAAAAATTTACAAACAATTTTTAAAGAATAAGGCAGAAAAATTTGCAGTTCAAGGGATGTATTTTGATGTTGATGAGAGAATTTTCTTATCAGTGCTGAAATGACTAAAAAATTGTGACAAGTCATTATTTAATGGATTAAGAGATATTAACAAACTAACAACATCAAAAACTGTAACACTGGCCATGTATTTACAACCCCTTTTGCACGTTTTCTATTCTTTCAGATAAAAGAAATCTCCTTAATCACATTACTTCAGATTTGTCTGTGGTTCTAGCATTAAAAACTTTTCAGAATAAAACATTTTCAGACATAAAAATAAATGAAATTTTAATAGTAAAAATAAAGGTAATATTAAATCTGGTGCCCATTCCAGTCTCTTTCATTGATGGCTTCATAAAGAAAAATGTATTATATGTAATGACAGATTTAAAAGCTAAGTGAGAAATTCAAATGCAGCTAAAAATAAATAGGTTTAAAAACTGCAGCTTTAACGTATAGGAAAAGATATTGGTCTTTTCGAGTTATTTGGTCTTCTCAAGCTATTCAGGCTTCTCAGAAGGGAAAAGAAGCATTTCTGTGGCTAATATGTGGATTAGCCTAAATGCTTGTTTGGGCCTGAAAACAATTTGTGATGCAAATTTTTTGGAAGTTTTGTCCTACTTTGCTCTGCATTTGAAATTCTGAAGTACTCTGGGAATACATTCTTGTGTCATTTCTGACCTGACCCAAATGAAAAATTAAATACTAGAAAACGCTGTTATGTTATTGCTGTCTGCTGTCTTTTGCCTCTGTAAGATTCATTACCATTACAACTTTCTTAAATCAATGAAGTTTATCTTGGAAATTACCTTAGGAAATAATGTGCTGATTTACTAAGTATAAGAAAGTGTTTCTAAATTTATGCACTCCTGAGGCTTAGATGAGACACCAGTGTTCACTGAACTTCAATTCTGCTAATCCAAGTAGCAGACATAACTTCTAAATGACTGAAGTTAACTTAAAGCTAAATGCTTTATTTTTAGTCAAAGTGCTCTTGGTGAAACTCCGTGAAGTAGGAAGTGATGGGTGCTGCTCAGCAAATGAATGAAGACAGGAACAAAATAGGATGAAATGTCTAGAAATAATGACTAAAATGAAGTGCATTGAATAATTGAGTTAGCACTTTAAATTTAGGAGTCATCTAGCGCTTGATAACTTTCACTACTGTTAGTAGGACTAATAAAAATTTAGGGGCATTGTTTTTATGGTGGTTTTATAAAAGGTGAAATACGTTAGGGAAGTTGGAGAACTGGATCAGCAGGAAGGGGCCTTTAACAGTTTGTTTCTAAATTGTATAAATGCCAAACTGGATTCCTGCAAAACCAATATGATGGCAGTTCTGAACAGGCCCATATTCAAGATTTGGCTGGTTGCAACTTGAAAGATCTATATTGGACTAAAAATATGCTGTGTATTTTAGCATGTTTTTAAACATGAATGACTATCATGGTATGAACAAGCTACAATAATGCTCCACAGTTCCAAAAAAACTGTAATGTGCATATTAAATCTCTTTTATCCTGGGACAAGAGATCCAGGACAAGTGTGGTGCTCACAATTCTATAATGAAGTGCACTATAAAACCCCTGAGTCAACAATAAATGAACTTGATAGCTTTGCATCATATAGTGCATTGATGCAGAGAACTCAGACCACTAATACAGAAAGGTCATATAGTGGATCACACTACCTGAGGCAAAAAATATATTTATCCACTGGACTTATTACTAATGGAATATGGCTACTTTGGAGGAATCTAATTCACAAGCCTGAAAAGCTCCTCACTGCATCCTGTCGTGTGGCAGGGATGATCAACAGTGTCCACTTCACAATCAGCCTCATGTAGTGTCTACAACGAACCAAAATAATGATGAAAGGAGTCTTGAAAACTGCCTGGTAACTTCAAGTGAATATTCACGATGCAAGAATTTGCGATATCACAGCATCACACCGATAGACTATTTATATGAAACCCCGATGTACGCATATGTAGGTATACATGCACATGTTAATGAGTTCTGGCACGCTAAAAAGCTTTCTTTTATGTCAAAATCTGTGCTTGATGAAGCAGTTCATCCTCATTTCAGGTCTTTCCATCTTCTCGTAGAAGACTGATGATGCTTCACTACCTCTTGTTTGGTCACTGGCAGATGGGAAATGGGTCAAGCCCTCTCAGAAGCCATATGTTTGCTCCCACTGGGAAGCTGAAGGAAGAAAGGATTGGTTTAATCCTTATTACTGCAAGAGCAGCTGTGTGGAAGGTGGATTTCTCTTAGGACCTTAAAAATTAATTCTAATTAAGGCAGAAAGTGAATTGGAAGTAGAATACAATAGAGAACTGTGTACATGCATTTCTATTTTGTCATGATTGGTGCTTTCTGCTGCTGCCCGTTTGCTGTCCAGCAGCTGCTTCTGCATTTCCCTGGCTTGCTGTCTCTTCAGCTGTTATCAGCACTGCCTTTCCTTCCCCTCTCCTTACTGAGCTAATGAGCAGCGCAGTCTGCTGCAACCTCCTGCAGCACCCACTCTAGCCCTGGCTGCCGTGCTAGTCTTGAAGCTGGTTTGACTCGTTGGCTGTTCTCTTTGTAGGTCCTGCAGCAGCTTGCCTCTAACCACTTCTCATTTCTTAAAGGATTCTTGTTCCTTTTGCTGACACACACGCACTCCTGTGGACATGCCTTGTTTGGACTGCAGCAGAGTTTTGTAAAAAACAGTGTAACTATTTTATTATTCTGACTGAAGGTGGAATAGAGTTTTTTTCCCTTGATGTTACTGAGTCCCAGCAAAAAGGAAATGCTAGCCCTTTATTAATTTGAGATATAGGGATAGATTCTCTGCTATGAAACTGCTCAAACTAGTTTAACCACCGAATAGGTTAAGAAGTGATAAACAGAAATTAGGAACAATTAATCCAGCAGCAGGGCAAGGACATGACAGTAGCTATGAAGGACCTTAGCAGTAACTGAGGCATCAACTGCAGTGTGGCTAAAGTGTCCTATTCTGCAAGGTCCAGACTGAAAGAGGGAAGAGGCTTTTCAGGCATTTCTTTTGAAGTGTTTTCTGATGACTTATGCAGAGTTTAAGCTCTAAGAAGTTTTGTGAGTAACAAAATATAAAAAAAATACTGCAGAGGAATCTTTCTGTCATGTCCTGTAAACATTTGTAACTTTTCAGATGTGCAATACTGAGAAGATTTGAAAATGTATTGATTTGAATAGTGGTATAGATGACAGTGACCTTAATACATTGTTTTTTTCTTAAAATTCCTCAGCATTCTTGTTGATGTCAGCAATTGCACATAGTGAAAGCTTATCTAGACATGTATGCCTGTATTTATACATTCTGCTCTGCTTGTGCTAGTTGCAAATGGTGCTGCCAAACAGAATTGTCTGCTTTTTCCATGCTTACTTTTTCTCCCAGTCCCTCTTGAATACCTGAGAGGCAAGAGTTGAAAACCATAATTCTTCAGGGTTTTATTTCAACAGCAAAATGAGGTTATAACAGAAGCAAAATCTGCTTTACATTATAATTTAACTCCTACCTGGTTCTTCCCTTGCTACAGTAATTAATGCCTTCTGTTTTTTTCTCTCCATCACTGTATTCCTAAAAAATTCTGAGCCATAAATTTGTCAGCAGAGTGGGTGTGGGCGCCAACCCCACATCTTTGCCTTCACTTGTTCTTAGAGCTGCTATTTCTTCACCACCTCAGCTTTCTCTTCTAAAGGTAGCCAGTGAGAAAGAGTAAGGATCAAACTCCTCTTAGTAAATCCTTGTTGTATTCCCTTGAATTTATAAGCCATAGCTTTTGCATGTGCACTCTGTATGGAGAAATATGTCTGAATAGCCCAGGATGTAAAAATCGAGCCAGGGTAAAGTGTTTCCAATAAAGAAGGGCAGAAAGAGGAAATGGGAGAAGGTACCTCAGCAGGAAGGAAGCCTCAGTGAATGCACTGAGGGCTGTCAAGTCCTGCACTTAGATCCTCAGAGCTGAATCATTAACCTGTACTGAAGCAAAGGTCCAATCTCTCTCTCAGACTTACCTGTTGGTTAAAACTTCCTAGGGCTTAGACCTGCTGGAATTCCATAATGTTCAAACTGCCGGCTGGATACCATCCAGAGCAATGATCTCTGACTCATCAGTAGAGCCAAGTGCTGAGAAACTAAAGGTGATTTGTGTGCAGGCTTCGATTTGCTGCTTGACCTGTGAGACAGAGTTAAGAAGCAAGTATATATGAATATTATGATAGGATTGGAAGGCCTAAAATGTCATCACCGCTAAGGCTAAGACATTAGATCAGCACCACTCACCACTGTACTGGGAGAAGTATCCAGAAGTATCCTAATGACACAAGTGTGATGCATGTGCTTCTCTGTAAATTTAGCTAGGAATAAGGTACAGTTAGAACCAAGGCTCAGTTAGGAACAAGGTACAATATGTTTTTCTTGCTTCTCTGAACACATAGACTTGAAGCAGTTCTGCAATTAGAGCGAATCAGGATAACTCTGTTAAAATAATTGGGTCTGGGGAACATCCTCAAGGGGCTTATGTGCTTTGTTTTGGGATTCTTCCTTTTCTCCCAAGTCTTCCTCCTCCTGTCCTTCCTCCCTCTCCCTCCCTCCAAAATTTAGCTGGCAGGATTGCAAAATTTGATACAGTGGCTATTGAACTTCCCTTCATCCAGTGGCTGTTTTGTGACTGTGATGAGTAGGAATAAGGCGGTCACAGCAAAATCCTTAGGATGCAGTAACTATCAGAGCTATGTAAACTGTGCTCATTCAAGCAAAAATGCAATCTCTCTACTAGACAAGTTAAGACAATGTCCTGTACGAGACCTGTTTTGTTGTGCCTGGATGGTCACATAAATATATAAATGTTTTTATATTTCTGTGCAGGTGTTTTTTTTTTTAATATATATGTCAGTGTAGGGTGCTGTGTAAGACCTTGATGAATGCTTAACATATGACATGAAATTTTCCAGATGGGTAAATACCTCAGACTCAATTTTCTTTGTGGTTTTCTTTTTTTTTTTTTTTTTGAAGAGTGAGGCAGCACTTTTGAAAAATATGAGAGAAAATATAGATTTGCTAGTAATGATAAAAGAAAATAAGCAAACAAACCATGACAATTTCTTTAAGATTACTTAGTATCCTTAAAAAAAGACTTTAAAAGCATACTGTAAAATAAGAACTTACTATTGGCAGGAGGCTTATCCTCATATGTTGCATGGTTTTTTGCTTCAACAGTCAGTCTAGCAACATTGTCTTGAAAAATTATGTTTCATGTGAGTGAGATTTAAAGTTCCTTGCAGTTTGCCACACATTGCTCGTTGAAAATTCCAATGGTACTTCTTGTACTCAGTAGGAAAATGAGAGCAGGAACATAGTTTTCCATAGTTTATTGATGTCTTTGCAGTTTTGCAAGGACTGGAAGTAAAACGGATTTACAGGTTCATGAAAAGTACAAGATTTCCTGTATCACAAAATAGTATTCTAGCTTTAGGCTGCAAACATTGTGACAGAACATTCAATTCTCAAAAAATGTCTTTTTACTTTTCAAGTATTTAACGGGTTCAAAATTACTTGCTAATTATAAAGTAAAACCCCTTTTATGGCTAAATTACTTCATTTCCCCAAAAGCACCTTAACTAGAAAATACAGCCCAAATTAGTTTTCCATGCTGTATTTCATTCTCCACCTCCAACAAATTTCCAGAATTCAGATCCATTAAATATTAATTAAGCATGACATCTGCAGATATTCTGTATACTCCTGTGTAGCACGAGCACTTTACTTTCCTTGCCCATGATCTTGTCCAAAACAAATGGTAGCTAATTTGGTTAATCATACTCACAGAATTGGTCTGATTTTTTCCAATTATGCTGAGTCTAAGAGAAGCCATGGGGACCTGTTCCCTTCTTTGTACTATTGAAGTGTATCAGAGAACTTCTTTGCCTACCAACTGTTATATATCTAATTAACATTACAATGTAGTGCTGTAGTTCCAGTATGCATTATGGAAATCTTTCACCAAAGAGCGCAGCTCAGTTCATTAGTCAGTCGTGATTGTTGGGTTACTGCTTTCAATGACGCTCACAGAAAAAGCCATCCTTATTATGCCTTTTAGTATTTGGCTTCATTTGACTCTGCTGCAAGCTACTTTAACATCAGTTATAAAGATAAGATGCAATTGCATCAAAGCATCCCTTATTTATGCCCGAGTGAAGCCAAACATTGCCAGTTTGGAAGGTTGTTTTTTCTTTCTTTGGTGTGTTTACCATGTGTTACTTGTGGCATATCATCCTCTCTCATTTGAAAGGAGTCCAGTTCAAAGGAAGACACCTGAGTCTTTTAAGAGATCACATGTTTTTGAAAGCATGGTGTGCCCCAAAATTACCAGCTATGCCAAGGCTCATATGTTTTCTCCTAAATATTTACTGCAAGCATAGACCAGTGTGGTGCTGGTTTTCTGTGCATTTGAATGCACTTACCAAAAGTTTTGTCATAACGATGTTACTCTGCTGTTAATCTAAACAAACAGATTTGTGTATTTATATGGAAAGAAGAAATTTGGCATCTTTTAATGTGTTTTGTATGAACAAACATTAAGTTAATGCATGAAAAATATTTGTATAGATGTCTCTCTTGTCTTTTCCTTTTTTTGTGACATACCCCATCACTCTTACCACTTACACAATCTGTTACACAGCACTGCAGTCAGTGCTCCGTTCTGGCACACTGAGGTCCCATGCTCAGCCTGTATTTCATTTTCTTTCATTAATTTGGAAAAAAAGGATGTATGTGTGTGTGTGTGTGTATATATATATAATTTTTTTTTTAAGAGAAAATTCCTAAATTCAGAAATACAATGAACACAAAAATTCGTAACAGGTCTTTGCAGCTGGGTCACAAGACTGAGGACCAACACCACATTATTATTACTTCTGAGACTTGTACTTAAAGGAAACAACTTCCAGCCATTTCCTCTCTGATCCCTCTGGACCCCTGCCTGCAGGCAGGCTGTCCCTGAGTTGGTGAGGGTCATGGTAGAGCAGTTAAAGTCCTCCTCTGTGTGATTGGGATCTCTTGTCCCTCTTCCTGTGAAAAAATCCTCATCTCTCCCAATAGTTCCTACAGTTCTCTGTCTGCGGCTTGAGATCACTGCCAGCTGGTTTTTATCCTTAGCCTCCCCTTTGCTTCCATTGTGCTCTAGCCCATTAGAGCATCTCGAATATACTTACTATCAAAGGGCAGCATTTTACTGTACATCAGAATGTTACCTTCTGTAGGTGCCAGGTGAAGGCACAGGGCAATCCAGAGATGTAGGAAGCCAGGCAGTTGTTGCATTTCTTACTTTTAGATGTACAGGAGCCATATTATGTTGTCTTGAGCCTCCTAGAAACTTCAGTGTCTATGAGTAACCAGTTCAAGTTTTAAACTCAGGCAGGTTCCCTGTCCCCCCCCCCCGTTTCTATTTATGGGGCCATTATGATTCAATTCAGAAAGAAACCTATTTTTCTTCTGCTGAAAAACATCTTATAGGGTACACTACTTGATTCTGTTCAGCCTTTTAGCTACTACATTTTTACTGGCATCTGTTAAAGGATAAAAAAAAGGAGCATACATAAAAAAACCCAGAGAAAATACTAGCAGACAGCCTATATTCATAGATATTCCTCTTATACACAAAAAGCCAGTGCTTTTAAAAGAAACCATTCCTCAGTCAGATAGATACTTCTGCAGAATTAACGAGCAGTTAAGCAAAAAACCCTAATTGAGTAAAGATGACAAAACAGAACCTTTTGTGGCATCAGAGAACAACCCAAAGGGGGCAGTGCTGCAGTTCTGGCAGACTGGTGTGACTTGCACAGGTCATCAGATACTGTCTGGGTTACCTGTTTTGGGCAATGAAGAAGCCTTCCAGTACAAGGAATAAGAAAACTGCAGATACCTTAAAGTCATTTTCAAGTTTTTGGCCCGCCTGAGCTGTGAGTTCTTGTGTTTGTCCAGAGGATAGATGGCAGATCACTTCCCTTCACCAGACAGTGACATAAAGGCAGACAGAAAACAGTTCTAGATGGTGTTACTGCATTTGTTCAGAGGTACCTAAAGTTGTATCCCTGGAGTGCTAGCTCACATCACATGGTGCTTCTCAGACTTTTCAGTCTTTAAAAAAAGCGTCCTCACACTTGAATAATCCTGCACAAGTAACTTCTGTAGATGAAGGTGTATGTTAAATATGAAGTGCAGAAGTAAAAGATAATGAACACCAGTTTCTCACCACACCATATCTCTGTCATGCTATGGACCTTTTTTCATGAACAATCTGGGAAAAATTTAGGCCTAGCTGCTTGAAAACAAGCTGATAAGTGTCAGTGAAATCTTTTAATGGACCAAGAGACTCTTTGGAAAGCACATATCTGGAGAAATAAGCTAGAGCTGCAGCTTTGGAAAAGGTGTTGTGTCAGGATTTTTATTTTTCCTTGCTGTGGACCAATAAATGTTCTTAAAATCTTGTGAAATGTGCAACTGTTGCCTTAGGAGCATGCTCATAATTAGGGTTATCATCAGATGATAGGAAGTTTCTCGATCATATTCACACCTGTCACGAGTTACTAAAAGATGCTTCTCACTTGTGTCCTTGTCTGCCTGTATTCATTCATTTCACCAGTTTCACAGGAAATCTTGATCTTTTGGGTTTTTTTGTCCCCATAAAAAGCAGGGTAAGTAGTGTAGACAAAGAAAATATTGCTTTAGTCCACACTTACAACCTGAAAGTATAAACTATAAAGTTTCTTAGTGTCAGATTCTAGCCTTGGAGCCTTTGATTAAGTAATAATGGATGACTCTGGCCTTAAAAAAAGTGTCTAAATTTGTATTTGTCACCCTCAACATCAGGTGGGTTTTGGAAAAGACAAAGTGTGTCTAATTTTTGAAAAGGTAATAGTAAAACCATGCAGCGTTTTACAGCATTATTAGGAGCAGGGAAAGGAGTAGGACTGTATTGCTCAAGTTCAATATATAACTTGGGAGGACTTTCTATGCTGTGAAATAATGCGAAATTAAATTCCAGGTACATGGAGGAATTAAAAATGTATTTGATGTAGTCCAGCATATTGGACGAGGACCTTTTTAAACTAAAAAACCCTCCAAAACAAAACCAGCATAACATAAAGCTATAATTTAAACATGACTGCGACTCCTTCTCCCAGCTCAGATACTTCTCAGAGACTTGTGGCTTTGCATTTAGCCAATTACTTTTTCTGCCTTGGAATAAGAGATGATGACTTCACAACACATGCAGAGAGTCAGAGTGGAGAAATAGTTGGAGTTACCTTGCAGGAAAATGTCCTGAGCATGAAGTGGACTAAAAAATTTCATGTTGCAATCCAGTAGTTTTTGTGTAAGATATCAATTTTACCTTTGGGATGAGATAAAAATCTTTTCTTCTCCTGTACAAGTTGTTCAAACCTTTAGCTGGGGAGAAGTTCTTGTGCATTGTATAGCTCAGTGTACCTTTAATTATTGCAGTCAGAGGAAATAGCTTAAAAGAGGAGTTCATACTGCAAATCTAGTAACTTAGAGGACAAGCTGTCTCTTCAGAAGCTGGAGAACTGGCTTCAAATGCCTTCTCCACTATGGACATTTGAATCTGTCTCACTTTCCAAGAAAGCAATTTTAATCAAGCTTAACAAACTCAAGCTTTGATTAAAATATCCCTCAGTTCAATCTCTGAAAGTGATATATTTTGACCACATCCATGGGAGCAGGTACATGGAGGACACTGGACAATCTGTGCATTCTGTTAGGTCTTAGTATGATATGACCATTGAGTTTCACACAGATTTAGGTGCCTGTATCCATGCTCTGTAACAGGATTGTAGCTGCCTCAGAGATGTCACTGGTTGCTAAGGATTGCAGACTTCTCTGGGGCTGGGTTAGTTTTGATGATGCAAATTTGCAGCTAGGTGTTAGAGTTTGAGACCTGAATAAACATCCGCTTCTGAACTCATGCGTGCAAAGTACTGTGCTCTGAATCTCATGAACTTCCAAGGAATTTAACAAAGTTTTGGATGATGTTAATGATTGTGTGGCCTTTCTATAATTTTGCAGTCTCAGGCGAACTACCAGCTACTCAGCAAAATGCTATTACTGCCAGTAGCAGGTATGATAATCTCATTTTATTGGTCCATTGATGTATCCATTTTGTCTATGTAGGTGAAAGATAACTGCTGCTTATTTCTGCCCGGCGATGCAAATTCTTTTAAGGACATAGTATTTATAACATGCTATCAGTATTAAAGTATGATTGTGTTGATATTCCATCTAGTACTACAGTATAACAGCTTAGAAAGTACTAATTTCTCTAACATACTGATGCCTCTGTATTTTGTTTTTGCTTCTGCACTTTACACCCAATGCATTTATGAATAAACATTTAAATATGTAGCGGCAGGTTGATCCTGAGCATTTTAGTGTGGGGTATAGATGGCATGGTAAAAGTTGAAAGGAAATGATCAAAACAAAAGAAGGTTAAAATAAAAATAGGAAAAAACCCAATACTATACTGCCATTTAGACCTGATTTTGCACAGTAGAAGTTCCTGAAATAATTGCATAGGCAGTGTTTTGCAGGTAAGATAAACCCTAGTCTGTTTTTAAAAAGTAAATAAAAATTACCAAATGTCTTTCCCCATCCCTTTTCTCATGAATTGACTTTATGTTGCAACATAAATTTTAGTGCTTTGAGTTCACATGGGTGTTTGTGGCCTTAAGGGAAATATTTAGTTAAACACAGTAAAAACGGTTGCATTATACTATAGAGATATAATATACCATGAACTTTAAAATGTGCAAATGAGGTGATAAAGAGAACATGTATTAATGGCCCATAATGTAGTGATGTAATAAAAGTGATAACTGAACAGCTTACACCTGTAGTTATAAAGGGCCGTCAAAGAAAATTACACTAATGCTGTAGAAAGACTTAGCAAATCTGTTACAACTTTTCAAAGTAGTGTGGGTTCATGGCAAATTTCAGGTTTTGGTAGCAGAGTCTGCAATGGGCATGCAATCTCTACTACCAGAGCTTGCATAGCTGGAAGTGTGAAGAGTGCTCCTCTGGAGTCAGGGAAGGCGGGTATCGCATAGAAGTAGGGTACATAGTCTGTAACATGCATCTTGGGGTCTCAGCTTTATGCACAATAATGCCAGACTGCAAACCACCAGAATGTCCTTGTCAGCCCACCTGCTGCCCAGCCCATATTTGTATGGCACATCACATGCACAAATAATTGATTTTAACTACTTTGGACTGGAGAACAGTTTTGTGAAATGCAGTGTAACAATACTTGATTGTTCTCTCTGGAGCTAGAGGAGAAATTTCCCTTATTGTTTCTGTGTCCTAGAGGAAATGCTGGAGGATTTCCAGCATGTGAGCAAACTGTGATCCTCTTAAAAGGACCCTGGACATGGGGACACAGACTTTGTCACATAAAAAACTGTCAGCATGGTCGTCACAACCCCAAGGCTCAAGATTGTGAGGTGTGTGTGCAGCCATTTGTGTCACTGGCAAAAGTTCAATTGCTTGGTAGGACTTGTGTCTGAACACCCAGGTATATGGCAGGAATGCCTGGGGGTCCCTGTGGCTCGCTTCCATCTGGAGGGTGAGCATCTTTACTGTGAACAACTAATGACAATGTAAGATACAAAATTTATGAGCTTGGAATGCAAAATACAGTAGGACTATTTATACCTACTGTGAACAGTTAGCCATTGACAGCTCTGTATCTCATGTTATACAAACAAAAGCTGTGGCAATGGCAGCTGATATAAATTTTTACTGTTTAGTCATGCCAACTTTCTCTTGCTTGGCGTCAGCTCGGATCTTGTAGAGATCATGTGTACTTCTCCTCCAAGACTGGGTCATGTTTTTTTTCAAGGCTATGAGTCATGCTTTGCTATTCTATTTATTACTCTGAAGCTTAAAGAAAAAGGCCCTATGTGCTGTTCATAGAGTGAAGAAATGAGGTTATATATCCCTCATTCTGAAACGGGTTAGATTGAGTTTATAACGTATGGGACAGTTGTGGTTTGCCAACAATCACATAGTGTGTCACAGCAGTTCTACAGGAACTTCAGGCAGACTTGCTGTTCTTAGAATCATGTTTATATAAACAATTCTGCATCTCTTCAAAGATGGAACAGTTTTGTGAGTCAGTGACTGTTCAATTGCTTTCATGTCAAATGAAAAACACATCCATGAAACCTTGAGTAATACAGACGATAGTTATATATGACTGCTGTCATTACAGAATATATTGCAATGTCCTTGAAATTATTATGAATGTAAGTACAGAATGTACAGGTTCTGCTTGGGTCTGTTGTGAATTAAGCAGAATCATTCCATGAAATAGGTGAAAAGAAATGAAAGAAGAGGTCTACTTTCCTCCTCCTGTCAGGCTGTGTTTGCACAAGTTGTACTATGTAGACTAACTATTCCTGACTCTCTGACTATGCACTTTTGGAAGCAGATCTATTCTCTGCCATTGATAATAAACACCTCTTTTTGAAACTTATTTTCAGTGACAGAAACTTCTGTTACCAGTAGGACTGAATCAAGCCAGCATGATGCATTGAGTAATACAACCTAATGAAAGGCACACAGAATAGGTTTGCTGCTTTATCAGTCATGTTGCTTCAGCTCTACCTCAGGAAACACTTATTTAAAGACTGTCCTGAAAATGATGCTTTCATTGTCTGTTTTCTTAAGTTCTGGAAAAAAGTAGTGGTTGGAAATTTCTTGGACTAGTTTATATAATGGATTAAAGGAAAATTCCTAATCCAAATTTGTTTGTTTGTCTTTTTAAAGTGGCCCTACTGAATTTTCTAACTGTAGAAATATAGAAAGATAGAGAGAAAGAAAAAAATAACTCCTATAAATACTAAAGAGTGTTTTTAATATAAAGCTTCTTCAGTTTCAGTATCTTTTTTCTTCAAAAAATGAAATACTCTTTTTTCTACAATAGAAAATTTATCAGAAATGCTAGCAGATTGTAGAATCCATTATTTAAAGAACAGAATGTGTTTACTACATAATCTCTTGGGCAGCGAGGAGTTGTAGCAGTGAAATAGTGTTAAATATTCAGAACAATAATGACAATAAACCAATAATTCTTTAGAGCATGATCAGAAGGAGTCAGATCCTTGCTTTCCTGGTAGTTCAGCATTCTTTACTACAGTGTTGGGAATGAGACCGAGGGGTGGACTTAACCTTGGACACTATTTCTGATGTTATTGATGACTGTGAAATGTGTGCTTGCTTTTCTGAAAACCCCTGAGAGGGCATGGGGACACCAGTGTGGGGATGGAGACCCCTGAGAAGGAGATGGGATGATCTCAATGTGTGCCTCAAGGACATTTAATCTTGGGAAAACAAAAGAATGTATCTATGTGTTAGGTTGAGCTGGCAAAATGCCAACTGCTCAACACAGAGAGAAAGAATCCACCCCTGTCACCCTCACCCACCGAGGGGTGGATTTAACCATGGACACTATTTTCCACATTATCCATGATTGTGAGACATGTTCTGCCATCAAACAAGCCAAGAGAGTGAAGCCCATGTGGCATGGTGGGTGATGGGACAAGTACAGATATGGGGAGGCTTGGCAAGTTGATTGTATCACAGTGGCACAGACTCACCAAGGGAAGTGTTATGTGCTTACTATGGTGGAAGAAACTACGGGTTGGTTGGAGACACAGCCGGTGCCTTATGCCACTGCCCTAAACACCATCCTGGGTCTTGAAAAGCAAGCATTGTGGAGACATGGTACTCCAGAGCAAACTGAGTCAATGGGACTCCTTTTAAGAATAGTCTGATTACCACCTGGGCTAAAGAGCATGGCATTAAATGGGTGTACCATATCCCTTACCATGCAGCAACTGCTGGCAAGGATGAGCGGTGTAATGGACTATTGAAAACCACTCTAAAGGCATTGGGTGGGGGGACTTTCAAGAATTGGGATCAGCACCTAGCAAAAGCTCCATGGTTAGTCAATATTAGGGGTTCTGTCAGCCGAGCTGGTCCTGCCCAGTCAGAGTCCCTTCACACTGTGGACGGGGACAAAGTTCCTGTAATTCACTTAAGAGGTATGCTGGGTTGGCTTTAGTTTCAGCTAAGCCTTAACTAGGCCTCAATTCAGCAGGTCCAGAGGAGGTGATGTAGATTAGAAGGGACAAGCATCACCTGACTTAAGCAACCAAAGAGATATTTCATCTCATCTGACATCATCAAGAAGTATAAAAAGAGAGGGAGGTGGAGCTACTGTCTCTTTTTCGTCTTTGCCTTAGACCTGTGAGGACACACTGCCCTGCCTCTATCGAGATTAGGCCTTGCTGCCATCCCTGCTGTGTTATCCAGGGAGGTGAACGTTTTCTTGTAAATTTTTATCCTCTCTTGCTCGGAGTTTTCTCTGGAAGAGTTTTTGGGAGGTTTTGTGGGGTTTGGGTGGTAGTATGGCCTAAGGGTCTGAATTCTGATTGCAGAAGTCATCATTTATGTTCCGTGTTTGACATTTTAATTTCCTGAATAGTCTGTAGGTTTTAAAACTGCTAGATTTTTGCATATATTTGGGCCAAATAACTTTCATTTGGCTAAATGCTATCTTTCTTTGTTGGTGAGCAACAGGCAGAGATTTTCCCTTTTTTCCCCTCAGTAACTTGATTATCATGATTAATTGCTCTTATTGCTGGAGACTTTTTTCATATTTCAAACTTGTCTCACTTCAACTTTTGCACAGGAGTCTTTCTCTGGTCTTTAATAAAAACCATATTCCTCTTTGGAAGTTCATGTGTTCTACGTGGAAAATGTCCCTCAGTTCCCCTGTCGATACATTAAAAAGATCAAGCTTTTATGCCTTCCAATTTTAAGAATCTCTTGTTTTTTCAATGATGTTTGCCACATGCATTCCAGTTTTTTAACAATTTTTTTTTTTGAATATGTATCACACACCTCCGCACAGCATTCCATTCTCACTATTACTTATATTCAGAGGCAGTGCTAGTTTTTTCCTACTGTTCCCAGGATCTCCCACATGTTACTTACTGAGTGCATTCCTTGGTCATTGGTGTGTGACTCTACATTTGCTTAGATTAAAATGCATTTTATTTACTGTTCTAGTTTTCAAAAAGCATGATTGTAGCCACCAGTGCAGCTCCTCTGGAAAGCAGTGGGGACTTCTTGTTGTAACAGACTTGGGCTGATCATTCTTTAGCTTTTCATCACTCTGTCTGTCTTCAAGCATTATGAACATGTTTTATATTTGCCTCCAGATTACTGGTGTAAATGTCAAATAGCATTGGGTCTCACTAATCCCTGTGGAATCTCACTCGAAACAGGCTTGTTTGATTCCCTACCAAATGCTTCTTCCCACGATCCCTCAGCTAGCCAGCCACTTCTTAGTTCCTTTCGGTATATGCTTTATTACTATTGTGGAAACACTCCATGATTTATCAGTGCTTGCCTCTTCTCACTGTAAGCATGACTTTAGGATTAACAGGCCCTTACTCTTGTCAGAGGAAACCCTGCCTATGTCTCCAAATAGAAGTAATCAGCTCAGAAATTGGATAGGTTGTTGCGGGAAAACTTGCATTATTTCAGCTTGTTTCTTCTTTCTTCACTAGAGAAATACATCTCCTATATCCAAGCCTGTTTCAGTTGTGTCTTCTAAAGGCGAGTAGATTTGTTCAACCAGAGGGAAATTCAGGGCAGTAGAGGGATGGCAAAGACTGTCACTGCACATTACTCTAAAGAGTTACTGTATGTTCTCTGGTAGGCCAGAAGCTGGTTTCTATTCTGACTAAAACATTTGGTAACAAGATAAAACAGGGTCATTAGTGTAGCAGAAAAGAATGGCAATTACTATTATGCTATGGTAATCCGAAAGAATGCTTTCACAAAAAAGATTTTGAAAAAAGACAAGCATTAAAACTCCTATGAGTAGCACCTGCAAATGCCAAAGTTCACCTCTTCCTTTGGCAGGGCTACATTGTCCTGATTGTTAAAATCTATTTATTCTTAAAGAATGAAACTTAGGTGAAGTTCATACGACACTTTTCATGCAGATACTCTTACACACTGAAAACATTTTACTTGTTCATTATACCTTTCTATTTCTTCTATGTGTTTCTGTTACATAGTGAGACATACATTATCTGAGTGAACTTTTCCAGATTTCAGAATATTCAGTGAGAATATTCACTCAAAAAGCATTGCATATCTTAGAGTTTAGAAATGCTTTTTGATATATGGAATGAGGCTCCATAGCATCGAATGAAGTTTCTTACTTATGAAGTAGTAAGTGGAAAACTGGGGCAATTTCCTAGGGTAACTATTCAGCTGCATTCAGCAAATGTTGTTATTTAATTAATGAACAGCCATCATGTGCAGCTGCATCTGGTGAGTCGTGGAAGGCTTGATGCTGGCATATGTGCCATTCATACTTAGTGTGAGAAGGGAAATATATTTGTAACACAGATTGTGAAGGTCTGGTGGAGCGGGACTGTCTCCAAGGTTAGGTCTACACCATCCCAGAATATTCTTCTTGGCCTATGGCTTGCAGATTACAGTTTTCCCATAGCTCCTCTGCAATAACTCCAGTTCTTGCAAATATCCTAGATATTGAAAGGGTATCGTACTAGATAACAGTGTTTGAACAAATGAGTTGAGTTCTTCCATACATAATGGGTTGATACTGGTAGAGAAAATGGTTGCAACTTAAGAATTACTGGGTATGAGGTTGCTTTGTGAGTTTAAGAAGAACCTGTGGTAAACTAATTTTTAGAGTGAGATGTTAATTCGATTAAAAAGCAGTATCACAAAAGAAGGGGTAGAAAGTTGCTTAGTCATAGATGTTTAATGAAACTACAGTCTAAGCAAATTGTTGATGTCACTGTTGCCTAAGCTTGCATGAAATCACAAGGAGAACTTTTGAAAGAATTATAAACAAAACAATTCTAAACTATATATGTGGATCAAAACTTTACACATCTGGTATGCTTTCTAAAGATGGTAAATAGTTTGTTGCTAAGAAAATTAGCTGATTTCCTAACAAAGAAAAAAACTCTTTATGAAGTGACTATTAGGCCTCCTTCTGATACTCACTCATGTTTTTACTCTTTTCTTTTTCATGCTTCCATGACTGAACTTTTTTCAAATACATACTGTCTTACTCTTACTGGTCATATGGGGTTTGCATGGCCAGGTTTTGGTAGTGTTGGGGGCTACAGGGGTGGTTTCTGTGAGAAGCTGCCAGAAGCTTCCCCCATGTCCAGTAGAGCAAATGTCAGCCAGCTCCAGGATGGACCCACTGCTGGCCAAGGCTGAGCCAATTAGGAATAAGAGTAACACCTTCATGGTAACATATTTAAGAAGGAACAAAAATGCTATTGCACAGGTGAAAACTGCAGCCAGAGGAGAGCAGACTGAGAACATATGAGAGGAAAAACGATGCAGATTTCTAAATCAGTGGAAAAGGAAGGGGAGGAGGTGCTCCAGGTGCCAGAGCTGAGGTTCCCCTACAGCTTGTGGTGCAGACCATCGTGAGGCAGGATGTGCCCCTGCAGCCCATGGAGGTCCATGAGGATGCAGAGATCCACCTGTATCAAGGAATGTTAAATGAACTAGCATGTGATTATTTACCTGCATTATAGTATCAAGTATGATCCTCTCTCAAGGATCATAACACTGTTACATTATATGGTCTTCAAAGGAACAAAGAAAGATATAAATGCAGGATCATGGAATGGCTGAAAATGATGGAGTAGTAAACATGAGTGAATTACAATATCAAGCAAACATAAAAATGATTTTGCAGTTCTGGTATTTTCTTGGACTACAAAAAACAAAAGGCGAAACACCTAAATTTGCTTGTAACAAAATTGAAAAAGGCCTCTGTGAATTTTACTGCTATGGATTTTTATTAGACCTGGGATAAAGCAATATATAGTATGCTAATTTCATCCAGCTCCTTCCACAATAAATTCCACTGTAAGTGAGCAAGATTGCCTTCAGAAATTGGCTAGAATGTCAAGCACAACGCTGAACGATTTGCACAATAAATCCAACTGATTTCTTTTTAATCCATGGGTACTGGATCACTGTGGGTGTACCTGTGGTGACAGAAAATGTGAGATGACATTCTCAAAAACACCCAATATGGGTTTAATGCTGCTTCCCTGACAATAAAACACTTTGAGTTTAATAGGCAGTAGTAATGAGGTTAGTGCTGCCTATACCTATAAAATGCTGCCTTTAGCCATAATAATGCTTTTGCCAAAGCCAAGATCTTAGGCATATGAACAGGTATCACATATGACTTTAGCTGAACAATTTACAGAAGTCAATTATGCACAAGATTTGGTATTTCTCTAGAATGCTTTGATGTAGTCCAGAATTCTCAGTAAGCCAGATGAAGAAAATGATTAAAATATTGAAGGGAAAAAACCATGAAGTCTAGAGCTGTTAAAATTGTAAGGACTTGAAAATATTAATCTGAACACACATATGACCAAACCTACTAGAAAACACTTTGTATTTATGTTAGATGCAGGTATGCTGTTTGTGCAGGGTTGTGAACAGCTGCATTTCATGACTGGATGTAAGCATGAGCCTAAGTGATGATAATGGAATGGAAGAGACAAGAATCCTTTTTATTTTCCCAGTTTCATTCTCCAATTCATGGTAAATTTATAGCTGCTTTTTTCTGTGGATTTCAGGTGTTACACTTCTTGCAAGACTGTGATAGTATAGATAATTTAAAAATACTGTGCATGTGCATTTTTTGTCAAAGTTTATCATTAATGTTGAATTTGAAATTCACAAGCACAAATAAATACACATATAAATACAAATGTGTAGGCCAAAAATAGAATTATTATTGCTATTTTATTATAAATTTAGGTGGTTTTTTTTATTTGAAACCTTAGCTATTTCCGTATGGAGATTTCCCTCATAATGGAGATCTATCAGCTATCTTTATCTATTGTAATCAGAGTTATTGTATAAAAATATTGAAAGTACTTAATAGAAATTCTTTCTTCCTTTTAAAGCGCTTTCCACAAATTGTTTCTGAAGAGCCACCATAAACATACTTTTGAAAAACTTCATTAAATTTTCACATAGAGGCTTTTACTATATCGATAATACTAGCATGCCCAAAATTCTTTTTATTAATGAATGGTTATTAATAATATTATACTAACTGGAAGAGACAATAAAACCACCATACCAAATTCCTGCTTATGATACCTAAAATGGAGGAAAATACTTTTGAAATATGGCTTTCAAGATGACTTTCAGGAAAGCACAAGTCTGGTTAACAAACTAGATGTAATTCATGGCACGTACAGAAGAGCTGAAACAGATTGTTAAATGCAATACACTAAAAAAATTTTAAAAAGTCCTATTATAGGCAAGAAGAGTGGAGTTAAGTTTGGAGGAGCTCTGCTGGGTTTTTGTACTCACTCTGTTTTGTTCATAGCTTTATGTTGCTACTTAAGTAAGTGATAAGGGTTTTTGTCCCAGAAAAGAAAACTAGGTTGGTCTTCATAAATAAGGTGTCACTAATCTTCCTCTTAAAGTGTACCACTGTGTCTCATTGTTATTAGAGAATGAACTGATGCTGCCTGGAGGGACAAGTTACTGTTTATAACCTTTAATGCATAAAATTACCAGATATAATTTAGCTGCATTTTGTTACCTCTGGTCTGCACTTAAAAGAGTTACTGGCCTGAAGAACTTGCTCATCAAAGAATGGAAACAGAGGCATAGGAAGACAATTTGCTTATTCAACAAATGCTGAATCAGGAGTGGAATGAAGAATGAAGGTGTCTGACATGGTTTGTTCTTCATCTACACAACAGAGAATGTGAATGACAGCACTAGAGCAGGAAAATATTTTTCATGTCACTGAAAGCCCTACCTTCCTATGATAATTCCATATTATAATATGGTTTTATTCCTCCTAAAAATGTTTATCAGTGAAAAGAACAAGCTTGGGAACGACAATTATTGCACTGTCCTTTATAAATTACTATTCTAAGCTCAGAGGAGTTTTTAAGCTCTCTTAGTTTTCATTCCACAAAGAAATATCTGTAATCCTTGCAAAATCGATTTTACTCAACATAAAAGACAAAGATCCGTTCATCCATGATGCTGTTTTCCTTTTGCTTTGCAAAATAAATGTGCTTAAGACAGCAGCATCTGTTTCTGTTTAAAACATTTAAGGCTGTAGTTTCCAACGAGAACAGTGTTGCAGAAAATATCCATGTCATCTTAACTGTGTCAGATTTTGGCAACTGCAGAGGAAACCTTCCCAGCAGACTGTTCATCTCTCCCTTCCTCCCTCTCAGCTTCTCACAGGTTTCAAGATTTTTCTGGAAAAAAACTGTTATCATTTGTGGCAGGCTCTGCAAATAGCATTTAATACCACAGCTGCTGCGACCACAGACATTTGCAGCATTTTCCACTGTTTCTCCTGGTAGTTTTCCGACAGCTGGAATATTTATTGCTGTCTCCCATTTTCAGTTGTTAGGCTCTAGAGTAACTGAAGCTCATCACAGTGTTTTCTGAGCTTATGAGCTAGATCACTTATTATTCTTCTTTTTCTTTCCCCTCCCTTCCCCCCCCGCCTTGGAGCTCTGGTATCTGACCAGAAAAGGTAAATCTCAGGGACTGAGCAGCTGCCCTCAAATTTGTTTCTGCTGCTTGGATGAGCTTCTGCTCCTCCTTACTGCTGAGTAAGTAAATTTTTTGTCACTGATTTCCCAAAAAGCAAAAGGAATTTTCATGGACAATGGGGAAAGAAAAACAATATAACCAGAATGTAGCTCAAGTAGCCCCCAACTGTTGAATAAAACACACCTGGTAATTTTTCAGAGGTAACTTTTGTATCACAGATTTTTCCTTACTGCTTCTTTGCTCAAGCAGTTAACCAATGTTTGATGTCTTGGCTGTTTCTGTTTGAAGGAGGCATTGTCATAATATTAAAATTACTGTCTTTAAGCCATTTTTATCAAAACAGACTTTAAAAGAATCATGGAATCACAGAATAGCCTGAATTTAAAGGGACCTTATAGATCATCTAGTTCCAATCCCTCTGCAATGGGCAGGGGCACCTTCCACTAGATCAGGTTGCTCAGAGCCCTATCCATGCTGGCCTTGAACACTTCCATGGATGGGGCATCCACAACTTTTCTGCGCAACCTGTGCCAGTGCCTCACCATACTCACAGTAAAGAATTTCAACCTAGTATCTGATTTAACCTGTTCTCTTTCAATTTAAAGCCATTCCTTCTTGTTATATCACTACATGACCTTGCACAAAGTCCCTCTCCATCTTGTAGGATCCTCTCAAGTACTGGAAAGCCTCAATTAGATAATCCCAAAGCCTTCTCTTCTCCAGGTTGAATGAACCATCCCAATTCCCTTAGCCTGGGTGGAGGAAGTGCTCCATCCCTCTAATCTCTCTAATCATCTTGGTGGCCTGGCTCTGGACTCACTCCAACAGGCCAATGTCCTTCCTGTGCTGGGGAATCCAGAGCTGGATGCAGCGCTCCAGGTGGGATCTCACGAGAGCAGAGTAGAGGGGCAAAATAGGCACAAATATTTTCTGTGGGTCCTCTCTTTCCTTGTCAAAGCTTTCATACTAGTTTTGTACAACCTAGGAGAGATGTTTTAATGCAAAAAGGTATGTTCCAATCAGTGTTAAATGTTAGTTGTAATTTAGTCACTGATTTTGACCATTTCATTGTCATATTAGAGTGTCATTAAATACATACATACCTACCTATAATATACATACATACAATTATGTTTATATATATATATAAAGGTATATATATATAAAATAATATCCTTTATTATTTAAGTGGGATCTTGCCCTAACTTCTTGAACTGTAGTTATAGTGTGTTTTTGAATCATATTAATATTTATTTGAAATCTTGTATCTACTTCTCAAAACTGTAAATGTCCATAAGGAATGAAAAAAACAGATACAAAGAAATCCACTCTCCATAGGCTGGTTAAATGATGGGATGGCTCAAATATGAAAATCCAATAGTATTTAATAGCATCACTTTTTATACTGCTTTGGTTTCATTTAAGTCTGTTTCTACAGACTTCTACTACCTGCCATGCACTGAAGTGACCCCTTGGCATGAAAGAGCTGTAGAAATAGGTACTGGTATGATTTATAGGTCTTTTAATAAGTGAAAGCACACTTCTGTACTGTTAATTTTGAAGATGTAGTGGATATTTCAACAGAAGAAAAATTAAGGTAAGGCTTTTAGATCTGAGAAAATATTTTATGCAATTTCATATATACTACTGCTGGTCAGAACTAATGTCAAGTGAGTAATATGTGTATATCATGAAGGTAGAATAACACATGTAAATTGGAACTCTTCAGATGATTAAACAGAGCTGACAATATCATCAAATATTTTTAACCTATTCTTTCAAAATTAAGTTCTGTTAATTTTGGACATATATTGCAATATTATACCTGCTAAATTAGGTTCCTGAGAACCTATCCCTGATGGGGGTTTACCATGCTGAGTGCTTGTGCCACCTTCCTCTTGGTGGAAGAGATTTTCCTTCAGTTTAGAGCATAACTTTTCCTGCAGTCTGTGAGGCAAGAGATACCTTAAGTGTAATTCACCATGACCTCAGTGTAGACCAGTATAAGCCAATGAAGGATGCTAAGGACATGAAAGTGTTTTAGATCTTGTCCTAATCAGGTTAGTCATAAAAGTTGTGCAATTCAGAATTCTGTGATAGTTTTCCTCCTGTCCAACGTTCTGTATGAAGAACAAGCATGCAGAATATTGTTTTCCCTGTATTTTCTGTGGAACTGAACAACTTATTGAATGCTGGACTACTTGCCATGCACAAATAAATCATGTGCCAAATCTGAAGCCTCATGACTGGAGGAAAACCACTTCCTTTTATTTGGTAAGAAAAAGTTGTGGTGGTAGTTTTTCCTCCATGAACAAATGGTTGCAGAAATCTTAAACAAAGCAAGAGCTCTAATTCCTGCAACTTTTAGGAACTGGCATCCACTGTGAAAGAAAGCACCTTGAACAGAACTTCATAACTTTGAGCAGAACTTGCTGAAACATTTCAGTTTAATTCTGCTTTTTGTAAACTTCATTGAATACAGTTACTGGAATTGAGGTCTGAGCCTTCCCAAGTAATTATCTCAAAAGTTCAGGTAACTGTAAGTTGCATAAAATAATTTTCAGTTTTCAATCTCTCTGAACAAAACCTTGAGTTTTGGGGCAAAAAGTCAGTATTCTAATTTATGCTGAAAACCTGCATTACTCTAATCATCAGTGTTACATGCTTTAGTGTACCATAGCAGGTTGGCAGCAGCAAGTTACTGTACTGCAACTCTCTAAGAACTATTACAAAATAAGACTATAGAATAATCAATACATGTAACCAAAATGTTAACTAATAACAAAATTAAGGGGCAAATCCTGAACAACTCTGGTAGTCCTTAAAGGAAGTGATAAACTGTCAGAATATCTTGGAAAGAAACCCTAAATAATAGTATAAAATTAAATATTTAAAATTACTGGGTTTTTTTTAAATTATGTATTAGTAATGGAGGAATTAAAAACATATTTATTAAATTTTTATACAGTGTTAAGAGAACAGTTTAACATATTTTGAACTTTTTAGTGGCTTTTTAAGTCTTTTATGTTCCTCCAAAATTCTTGGGTTAGTTCTGGAAAAAACAAGCATCATGGAAGAAATTCTATTTTGTGAACATTTCAAACCCAGAAAGTGGTGACATCTTGCGAGAGGAAGTCTCATGGAATTTCAAACTCAATTTCCAGACTAAAAGCTACATAGAGAATAAAGGGATGAATAATCTTTTCAGTACAGAATTTGCTCTTTAAGGTTAGGAAAGCAAATAGAGAACCTCATGACTTTTTATAAATTCAATCATTGCACCTTTATCATTTATCTGCATGTACAGTGCACACAGTTTCAAAATAACCATGCATTACTCTTCCACTTTTTAGTATTTTTCCATAATAATATTTTTCTGGAAGAATAAAATATCAGACACATTCCTACTTGCATATAGTTCACAACTGTATGATTACACAGCTGTCTGAACAAATTCTGCCTATCTATGTAACTTGCTTTTGCTTAGTGAAAATTATTATTGGTAAAGAAAAACTGAAGACATATGATTGACTTGTAGCAATATGTTCAAGAAAGTGATAAAAGTGTCTTTTTTGATCTTGGTATTATTCTATCATAATAAACAATATTTTTTAATTAAAATTTTAAGATCAAACAGAGTAAGAAAATATAAATTAAAACTGGAGAATAACATTGGTCTGGATAAGTGACTATTTCTCCATTCTGCCCATTTATACTCTTCCTTTTTCATGTACTGTGCATCTAATTGGTAGCAGGATGAAAAAGTCTCTGAACTGGAAATACCTGTAATTATATATACTGACTTGAAATTTAACCAAAGAAAAAGTCTAGTTTATATCATTATTTCAGTGTTTGGAAAGTATTTGGATCCTACTGTTTTTGTAAGTGCTTGATCTAATGTGTAATTAGCACAGCAAATAATGGGCCTCCTGTGGACTGTTCTATGGAATCCCTGCTTATTCGTCCATATTATTAAATTGTTCTGAACAGCTCTGAAAAGAATAAGAAAATTACATGTTGGACTTATGAAAAGTGTATGCCATGTATGTGTGGAGAATGAAAAGTTTGCAGCTTGTTGATTCACAAAATGTGCTGGTGCAAAAGCCTTACTGCCTGCTGGTGGCAGCAGACAGGGTATGATCCGTCATTCTCGGGCTACTCTTAAGAAGAAAGTTACATGTTAAGATCCTCTTTGGGCTGGTATAATTATTTCTGGCCCTGGAAATAAAATATAAACTGCTAGTCACATTTCTTGGAGAATCCTCTGTGCTTGAAATCATTCAGAGAAGTCTCTTTTTTACATCAGGGAAAAAATAATGAACCAAAATTAACAACCATAACTATTGGAACATTCTCATTGTACACAAGTACAGTCATAATGGGCCAGACAACAAATACAATGCTTTCTCGGTGGTAGGGGTTCAAGGATCTGAATCAGAAATATTCAAACCTGTTTATTCTCACATACAAGTGGATTCTGTAGCTGGAGATTGATATATTTCTCCTCTTTTCCAGCCCACAGATGAGTATAAAAATCAAGTTGCAGCCTACTGTGTGGGTGGTTGAGTTCTGTGATATCTGTTCTTATAGTGCAGGTTGGTCAGGACCCATCGTGCAAGGTCAGATTTGAGATGGTCCTTTTGGAGTATTGTAAGGTGATCTCTATACCACCTTACTTAGTAGGTCTCACTTCAGAATTTCACTGTTGGGGTGACTCTTTGGCCCAGTATCATAGAATAAGAATCAAAATCATTAAGGAAGGCAGGACAATGAAAAAATGTTATCCAGAACAAGTAAAAAGTCTTCATTCCCTATAGTGAAACTGCAAGTTTTAAATCTCTGTATTTTCCTCTCCTTGCTGAACCACAGTCCAACTTTCATGCAGATAGAATTGATGCTTCAAGCCATATCTTCCAGAACTCTTGTGCCATTTCTTAAGTACAGTCATAATATCATCTAATTCACCTAATATAGCATTTGAATAGAGGCTGGTGCCTCCTGTGCTAACAAGATGACATATACAAACAATGAAATTATACCCTACAATTTTATAGATGATGCTGAATATGACTGACTTTTCCTGTCTCTGCTTGCCTTTAGGAAGTAGAGTTCTTAAAAATGTGTTACTACAGGTATAGTTCATCTTTAAAACAAAATTTGTACCCATTTCAATTTGCAGTTTGGGAGACTTCATAAGCTTGCTTCCTCCCTCCCTCCCTTCCTTTCCTTCCCTCCTTCCTTCCTTCCTTCCTTCCTTCCTTCCTTCCCTCCCTCCCTCCCTCCCTCCTTCCCTCCCTCCCTC
>JAWWEV010000167.1:36985000-37013470 GCA_035583235.1 Hafferia zeledoni
ACAGGGGAGCTCTCAGGTTGCCCTCCCAGAGGTGGAAAGTTTTTCTCCCCAAATTACAGTTAAACTGCACTTCTTTTTATCCCGGGTGTCTGTGTGACCAATAGTCAATCTGTTGGGGGGAGTGATGCAGATGCCCTGAGGTGAGGTGGGCCCTTGAAGATATCGAAAAAGAAGGCCATGCCATGTCTTAACACTCCATCTTTTGTTCATCTTATCAGTTTGAAAGCCCTTTGTCCTCTGCTTGGAGCATCTCTCCAGGGGGGGCTGAGGCATCTCCCTCAACCCATCAGGCCTTATCAGCTCATCACCCCACAAAGATGTTACACACTCTCTTTGGAGAAAAAATTTGGAACAAGGCACACCTTCTTGCTAGAATAATTATTTTGCATCCTTCCCCATCTGACTTTTGTAGCTTGTGAAGGGAAATATTTTATGACTGCAAAGGTTTTGCTCACTGTTGACCACTGGAATGACAAAAATGGCTTTATCCAGTGAGGCTAAAACAACCTACACAAAAACACAAATCAAAAAAACCCAACAAACATTCATGTGTATGCTGAAGAATCAGCATGTGAAAGTTGCCACTGTGTGTGTCTCCTATGTGCTGCTGACATTCTGGACTGAAAATTAGGACAACAAAAGCCTAAGGTGGTGTAGGGCAGTTAGCTAATAAAGGATGCTGAAGTACTGATGAATTTATGTGAAGCAGCTAATTTGTCTTTTTCTGTTTTAATGCTAATCTCTTCATATTGCATCATCTCCCAGACACTGATTCTCACTTAGGGCAAACCTGCACTGAGTCAGAAAAGACTAGGAAACACAACTACTCATCACAATATGTTTGACTCTGAATACATTCCTCTGTCTGTATGAGTCTGGCACAACACAATTGTTTTCAAGGTCTGTACATGTTCTAGTGTAGAATTTTATTCTGGTGTAGTAGTTGTCTAATGGGATCATTTCCAGCTAGTCTCTCTGCTTTTTTGTAAGTGAGAACATAAAATTATATGAGCTGGGCGTGTATAAAATTTATGCACTGTTTCAGGCAAGATTTCATTTTTTTGTTATTGCTTTAGTTTTGGTTTTTTTTTTCCCTTAGCTGTTCTTTATTTGAGGATAATTGCAGTTAATGCTGGACTAGAAATATTTGGTATATTTTTAGATAAACTTGATGCTAGTGTGAAGATGGAAGGTTGGTACCTCTTGAGTGGTGAACTCTCTCTGAAAGAAAACTCTACTTTGCTTCCAGTATTAATCCACTGACTAATTGCAGGGCTGCAATACTGTACAGTTTCCACAGTTTATGAAATTCCTGGATGTGATAGTTCAGGTGCAAATTGTTGATATTATGAATATACTGATTTTATGACCAAAGCTTTTATTCATATAGATTATCATACTTCTAGGTTTTTATAGATACTGAAATTAATTTAGATCAGAGACTAGGAGTTTGAGGCAGCTGAAGATACTAAATAAACTGAGGGCTTGAGAGAGGTGAGTTCAGCACTGTTTTGCAATGTTCATTTATGTTTTCTTTGAAAGGAAGATGTTTATAAGGTTTTTTGCTGAGTTGTTCCTGAAAGGAATGCCTGAAGGGAGTACTGCTTGGATCTTCCAGGACCTCCTCTGGAGAGCTGCCTGCAAAAATCATGGCAAGTAGGACAGCTGTAGCACCCTTTGCAGTATATAAGGTGGTTGGGCAAATAACTGAGGCCCTGCAAGGAATTGTCGTCTACCACTTTAAAGAACATATAGGAAGTATATTGGCTGCTTTCATTGATATGAGGTTGGGATTCTTTTGAAGAATGAAGAAGTCCAGGTTGTGAAAACAGCGATATTTAAAATTTCTGGATGGTCTTAAAGTCCATTTTTTTCCCCAAGACTGAGTTTTGCGTGCTCAGTTTCCATTTGAACAGAAGTGCTTAGATATTCGTTTGTCTTTCAAACTGACTTTTTTTGGATCCTTATCCAGCTCCACTGTATTCCCTTTGTAGTGAGTGGGCCACAATTGCACATAATATGCTGGATCTATGCCATGGATTTATATAATAATGTAATGAGGTTTCTTTTCCACATTATTTCCTATTCCTTTGCTAAATGTTTATAAAATTCAATTTTCTTTTTGTCTGTTATTGAGAATCAAGTCAATGTTTTTTATGGAACTTTGACAGTTTTCCTTCCGAGACATTGCTCTTGAGGAGTAGCATTCATGTTGGAACCTATCCTCTGCAAGCAAGTAGGACTGGTTTTTTATTTTTTTCATACACATAACTTCCTATTTGTCTGTATTAAATTTAATCTGATATTTTATTACTCAGTTTTATTTTGTCTTGTAAGGTTTTGCATTTACTCACAGTTTAAATTTGTCCCTAGTATTTCAATAACTTCTGCAGATGTTTTCCACTTGATTTTTCACCCATTTTCAGATCATCAATAAATTTACTGAGAAGCACAGTGCTTAGCAAAGGTTTCTGTGAAACTCTGCTTGTGATCTCCATTGTTTACTGTTTCCAGTTTTTTACTCAATTTTTTGTCCATTCAAGGACCTTCCTTCTTGTACCATGGATATTTAGATTCCTTTAGCTTTTGACATTGGGGCTTGGTTTTCCTTCACCTTGTATTAGGAAAGAGAAACAGCAGCCAGCAAAGAGCATGTCAGAGCATTGCAGAGTCTTAAATTCTGATTTACAGACATAATCAGGAAGTCAAATATCCATGGTGGAATTTCCAGTTAATCACTGATAGTCAGTCTGTATTTGCTGCCATTAGTGCCTTGGGGGTAGACTTTTTAATGGATTTTAAATCAGTCATATTAAAAATTTTAATCATGATTCACATTAGTGTTCAGGCTTAATACAGGCATTACTATGCAAGGGGCTTTGGTCCATATCCTGCAGGAGTTGAGGCGTGATTATATTCCCTACCAGATATAACTCCTGAAAGTCTCACATATGAAACAGGAGGCCCAGCAGTCCTAAATGGAAATTTGTCTAATTTGTTCAGAATTTTTGATGTAATAACAGGATAATTGTAAAGGAGGTATTTTTGAAATGTGTTCACAGGGAATGATACCAAGAGAAAAACCTAAATTGGCTCTATTAGAATTTAGCTTTTTGAAATTGTTTTGTTTCTTAAATCACGTAGGAAATCAGCAACAGGATCAATGTAGCATGGATAGTGTTACTGTGCTATTATATTTAAGTTGCTCTATATGTAGTTATTGGCATAGATTTCTGTTTTGTGGTGTACTGACATGGTTTATCTTTGCAGTTGATACAGTAAATTGCATTTTCAAGGAAAGATGTAATGAGCTTAATAACTTGGCAGAGAATTCCTGAGACTACTGAAATGGAAAAGACATTGTAATATAACTTGACTGTGTGAGACATTAATTTTCACTATATCTATTCAAGAAAATTCAACATCAATGAGCTCATTAAATCTGATGTTAAAATTTACATCATTAGATTTCAAAGTCAGCAAGCAAACGTGAGTACTTAGTGATGGAGTTCCTCTGGGTTTTTTTGTGGCATTTTTGAGAGTGAAATGAATTGTTTACTTGACAGACAGGTGGCTTTATAGTGCTTATGGCTGATTTTAACAGTATGTGACAGTAAGGGAAATTAGAGCTCATTAACATTCGACTCAGTGTCTGCACCAATGATCAGTTATTGGACTACTCTGTGGCTTAAAATGCTTGATGAATCCTTGTTTGACAGGCACTAACTGCTATTGGAGGGAAATGTGGATGATCTGATCGCTGGCAGAGTAAATGTGGCCTGCACTTTATAATCAAGGAAAATGCAAACAACTGGGGAGCAGAATGAGTGAGAGAAGTCTTTCAAGGCTTGTGGTGATTGATAAACTGTATTATGGTTGACACATACATTCTGTGTTTTGCATAAAAGTGTTACATCTGATTGAGCGGAAAAGCTGTGGAAAGTGAGATTGTCTGTGTGATTAATGGAAGGTCATCAGCCATCTGTTAGGCACAGTGCACTTGCCAGAGATGAAGATAGAAAGCATATGTGTGCATGTGCTTACACAAGGTCTCTCACCTTTCATATAAGTATCCACAACAATATAGGACTGTATATAAAGATTTAACACAAGGCAAAAAAATATGTTCCATTCATCTATTTTTTTCCTCGCACCAGAAGTAGTACAAGCTGGTAGCCATGTTGTACTTTCAGCAGACTGAAACAGTGGCTTTTGAAGTGGCAGAAACAAATAATTTGAGGTGTATTTTTTAAAAAAATGATGGTACCATAACTCTCACTCTAATTGTGATGATGAAGATAAGGTTATGACCTGAAAATATTGAGAGATGAACTTTTTATTGATCAGGACATTTGACACTGTATTTTCATCTGTTCATCTGCAAGTTTAAAATCTAGTTCGTACAGCTATTCTGGGTAAAGAAAAGATCTGGTTTAGAAGAAAGGTGGCATCTAACGTATGATGGCTTGCCCACCTAAAACTGTCTTTGATGTTAGCAGGATTTTGTGATGTAGAAAGCAAGGCTGAGGATAGCTTTTAAGTTTTTATAAAGAACTTTAGCAGTCATAGAGGTCCTGCTTAGAAGGAAATTAATTAATCCCTTTACCTCTTTTCAAAATTTGTTTTTGCAAAATATAAAAAGCACCTTTAAAACTTTTATTCAGTTTTAATATGTGTTCTAATACTTAATGGTTTACAATTCACTATCTGTGCATCTCACAAAATCTGGAAAAACAAAATACTCCAGAAATATGACAAAATCTAAGGCATTTAAATCAGTCCCTAAAATACTAATGTATAACCTCAAAGTATTGTTTAACTTGATCATCCATTCCTATCTTTTTTTTAGCAAATGTTTTAATCTGCTAGATGATATTTTTCAAATTTGAAATTAAACTTAGTTTTGCTAAAATTCATCATATGTCACTTCTGGTGCATTATGCAAATACTGGAAGTGATGAGGATATTCATGCTCTATATTGATGTTTCCACCTTCCATGTTTCAGTATGAAATTACTGTCCTAAATATTGGAGGAGAAAGGATGTAGCTAGAGGAAAAGAGATGCAAGTGTCCATATGAGAATAGGGTGGAGAACAGGCAATTGGGTCATCTTCAGTAGCAAGGCTTGCATGTGGTCAGAAATCTGAACAGCAGAACCTACTTCAAAAGTATTTTGGCAAGTTTTGTAACTCCAAACTTGCACGAAATAGATATGTCTGTGAGGTTTGCTAATGTATGACCTTAAAGTATTGTTTAACTTGATCCTATCCATTGCTGTTGCTGTTGGGCCTTGGTGTTTGCTATTTAGTACTTCAACGTTAGAGTTTTGTAAACCCCCCCCTGCATCGGAGATTTTTCTTTTTGCCTTCCATATCCAGCGCATGAGGGTGACTGCAGGTGGCATTCCCAGCGCTTTGTCGGCGCAGGCGTGACAGGGAATGGTGTCGGTTTGCTCCAGCCGCGGAGGAGCGGCTGGAGGGACAGGGAGGTGGAGCTTTCGCTTTCCCCGGTGACTTTGGAGCTGTTCTGTGAGCGCGCTGCGGGAGGGCGGGCTATATTGGAGTGCGCAGGAGAATCTTTCAGTCCTTCTTTTTCGCAGCATAGTTCGATTCTGATAGCTTTTTATTCTGCCATGAAGCTATTTAAAGAATCTGTGTCCTAGTGTTTGGATTCAGTCATATCTAGCTGCAACTTTCTCCTTTCAAGCATTTGTGAGCTTTTTAAAGCTTTTTTGGACCTTGCTAATTAGTATCCATAGTGTGTTTTATTACCCTTGTAGAATTTTTTATTTTCTTTTTTTTTTTTTTTTTTAAGAATGTGAAAACAGTGATCTATTTTAAAGTTTCTCCACATCTTCTTAATTGAAGTGTTGCAGCTTCTTGTGATCTGGCAGAAAGGAAAGTATTGAAAGGACTTGACTTTAAGAGCAACAACTAGGATTAAAGAGGCATTAGCTGTAATGCTGGAGAGCCACTGTTAAAAGAGTCAAGCACATCGTAACAAAAAGCAGGTCAGCAGGTTCCTAATGGCTGCTAATTGCAAACTCAGTGTATCAAAGCTGGAACTGCACTCTGCATGCAGCATGAGTAGCTTTTGTTTGCTTCTGCAGGAGCATGTTTTAATTTCTGTTTGCTAATTGCTTTAATGTCCTTAGTGGAGCTGAGTCACGTTGAAAAACTCTTAGAAGAGTGCCAGGGATTTTTTTGTGAAAAAAATATGAAGCAATCACTGTCCTGCCTGTGTTTCTGTATCATTTAGTGAATCAGGACCAACTGTTGTGCTGACAACAAACATGCAGAACTAAGGACCACATGTGCTTCACCAGAATTTCACTTCCGGGAAGAAATAATGTAAAGAATAAGTTTAAAATACTAAGAGAATTTTGGCTTTTAGAACAGTTGATTTCTGTGCTTTAAAACTGGGGCCATGATCAGCAGTGTCTAAGACAAAGTGTTTTTATACTGAGTGATCATCTAAGAGAGTATTTACAGCAATAGACTTTGAGGTGAAAAACGGGTAATGAAAAGAGATGAACTTGAAAAATACTCCAGTCTTGCTGAAGAACTTTTTATTTAACACTAATTCTGAATTTTTCAAAATTTGAACTAAAAAAATTAGAAATTGTACAGCAGGCTCTGAGAATGTTTGGAATCTTTCACTCCCTTTTCTTGATTGCACTGATAGAAAATTTTGTTCTGAAGTGCCAAAGTAATATTTAGTATCAGTTTAATATCAGTTCTAAATATGTTTTATGAGGGTGATAGATGTGCAAAAGATAATTTACTAAGTAGTGGCAGGGTAAGAAATAAAATGAAGTTAACTTTAAAGATAAATTTTCTGTCTTTCCTGGCTATGATAAGTGGAATTGTGTTTGGGTGCTTCTTTGGTACTGTTGCTGCCTGCAGGAGTAGTCTCTGGATGCTGTGACTCCACTTGAAATATTTAGGAATATAACTCAGTAGTCACAGTGTAGTTGATTTAATAGTGAAAGGTGCTGGTTTTCCTGCAATCTTATGGGGGTTTTTTGTTTGTTGTTGTTTTTTATTTTATTTTTATTTTTAAGTGAGTTTTGTGTTTGTTTGTGGTTTTTTGTTGGTTTTGGTTTCAGTTTGGGTTTTATTTTTTCTTCTCCTGCATAGGATCTATGGCAGCCTTCTGTATTACATTTAGCTGGAAATAGAAAGAGGCACAAAGTAAAATGTTTTACTTACTTACTTTTTCCAGTGTACCTTGTAAGCTTATATTGATGACACAGCTTTTGGACTTTTATAAAGCCACTTTGTAAAATGATGTTTTAATTTTATGTACGTATTTTGACATTTGGAATTCTTAACTCTATGTTTTGCGAGAGTCGTTGCTTATTGCAACAGTTCTTAAGCTAACAAAAATATAAGAATTTAAACCTCAAAATGAAAATCAGTAAATAAACCAAATGTCCTCAATAGTTGCTTCAAGTTTGCCTTCAAATTTTTAGCTGCATATGATCAATAGTCAAGTGGATACTTCAGAAATTTGAATAAACCTTGAGATATTCTGTGTTTAGTCATAAATTTCAGGCCAAGGAATATGTTCTAATATGCACTAGTTTACAAATACCAGTCCTGTATTAATGTGCAGAGTTCAGTAAAGTTATGCCGACTTTGTCAATGCTCATTTATTGATATTGCAGTTGAGGAAAACCAGAACATTTCTTTCATTAAAGAAAACTGTAATTCCCAAGGTGATTATCTACACTGAGAGAAATTTAGTATTTGTTATTTTTCTCATAGAAAGATTTGTTTGTTCAAATCAACAAAGTTAATTTGAAAAACTTCTTCAGTCTTGAACTTCTTGTATAGATTTGTAGGGTGAAGAATTTCTTTAGAAGTACAATACCTCTCAGACATTATCATTTACTCCTTTTCTTGTGAATATTTTTGTTGCTAAATTTGGTCTTGTAACAGCAGTCTCTTTTCTTTTTATCTTTGCAGCTATTTTTGAAAGCGGTATGGTTTAGACTTTCTCATGTTAGCCATGGATGTAGCACTTTCTCCCATGAGAACACAAGAATTGGATCCAATGCCATCTGATGCATCTCCCATGCTTATAAACATGACTCCTACGGTGGAACAAGAGGGGGAAGAGGATGTCATGAAGGAGCTTGATTCTGGCCAGCAGTATGAAAAGCCTCCTCCTCTACACACTGGGGCCGATTGGAAGATTGTTCTCCACTTGCCAGAAATTGAAACCTGGCTTCGAATGACTTCTGAAAGAGTCAGGGATCTGACCTACTCCGTCCAGCAGGACTCAGATAGCAAGCATGTGGATGTGCATCTAGTACAGCTGAAGGTACGATGAATTTTGTATTGTAGACTTCCCAGTGAAGGTGGTTCATTCAACTCTGCTAGTAGTAAATTAAACAAAGGAGCTTTTCATAACTGCTGAAGCATGTCTGACAGCCCATGTTAAAAAGTTAATTAATCCTTTTCAGGGAAATTATAAAACCCATTTAATAGTCAGATTTTTTTCAACATTATTTCCTCATCACATAATTCAACAGTCATAACCATACTCATGAAGACGTACACGCTCCAAGAGTGTACAACATTAGCAGTAACTTGATTGAACATCTCACTAGTGCCCAGAAATACTCACATCGATTTTAGTGGGCTTCTGCACCTAAAACTCCCAAACAAAATTCCAATAAAATTCCAATAAACAAGGCCACTCATTTGAAAACTACACAAGTTTCAGATGTATTAGGATGAACAGGAGGTTTGATTTATGGCCTTTCAGTCATGTAAAGATTATATTGAAGATTGAACTCAGGTGGCACTGCATACAAAATTGTAAATTCTAAGGATTTTTTTTTCCAGACCTGAGACTTGGTAAGAATTATGAAATGGTAAGATTTGAACAGTTACAATCAGTAAATCAAAGTTTTTTCCTTTCATTTTCCAGCAAGACAATGCATGACCAAGACTGGAATTTGTCCTCCTAAAGTATGTGTGACAACTGAGTACAAGTATCTTTAAACAACTATCTCTGTCGTGGCCCCATATTTAATTTTTATGGCTAAATCTTTAAAGATTTTAAGGAAATTCAAGGCAAAGTTCAAACAGTATCTGAGACTGTAAGTGCATCTTCATTTGCAGGGCTGCTTTGCTGCAGCAGATGAAGCGTGCTTTTGAAGGCAGCATACTGTCTCCAAAAATAGCACCAATGTTATCTCTCCGGGCTGAGCTGTCTTCAGAGCTGCATTCTGAGGCCTCTTCATGTGTACATAGTCTTCCTTCCTACTCAGCGCAATGGTATTTTATTTGAGTTTATTTTAAGACTGGAGCTGTGAGCTGTCTTAAAATACAACTCTGTATACTAGCACTAACCAGAGCGATTGCGCCATAATCAGTCTTAACCAGAGAGCTAATCTGGATTTTTTTATGGCCCCACCATTTTTCTAAAATTTTCCTAATTTGGCATAGTTATTGCCAGCTTTTGATGCAAAAAGGACTAAAGCCACAAAGTGCAGTAGGTTTTTAGCAGATGCACTGAAAAGATATTTCTACAGACAGACATGAGGAATCTTGCTGGACTTGGTGCTGGTTCTGATCTGTAATTGCTTTTGGCCATATTAACACAGCGCTGAGCTGACACTGATGGTCCCTGGAGCTCGTGGGTGGAGTTTGCACAGCTTTGGGCTGGCTCAGAGCAAAAGCAGAACTGATTTGTGCCTGCTTATGAAATTAGAATATTCTGTATATATAACTTATCCTCATATGTCCACTAAAATGTTTTATTTCCAAATGGAGGCCAGTGTTTGTTCTTCTTTTTAGAGTTTATTTGTGAAGTTGCAAAAGTGAATGGTAGTTCATAAAGTACTTTCCTAACGATTTTGTCTATGTAAGCAAATGCTGTAGCAGTTGAGATTGTTTGGGACTAGGAAGAAATCTGGTTAATGCAATTGTAAAAAAGGATGAAGGAATCTAAATGATCTTCAATTCCCTGGCCTGTCACCTGTGGGGATTCTGTCATTGAGGCTAGACACTCAGGAAAGTGTTCTTCTCCTGTGTGTTTACACATGCATGATAATGACTTGTATTTGAAGATATTTTTAAAATATTTCATACATTTTATTTTTGTTTCCCATACAAAGTACCACAAAAAGAAAAAGCTTTCAAAAATATTTGAAATAGGACTAAAAAACCAGCAAGGTTTTTTGGTAGTTTGCTACTAATGTGTAGCAAACAAATTAGTAATACAGAACTTCTGTAATCTGCTTACCTGTAAATCTGCATACAGGCAAAAAGAAATAGGACTGTAAAAACCAAGAGTTGTGGAATTATTTTATGCAGACGTTAGATATATTTTAACTGTTTTTGCATTATATGACTTAATGAAAATCAATCAAGGTAAATAAACCCAAACTAAACAAAACCCCAAACAGAACATCATATATAGATAGAATTTTTTTATTTCTTCTATGCTCTGATAATTTTCCTGGCTGGTCTCCTTCCAAATGGTCTGTGTCCTTCTGGAACTGTTGTGCCCAGGCCTGACACTGGGCTCAATGTGAAGTGTCACCATTGCTGAGTAGACTGGAAAAAGTGTTTCACATGTCTTTCAAACAATACATACCAATTTAGTATTTTTCTTTTCCACAAGAGCAGGAGATGGTTGATTCATGTTCAGCTTGGAATTCACTGTAATTCCCAAACTCTTTTCCCACAATATGGGTTTTTTTCACCTCTCTCTTATCCATTTTATCTGTGTTATTTTACATGTAGGATCTTACATTTGTCCATTATTACAATTTTTCTTTCTTTTATCCCATTTCTCAAGTATCTCCTCCAAGTATTCACATTGGTTTCATGTGCAAATTTAAGAAGCCTTCTCTCTACTCCTTTGTCAATCAAAATTAGAAAAATTAATGATACAGACTCAGGATGAAAATTTATGACATAGTAGTTGCTGAATATAATTTTCAAAATGCAAACATAGCATTAAGGCAAACAATTTTTTTATTTTCTCACAGTTTGTTTTCCTCAGGCAGGAGAGGTCTGATTCCATTTTCACACAGCTTTCTATTTGTTTTGGATGTTTAAACTTGATTTCCTTCCTCTGGCTGTCAGTTGGCTTGAGGATCCAGGCCACAGCAGACTTTTTATGTTACTCTTTGGAAAAGTTGCCTAGCACACAGATCATCTCTTTCTCTTGTGAAAATTCGCCTTGTATCCTTGTTGCAGATCTGTCTGTGCTTCTGCTCTTTCTGTAATCAAGAGCATTGTTTCTTATTTGTGGCTTGTTCCTTGGGGATTTTGGTGTTTGCTACCAGTCTCTTTTCATGCTACATGACTTAGGTCATTAGTAAAGACCACTGATCCTTTGAAAATGCTTGTTTCTCTCACTTTTGCAATGCCCTTTCTCAGAACTGGCTGCACAGCATGAGTGGGAGACTCGTCTTGTATTGTCCCTGGAGAAATTTCCTGGAAAGCTCAGCCTCACATGAGTGCTTCAGGAGGATAATCACATGAATCATAACTTTCTGAATTCCAGAATGCCCTATATTAGTCATTTCTCTGGCATCACTCTTAACTCAAGCTGTGCTAAGATACTTTTGCATCTCTCTAACACATTCTGTGTAGCTGTTACCAATTGTAAATAGTGTAAAAGAGATTTAAAAATTATGGTTTTGCTACCAGCAAATGTGGAAGTGCTCTATTTGTCTTTATACGATCTTAACCTGATGAGATGCTTTCATGATCCATTTTTTTTTTTTTAAATAAAATACGCTTGCTTTTACAGCAAAATCTTTCTTGAAATCCTTCTAAGGTATAACTTGGATTGGACTCCTGTTCTTCTGCTTTGCTTTACGTCCCTTAACTCTCAAGGAAGGGTCTAGTTTTCCAAATCATTGTTTACTGCTTTCTATCTTTTTGAAAAAAAGGTCATTTTGGATGATCTAGTATAATCTTTTGTATCTGAGATGTCTGTTAACATCTAACTTACTTTGGAGTAAAGCATTTCACCATTGCTTTGTGACTTAAATATCTGAACCATATATTATATATTGATATAGAAACAAACACATTTTATGCTATGACAGTGTCTTCAGGTCTTTGCAGACCACTGATGGTTTCTCTCTTTCCAAGTAGAGAAGCTTCAGTCATCTTTTTCCAGTATATCTGGGTCAGCCTCAAACATTTCTTGACTGGATCTTTCATCTTTCCTCCTGACTCCTACCACAGGATTTTCATGAACTTTGAATATGGACCAAGTATCATGTAACCGTTATCCTTTCACTATCTCTGTTTCCACGTTTTTTTTGGGAAAAAAGAAGTTTTAGTTGCTTTTTTCCTTGAATTTAAATCCTGGATAAGAGAAGAGTGTGAGAAATCATCAAAATAAGTTATTGAAGGGTGTCAGTTTCTAATATATCTGCAGTAAGATACAAGTTATTCCTTTTCTTATTCTCTTACGAGCATTTTGAAAAAAATGTAGAACCAGGGTACAGTAGATATCTCTCTCATCCCTTCCTCTTGAATTCAGTAGGCCTTTATTGAGTAAATACTTCATCTGCCACATGTCTTTTTGTAACATTAGAAGCAGGTCTATTCTTTCTTCTCACAAATTTCTCTGACAAATATTATAAGTGTCTAAGAAGCAGAAATTTGACTGTAAACTCTGACCTGTAGCTCAAAGGAGACAAAGACATACTATTGTATTCATGTCTTAGAATCATCAAGGTGTGGGACATAAATTTGTGCAACTTTTGTTATGTGTTGTGAGTCTCAGGTGGAGCAAATAGTTTGAGAGCCAGTAATATGGTAATTATTTTTTTGGCACTATTAACAATCCTATACTAAGAAATTAATTTGCACAGAAATAAAATTAGTTTTAAAATGACTGAAAGGTAACTCAGATAACAAAAATGACTATTTAAGGCCTATCTGTACAAAATGATATTTCAACTCTGAAATATGATTTTCAGACTTTGAGAACTATTTTAGATTTTTTATAGCTAGGAGGAGAGAATGTGCACAGCAAAAACTGGTGTGACACAGTGAAACAGGTGGGGTTGTTAGCTTTTCTAATTAATTGAGTAGTTTAGTGTGCCTACATTTTAAAAATTTTTCAATTTTCCTCTGTGGCCTGAGCATATTCCTTGATTTGGAAAAAAGTCAGAATGGAAAACATGGAATACCAGAAGTAAATGCATGTTTCCTAAGTTCTGTCTGGTCAAACATTGTTTAGAAACCTTCCAACTTGTACGGCAATTCTACAGTCTTGATCAGATTGAATTTTTATGGACAAAGAGGTGACTTGTTTACCACATCTTAATATGCTTTACTACAATAAAACCACAAGTGTAAAAGTCATCTGGGTTTTGTAGATGTTAGGTGAAATTCTCTTCTGCCAAACAGAAGCAAAGCCACTTTTTCCACATCGTTCAAAAGTTGTCCTAATCCCTTGTTCTATATTCTCAAACATAAACAGAGGCTAATGCTCCCTTCTATATAGAGTGCAGTCCTGGAGGCACTGGGTGTGCTCTTCGCTTGCCTACCAGGGCAGTGTCTTCCAGCATGAAAGTGATGGTCAAGTAAATATCAACTTTGCAGTTATTAATTAGGTTTAGAAATTCGGTGCTAAGTTACTTGTCAGGAATTATGGTAGTCTGAGCTCAGAAAATCAGCTGAATATTTTCACTGAAATGAGTAACAGATTTCTGTTCTAGTCAGATATCTACAGGCTAAAGGGAACTGAGCAAGATGATGCAGGACTGTGCTGTTTCCTGCCTTCTGCCCTAACATTTATTCTGCTCTGGTCATTGAAGTCTGTCAAGAACACATTCCTGAAGGCCCAACTTTAAGTTCCTAATGGAAAAAAGTACTGTCCTATTTGCTTATAACATTTCTCAATAAACATATTAATTCATTGGTTTACTGCTAATTATATATAATTGTTAGTCCTGAAACTATTTTTAGTGTTACAAATATTTTATACTAAAAATGTATTTGTTGAGCTTTTGTATGCTCTTACATGTTTTTAACTTCAAGTACCTGAGTATTTCCAGGGACTATATTGGTTTATTAAAATTCAGATAATCTGTTTTTCAACAGAAACCTTAGAAAAAACATTAAACCCCAACATTTTTAATCTATTTTTAAATTATGATCTAGTGTAATTGTAGGTAATACTGCAACTTCAAAGTTAAATTTTATGCCTTTAATGTTTTGCTAATCTGTGCTGATAATTAAAAAAATTTAAAAAAGAAAATAATGGCAAGGTGACACAATGATCCTTAAAAATTAGTTGGGTTTAAACTCTGCCATTCAGACTAACAGAAAAAAAATCTGCCTCTCATACTGGATATTGTTCAGCCTGTGCAGATGCAATGAAATTAAATTGATTTTCTTTTTTCTGTTAGAATTAGGTAAACAAGTCTGTTTATATAGGCCATATTTATGCAAACTGCCCTCTGATTGTCTGCTTGGGTGCCAGAGGAGACATAGTATGAACAGAGGAAGAGCATATGTATTTTACTGGAGATTCAGTCGCCTTCTGAAGAAAGTTGGTCATTATTTGAGAGGTCAACTTAAGATAGAAGGCTGCTGGTTAGAATAGAATAAGAGGATGAAAGAATTTGGAGCTAATGAAAAATAGAAAAAAATGAGAAACAATAAGAAAATCCCATCTGTTTCTGAGTAGGGAAGTGAGAATTGCTTGGTTAGTCTGCTGTTACCTCTGTATCAAGGGAATGAAAGTAGCCAGAAGCTGGAGAAGACTTAACAGGTAAACCCAGTGATAATGGAGGATCTGACTTGCATAATTTATCAGGATAAATGAATAAATAATAAATGTTGCAGACAGCGTGTCGGACCCTTTTAAGCTTGGGCTTTCTTCCTAGAAGAGCCAGGAAAGGATACTAATAAAAACTGTTGAAATTACTGCTCTTGTGATAAAGGGACTTGAATATTTCCTAGAGTGGTAGAAGACCCCAACACTGGATAATATTCCTTCTGGGCTTGGGAGAAACAAATTAAACAAAAAATGACAAAGAAGAAAAAAAAAGAGAAAAAGCACGTGTTACCTGATAAACTCATTTGGGCCTTTGGAAAGGAATTTTGAACAATGTATGGAGTATCTAAGCCCTTCTCTTAATTCAAGGGTACAATCTGAACAGCTCTTTACATCAGCTTGAATTTCTTCAAAGCAAAGCAGTAAGGACACACTGAGCAAAAATTCTGCAACCTGTGACATTTCCTCCAAGGGAGTGCTCTCCTTCCAAAGGGAGAGGTGCATTCATTAGTTCTGAGTAACGTATTCGGACATAGAAGGGCAGTGTAATTCCAGGGACCTGTGCATATAATAGAGGAGCATCTGCAATGCTATGGAGGTCTTAATGTTATCCTAAAATAGGCATTTGGATTGTTAAGCAGTCAGGAGACTCAGGAGAAGAAAGATGAACATTCGCCTGTGAAAAGAGAATTGGAGCTTCAAGATGAGAAAAAAAAAAGTAGGTCTTTTATAATTCACAGTTGATTTTAGTTCTAAAAATAAAAACACTGCAAAATCTCGCTCTCATATGGATATCTACACTTTTTAAATATGTACTTATTCCAGAATTTCTGCTTTAGACCTGAGCAATTCATGAATACGTGCACTTTGGCAAAATACAATCATTATTTCATTCTCTTCTCACTCCATATTGCTCCTACATTAAAATATGTTAATACAGGCTTTTGAAAATGAGCTAATGTACTCTACTAGTGGTCTCTGGAGAAATATTCAAGTAACTATCAGATTCCAGCACAGATGTTACCTATTACAGTCTCCTCTAGTCTATATCCTAATCTGACTCAAACACAAATGTTTACTGGATATAATGATGAAATGATATAAATACTTTTCATTATGGTGAAAAAAATGTTGTATGTTAAGTCATTAACATGCATCAATTAACCAAAATGTTTGCTGAGAGAATGTATTTTGCTGTTTAGAATATGTGATGATAATAACACATACTGATGTCCAGATTTTCTGGAAAACCCTAAATTAATACTTTTTCAATGGTAGAAGTAAGATTTAGAGTTGTCAACTTTTAAAATTAGAGGATGTTGACATTATCTCATTATTTTCACTTGAAAGTGGGGATGCCAATGTGAATTTTTATTACGGCAACTGGGACTTCATTGAAAGAATTTTTATATCTATCTATCTATCTATCTATCTATCTATCTATCTATCTATCTATGTAAATAAATATGTGTGTGTAAACAGATAAAAACACACAAAAGCAGTGCCACATAAATCCTTCTGGTGACAATTTTTCTTGAGGATTTGTTTGAGTCTATATGTTGAAGGTACGGTGTTATTATACCTTATATCAGTCATCTAGTTCTGATCTGCATTGTGAACTATTATGTTTATAGATGTTTTCTTGCTTTGCCTATTTCAGTAGTCTTTGTGTACATATTTCTTATTAGTCATTATACTGGCCGGGTTTGTTATTTTTTCAATTTATATTTACTTGTCATTTCTGATAGATGTCCAAACCCTGTAATATGCATAAGGGAGCACTCACAGAGCAGGCAGAAAATGTAAGGAATTTTTTGGTTTGTTACATTATACTTAAAATTCCTTGATGGCCTTTTATTATTGGAAAGTTGATAGCAGAAATTTCAGGTTATAGGATGGTTGCTGTCTGAATGCCAAAAATGCAACAAGAATATTTAAATAACATAACAAACTTGCATTTTAGTAAGAACAGGTTCCATAAAATTGTGATTTTAAACATCCTTGTATGTTTGCCTCTTGAATTATGTGAAATATTCCTCAGAATTAAATCCACGAAATCCTTTTCTTTATAGTTAACCATTAAAAAGCCTGCTATGATTGATGTGATTCCTTCATACATCAGCAAAGCAAAAGAGTGCTGTGCATTTTCCTTTGGAGGCAACTGAATGTAGAGAAGTCAGCTGGGTAGATGAGTTTACACTTTTAATTAGATTGTTGCTGCTCTGTGCACACTACCCATCCCATGACTGAGGTATGTGAGATGCCTTCTGGAGGACTCAGATGAAGTTCATGTGGCCTTACCTGACCTGGATCTGTCTTCTTAGGGCAGTCTGGGAGCTGTACTCAACCCAGACCCTTTCTTAAGAATTGCTCTGGAGCTTGGCCTCATTTTTTGAATCTTAACAAATATAGCTGGGTGGAAAGCCTGGGCAGGAGCCTGAATTCAGGCGAGTGTCTGACTGACATTGTAGGTGTAGTGATATCATCTTCTTCAGAAAAGGTTATAAATACACATGAGATTCTTTTTTTCATGGATTGTCTTATGCTTTTTTGAGTCATGTGGAAGGAGGCGTTAGAGGCATTAGGAGAATTAAACACATATATCCAAAAAGTTTGGCTTGAAGAGTTTAATGTGTTCCATGTCTGTAGTGAAATTGTGCAGAATTAGAGACAGATGAACAAATTTTCTTTGAACAGGAGCTGAACCATTTACAGCGGACTGTGTAAAAACAGGGAGGAGAAGAACTAATACCTGCCAGTTCCATCTGTTAAATCTTTATAAATGCTCTCCACTGTTTCTCCCTGTAAACAATTCTGTGGACAAAGAAGTTTTTGCATAGTCGGTGATAATTCTATGCCTGGCATTTCAAAAGATGGAGCACTTCTTTTTTTGGAAATGTTTCCATTTCTTTCTGGAAAACACATATAATTTAAAAGGCAAAAAGCAGCACTACTTTACAGCACTACTACTGTAGCACTCCAGAATTCTGGCAGACCATCTGTAAGTTTTCACAAAATATAAAAAACACTGAATGTAGTAGGACATTGCAATTTCCCTTTTCCGTTGAGCAATGCACTTACTTTTCATAACCTGTATTAGCTGAGGAAATGCTTCTCATGAATGTCTGAACGATACTATTATTCTCAGTGGACCCTGGAGCCGTACCTGCCCTTAGCTGCGGTTCCACACTTCAAAAGGGACTTGAAGCAAGTTTCAATATACAGTCTTATCTTTTGGTGTGGCCATTCATCTCTTTGTGTTGAGATGAATACATTTGCTTCTGATCACAGACAATGCAGATGTTCCACAGGCAAGAAAGCAAGTAATGTTGCTGCAGAATAGGTTCTGTAGATTTAATCATAGTTTGTCTTCTAATGTATAGGGAATAGATGATTTTAAATGTGTACTTCCAGAATGACTGTGATCTGGCATTATGAAATATGTTATTTTTAACAACAAACATACATATATAGGCATATATGGGCATAAATATTTTTATATATATCATGTTTGTAGTACCATAAAAGCAATCCAGTGGCACTATTACCTCAGCATGTGCATATGTACTTATTCCTCATGCACTTCTGTTATATTCTCAAAGGTTCTTCTGAAAGGTTCTCTAAAACAGAGCAACTATACTACAATTCAGTGTAGTGCACCATTACTGTGTGTGTGTTAAGATCTCTGTGTTTGCAGTTCACCTCATGCTTCATAGTTACTGAAGGGCTACTCAGCGTTTATGTGTCCAATTAGTACACTGACAGAAAAAAATTTGTGACGTGACAGAGTATGGTTAATTATAGTCAAAGAGCAGTGTTATATTTTCAATGGTGCAAAGTATCTGTATTCTTGGATAAAGTATCCAAATGACCCCACAGAATCAAGAAATAGAATTGAATGGTTAAGCTGTGGGATGAGAAAAGGGGTTTATACACCACACAATCAGCTTGTATGAAAGGTATGGCTGACATCTGTGTCTACATCCCAGCACTGTGCAGCTGCTAGTGCACAAAATCATCAACTGGAAGTCTGCAAAATCATTAGACAACTATGCTCTGAAATCATAGAGCTGAGATACTGAACTGAATATTCTTGCTCTTCTGCAGTTATTTTGGGGCTAAGAAGGAAACTAGGTTAGAAACCTTTAAATTAAATCCAGGATTTTAAGGCAATTAATTAATTTCACAATCTGGACAGTTAAGAATCTTATCCGGTATTGTGAGACACATGGTAAAATAAAGGTAAGATGGATATTTCCAAGACAAACACAGTAGGATTTGCACAGACATGGTGCCACTTAAGCTATTTGCTAAGGTAATTTTGGACTTCTTTCGCACAGTATTTATAGGGGCTTCCTGAAAGTTTGGATGCCTGGTTGAACTGTGGAGACAAGACAGTTTGCTACACACTTGTTTGTCTCTCATCAGGTACAGGATCCCTTCTGTACCTGTTTTTCACGTGGGACTAGGATCCCCTTCACTTGAAATAGATAATTTTGATACATTGGGTTAAAATAGCAAATTTTACACAGTGCAAAACCTGTGAATGTGTGCCTCATATGGATTCTCACAAATATAACTTTCTCTTCAAGGAATACTTTAATTGTCCAAATTGTTTAGGAATCTAGACCAGCAGTTCAATATGAAGGATTAAGGCAGAGGTAAATAGAAATATACACGGGAAGGGAGTCACTCTTTTCTCCAAAGGAACTTTGCACCTCTGGTTATAAATAGCACTGTTTACTTTCAAAAAACCCCACAAAATACTGACAATGCTGTATTTCTTTCAGGTGGTGTAAGGAATGCTGAAAACATGCTTTTTACCATATTACAATTTAAATTGTATGCTTTTGATTTTCAGCTGAGATCTGCAAGAATAACTTCCCTGTCTCAAATATATTCAAGATTCTTCTTTGATCCTAATTATGATTTATCATTTCTCTGAATGGCTACTCCTCTTTTATCTTACGGGGTTTTTTGGTGTTGGTTTTTTGTTGGTTTTTTTGTTTGTTTTTTGTTTTGGTTTGGTTTTTCTTTTTAAGAGCTAATGAAAAACCAGATCATCAAATTAAGCATTTTAGTGGCAAAGATTTCACGGTGGTCTCCACTGCAATTTAAACTATCATGCTTAGTTTTGTAGTTACAGTATTTGGGAGTGATTTATGAATTTTGACTGGTTCTTAATTATTAGATGGATTTTCTTTGCTACTGTCTTATCTTATATAGGACACAACAAATAAGAAGGACAGAGCAATACCTGTAAGTTATTACAGAGTTGCTTGAAGAATTACCAAGGAAAAACCCATGTGATACAGGTATCTTACAAACTGCTGAAAAAGACATTTTCTTTTATTCAAAATAATACATGTCAGTGCAGATTGGCTTGGGAGTTTTATTCGTTAGGTTGCAAATCAGTTTCCAGCTTTGACTGCTGCCTTTATTTTCCAGCCTCTCTCCTCTGTTGTATTTTCCTTTCAGCTATTTTCAAGTTCTCTCACAGTTCTTGTCTTTCAAAACTCTCACCTGATTCCTGTCCTTGTTCATTTTCTCCTTCTTTTCTTCTCTCTGAAGCGCATTGCCGAGTCATCTGCCACCATACTGAGTTGCTACTTCAAAAAGCTGTGCTTGCTTTCTTTCTTAACCTGGCCCCACGCCATGTTCTGTGCAGAGAACAGGAGCCTGCCAGAGCACATGTATAAAAATACTTGCTGATTAAAAATGAGGGAGTGAAGTAGAAAACAGTGCTGCTCTCTGCACATGGGCCTTCCTTCATTCTACTGCATTTTGGGGGGTTTTTTTTGAAGTCTGGTTTTGTGTAATTTCTAGGACTATAGAGGAGTAAAGAGAAGATTCAGTTTAAAGTCTTTAATAAGTTTTCTATTATGCTCAAAACAATGCATAGGTATTGATGCCAGCCCTGCTTCCATCCCTGATCTAACCCCCCTGAAACTGAGGCTGGGGTCATCAAGACCCTCTGTCTTCATCCACCTCCTCTTCTTCAGCACATAAAGGTCTTTTGGATGCTTTCCAGTGCTCCAGGTCACCCTGCTTCATGTTTATGTTTCCCTCTGATATCTTCCAATCTTGTACCTTGAGAAAGAGACTAAACAGCTAGAAGATCTTAGCTGCCTGTTCTGGAGCAGGGGTAGAGATAGACGGACCTTATACTTAAGTTGCTAAATATTAACCCACTAAAAATTTACAGTGCTACATCTACTGTGTTCCTAAAATCTACAAAATATGAAAATCGAAAAATCAAAGACCCCTTTGGCATCAGTATTAAGGTGTAGGACTTGCTTGTGCTTCAATGAGTTTTGAGAATGGTCATGGTATGTTCCTGCAGCAAACTATCTGGTCAGGAGTTGGCTCTGTGTTGGCACACAGTCCTGCATTACTAGAATCTGATCTTCCTGATTTTATTGGAGGTTTTATTCTTAGTTTTGCTTGTTCCCTTATTAAAGATGAAGATTCAGTTGCTGTAATTGAATGGATAATAGTTTTGTTACTTGATGTTTGAATAATTTGGCCTTGAATAAGAAATACAGGTGACAGCATTTAGAGAAGGAGGTGATTTAATTTTGGTAGTGAAATATTGCAACTGAGAAGGAACTATAAATTAGGCATCTACAAGAATTTCCAAGAATCCTCCTTTAAAATGCAACTATTTAATGCTTTGAGTCTCCTTTGAAGGCCTCACTTCCTCCAGCTGTTCCAGGCAAACAGATTTTCTCTCTGGCAGAACCAGTTGTAATTAGGAAATTACCCAGTGCATGGAAGTCTACTTACCAGGGTAAAATGAACAAACCCCCCAACCAACCAAAATAAAAAAACACAAACACCTACACCCTCCCCGCCCCCAACAAATCCATCCTTAACCCAAAAAACCCTCCAAAAACCCACAACCCCAAAGTCAAAACCTCTGCATTTAATAATATAAAGAAAGCCAGTGAATTAATGTACATTTAGGATATAGTTTTGCAAATGTGCACAAAGGCAACTTCATGCTCCTGGGAAGCCCTGGAATAGTGTGGAACTACTGAAACGCTGAGCTTTGTAACACACTTGAGCTACTTTTTAACGTGTAAAAAAAATACATATTGTTTTACCTTGTTTAGTTATTTTTATGTTTATTGCATTGTATTTCTGTTAGAGAAATTACTTTCAAAAAGTACAAGTTTTGTATCACAGTATTGTAGGAAAATAATTTACCTTCTTGGTTCATTGTATAAGACGATAAAGGATGTAAGTGGTAAGCTTCAAAAATTTGGTTTTATGTGTAGATATTGCATTTCTTATGTATATAATTTTGTTTTGGTATTTCTATTCTTACAGCATTTGTGAGAACCGCACAAAATATAGTGTCCTAGAAAGCTAGAATTTATGTTAAAACAAAGGGAAAAAAACCAACAAAACAACGTGAAAACTCAGAGGCTCTTGGGCAATAGTCTTTAGGAACAAGTTTTAGCAACATCAATATTAAAAAGAGCAATGAGACGTTTCAGACCCAGCGCACCTCAGAGCCTGCAGGTTGGGTTGTGGCTGTGCTGCAGCACCACCTAGTGCTCCAGCAGCTGGAGGAGCTGCCCAGATTCTGCCCTTGCTGCCGCCTGGGGTGGAAATAAGTAGTCTGTCATCACACACAGAACTTTGGAGCATCAGTAGTCATTTGCAAGGTTTTAAAAATATTTTTATATATATATATATATATATTTATATATTTATATATTTTTATATATATATATATAAATGTTGATACTAATGTGCCAAATTTAGCGTAAAAAGATTTACAAAATAAAATGCTTGATCTTGTAATGGTAAAGCTGATATAGAGCCCTTAGATAAATATGTATGCATTTATGTACATGCTAATATTTATAAATATTTATACTCTTGCTCCCTTGAAACACTCATTTTTACAGTGCTCTGTAAGAGAAAAATACCAGTTTGCTAACAGGAGACAGTATTTAACTTAAGGGTGTCCTTGAAGATGGAGATACCTATAACCCCACACATTTCTGCTGGGGTATGAAATTAAAGCTTCTTCAGCTTTGCATGGGTCACTGGATAAATTTATGTTTTAGTTGGTTTTGCATACTGTTCTAAAGTTGCACGATGCCAGTTAGCATGGGCACACCCACTCTATATACTACAGACCATACAGACACAATGTGGCTTGTACTGATGTCTGAAATAAACCGGTTGCAAAATCAGTGGTAAGAGTAAGTTATTGCAGGTCAACCAATCCATGAGACCACTGCTGTTATGACCCCCTCACCCTCTCAGGCAGTTCCTGTCTGTCTTTGAAACAGTGTAGTTCTTTTGCTGTTTTGGTTACACTGCACAATTTATTTAAATCAAAATGAGCTGCTCTATTTTGCAGTAAGTGGTATTACAAAACAAGTTTTCTGGAAGAGGTGCAGACATCAATGTAACAACATCCTGAAAACGCAATATAGCCAGCATGCTAAAATTTTAGGATAAAGAATGTCCTTATGCATTAAGAAGACTAATGGATTTTGTTTAACTTCCTTTGATAAGATTATGACCATCTAAATATGTTTCTAAATAGGAACATGATAAACTCCTTTCATCCAAATGTACTCATCCTTCACTGGGAAAAAACCAACAAAAAACAAAACAAAGTGGAAAAGATGTAAGATAGGCTGACTTTGAAGTGGCTGATTATGAGAGTTGGCAAGTATCTTCAAAAGTATCTGTGCTCTGTCTTAAAAATCTCTGTGTGTGCTCTCCCTTCTTCCCTTCTATGAAGTTCTGTAAGAATTATTCACACATGGCACATACAGCTGCACACATCAAATGCTAAGAAGCAATGTGAAATATGCAACAAAATACTGTACTGATTTTGTGTGTGGGATGAATAAGTGGCTTGCAGTCCATTGAAGCAGTGATAAGACCAAGATTTTTATAAGCTCTTGTTTTCTTTCTCTTGCTTTGGAACAATATGTGCCTTCAATTAACTATGGAATAAAACTGCTAGGTCTTTTGCACAGCTTCATATCACTGCAACTCAGATGGACTGAAAGAACAGCTGAATAACTATATATGGAAAACTTATAGGTCATGAATACTGGATGTAACAGCTGTTTTCATTTTTTAAAAAATTGAATTACGTAATCCCATTGCCTAGAAATGTCTAGAATGTGACCATTAGTCACTTGGAATGGGAGAAGGAAAACTGGTTTTAACCAGTCTTTCATTTCCTATGAAAGACCATGTTTAGAGTTTTTCATTATTAAATCCATCAGAACAAAAGCTAAAACTGTCATTTGTCTAGCTATTGATTCTCTATGAAATTTCAGAAATGCAATTTAGAAAGTTTTCCTCTGCAGTAACTTTACTCAGCTTTCAGTTTTTCAGGAGATTGATGAAATGTTTTAACAGAGAAGTCTGACTCCACTTAGAGTCTTTGAATTACAATATACTTCTCTAAATATGTCAACTCATACTTTGCAATGAGGATTTTTTTAATAGAATACTAAGCTTGAACCATGTGAGTGAAGTCTGCAGCTTCATCTGTTTCCAGTGCAGTTGTTTGCTAGAATAACTAGGGAGCCAACATGTGTGCACTCCCAGCAGCTCCATTTAATTCCTTATTTTCTGAAAGAAAGAATTTGAAAATGTAGGAAGGAACAGATGAAAGCTTCAGTTTCTGCTGTGTGCAAATGGGAGATAGGTTGTGACAAAGGGGTACATAATAGGCAGTGAAAAAATGATTCTCAATGATACTCAGTTTAAATGACAGTAATGAAAATGCTGAAGGCAGTATTTACTGATGTTTCCTTTATCAAAAGGCGAGGTTAATGTCTCCTAATTCTCCTTCACTCACATAAGTGCATTCCCTCAGGTAGTTTTTATGAATATACTAAATAAATGCAAATACAGGCAGCTGGACCAGCACTTGGGACAGATTTGTTCTTAAACTTTGTTTTAATTATAGAGATATACAGACTAAAAAAACAGATGTGTTAAAATTAACCTCCTTTGCTTTCAATCTATTTGCTATTTGTAACTGAAATGTTTTCCTTTTTTGTTTATGATTACTTCATGTCATGTTTAGGAAAAAATTTAGATGAAACAATACAACTATAAGTGACTCAAGTCTTCATTAGGTTTGAACATTCCCACTTCTGCATTTAGTCTTGATTGTATCACCTGCAAGAGAATGAAAACATCCTATTCTCATATTTCCAAATCCACAAATTGAATTTTATCTTAGAAAATTGCAGAAAAACAAAATATTATGCATCCAACACTTGTCTTGATACCCACCTTGAATTATTGTGTGTAAATCCTTGATGTACTTCATGCACAGCTACACTTTTGTGAATTAGAAAATACCAACTAGAAAAGGGATCTGAATTTTGATCCCTGGCTTCACACTTGAGAATCACAGAAACATAAAGAGTTGTAAAACACTTAAAAAAACAAAAAACAACCAACAACAAAACATGCATGTTTAAATCACTTCTGCAAACTGGTTATCAAGGAGAGAAAGCCTATTCTGATTTTGAAAAGCTTTTCTGGTCAAAATTTCTTTGAAAAATTTTGTTTTAAATTAATCATTTTTTTTCCTGTGAAGATTTCTTTAACTGGAAAACTTGAAACTGGCTTAACTCATCCAGGTCTGTTTGCCATACTCATAAATGATCAGGTTGGTTTCAAATAATAACTGAATTTTTAGTCAGTAATATAAAAAATGTTGAGTTCATTGTAAAAATTATGTAAGTTGTTTGGTTGGTAAAGATTAGCTCCAGGGAAAGAGCATAGGAATTAAACCTCAAATGAAAGTATGTAATGAAAAAAGTTACAGCGGTGTTACAAGTGTGAACTTAGAAGCCTTTCATATCTTATTTCTGTCATCTTTTCCCTAAAATAACCTGCCAACCCCATCATTATTAACAAATAAATAATAACCTCCTGCACTGAGTAATTCACTGCAGAGTGTATAAGTGAACATGTGAGTGATGAAATTGATCATGGGTGTTACTTCACTGAAAGTTTGCATTTTCCCTAACCCTTCCGAAAGTGTATTTCCAGGAAAGCATAGGACTCATTAATTCATTAATTCTACCCTGAGCTGTTGTCCTTGTGGCCTTCTCTCTTTCACATCTCCAGAATAATTTCCTTAAAATGTGCCCCATTGAGTAGAGCTAGCAATAAGTATCTTGCAAAACACTTCTGATGAAACCTTCCAGCTCTGCTAAATTGTCCTCCTGCTATGCAGTGTTTGATGACTGAAGTCTGCTTGTGTATTATTCTGCTTATATTTCTTTCACTGTGTTTTTACTTAAGACCTTTATAGTTTTCCTAATTAATATGGTAGTTCATTTCTAACTCATCAGTACACTACGTGCCTTTCTCACCCAGCTTGACTCATCTGCAGCTCCCTCCTGGCCAGGGAGTGCAATCAGCAACTAAAACAATGGCGAACACTTGTAAATCACCAAGTCAAACATTGGTAAGGCAAACAACATTCTGAGATTCAACAGAAAATGGATTTCCCACTACTAGGCAGGAATGAATCAAGTTTCAAAGAGAGAACTGAGCCACTGATCCTCAGTTATTTTTTCTCAGTATTTTACAAGTTAAGTCCCCAAACAGAGGAAAGCCTTGTAGGATCATAGCATCTCAATGTATCATGACAGTGTTGCATATAAATAAAATAAAGTTTTTAATTAAACATAGAAAACCTATTTCATATTGCAAAACAGATATAAATCTACTGTATCCTACATAGATACCTGTTTAAGTACTAGTAGCTGATGAAAACTGATACTTTTCCTATGAAAGATATAATATTTTTAGTACCAGAAATATTTGAACCTGGAACTGAGCAAAATTGCAACTGAAATAATTTGAAATAATTTTGGGCAATATTTTTTAAAAAAATTTAGCCAGAGGAATTCATATAACACAGTCCAAGATGACTTCAGTAAAGCCAAGTAATGCAGTGTAGGATATAATCTTTGAGCACAGAGCAAGCAACTGTGGCCAAATCTGGAAATGCTGTTATGGCAATATTTTTCTCCCCTCTGCTCTGAAGTCAGTAGTCCTAATCTGCTTTTTGACTAAGCACTAGAATAAAACTTTTGCCATAACGGTGTTTTTACTGCCATTTTTCAATCTAATACAGTTACCCTCATTTTTTTGAGAATTCTGTTTGCTCCCTGTCCTAGTTCAGCAGGTGGGACCAGTTTATCACTGTGTGAGTGTGACCAAAGCTGTGTATTCTACACCCTCTATTCATTTCCCAAGAACTGTTAACAATGGAGCATTTGCAGCAGCTGCCCAGGGCACACCCGACCCCTCAGGCTGTGAGCTAGGTGTGAAAGACACCTGTGAGATGAGAGCTGTGATATCTCCCTTCCAGGGAGTCATTAGCACCTCCACACCCAGCCTGAGGTGTCATGTCTGCTAATGGGCCATCAATGATTCTGAATACCCTATGACTCACAGAGTGAGATCACCCATTGTGTGATTCCCTGCCCCGAGGGAGGTACTGGGCAGTCCCACTTGGACCTGAGGGATATAATCTTGGGGGTTTGGAGATTTGGGGAACCATTTGTTGGATCCAGAGGAGGACCAGAACCTTGATAGGAGGAGACCACCACTCTCAACCAGACTGCAACTGTCATCTGCACCAACAGGTTTCTCACTTCTTTTTACTTTGGACTCAGGGGGAACCATGTGGGGCTCAGCACAGGGGCTAACGAACACCATTCTGTTTGTACTCCAGGGGCCTGGGTTATACTTCTGGGTTTTGTGGGTTAAAACCAATTTATCTTTTTATCATTGCATTTATTGTAATATTTTTTTTTTATTAAACTGTTACTCTGACTTATAATCTCTTTTGTGTTGGGTTTACCTTTAAAGCAGCACACTCCCATAGTGGTCAGTCCATTTATATGTTCAGGAATGGATCTAAAATGAAAAATATATTTATTTAAATGCAGATTTTGTGATTCCCAGATTTAAAAAAGAGAATGTCCAAGCAAGAAAAGTATCTTTTTTCTTAAACTCCTTAGAGTTTTTGATTGCTGAGCCTGTGCTGTATTAGCAAGCTCATGCCAAAGTGTTAGGTCATGGTATTTCAAAAGAAATCTTCTGTTATAAAAGTATTCTTCTGAAAGAAGTAATTGTGTATCTATGGTAGTAACACTTCTGTCCTTATGTTCAGAGTTCAGCTGTATGTACGCATTTAGGTACTGTACTATTTGTGGTGACTACAATATTCTGAGTGTATCTCAGAAGTATATGAATGGTCAGTTCACTGAAAAACTCCAGCTCTTGATCTTGGGATATAACTGAAGACTTTGCCTGATGCCTAATTGTTTTTAAAATTTTTCTGTTTGGGATACCTCTAACACTCAGCTTGTTGCTGATTGTTTTAAATGCTCCCTGAAGTTTGTATGTAACTTCTGAAGCATTTAATAGTTTAAAATGAGGACAGCAGGAGTTTATGTTGCTTTCACCATTGTTTTCTCAATAATCTTAATTCTCAAAACTACCTTTTGTCTCCAGTGAATTTTACTACAATATCAGGGGAGCAGTTTCATTGTCATTTGTGATGTGTAGAAGTTAGTAAATGATTGCAGAAGTAACAACTTGTCTTGGGTTTGGGGTTTTTTTTGGCTGTTTTTGTGATTTGTGGGGGGGGGGGGGGGGGGGGGGGG
>JAWWEV010000167.1:37013480-37114801 GCA_035583235.1 Hafferia zeledoni
CCCCCGCCCTTGATTTACTGTCCTTTAAACAAATATCTCTCATTCATTTATTAGTGTTTCTGATAGTGGTGCTTTCGGAAAAGCTTCTCTTGGGTGGGTGTGCACACACATGAGCTGGCTGAGCATTCTAACTCTGACCTGGGGCAGCCAGAGGAGCTGTTTGTCATGGCTCTATATGTGAGGTTAGATCTGCCACTATTGGAAGTATGAGAATGGGTGGGAACAAGAAAGCTGAGCCATGAATAAAAAAGAAACAAGAAGGGGGCGGGGAGCAGGGGAAGGAATGAGAATGAACAGCAAATGAGGGTGTGGAGGTATGACTGAGCCTTTTGACATGACTTAGAAATAGTAAGACAGCCAGAGAATTCCAAAGGAATCCAGGGCAAACAACGGTTACCAAAGGCCTGTACAGAAGAGGGAGCCCTTTTCAAGAGAACCAAGGAGAAATGAAAAGGTATTGTTATAGAATCCAGCTATAATAAGTTCAAGAAGTATGTAAGTGATTTTATCTTCCCATTCAGAATGTAGTAGTTAATTATTACAAGTGTGAACATTACAGAAGTAGTAATCTCTGTTTTCTAAGCAATGAATCTCTCCATTGGGGAAGTCATAACTTCCTATTAATACATTTGTTCCGAGCATATGATCTACCAAGTCCTAAAATAAGTTCTAAGCTTCCTAATATTAACCAAATAGATATTTCCATTCTATTCAAGGCTTAAAAACAAATATTGAAGTAAATTGGGGGTCAGATATTTACTTTTGTGCTGTGAATTAGAGGGTCTTGTCTCCAAGATCAGCTTTAGAGGGTTACCAAGTGACTGATATGATACTGGATTCCTTCCTGTCATAATGCCATAAACATTCTGCTGGAACTTAGGTCAGTGCTTAAAATAACCTTGCTAATTGCAAGTCTCCAAGTGTCGGCTGAAATTTCAGTGAGCTGCCACACAGCAGATTGAATGTTGAGAAATCACTACTGTAGCTCGGAACGTGCAGGGGAAGAGCAGACAGGCCTAAACTTGAGCTGCACAATAACACAGGTAGAGGCAGCAGACCATTTGCTGTATTTCATGTAAAACAAAAGCTGTTGACTCTGTGCTGAAGGTGGATTTGGTTACAGATCATCTATAGCTTACTTGTCTGTCTTTTAAACAGACACATATTTTTTGAATTGCTGGTTGTGTGTAACTCCTTTAGCTGAGGAAAAGAAATGAGACAGCCTATTTTTTTGCCAAGCTGATACCTGGAAACTCCCCTTCTGGTATAAATGAGGTAAGATACCATTAAGCTGAAATATTTTACAAAATTTTACAAAAAAGTCTAAAGCAATAGATTACCAGTTTTAATTTTTTGGGGTTTTTTTAATCAATGAAAGTGTTTTTTAAAGATCATCCGCTTTTCAAATTCTTTACAAGTATTGTATGACCTACATGTGTTTGGTTTGAAATAATACATTGCATTTCTTGTGCACTGTAAATCTTATTGGCAAAACCGACAGATTTTTTTTCCCTGTGGATGTAGATTTCTATACACTGAGAAAAGATTCTTCAGTCTCTTTCACTTGCTGTTCTCCATACTGTAAAGTTTCTGCAATCACAGTCAGGCTTAAACAATTAAAAGCTTTCACTTCTGAAGGTAAAAAAGATGTTTGTCATGTGCAAAGCTCTTGGTCCCATATTTTGATGCAGAGATTATAGCTTTTTTTGTGTGTGTGTGTCGACGTGAAACTTAATGCTCGGTTGTCTCTATTCTCTGAAACATTACTCAGCTAACTTTTTATAGGTCACAGTATAATTAGAAATAAACACTGTAAGTTTATAATTGCATTACTTTGGCTACTACTTCGACCTATATTGTGAAGAGATGCGTTTAGTAAAGGCTTAGAAAACCAACAGACTGAAAATTATGTAAGTAATAGAAAACAGGGAACTTCATCAATATATGTGGCTTTTACTATTTTTATTAGAAACAATAAATTCTGTAGTTTTTCATAAGGAAACTGAATGTCATGAACAATCTGATGCTTATCACAGTTGCATGAATTTCGCAGATCATTTAAAAAGTATTCTGATAGTTGTACGCTTTCCAGAGGCCTTTTGTGTTAAATTTCCTCTCAGCTCACAAAACTGTTTGCGTACCATATCCTAAGGAATATGCTCAGACTGCTCAAAAGCATTTATTCTCTCTAAAATTATTCATTCTTTTGAAATTGTATCTACAGGAAAAGTTCAGGAATTTTTTGGTTAGCTAGGACTGTTTTCTTCAAAGATTTGCATTGGTTGAAGATGGTAAAACCTTCTGACTTCCTGAAGCAAAAGTTGGCACTGGATAGAGAGTTGTTGACTAATGTATAGTCTCTACAAAGTGCCAGAAGAAAGGGAAATGAGCTATAGATTATGACAGCAGTTACATCTGCTATTTGGATAGGAATTTTTTATTGACTCTTAAAAGGTTTTTCCTTTTGCTGTTCAGCTGCCCATGCGTCAGTGGCCAATTGCTCTTGTTTAGACTTTGCTGGCTAAACAAGTTAGAACCTTCATCTCTATAATGACAATTATTACTGTATTCTATTCCAAAGTGCTATTTGTGAAAGTTTCACTTAAGGCTCAGAAACAAGGAGTGGAAAATTCTGCTGCAGCTGTATGGGCTTAGCACTTGACTAAGTGCAGTAGGTGCTTATTGTTGCTCCATTTCATATCCTTTTCTAAGTGCTGCTGCAGATATTGAAATGTATCAGTAAAGCAGGATTCTGAACTAACTTTGTTCCATATAAGAACTACTAGAGAGGTGTTTTTGCCTTTCTGTATGTATGTCTATATTACCATTTTAGTTTGGTTTGGGAGTCTGATTTTGAAGTGAATCTGCTATTTAACCCCATTAAGCACCCTTGGGTTCATGCTGGAGGGCAGTCTTCCTGTGTGCAAACACCTTGCAATTTCCCACAGTTTTTGCCATGTAGAGGTTTCTTTTTAAAATTTGCTTTCTCAATCCCTTTGTCTCTACTTATGTTTAATTTGTTGTCTCATCTGTAGTGATATTTTCATTTGCCTCTCATCTGATTTGATAGCTTCTTGTGTAAAAAAGTTTTGCATTTTATGTTTATATGATTGGCTTGAATAAGTTAAAGATACTTAGCTGATAAAGTATTGCCTTTCCCATATCTATTACCTGTGCTGGTGAGTGAAGAAACTTTCTCAGGAATTAATATTTTTCCTGGTTTACTTTGTTTTTGCAGTATGCTTACCTCAGACACAAAATCAGACAGTGTAGAGTCAAGTTCAATTCTGACTATTACCTGAATTTCATTTTGAGTCTGCAAAACAGAATTTTCATAAGTTGGAAACATCTTCAGGAGAAATTTTTGAATTGTTTTGATGCTCCTGATCCCACATGAAATTGAAAAAGACATAATGAAATATAAACACTAATAGTAAATTTTAGAAATCTTTGACACTGTGAGATTCAAAGGAAGTTATGGATAATGTTTTGAGAAATGGTCATTACAACAAGCAATTCTGTCATCCTTTGTGTTCATGCATCAATCTCAGAGTGTGATAATTCTTTATTTATTATGAACCATGCCCTCCTTCAGCCCCTTGAGCTAAACAGTTGGTATGGGGTGTAGTATGTCTTCTTGATGGAAGTTAATTTATAGTAATGGCTGAGTCACAATGTTCTATATAACATATTAGTACTTGATTAATGTATTTTTGGAGGGCAGGATATTGAGTTATAGGCAGTGGTAGAATTTTAGGAGAATGGATGTAGAGAAGATAGATAAATATATAAATCTATTACGTTTGACAGACTTGCCATTATCAATACTATTTCAAAATTCCCTTTGGCTCAGTGTGACACAGTTTCTTACAAAATTCTTGATGAAGTGCTGAAAAACTCTCTGTGAAAAAGCCCTTGATATTTAATAGTTGTAAGAGAAATAAACACCTGTACTCCTCACATTTTACTCAAACTTGCCAAGATTGGCTGATGTCCGACTGTGGCTTGTCAAGAAGGGAAAACAATTTTTGCTTTTTCTACAGCTTAATGAATTTCTTGTTTTGGTAGAAGATGATCTGCATAGAAATATATTGCAGTTTTGAAATGTGTTGAAAATACAGAAAGTACAGAAGCCCCTAAGAATGTAGGGTTTTGGGGTGTATGCAGGGGGAGGGGTGTTTCTTGTTCGCAGTCCCAGGCTAGACATCATAGTTTTGTGGTCAGGGCTGCTGCAAGGGTTGCTCTTTACAAGATTCTTGTACAGTAGCACTGTCTTTAACCTACCAGAGTTAGTCCCTCATTTTTATATTACCTGTGCAGTAGATGGAGAGAGTCCATCTGCCTCAGCCAGACAGGGTGAGTCAGGCTTTGGCAGTGCTGCGAGCTCCTGTGTGGTACCATGAGAGTAGAGTTACTGTATTTCCAGACTCACATCCAGTCCAGCAGCAGGACAGCCTCTCTATCACAGAGGAAACTTGTGACCAGGCTGGGTCTCTGCAGACCCAGCTCCAGCATTCCAGCAAGAATATGGAAATATGAACACTTGCGATTTATGTGCTGCTTACTTTCCCTTCTTCCCCATCTATACTTCAGAATGCCACAATGCAAGGACACAATGCCATTTTTCATGAATCATTATTTGAGGAAAATCAAGATTTGACTTTGTGTAGATCTGGGATTCAATTACAGGCAAAATTGATGATGACTGATTTTGCAGGAAATATAAATATTTACTAGTGAATAAAATGCACAAATATGCATTTGAAGCTTGAAGCCACTTAGTTTCATTAACTACTGTACAGACAAATTCAGCTATTGAATTTCAAAGGGTTGCTTTACAAGCCCAGGCATGGCAACAACCTTTCTCTTTCTCCTTGAGCTGCACAGTGGTTAAGAGTTACACTCATCGCTGAAAGCTACAGTCTAGACAAAAATAATTTATCTGTTTAGCTAGAAAATAAAACAACATCTAAAGAAATACTGTCCGTTCAGAGATACAACTGTTCCCTGTCAGCATAAGAAACAATTTATCTCAAGATCATGCTGTCTTGCTTTCTTAAAGATATAAATGATATTGACTATGAAGTGCTTTATAAATCTAGAATCTTATTCCGGTTAGAACGTGTAATAAATATATTTGCCTATATATACACACATATGTGTCTATAAGAGTGAATAAATATTTAGATAAACACTGCTCATTTTCTCCTTCTTTCAAGGCACTTCAGTTCTACTGTAGTACACAAGTACTCTCTCAAGCAGCATCAACATCTTAACAGCCATTAAATCTGTCAGTGCTTTATCCTGGAAAGTTCTCTTGTGAAGCTACAGATTGGCACTATTAACATTATCCTAGTACAGCACAAGCCATCTTCTCAGAACTGCCACACTGGAATATGCCTTGTATGAATATGCTATTGGAATATGCTCTACAGTGTTGTAATATGTTTCTAAATTACAAATACAGTGTATTTGGGGAATTCTAACTACAATATTATGTATAATTTTAAAATTAAATATTTAGATCCACTTATAGTATGAAAATGCTGGTGTCGGGCATGCTCAATCTTACAAGCAGCCAGAACAAGGATCTATTATTAGTGACAGTGAATTTTATGTTCCTTAAAGGCAAATTGATTATAAAGAAGTACTTTATTGTGTCTACTAGGTATGGCAATTTTGCTAGCTTATGTTAGAAGTATTTCTGATCAATATACTGCAAATATGGTACAAAATATAAGTTTTAAATAATTTCTATTTATACAGCATCCTTTTTAAATCTGAATTGAAAATTCAAAGATACTTTTGGACATGATTTTGTTTGAAAGGGAGATACGATACACAAACTTATAAATATACATCTGTATTAACATTATACACCTGTGGGATGACAGTGAGATTTGGAAATAATCAGATAGTACAAACTACTAGTTACAATATATTAATTGTTTTTGTACATGAAATTCCAGGTAAATATGTGGTTTGAATGCTTCAGATGGTTTTGAATACTGTGCCAGTCCAGGTTTCCAATTTAATGCCCATTATGTTCCTTTCCAAAAAAGCCTGCCCAAACCCCTACCATATTCTTCCTTTTGTCAATGTAAATTAGGGGTTTTCTTGTTTAGTTTAATCTTTATTGCATTTGAAGCCAAACCCCATGGGAACATTCTCTGGGACCTATGTTGTACATATCAGAATGTAATGAGGAACAATTTTTAACATATTGCCTGATAAGGAATCATAATAATCATAATCATCAGGAACTCTAGTTACAGGATAAGGAAGAATGGCTTCAAACTGAAAGAGAGTAGGTTTAGAGTAGATATTAGGAAGAAATCCTGTCTGTCAGGGAGGTGAGGCCCTGGCACAGGCTGCCCAAAGAAGCTGTGGATGCCCCATCCCTGGAGGTGCTCAAGGCCAGGCTGGATGGGGCTCTGAGTAACCTGGTCTAGTGGAAGGTGCCTCTGGCTATGGTGGGGGATGTGGGTGGAACCAAGTGATCTCTAAGGTGCCTTCCAACCCAAACCACTCTATGATTCTATAATAAGGGGTTTGATTTTCTGCTTGAAGAGCTCTTTTTATAAGGAAATAAAGACATTTCATGTGCACTTTCAGAAGTGAAATTAGGATAAAAGTCTTGTACATTTTAGATGTCTTTAAGATTCAATATTCAAAATTTTTATTCTCTTCCTAAGATTTGTTCCTTTATTTCTTCATTTAGTTAAGTCTCTATGTAAAAAAAACTTTCTGTCAGTCTTTCAAGTTGTTATTCCTTGATGTAAGAAACTTTGAGGTTTTTTATTTGGGTTTTTTTGGTGAGTTTTGTTTTTATTTATTTTTTATTTTAATTTTTTTTCATATCACATTTTAATATGGTCTTACCCTGACTCTTACAACACAATAAGGAATATCCATGATGGAACAAGCCTCCTGGTATGATGGGTAGGTGGCAGCTTTTTCAGACTACAGGAAATGCCTCCACATGCTCTAAGTGCTTTGTAACTGTTACTAACTCACTGGAGGATCTACAAGGGCTTTCCAGCTGGCTTGAACATTTGTCTTTTGGCAGAGAGGGCAGGAAGGTCACAAACAGCAAGCAGCATGCAAGGTAGACTATAAGGTTTCTATTTCATGTTTCTAAATGAAGCAAAAAAATCCCAGTTAACCCCATAAGGTTTCATTGATTAAATGTTAGCTTTCAGTCTCTTCCAACCTAAACGATTTTATGATTCCATGATTCATTGAACAAGATAAAAGGGCAACAGTTCTGATGAAGTGAAGTCTGGTAATAAAGAACAAGAGAATTTGCGTCCTTTTTGCTGTCCTAAACAATGACTGATGGAAAATAACTTCATGTCACAGTAGCTCTTGGAGGCGTAGCTGCACTGATATAAACAGCCACTTATCTTGAAAACTTCTTATCCTGCTATCAATTTTTGTTGTAGAAGACCTGGCAGAGATGGTAGTTCTTCACTTCTGACCCTTCATATCTCATCTGAGATGAGAGTAGAGTCTCACCATCCTTAAATAAATTCTGTTACAGTCACTAAGCTTCAGTCAAAGAGAGAGAATGAGGTTAGCATTTCTTGGCTTGAGCAAGTCAAAACATTTGGATGAAAATTCTTCTGTTATGTTCCACATGTCTATGCAGAAGACTTGAATTTTTCTCCTGTTTGAAGTTACTCTTATTTATTTGTTTGTTTGTTTATTTTGACATCTTACATTTGAGTAGCTCATTGCTACCCAAAATACTTAGTGATATTTATGTAGGGATACATTGTTTTGTTATTTCAAACTTCAGTAATGAGACTTTTTCTCCTAGAAATTTTTCTTTCACCTAAACTCTTGTCTTTAGGACCAGCTGTTCAATACCAAATACCCTAATTAAATCTACTGAATTTCATAAAAACAAGAGTCTTTCTGGTGAAGTCTATAAACTGAAAAATCTTTTAAAATACGTGCACCTATTATCTTGTAGGAACAACAAAAAGATATTGGCTTACCTGAAAATAGAGCTCAGATAATGAAGACCCTATGGCCCTGCAGAAGGCTTAAGGAATTCTTGAAAAATTCTTATTCTATGTCAAGAATAATTCCAAGTCTTCAAACAAAAAATGACAACAGAACAAGAATAACATTTCAAAGCTGAAATGTTAGAATAATTGTTTATCTGCACAGACCTTTGAAAATTCATTGTTTTCCAAAGGATAAACATTTTTGCTGGAAAATTACTCAACTATTGAGTTCTGCTAGTTATTTTATATTGTGGATCAAATTATGAAAGTTCTGACCAAACAGGAGTGGTATTCTTTATGATTCTTCATATAGCTAACATGATTATCACATTAAATTTTTTTAAGTCTTGTGTGAAATGATAGTAGGGATTTCTCATAGGCAGTTAATTATTCTCTACATTGAGGTCAAAAATTGCCTAGTCCTGGCCAGACTACCAAGACCTGGCTGGTTTAGCTACAGCAGAGTCTGTGTGTTCACTGTGAGCAAAATTTACTTCTACTTGCATCCTCAATTTTCATTTGCATGTGGTAATTTGAAATTGTTTGAAATGCCATCCATCCTGCATGAAGAGCTGTTCTAGGAGTACCTGTGCAATGTTGTTTTCCAGACTGTAGGAAAAAATGAGACTTCAGTTAGCACAAATATGGCATTTTCTATCAAGTTTTAATTTGTTTAAAATTTGCAAAGTTAGGCCTTGATAAAAATCAGTTTGCTTTAACATGCTTTAAAAGTAAGATAAATGAAAATTTGTTCTGTTATGCATGGGAGAAATGTTGTAAAGTGACAACTTTAATAGGCAAAGTCTCTGAACATTGAGCTTGGAACATATGACAATATATTTCTAATTTTGAAGGTGTCAGAGGGTTTTTAAATTGTAGCTTTAGGCACATTGCACAGTGGAACCAGTGGAAGTTCAGGAATTTGAAAACAACACTTAGTTGCAGATGTCACATCACTTCCCACAACAACTTAGTTGCCATATTCACTTTGATATTCACATATTCACTTTTCATTTTTGTCTCTGACACAAATGCAATCCATGTATCAATTTTGCTGATGTCAGGAATATCCCAGAACTGGCTGGCCCCGATTTGTTTACACAAGAGTCTTTCCATACAGTTCCGAGATGCCTCATTTTAATGCCATAACTTCTGTGGCTCTCAAGTTCCTTTCCAGGCCTTACAGTGGCTTTGTGTATCAGCTCTCTGAAGCTTACTGGGTGAACTAAATCATTCTTTGTTTGTAAGAATCTGGCCTGCAGTGAATGCTGTGTTCAGAAAGTCTTTTTACGTTAAAACACTGATTAAATTTAATAGGGGAAATAAACATTTGAAAGCAGTTTGTCTTCCCTGCAGCCACTCCCTCCTGCAGAAAAGGTGCAGGCTGGCGCAGGTTTGTGAGGCACTGCAGCTGGTCCTGGCAGTGTGCTGGAATGACTCCAGCAGCAACTGTCCTGTTTCTGGACAAACGGGACCCTTTGCATGTTCCCAGGCTGTTTGATCCTTTGGCCCCAACAATGGCCCACATGGCAAAACAAATGCAAGTTGCTGGAATCCCGGGACAGGAGTTTCACCATTAACATTTCAGTCATTTTTCCTCAGCCTGAAGGGCTTAGCATGTGATACCGTATCTTCTTCCTTTCTTCTTGCTCATGTTCCTTGCAGATTGATAGTCAACTGATATACAACAAACATCCCAATAAAACACATCACCTAAACAAGTAATAAATTATTACAAAGCAGCTCTGTGTTTGCTACAATCCCAGACAAACCATTACTTTTTTAGCAGCTCTGTCAAAGAACTGATGATTTGACATTTATTTCACATTATTTTTAAGTACAGGAATATAAGAATGTAACTCGCTGATTCCTGAGGTAACAACACAAATATCTACTTAGAGTTCACCAGACTCAATATTTATTTTCAAAACTTTTTTGAGAATTTGCAATAGCACTGTTTGTACAACAGAAAGTGCATCATCTTGGATCCACTTTACTGGAATTATACAATGATTAAAATGTCATTCACTTAAAATAACAAGAGCGAGTTAATCAAAATAAAAACCAAGCTGGGAAAGAATAATGATGGTCCACCAGGAAAATTTACTGTCAGTAGCATGTGTTTTATGATGAGGGAAGGGTGGAGAAGCTTACTGCAAGGAACAACGTGATTCCAAGCTGTCAGTGTCAGCAGCAGGCAGGGCCAGTGATTTCAGGACCCTTCTGGTAGCTGCTTTCCTGCTGCACTTTGCACTCTTCACCCAGTAAAATATATTCATTTCCCCTGGTCATGAGTGTCACAGCCACACCAGCTGCAGTACTTTAGGACTGCAGTCACTTTCTGACCAACTTGTCATTCGCAGTCAGTCCAGGCCCTTCCATGGCAGGTCATTTTGCCTAGTCAAATTCCAGATTTTTTCGTGTATGGTTATTTTGTTTGATATGGTTGTTCACTTAAAAATAGCCACAAAAAAGTGTGTACAGCATTTGCTGTTAAGGTTTTACCAATAAGTAAAAATAGAAGAGAACAATTTTATCACTATAACTTTATTTGGATGTACAGCAGATAGGTATGAAAAAAATGTGGAACTATTTCTCTTTAAGTCAGAATGCATTTTAAAGGAAAAATACCTTTCTGAAAGGTGCAAATCTTTATTTGTTCAGCAATAAAAACCTCTCTTTTTTTGCTTTTTATAAATGCATAAGCGTTAAAGGGCAGTGCAGAGAGTTTAATTTGTAATTTTCAAGTACATTTAAAATAATGAATCTGAAAGTTCTTTGTAATGCTTTCTATATTTTTTCTAAACCGAAGAACTTGTACATTCTCATTGGAATATTTGTCTTCTGAGGAACTAAAATGCACTTAAAAGGAAAGATCAAATAGATGTTTTCTTCAGTCGTAGATTATATTTGCATGTACAGTAGCCATAAGACTCAATGGCAATCAGTTTTTCCTGCAAGATCAAAGAGTAGAAATCTCCAGTATAGCTCCTCTGTCACTGATACTAACTCTAAAGTAGCACACTGCAATCCAATATCAATTTCTTGAAGAACAGAGTGAAAATATTTGTAAAAGTCAACATCAACACTGTTTTCATTGACTCTTGAGGGTTTATTTATCCGCTTTTTCTTCATCTACTGCAGTGTTTGCAGGTCAGGGTATTTTAGTTGACGTGGAGGGCTATGAGCAGGCTGATGGATTCAGCAGCTGCAAATTACAGGATCAGCTGTCTGGAAGACTGAGTGAAGTGGGCAGTTGGCAGCCAAATGGGTACAACCCCTGTAGCCTAAGAAATTCTACAGTCAATGCTACAGGGAAACCCATGAGAGGATGACAAAACCTTTACCATAACACCATTATGAAACTGTGTAAAAATAAAAATGTCTAGCAGATGTGTGAGATTAATGACTATAAATAGTTGTTCTGAAAATCGTGCTTTCTAAAATTCAAGTTATAATATCTTCTAATATGAAACTATATAGTGGTAAATTAGGGAAGATTTTCCACACTTATATGGATCGGCTTTATACTACTGCCATTCACCTGGAACTATGCATACTTAGAAATAGATGTCAATAGATAAATACTGTTTTCTTATTACTTAAAAGCGCTTTGTTTATTTTCTCTACCTGCCACTTCTGGGAACAGCAATTGACACTCATGACGGCATTTAGGTACTATCTTGTGGTAACTGCTGTTCTTTATTTATAAATTCAAAGTGTAAAAAGGACACATGACATTCATTTTTACAGAAAATTATTAAATTCTCAGCTGTGCCAGATGTAATTACTTAATTTGCTTAATTATATATCAATCTAGATGTCAGGTACTCTAATAAGAAAAAGTTGTACTAGATAATGACAACTGGATTTGATATTATATTGTGTTCTCTCAATATGCTGTTTTGTGCCTGGCAAGTGTAGAGAAAAGATGCCAGTAAATATGATGCAGCTTTATTAATGCCATTCTGCTGACGACTAATCAGCATTAACTTATATGGCAAAAGTTATAATTACTTCATAATTTTGTTCTCTTGCAGGCTAGTTTTAGCCTTTGCACAGCTTTTTGTCTGTCCTTTGCACAGCTGTCCCCTTCACATCATCATATGACAGTTAAAAGAAGGGAGATATCAATAGGGGCCTAAATTGTTTTTTTACAAACTTTATGTAAGATAGACTTCCTGCAAACAAATCTAACTCATGTTATCCGGGAACCTGACCTGTGGTGAAATGAAATCCAATTCTTTTGACAACGGCTCAGGTGAAATAGAAGTCACCCACTAAAAGATTGATATGTGATGCAGGAATGTTAACCTATGACTCCTCAGATTTTTTTTTTTAAGAAATACCCAACAGACTGATATGACTGTGTGCCTTGCATGTGAAGTCTGAGATGTTGGGAACTGCTGCTCAGGTACTGGCTGTCACATCAGCAGCCTGTTCAGTAAGAGAGTTGCACTGACACCACCATGCTTTACACACACAGTGATTCCAGCCTACTCTTGTCTGTCCGCAGACTTAAGAATGCGTGTGCAGGTGGACTGCATAGCATATAGCAAATATTGAACTGGACATACTGAACTTGTGCATGCACTGGCGACAATTGTTCAGGGCTTCTGGATGTTGAATAGCTGAAGATATTAACTGGGGAGTTAAATCACTTCAAATCTATGTCTGACCCTGTTGCAAATTAATCAGATATCTGGAGTGGTGCCATCAGATTTTTGTCTTACAGGAAAAGAACTCAAAAATTCCCAAACCAACAGCCCTAAAAATCATATCTGGTCAACATGGTTATCAGAAGAGAGAAAAATCCTTTCCATTCTCTCATAAACGTGAAGACTAGACTATAGTGACAGGTCAAAGCTGTACTATTTCCAGGCCAGAAGGGAGAGAGAGCTGATGATAAAGTCAGAAAATGGAGCTCAGATTTTATATATTATGAAAAGGTATGGAAGGACTCGAGTTACTTCCCGGCTCATTCAACCACTCAGAAAATATCTTCCTCTCTTTTGGCCACCCATTCTGTTTATAACTGAAATCCTTTAAGAGCTCGTACTTTGTCTTTTACTAAGACGGTCATCTTATTCTTTGTGTTTTCAACCACTCTGAGAATTCTTATGGCAGTTGAATTCAGCATGTACCTGTGTGTGTGAAGCTGGAAAATGCTGAAAACTTGGTTTGCAGTTTGACACATAAATAGCCTAAATGAAGGTAATTAAGTATTTTTCTATGGATTGTGTCTAATTTACAAATTACAGTTATGGGGCAACAATCTATTTTTTAATCCCTGGAATTAAAATTAAACTGCATTATGGCCAAGAGGAAAAAGGCATTAACAATCTTGGAGAACTGAACGCAAATTCAGTCAAACTAATTTATTAGAAATATTCTTTAAAACGTTCAAAACTGCTCTTTTCAGTCAATATCAGTTTTAGTGGGATAAATGGATAATAATAACTAAATGGACAATGATAACTTTTTCTAAAGCTTGGAAAATATTTTGCTGACAGTTTTAGCTTTCTCTGTGTGTCTGGAGAATTAGGTGAGCATTCTCATCTGGTAACTAGAGTGTCCATTTGCTCATTTGGGAGTGTGTGGATGCCTGAAGCCCTGAGCACTTGCAGCCCTACGTGCTGGCAGGTGAGGCTGAGTGTGTGTTGTACTTGCACATGTAGATGCTGGTTGTTACAGCAAGGGGACTGAGGATGGAGGGGAAGAGATATTGCCTTTCTCTCATGGCAGCCCCAGTGCTCTGCTCATTGAAACGCCAAACTTTTGTGCTCCTGCAGGGGGCTTGATGTAACTGTCAGTGCTTTATTTTTAATAATGGGTAACTACCAATTGCACTCAACAATAATAGCTGGTATTGTGCTATCTGTTGGACAAAAATATTTAATATTATCTAATAGTTATCTAATTCAATATTATCTAGAGATTTGACTTTGGTTTAATTTGTTACATACTCAATAATTTGTCTTTACTTTCAGACTGAAGATGCCAATTCTGAACTGATAGAAATTACTGTATTATTCATGTATAAATAATCAGGTTTACTGATTTTCCTGTTATGCTACTGCTGTACAAAACCACAAGAGTATCATCAGAGACTGTTTCATTATAATGAAGTTTCATTATTCACTGTAATAAGGCTTCATTTTAACTGCCTGATAGAATTGTTTCAATAGCGAATTTGAAAGGAATTGAAATTATTGGTTTTCTCTCTTGTATTGATGTATACAAAAAGGACATTGCTGAAGGTTTGAGTTAGATTTGTGCATTTTTAAGAAATGTATCTTGGATTTAAATATGCTATTAAGTCACCTTTAAATATATGTCACAGATGTATGGAAAAAATTTCTAGGATCCAGTGCTAATTTTTTTCAAGGTTCACGTTTCCTTATGTGTTTATAACAGGCTTTTTACACATAGTTTTCAAGCAGAATTTTTACAAAGCACTGGTTTGTCCCATAGCATACGCTTAAATATTCTTTAGTATTGTGACTTGTCCTTTCACAAAGAAAATTAAGAGTAGGTTGACATTATTTTACTTTGTATGCAGTACAGTTTAGTAATCTGTAACATTAACTGTTAAATTTGGAGGATGCCATCCCATCAAAACCCTAGTTTTATATTCCGGTAACTTTTTTCTTTTCTCCTTTCTTAACACAACTGTTCACACTTCCCTTTTTTCCCTCTTTCTCCTTTTCCACCCATCTTCTTCTGTTCAGTGTTGAGCCCAGAACAAGACTATGCAAAAATTATTGCCCTCTCACCACCGCAGTCAGCAATGGGTTGCAGAAATAATTTATTCACACTAAATTAATCCCAGACTTTTATGCTACTTGGTTATAGAGGCAAGATTAAAAGTTAAATTCTGTCTGAATGAATTTTACTGAGATTGGCACAGACCAGATTCTTTGCGTTTTAACTGATCTATGTGTGTGTGGAGCAGAGAGGCAGACAGTCCATGGCAATCTTACCACTTTCATTCCTGTTGCTGTCTTCTAGAATGTCACATCGTGGTGTTAGTTTTCTGCTTCTGATTCATGTGATCTTGTTGTGCCATCCTCCTTTATTGTATGCTATCTCTGCACTTACTGAGCAGTATTGAGAACAGGACAGCTGCTGGTTCAGTTGCTGTAGCATTGCCAAGAAGTAAAAAAAAAAAAAAAAAGAACCCTGGATGTATTAATTACAGTTATCTTTCCTCTATGAAATAATCTAGCCAGCATTTAATTAAAAGTACATGAAAATTAGAGCTCATTCATGAAAGGACCATGCCTGTAGCTAAGTATCTACTTTATTTTTCCATTACAGGATATATGTGAAGATATATCTGATCACGTTGAACAAATTCATGCTCTGCTAGAGACTGAGTTTTCCCTGAAGCTTCTGTCTTATTCTGTCAATGTGATAGTCGATATCCACACAGTACAACTGCTCTGGCACCAGCTACGTGTCTCTGTTCTGGTTCTGAGAGAGCGTATTCTCCAGGGACTACAAGATGCCAATGGAAACTACACCAGGCAGACAGATATTCTGCAAGCATTTTCTGAAGAGACTAAGGAGGTATAGTAACTAAAACAAATTTTGAGAATTTCATCTGTATTTTAAGCAGCTCATCCCTGTTGCACATTGAAAATTGCTAGGCTGACAATTTTAAGGATGACTTACTTGTCTTCTAGGTATTTTGCTATTTTTTTTTTTAAATGTCTTTGACTGGTATCTGTTCTTGTGGAACCAAATTAGTGCAAATTAAGGTCAGCTTTCAGAAATGTCGTGCTAGAGGCTAGCAAAGTTTTCTCCTGATTGAATTATTTTTTAGAAAGGATTTGAAACACAAAGTTACATCTGCTCCAAAGTTGTTGGTCTGGTCACTTGTGTATTTAAGGTTTATAACCTATTCAAAAGTCAATTTGTATGTGCAATGATTTCTTCAGTGTAAAGTTTAGACTTTTCCCTTCTTGCATACACAAAACTGAATCTTACATAATGTTTCCCAAAACTTTTCAGACTAGATCAGCATTGCTTTATAAGCAAGAGGACGGGCTTTGAGTGGTAATTCTGCAGTCTGCCTTTAAACAGTCGCACTGGAAGTCTGAGAAAGAATGATGCATTAATCATACATTCTTTAACAGTATGTTAAATTCACACACATGTAAATGGTTGGTAAATCTGGGTTAATTTAACTAAAATGCCTTTTCCTTTGAATTTATCATTACTAAATTAACTTAGTTAGAGAGACACTGCTGGCCTGATTTTTTAAACTTCAAGAAGATTCACATTTTTAATAGGGTAGTTAATGGTTGATAGCATGTAGAAGATTTTTCATTCGATGAAAGTCCTAAGATTAAGATGAAATGCTTTTGTCAGGATTAGATGCATTTGCAGAAAGAGACCTCTAGATCAGTGCTGTCAATTCTGCAACCTGTGTTTCAGAGGAAGTCAGAAGTGCCCTAAACATGTTCTGAATTTCTTATCACTCAAGTTTAAAGGGAATGTGCATATTTCTCTGCTCTCTGTTGGGTTATATATTTTTCTTTGGCACAGAGTGGGTTGTCCAGAAAGTAATGCTCAGAGATGCCCAGGCCCACCTTCCACACCCCCTCTTCCTAATGTACATACCTGGTGTTTCAGACTCAGTTTCGGCTTTGCTGTTGCTGCTTAACCTCTGGCAGGTCTGAAGGAAATCTACATTTGCCTTAATATCCAGACTGGTGAATTATTGAAGTCATTATTTTATGACATGAGCATGGTAATTTCAAGGCATAAAGAAGGCACAGATTCTGATACTAAGAAACAGGAAATGTTCCATCTGGATCTGTTTACAGCTGCTATAAAAAACATCCCTCCAATGGAGGGGAAGACTGACTGGGGAAGGAAAGATTATTTTTCAATGTGGAAAACACATTTGGCCAGATAGGCTTACATGGTAATATAAAAGACAAAATATCCTGGCATAATTCTTTTTATCCACCCCAATTAAAACATAAATAATATCTGATAAAATTAATGGCTATCAATAGCAGGGAAGAAAAGTTGATATCAAGTTTCTTCCCTATTGCTTAAATAAATTCACAGAAATTGCTCTGCAGTTTCTAACCCTCAGGTGTTCAAGCTTTTTTTCAGGTATAATGATAGTGGCTAGTTGATGAATACAAATAAATAAATAAAAAAAATGTAGAAACAATTGTATCTACTCGTTCACCTTTCCCCCCCCCCCTTTTCTTTTGGTGTGTGTGGTTCCCTCCCCCAACTCCCCAATTCCTTTCCCAGATGGGGCTACACTGTGGGACTAGTAAGTGCCTCACGATACAAATATTTTCTCTTAGGGATCTTCATGCATAGGAAAATTGTGAGTCTGTTTGAGCAAACTTAAAAACCTTTGCCCATACAGGTGCCTTGGAGAATAATTCAACTAATTTTCAATACCCCTTTGGGATTATGAACTGGAAATAACAGTTTATTTTTACTCCTAAAATTGAGACATCATCTGATTTGAAATGAATAGAAGGAAACTTTCACACACAACAAAGACTTCTAATTTGGAATTCACTAGCATAGCACACTTATAAGTGCAGAGAAGATAAAAAAATAAATATGAAAACTAAGCAAAGATAAGAGGAGTGATGGCCTCCAGTTGAGGAAGTCCTTATGCTTCTCCTTGATGGAAGCTGGGAGTGCAGGTAGAAATGTGTGTAGGAGGGCCATGTATGTATGCCCATGTCTTATAGCTCAGCTGGCAGAAAACATTACCAGCTGATGCAGAGACAGGATACTATGCCAGATGAAAATTTGATCTGAACGAATTTCTAATGCTATGCTTTTCTGTAATTTATGAACCTGTAATTTCACAAAATACTTGGCTCCTTCCTTAAGTCTGTTGACGCCAGTGTGACTCTGAAGAGCAGCTCTGGCTGCTGCTAATGCTAACTGAGGAGTTTCCTAGGAGAAGTGAACTGCCAAGGTTTCTTTTGTGTCTGGTGAGACAGTCTCATCATGCTAAATTCAGTTTCAGTTCACAGACTGCTCAGTAGTCACAGTGCAGCCGTCCCACCTGGGCTGTATTTGCACTGTGGCTGTAACACCCATAAGTCTGCACAAGCTGTCCTTGACAAAATGAGCAGGGATAACACTGGTACAGTAGCTCCCAAAACACAGAAGTATACACAGCACAGGCTGTACTGCCTTGGCTAGGTACCCAGCTCATGAACTGGGCACGCAGGAAGTGCACTTAGGCTATCCCAGCAGTGCCACACTGAATAGGGTGCCAGCAGGAAAGGGCGCACCAAGGTTTTTGTCTTGGAGGACATAGAGGAAACAGTAAGGCAAGCTGTCTGCCATGATGGAGATGCAAAATTAAGAAAACAGAGGTTTTAATAAAAAACTTGGGAGTGTTAAGATTTTGAATGACCACTTCTCCTTCAGGAATTACCCAGAGATATTAAAAAAGATAGAAAAATGAGTTCTGTGCTGCCTGAGGTCTGTCCAGCTAAACCTAACCTGTGAGTGTTATTTCAGAATTGATAAAACCAGGAAATAAGGAAAACATCATTATAAGGCAATGTTAAAATACAGTAAATCCTGATGTTCTCCAGCAGTTGGTAAAATCACAAAAGAAATGTCTTGCACCTTAAATATATCCACTTGAAAGGGTAAAAAAAGGGCATAATTTTATTACTTTAAATATACATACAAGAAGGTATTAGAAAGAGCCTATAGACCTTTACAGGAAGCATTACTATGTGAAAAGGGGAAAAAATTTTGGAACTAAGGCCTATTGGTAGCCATACAAATAATCAATAATATTTTTCTGAGATAAAAACAATACAAAATTGGCAATACTGGCATTAAATAATGCTCCTCTGAAGCACACATTTCAGAGGCTGCTTGGAAAATGACCAAGTAAGATATAATTGTAAATTTTATTAATGTTAATAAACACATTTTATAGAGACAAAGGAACGGGTCTCATTATTCAGGAGAAATAAAGGCCTTTAGGGCCTTGAAAGGGTTTTGATTTACATATGGTTTGACAGTTCCTAATCTTTTCCTGAGATTATAAGGAAAATGCAGTTGTAATATTGATCATTCTTTGGTCATTATTCTCCTTAATAAATGCAGCTTCAAAATATAAATTTGACAGATTTCTTGAAAATTCCCCTTTTAATTCTGAACTGTTGACTATGTCCAATTTGTGGCATAGGTTCTACATCTGAACAGAATGTGCTAAATAAAAGATATTTTTAGTGTCCAAGATTATGGTTGATAGATAACTTTCGAATCAATCTTTTCTTTAAATAATATTTTTAGCTGGAGGATTTTTTCTATTTTTACTTTGAGTAATGCATGGAGGGTGGGTAGAGAACAGGACTCAAATATTAGATGTTTATAGAATTTGGCAAACAATAGTGTTCTTTATTGAGACAATTCCTGTTCAGACCAAATCCAAGCAGTTTATTGTGAGATGAAGAGATTATGTGGTTCCTGCTTCTTCTCCAGGCATGATGCTTAAGGTTCTTAAACTATGGATTTAGGCAGAATAGTGAGACAAGTGTATAGTGTTACAGAGAATAACTTGAACATGAATCAATTGTGGATACTCAAGAGTCTACTTAAAAAAACTGTTATGAAAACCAAACCTGGAAAGAAAGACAAGTATACTGATGTAGGCATGTAAATTTAGAAAAGAACATTATTTTCTCCCCTTTTTGATGTGGGTTTTTTTTTTAAGTAGTCTCTGTAAGCAAAAGGCCTGTCTAGGTGTTGGAACATCTACCCAAAAATATGCTTACAAACTGTAGACTAAACACAATTTTGCAGTGATTGTTATGTATCATGCAGTTTTGGATCTTAATCTCATCACAACTTTTTGTGTCCTTCAAATAAGACCATAAGTATTAATTTGACTTTGATCTTAAACTCTCATTTGCCACCTGGGATGGTCTCCTCTGACTATGTTTCTGAGATTGAAGGACTTCCATGGAGAAGATTTTGATAAGGGGATATGGAAGGCTGGAGGTTTAGCGTGCCTGGATATAGTTTCCTTTCCTTGAGTTGTTCATTTGTGCTCAAAATATCTGGCAAATAAATTTTCAGGTGATAATACTACAGAAAAGTGAAATGTAGTGAGCAACCTCTGTATCATAAATATGAAAAGAAATGTTTGTCTGCTACATGATGCTTGGGAAAAACATTTTGGCAATCAACTGAAAGACTGTAGAGCAGCATGGATTTTTGAGAACACAAGATTAACAAGGAGACTGGTATACTCAGAAGTCCCCCAAAATGCCTCCCTCCTGTTTGAGGTAGTTAACACAAGAAATATTATGAGTCTGTTGTATGGAATTTCTGAGTGCGTCCTATGCAGTAAGTAGAACTGAATGCAGAATTTAATGAGGAAAACACCAATACAAAAGTGAGTTACTGTTTTTTAAGTAACTTGCTGCACTAGAATGAAATGAAGCATTTTTCAGTTTACTGCCAATTTTAATTCCCAAATACTTCAGAATGGTTGGCTCATCTACAGGGTACTACAAACCCAAGCTTTTCTAAGTGTTAGGCAGTAAAATACAGAAGCTGATAGTTTGTTACCTGTGTGTGCTGTGTATGAAAATTAATTTACTAAAAGAATATAATTTCTTTGTGTATTTCAGGACCGTCTTGATTCTTTAACTGAAGTTGATGATTCTGGACAGTTAACCATCAAATGTTCTCAAAATTACTTGTCCCTGGATTGTGGTATTACTGCATTTGAACTCTCTGACTACAGTCCTAGTGAGGATTTGTTTGGTGCTCTTGATGATATGACCTCCAGCCAAGGGAAAGCAAAATCTTTTGAATCCTGGAACTATAGTGAGATGGATAAGGAATTTCCAGGACTTATTAGAAGTGTGGGTTTACTTGCAGTAGCAACTGATTCCATTGTTTCCCAGTGTAATGAAGCACTAAGGGAGAAAGAAACCCACATACCTCTTTCAGCAGAAGACGGAGAAGAAAGCAATGACAAGGAAGCACTACATGATCTCTCAGTAGCATCTCCTTCTGCGAATTCCTCTCTTTCCAAAGGACCTTGCTCAGAAAATGTTGTTTTACCTACTGACAGCAAACCAGATTCCACATCAAAGAATCCAGAATGCAATCTTCCACAGCACACTGCTGAAAAAATCAAACACTCTCACTGTGAAAACTCAACTCCTAAGAGGTCCATAAGAGACTGCTTTAACTATAATGAAGACTCTCCTACACAGCCTACATTGCCCAAAAGAGGTTTATTTCTGAAAGATGATGTGTTTAAAGATTATATGGAAGCCAATGATTTGAAAAGGCAAATCTGTCAAATAGTCAAAAATGAAATGAGTAGAAGTACACCCTCATTGTTAGATCCACCAGACAGGTCCAAGCTTTGCTTAGCTTTACAGTCACCCTATACTAACAGTCCATCTGCAGTAAGTCAGTCATATGATTGCTTAAATACAATAAGTGATAGAAATCTTGATTACACAGTAAATAATCACTTTAAAGACAGTCACATAATTCTAGGTAAACCTGCTTTCTACACCTGTAAAGAAAAATCAAAGCACAAGAAGTGTCATGATGCTTCAGAGAAAGTGAAAGCTGGTAGAACACCTGGAAGTATGAGTAAAACAGCTACATCAATACAAGATAAAAAAGGAGGATGTTCTTCTCTAGAGAATGGAACTACTCATAACTCTCAGACCCTGGAGGAGACAGAAACAGATTCTTCTGCATTATCAGATTCTTGTAACCAGAGAGATCTAAATGGCCACTCACAAGGTAAAACTGAGCCCTTTAGTTCAGTAACACATAGCGAAAAGAGTGGTTCTTCAACTGGTTCTGAGCTTTCCAAGTCACCCCCTCTTCTACTGACAAGAAAGAAAAACAAAAGTTTATCTTCAACATCACACTACACTCAAAAAGACAGTGAGGTGTGGTATGGATCTGATGAATATTTAGCACTTCCTTCACATCTCAAACAGACTGAAGTATTAGCTTTAAAACTGGAAAGTTTGACCAAGTTGCTGCCTCAAAAGCCTAGAAGAGAAACCATTCAAAACATTGATGACTGGGAGCTGTCAGAAATGAACTCAGATTCAGAAATGTATCCAACATACCAGACAAAAAAGCACAAAAAAAGGGGTAGAATTTCACCAAGCTCTTCAAGTGATATAGTATCATCCTTAGGTGACAGTATTGAATCTGGGCCTCTCAGTGATATTCTCTCTGATGAAGATCTTTGTATGCCTGTATCTTGCATTAAAAAGTACACTGAAGAAAAGTCAGAAAGGACTGCTGTCACTCAGCCCACTGGGAGTGAGACTTCTGCTTCAAATAAATCAGCTTTAATTCATCAACTGATGCAAGATATACAACATCAAGAAAATTATGAAACCATATGGGAAAAAATTGAGGTAAGGCAATAATCCTGTGTTCTTTTGCTGTGTTCCTGATAAGCCTGCATATGGAGATGGAGCTGTGAGCAGGGATGGGGTTGCTTTCCTGTTTTCTTTCAATGATAAAAATAGTCTCACCTAGTAACTTCTAGAAGTAGAGAAGAGCAGTGATTATTATGATTACAATAGAGTGCAGTTACTTTAACTAACTATGCAGAATTTGCCTACATTATTTTATTTATACCAATGCCTTTAAACTTGATAAAACTATTTTATCAACAGAGCTTCACTTTGCCAAGATCAAGTACATAAGTTATTTTTTGTATGAAGGGTAAAATAAACAGAAAATTAGGGGTCTTTGTTGTACTTGAATGAAGTTATAGGTAATATAATCTGACTATTTTCTTAATTTAAAAGATTTGCTTTAGTCCAAGAACAGCAATCTTGATTCCTGTCATATCATGCATAATAACGTGTTATTTAATTAGTTCTCTTCCCTTGCAATGATTTTTGTTTCAGTTTTCTGGTAGGTTTGTCTTCCTGACCATTGTAGACAACTCTTCAACTCAGAACATTTCTTTGCCATCCTGCATGGACATTAAATTTTCAGAAAAGAAAGCTCCATCTCTATTAGATTTTAAAATCCTTTAGAATTCATAACACATCCATTAAAGGGTGGTGTTGGCATCTAAATGCTAAATCTGGTATCTGCATTAGCTTCTGTGTTATCAAGTCCTGTACTAGCTAAGAAAAAAGAACTAGTTTTATAATGCTGGTAGGTGCTTCTGATGATACACAATTTCTGTAACTTTTGAAGGCATTGGAAGTATTATGGCTAGTAGGAAAATAGTTGAGCTAGAGAAGTCAGGGTAGAAAACACAGAATGAAATTTCTTCCTCACCAAAGGAGGGTGCAGCAGCTGTCAGCTCTAAAGGGCAGTGCTTAATGATTCAAGTAGTTCCCTCCATCTTCATGGCTGGGGTTCATCTTCCAGGCTCTAATGAAAGAACTGTCTTCATAAGTTCAAGCTGTTTCTGTGCTTAAGTTTGTGTAGTGTTGAAAATTAGTCCAGCTAAATCTGCCACATACAGAGCCCTTCATTCTGTGAAAGCAGCAAAGCCCATCAAAGCTGCTTGTGAATACATAAGATGCTGTCTTTCAAATGACACTACAAGAGCCTGTTTAAGAATGGAATTGTTGAGTGTCTGGGGACCAGCTCCCTCTAACAGATGCTGACTAGCATCCTTCTGGCAAGAAACAGGTGGCAAAGAGACATTTCTTTATCGTCCTCTGAAATCATCCTGTTATTTTTATCCAACTTTTTGAAAAGGTAATTCTCTTTTGAGGGGTCATGTGTCTTTGAGTGATTCCCTGCAGCTGCAGTTCAGTCCTGTCAGGATTCAGGAATAAGAATCACTTGTAGCAACTGGCTGCAGTTGTAAACATCCACTTCCTCTCCATATCCATCTTCTCCTCATGTCCTCTGGAGAGTGGATTGAGCTTGTGAGAGCAATCAAAGGTAGTTAGCTGTTCTCTGGCCAGAGTAAACGCTTCCAGCCTGTGATTATAACTGCTAATCATGTCCTTGAGGAACTTTGCTGCTCCTGACACTGCTTTTCCTACAATCTCGCAGTGTTTCTGGTTGTGATAAATGTTTGGAAAATGTTGATCATGGAGTTTGAAAATAATCTCATGAAGTATGTTATGAGAAGGGTCTCATAGCAAAAGAAGGGCTTTAAACAAAAAGAAGAGTGGATGCAAAGAGCACTGCTAGGAAGAGAGATAGCTCAGTGTTCCATGCAGTTAAAAGCAGCACGTAAGAAAGTTTCATATTTATTTCATGCAGAAAGATGTATGCTGGATACACTGAATGTGCTTCTTGAATCATGCATAAAAATAATAAAAAATTCTGAATTATTTTACAAAGCAGCTATACTATTAAAAAAAAAAGTTTTTCCTAAGATGCTTATTTACCTGAGTTTTTCCATGGGTGCTAGTTGTCAAATCTTCTGCTTGTAAGACTAGTTAAAAACCAATTTTTCAATGCCAGAGCTCTAACCAAGGTAAATCCCGCCTCAGTAAAAATATAGTGCCATGCTGAGGTACTTAAATTTGACAAAATATTAAGAAAATAGAAAATCTCTCCCTCATAACATGCTATGAAGTATTGTGCTCACCCCCCCAAAAAATCTAACTAAAAATACCACACCTGTGTCACAACTGAGTGTTTTCTTTTGCTAGATCTCCAGCCTCACTATTTGCTAAGCCAAGCATCAAAAATGTGCCATTGCTTTTTCAATTATTGTCATTTGGCATTTGCATTAAGATGTATCCAACTCAAAAAGGAGTTTCCTAATTGCATGAATACCTGTCTTAGCAATAATCCAATACTGCTTTTGTGCAGAAGTCAGATCCGAAATGTAAACTTAATTAAGGACAGAAGAAGCAGCTTATTCCCATTAGCGATCCAGTTACACTGCTGCAAATGTCTACCCCAATGTATTTTATTTATTAAGATTGTAAAACAAAACTAGAAGTACTCAGTATTTCGTTTTGGGATAACAACATCTTAGAAAAAACTATCAGTCTCAAAATCATTGAAAGTCGTATTTTAGCTAGGTAGTAGGACAAAAAAGGAAATGTCAGCATTTTATCATGATGGGAATAATTTTGAATTAGTATACGTGGCAATGTCTTAATAGAAAACAATTTTCTGAACATATACTAAAGCATTTATTGGAAGCCTTATTAATTTCTCAGTTAAAGATGGGATTGTCATGGGCAGAAACATAAAATGTAGTTTTTGGTACTTGCAAATTATGCAGATGTCCTTATGTGGGCATTATCATGCAGTTAATCTAGCTGTCTGTCTACAAACAGAATTCTGCTTGACTGGCCCATTTGCCACTTTTTTGCTTTGCAATAAATATTGCATATTCTTGCCATATTTTGTCTTGCACTGCAGGTCACTCTGGCACAGGCTTCTTGTGCCTTTAGTACTGGACACCTTCACTCTGGGGTAAAAAACAACTTTTGTAGCAGTTTCTCTTATGTTTTGAGTTAAATGTGAAAATGAGTGATACCAAATTCTGAATGTTCCTCTTATTGTTATAGTTGAACTTTTAGGATTCAGATTAACCTCTGTAGTTTCTGTTAAACTACCTGGAAGGGGGAAAGATAAAACATTATTCTCACAGATAATGCCAATAGAGTTCTCTACTATAAGAAGCTGGCAGATTACCACTTGTCCTTTGTAACACTGGGACTTTGGAGTTTGGGTCTTTCAGTTTCAGAGTGCTTTAAAGTTTGCTTCCTGAAAGAAAACTACGTTTTCCTTAAAATCATAGTAATAACTGGGGGGGTTTCCCCCCATTTTTATATGCAAACTGAAAAATTAGAAGAAAAAAGTGATCTTGGACTGAACTAATGGCAATACATTTGCAATCATGTGAAAAAAAAACAACAACCAACTATAAAATAACCTCATTCTGGCAGTTTTATCTTCTCTAGAAAGTGGTACTAGATTGACTATAATGACATCCTTGTGCTGTAATCTGTGGTCACTGATAATCCCATGTACTTGATTATTGAAGGCACTATTACAAAGGGTGAAAATATAACCATTTGCAAGACACTTCATTTAAGTGAAAATGTGTTTGCTTTGTGGGCTTCAGGGTTAATTGTATGGAGCAAATTGCTGGGGGTTTTCCTGTTATATAGATTTATCACAGGCTCCATTTCTGTAAAAGGCAGCTGAATTTCCTCTGCAAGAAGCAATTTGGTATCTATTGATCCCATCTTTTTAGTTCATCACATTTCAAAACCTGCCCTCAACTTCCTTGGCCCTATACTTGGTCTGGGCAGCCCAGTCAGTCTTGGTCACCCACTTTCTCAATGTGATAAGGGGATTAAATAATGCTGCCCTATGTGCTTCTCAGCTGTCAGTTAGAGCATGACCCAGGGATCCTATTGCAAAGAGATGGATAAAAGTTTTATGCCTTTCAGGACCCAGGCAGGAAAACCCTTACCTGCATGTAACCATTTATCCCCACTGAACCCAGGATATCTCAGTGGAGCAGAGATCTAAGACCACTTGTTTAAGCTATACTAATGGGAACTTTCCTGTCTGGGAGGAACTAGGGATCAGTGCAGTCTACAAAGGACAGTGCAATATCAGAGCTAAACTTGCTAGTGTGACAAATAGTTTGTGTGTTGGGGTTGGAAAGATTTGCTTTTTTAGAGAGTGGGCACAGAAAGTAACTAAATAGTAGGCTTCTGCAAGTGCTTAATGGACTTGGTGCAAGTATGTGTTTGGGATATGGCTGGGAGGCCATTGCGGGTAGTGGAGAACTTTGCTAAAAATAGTTGAACTGATACAAAGTGGAAATAATTTGTTCAGATTGAAAGGAGACAGAGTTGCTTCTGGACAGAGAATGGCTAGGAAACATATCAGTACAATTAAGGCAGAAGCTAGTTTGCTGTAGGGCAAGGCAAATTTACTTGTGTTTGGGGGTGGTTTTCATCATTAGGGGGAGAAGTTTGCGTAGAGGACAAATGCAGTTTGAGCTCTGGGGCTAAGGTAGTGAAAAACTAGTAGGAACCGATGATGCTGATGGAGCTTGGTAAAAAAGAAAAACATGGAACTGGAATCAGTAATGACAGGACAAGATGAAAAAGTAAAGGTAATCAACAGGGCACAGGACTTGTTTATTTTGGATTACCAAATAAAGGATTTTTAAAAAGTTGTGCTCTTCTCAGCCATCTTGCTTTCAACAACATAGTAACACTGCTTCTGATACCAATCCTCTTAAAATAAATATATTGCATCCTTTTCCTAAAGATAGCACACTTGCCAGAATCTGTTCATCTCTGAATCTTACTTAAGCTGCTTCATCCAATTCAGACTGAAATGCTGCTTTTTGTTGATGACCAGTTTATAAAAAACAGTAAGTGAAAGAGGTATCAGATCCAGAAATTACTGGGCAACTTTGCAGTTTTCTCTGTAGTCTTGGTGCTTTGTGCAGCATAATTGAAAATGTCACTTCACATTTTGTACTGAGAGTCAAGTTTGTGCTTTGTCATTTTGGGTCTGGTGATACTCCCTCCCTTTGAAAGCCCATCCATCATTTTTCAAGCTGGGTAAGCCATTATTAAGCAGCAATGTAGTATACATTGCTTTTACACAGACAAATACATCTTTACTAGAAGATGATATTGAAATACAGTGAGCCCTCTGTTCCTCCAAAAGACAGTTCCTAACAGTTTGCTTGAATTTTAAACAGCTCCTCTGAGCACATTCATTTTCTTTGGCATTTGCTTTACCACAAATAGTCTGACTGAGTTTGTTACCAGCAATCTTTGTAAAAAATGGTAACTTCTATTGAAAATGTGCAAATTCTGAATTTGGAGCTTTACATCTAAAACTGACTGCAGGAGTTATGCTTCCTTAGTGAAACATATATTGTGAAGCATATGCTTGTTCAGAATGGTTTGAATTCCGAATGTAAAGACATTGGAATGATTTGGTAGTGAGCAGTTTCAGAGCAGAGATTTTTTTCCATTCAGTATTTGGCAAGTAATTCCAGATAATTTGGGGGGATGGAAAGGAATGAAGAGGGAGTGAGAGAGATGTAAAAAAATCTACTCCCAAATAATTTTAGTGGGATTGATTTGAAGGTATGTCTTTACCAGTATTTAGAACTGGTTGTAGGGGATATGCCTACATTCAGTGTTTGGCTCACATCTGAGCTTGAGCTGCAAAAAGCCGCATGATTTTCTCTTTTTGTGTACATAGTTGGATACCCATTTCAGTTCAGGGATGGCTACTAACAGCTTGGATCAACTGGGGAACAGCTGCTTTTGCATAACTGTTTCTGTGAGTCCTCAGCTTCTATTTTGATGTAGTCACTGAGATCAGCTTTAAGTGACCATTGGCTTTATGACCCAGAATCATGTCTTAATCATCTGTACCACAGCTGAGCTACAAGCCTGTACCAGAGTAATCCATGATATTTAAACTGGAACAGTTCTTGGTATTGATCAAGGATGTCTGGATCTCTGCTAATAGGCTAAAGAGTGCCAAAGAGTTGAAGATGGAGAGATGGAATGGTAATAATACTGCAAGAGGTGGACTTCTTGCTCTCACTGTAGCAAAGAACAGGCATGAAGGTGAGCAGTGGGTGCCAGGTGACTTAGCTGGATAGCAAATAGAGGCTCCAGATTCAACAGCCAGTCACTAGGGACATCAAGATGATCTTATGATACACTCCTTTCTATCAGAGCTTTCAGTTTTCTCATGGAGGTAATGAAAAGCCCTCAGAAACCACTGAAGCAGGTTTGGAAGCTTTGAAAACACAGACAGTCAAATTGCTGTTGGGAATTGACTTCAGTGTGAGTGTGGTTGTTTAAGAAGAATCTTTGTGTGTTATTCAGGACTGAATAATCTATAACTGCTGTCTTATAGATGCTGGTACTGGGGAGAGTGTTGTTTGTTTGAGAAGAGTTTGAGATAACTTCAGATCTACCCTGTTAATTACTTACTGTATTGATTTTATGGCTCCTTGAAGTGACGCTCTTATTAAACAGAAAACTGTTACCTTTAAAATTGTGGTTTCTAATATTTCCTTAAATACGGTAAATATAGAGGGGTGAGATAGAGATGATGCTCATTGTGTTATATTTTCATAGGGATATGCCTTTCACAGTGTTTTAAGGTCTAACCGTTCTGTTACATAATATACTTAGTCTGTGGGTGCTCATGTTTTATGTATGTTCTCTGAGGAAGTACAGCATATTCCAGAAAGATACAGTATACCAAAACCACCATGCTCTATTCTAAATATTTAATTTTTTAAATAATACATTGCTACTAATTTCCACACAAATCAACTTCCAGTGTATCTACTGTTAACACATCATTGCCTTAAAATATGTACATGGTGGAGATGAGTCAGAGCAAGAGAAATGTTGAAGGGTCTAGAGAGGCTTAACCTGAGAGGAAAGGTCAAATCCACTTATGTAAGATTGTTGCATAACTTCTCCAAATATGTTCATATATTTTTCTTCTTGTGTATCTTTATATATTTTGACAGCAACTAGTTTTCATTCCTTCATCCTTTCCAGTATGTTATGATAAGGAATGTACCATTAAATCATTCTGACTCTTAAATTGTAGTTGTCACCACTAGGCATCAGAGTGAATATAATTTGTGGTAAATATGGTTGGGAAACTCTCTCTGAGACTTGTTTCAGACTATCTATATGTTTATGCAGGTTTTCTTTATTTATTTTGAAAGTAACTAGAAAGACAAACAATTGTTTTCTTGTCCTTACTTTAGGTGTTGGGGTGCATATGGTAATCCTCACAAACAGCCAAGCTGTCCTTAACATATCAACCTGGAACTGTATCTGAATTTTCCTAAATCATTAGTAAAGAATTATTTTGAAGACTGATTCACACTCAGGTCAAGTAAGGTCTCCCAAACAGGAGCTAGATTTGCCTCTGGTTTCCTTTGGCCAGTGTTTGGAATCTCTCCAGGCTAACACCAAGCAAACAGTTTTTTGTAGCAGACAGTGTAGATGTTCAAGTCACAGTAACTTAATATTACTAAGTGCCTTTTCCCTACTGATGCCAGCATGTGACTACATGAAGGTTTCCTCACTGTGCTATATAAGACTAAAGACACACAAGATAATTTGAAATTCAACTGCTGCAGTGTTAACTTCCTAAAATTGTCTTCTGCTAAAAGTAGAGACTGTGTTAGAAACAGCAAAGCTTCTGCTGTGAAAAAAAAAAAAGAATGAGGAGACAAAAGGAAAAAAAAATATCCAGAGATAGTTTTTATTTTATTCTGTGAACATATCCGTATTTGGGGATAAAAAAGTAATTCAGAATTAGGGTCTAAAGAGGGTGTAAAGGAAGCCCCCCCTAGAGACTACTGAAAAAAGAAGCTATCTAAAAGGGAAGGTAGATGAATTAGGAAGCAAAAGAAAAGCAATTAATGGAGGAACTAATAGTGACAGGATTTCTTTGAAGACTGCAGGTGAACAGGAACCAAGCACATAACAGGAGGCTAAATGAGGAAAGGAGGAATAATAATGGAGTAAAGAGAAGAGGTGGTGAATCTTAATCTCCTCTCACTGTTGCCATATTTAGTGAATAGTGGCAATCACCATTTCCCTGTTCTTAATTCAGAAATCTTAACTGCAGAACAAGTTCATGGGTCAAAGAATTATAATGTCTCTTGTGACGTGACAGACTTAACCTCTTCTAGCCAATTAGCCTTGAAAAATAGGAAATGCTGAATTAAGTGTTCTGTCTTTGAGGTGGAATCGTGGTCATTATATCTTCAGTCATGTCAATGATACAGCTGAGGTCAATATGCTTATCTGTGAGCAAACAGTATCTGTTCTATTTTAGAAAAAAGTGGTTTTTTTCCTTAATTTTCAAAAACTTTTAGACATGGTGATATATTGCCCTCTTGAGGCCATAACTTGTTTCTGCACTTATTTTACAGATGATTTCCTTTTCAATGAATGAGCCCCATAAAACCTTACAAACGTAGTTGTTAGAAATTCAGATAATAAATAAGTAATAAAATAGAAAATTCCCTCCTTTCTAATATATTTTTTGCTCTAATGTAGACTCCAATTTTTTTTGGCTATGTATTTTATCCCAGCAAATGTAATGCTGAAATACTGTTGATTTTTAAAAAAATAGCATGTGTATGTCAGTTATTAAACTTTTAAAAAATAAAACTTGCTTGTGCACCTCTATAGACTTTGTGAAATATATTAAAAAAAATCTTAATCTCTACAAAGCATTTGGAGATGCTATCTCCCTGGAAGTAGATCTGCCATTTTTATTATTATTCGGAGAATTATAGTTACATTATTTTAAAAAACTGTTTATTTTTGCTTTGGGACCATCAGGTCAGGAATATAGTGGGTTTATTTCTTTATCTATCACTAAATGGCTAATTAACTGAAAATATTTGGAAAAAATAATGAACTTGGCTTTTATTTAAAAGGCACTGAAAGTCCCATGGTATTAATTTTGTGCTATGGAGTAAAGGTATACAATTTGGCTAATTCCATTCTTTTAATGTGGCTTATACTTTGGTAAATTGTAACATTTTTGGAAATTCTCAAGTCTTTGTTTAATTGACATCATGCCCCTGGATTTCAGGCTACAGGAGCAACCATTGTGTGTGTATATCATGTGTGCCTTTCAAGTAATTAAATGCCTGGGAAATGCAGTTAATTTCTAGCAACTATGAGATCAAAGAGTAAAAAATGTGCTTTAGGAACCAGTTAGGGGAGGTGCCAGCATGGCTCAAATGGAGTGTCCTCCAGTGCCCAGAGCATGTGCAAGGCAGCAGCTGACCATCAACTGGAAATAGCAGCTGCACGAGGGTATTCCACCCTCAGTCCACTGTCTGAAGCCCAAATACTCAGGGTGTGCAAACTAAGGAATGATGATCATCCATAATTGTCTGTTTTTCAGAGCAGATGCATTTTCAGAAATTCTATGGTGAGTCCTAGTAGTAGGATGAACTTCAAAGACCAGATTTGTATGAACATTCAAAAGTTTGAATATTACTCAGCTCACTAAATATCATGGTTGCTGCCTATTCAGCTTTTAACTCTCAGAGCTTCTGCTGACCTGTTTTATTGCCAAAGGCTGAAAGGATACCACACTGCATTTTTTTTTCCTTCCTCCCCCCCCTCCCTTTTTTTTTCTTTTTGCTAAATGTAAATAGCTATCTTGTCCTTTTCCTACATTTACTTCCTTGCTCCCTGTTCATGCCCCCTTATAATCTGTTCTTCCTTCCTATTTCTGTCTCATTTTCAGCACTCTCGGTATTAGCTCACAGGTTTCTCCCTTCTGCTGCTTATAGTATTCACTCCATAGTTTCAATGTCGTTTCCTCGGGATTCTTTTTCCAGTCAACCTCAAAAATTTCACCCGGACTAGGGATGCTGAATGAGTTGAGGGCTAAAACCATTTTAATACAGATTCACTCTGCAGAGGTTCCCTGGGAAAAGCCACTACCGATTAGAACAGCGGGAAATATTGGCTTCTTTGACCAATATCTGTGTGCCTGCATAACCCCGCGGCGGCGCAGCTCACCCGTGTGCGCGGGTGGCTCTCGCTGTGTCCCCGCGCCGGCCGCACAGGACACTTGTGCCGCCACCAGAGGGCTCGCACCCGCCGCCCCGCCTAGGGAACAACTAGAATTCAGACTAGGAGGCATGAGAACTTAGGAGGCAGATAAGCAAAATTGTTGTCTGACATCCAGAATGTGAGTGCATGTGTAAGATTTTTCCATAGCAAGGATGATAGGCTCATTTACATGCTTACTCAATCCCCAGGAGTGCTTTGAACCTCACACTGCTTTTGAGGTACAGCTCTCTTGCCCTCAGGGCTATATGGATCTCCCCAGCACTGTCCTCCCAGCCCATGTATTTTACTCCTGTGGTTCTGGATGTTCAACAATCCCTAAAAGACTGAGGAAAATGTTACCAGTGGTGTTGGAAACTTGTCTGCTAATCTAAGAATGTACCTGTCAGAAACAGGGTTTAGGAAGCATTTGGCTTACTTTTCCTGTTTCTAGCTTAGCCCCCCAGTCAATCTGTTGGTACTTAGAATATCCTTTTTTAGATCTTGCAAGTTTCAAACAGCAGTGGAGGCCCTGTAGTAGTTCTTTCAAACAAAATGTAGGCTTTCACCTTGAGCCAAAGGTAAGACAAGGCACAGGGTAAAGAAAGAATTACATTTGTAGTATCATGGAAATGTTTAAGTATCTAGAGAGACACATTTAGGAATGATTCTTAATATTCAGGTTAGCATAACCTGCTCTTTGTCTAGAAGCAGAAAAAAGTCAAAAGTCCCATTGAGGCAATGAACTTTTTATTGCAGAATTGAGTTCAATGTCGTCAAATATAGTTGTTTATAACAGATTTAAAAGTAACACTTTTCATGTTTCTCTGTATTATGCTTATAAAGCCTATCCTACCTTTATGGTTCTGGCTCTTCTACCTAGAGGGCTTTAGGAAACAGAGAAATTAAAAATCTTTTTGGCTGTTCCTGCTCCAGTTGGAATATAGCATGGAAAAATAGCTTGGACTCTAAATCTGGGAAAAGTAATGAGCCAGTGACCATTCTGTGGTTATGGAACTTTCTGCTCTGTAACCATATAAATCATGGCAAATTCAATAGATGCCCACTAGGAAAAATGTATTCCACTGTAATTTCTAATCCTGTGTGTGGTAGTTGGGCACAAAGCCTAGAGGGGGGCTCTTGAAAGATTCGTGTAATTTCACAGTCTTAAAAATGCTTAACTGGACAGCATATAGAAGAAATTGTGTCTTTACATGGATGTCATCTGAGAAAAGTATTTGATCTTCATCTTTTCCCAGTTTGGAGGGAACATTTAAGTCACACATTCCCATAGACTGGGATCATTGAATAAATGTGTCACTTTTTAGCAGAAAACCTCCAAGTTCTATTTCTGAATTGTTTGTGAATATATCCTGAATTGCATGTTAAGCATTTCTGTCCTACTGATGTGTTGGGTCAGTTGTATGTTTCTGGGAGGTCACTGCCTGCCACAGAATCTTGACAATATCACAGAATATTTTCCATTGTGGCATCTTGGTTCCTTGGGGATCCCTAACATCTGTATTGCTAATGGTTTTACTGTTGCCTCTGGCTCTACCTCCAATTAAATTGACTGTGGCAGTTTGTTACAGCCTCATCCTCTTGTGTACCTGGATTTCTTTTACTTACCTTTGCCTATGAAGAAAGTGCACTTTTATCCTTTTGAAAATAAAGTCCATGGGCAGGAATGTGTTCCTCCTGAGACTAATATGCAAGTCCTTTTGTGGTTAGACAAAGGGTTTTCTTAATACATTCTGTGATAGAAGTGCCCTTAGAGCCAGCCCATGCTTGTACACAGACCACTCTGTGAGCTCAGTCTTTTTGTAAATTGGGAACAAACTTTACAACACTGTCTGCTTGCAACAAAATTGGACATTCATTTTTAAGCACACATCCTCATAACCAATTCTTTTAAGAAGAGAACCCCTTCGTGTAATAAAAGGGAAGGTGGAGAGAAAAAAGGTCTGGGGTAGTGATTTAACAAACACTGTTGTCTAGTGCTTCCACAATGAGGCTTGTGGAACACAGTAGACTTCCCACCATCACTCTTATCTATTGAGGCAAATAATTTCAGTATGTTTGCATTTAATAGTTTGGCACATCACTTTTATTCTGATTTTAATCTTACTTCAAGTCATTCGAAGGTCTTTGTACTTTTAATGCAATGACCAGAGGTGTCTTATGTATAAGCCAGCATACGTGTTAAATGAAAGTGTTAGACTAGTAGACTAGTAACGTTAAAACTGCACGGGTTGAAATTGCAAGCCAAAAAGTATGGAAATAAATTTGCTATGCGTGCCATCTAGGCACAGTAAGTCTGGGAGGTTTTTTTCCATAAAAAGCAACCCCAAATTTGATCTAGGATGAATGCCATAAAATTTTCCATAATGGTAGGATGTAGTTGCATCCTCTGTTTTATAGTATAATTTTGGCAATGTTAATGTCAACATAAGAACTTCCTTAAAGTGCATATATCCAAATTCCCCATCTAAAGGAAACTCACATTAAAAATCTACTAAAAACATCTAAGATACTGCTGCTTTTAGTGTAATAACAAAAAAATAAAGTTGTGGTTTTTAGTATAAGTTCCATGCTTCCATGTTCAGTTTGCTTCCATTCTAACTATGGTCTAATAAAAGCTGGATTTGTAAAGTGATAGGTGCAGCTGAGATGGAAACTTCCTGTTATCCCATTCCATTCAATTAATGAAAGCTGAACTTCAAAGTCTAAATGCGATCATTTGAAGTGCTAAAATTATTGAACACCAGAACTGTTTACTGTCCTATCTGACCAAAGAAAAGGAGAGATCTTGTAATGTAAAAGTAAAATTAAACGACTGAACTGAAGCTGTGAAACTTCAAAAGTTCAAGTGCAAGAAGTGGTGTTAACCTAGTTGGGAGGCATTTGTGCATAATTTTAAGTGACTCGCTTGATAGTCAACAGATTCTTTTCATGACTGTGACAGTAAAAGCTTTTCTGGGAGGTCTTAGTTGTGCCTTGCTCACAAAATTGCAATCCAATTAGAATATGTCTGAGCAACTCCACTAACAAGCTGTGAAAATATGTTCTGGTATCATCAGGGACTGGAGGTTTTCTATAGTATAAGCACTTACATTGTTATCACTAGTTTTGTACTTGTTACCGTAAGTTTTTTGGTTGGTCAACTGCTTGTTGTTTTGCTGACAGCCTGTAATATTTCTCCTGGGCTCTATTTGGTCTTTTTAAACCATGCACAGTGCCTGTGCCACCAGCTCCAGGAGCATGTTGGTTTGGTCAGCGGATACCAAAACTTATTTGATTGACTCAGGTGATGGCAGTAAGCAGCAGCTTCAGGTTTGGAAGTGGAAAGTTAATGGATATATACATTTCTAAAGAATGATGGTCTTTGGCCAGAGATGGGGTGAGCTTCTGAAATTCAATGGGAAAGCATAGGAGGACATTGTGGAAGCTGGAGAAACACAGGGAGCGAGGAATTGCTGGGCCATTCCAAAAGTAGTGGGCTGCAGGCAGTGAGGAGTGAGGTGTGCTGAACAGTCATCACGAATAGAGAGAGGAATATCTAAACAGAATCCAGCAAAACTGGAAAAAGGAATGGAGTCCAGCACAAACTGCTTGGGTTGCCAAAGACTTCCTTTTTCTGTGTTCATTTAAACTATTTAATGTTTGCGATGCACACTTGGGATAAGCAGAACACATGGAGTCCTATTAAATGTAACGAATTGCATGTGAGGCTGGTTCAGTTGTCCACCTCTGTCCATGCTCTTGGGTTTCTTGCACTGGTGGCATAACCCCCACAGCTGCTCTCCTGCTCTGTTATCCCACTTGCCAGATGCAACCAGCCTGCCTAACCCAAGGGCCTTTGTGCAGCTGCACTGGATGTAGAGAACCCTACAACTCGGTGCAGCAGGTGGGGGATCTGCATCTTTCATGTGCCCTTATATTTAACATTTCCAGGTGTATGCTTCCTCAGCCCAAAATCCGTGCTTAACTTTGACCTATGAGCTGATCCATGCCTGCCCTTTATCTGTGACTCAGCAAGTGAATTCTCATTCTTATGATTCAAAAAATTTGAGTATTCTGGTTATTAATAAGGAAGACTCAGGATATTTAGTGAAATCCCACCAAATTTATTTTTAATACTTCTCGGTTAATTAAGTAATTTCTTAATTGTACAGAGCAATCGAATTAAGTGTATTTTCATTCTATAAGATAACAAAGCAGACACTGAGTTTCAGATTCCCCCCCTTCCCCTCTTCCCCCCCCCATACTTAGAATTGTCTGTCTTTTTCTTTCTTATCCATCCAGAGAAAATAGAATTAGACCACAAACTTTGTATGTGCCAAATTTGAAAGGAAGCCATTTTTGCTCTGTTTTTTTTTTTTTTTTTTCCAGAGATGTGTGATCAAGAATTTCTTCCTCCCCCTAGGAAAATCTGTAAAACTGTCATGAAACAAAATGGAAAGCTGAAGGTTTTAAAGGTCAATGTTTTGAAAATTCCTGTGGGGGATATGGGAAGAGCTTTATCATTATTTGCAAACTTTATCACAGAAATTGCTGCAAATCATCCAATAACAATCCAGAAACATTTGTTTCTGTACTAAGCAGCACAGATTAAGAATATCTTCATGCTGTAGGAGCTCCGGTTTCTTAAGATTTAGCTAGTTACTACAGTGCAGAACTATTATATTTGCAAAACGGAACCAGCTGGTCAGAAAGCAGAGACTGGATTACATTGGTGCTTCTTTTTTTCTCTTCTGTTTCCTTTTTTTCTCTCTGAGGAATTCTGGTACAGCAATTTTTAGCTTCAGTGTAGCCAACTATGAGCTCTCAACTTTTATGAAGTTTAGATGGAAAATGCAATAGTTTAATTTCCTGTTAATTTCTACCAAAGTATGAGTTGGGTGGAGTTTACAGTATTTTTTTTATAAGTGCGATACTATCTAGATCAGATTCTTAACTAGTATAAATCAGCCTCGCTTCACCAAAGTTTATTCCTGTTGAAACTGTTTCCCTCTTAAGAATGGTGAAGAAAAGAATATCTAGAGAAAGAAAAACATAATCTCAATCAGAAAAAGCAGAAAGGTAAAAAGTGTCTAGAAAGGGATGTAAAGCGTTTTCATTGGTATATTATCAAATGAAGGGGTGAAAAAAAGAAAAATATTCTTTATTGGTTAGAATTTGTCATCCTATAAATTTATTTCTTTGACTGAGCGAGCAGGCGGCCTCGTTCCTGCCCTTGGCTGCCCAGCCAGTCGGGCAGGGTTGTTTGCACTGGCCTCATTCTCAGAGCCTGGAGGTTATTACACCTTGAACAAAAGTCAAAGGCGAGAAGGGCAAGTTCAGCATCAAGAGGTAGCCAGGTCCATGACTCCCGAGGTGCCGCGGTCGGCAGTACTCGCATGGGTTTCAGTTTCCCAGCCGGAGCAGCCTCCGTCCTGGACAGGGGTGATGTGCAAGGGTGACATACCGGAGGATACAGGGTACTCCCTTCCTCACTGGCATCAGGCTATTCAAATAAATAGGATGGAATCCTGGGCGCTGCTACGAAGAAAAGCCCCGGGGCATTGTTTTGATCACTAATTCACGGCGAATGAAGCAGCACCTGAATTGCTGAGATTTAATCTCACGTTCAGGTTGAGATACAGACAATTTTCCATTTCGCACGCAGTGGCCGCTCTGCCCGGACGGGCCGCAGGTCCCGCTCGGTGCCCGCGCCGGGATGGCCGGCAGGTGGCGCTGTGGGCCCGGGCACGGCGCTGCTCGGCCGGAGCCGCGCGCTCCCCTCCGGCCGCCCCACCCGGCCCTGCGCCGCTCTCGGCCCTACAGATGTGCTGCTCTGAACGGTTCCCAGAAAATTTTATTGCTGTCATTTGAAAAATAGTAGGATCATTGTGATTTGTGCAGCCTGGCAGAGCAGAAGCCGCCGGGGCTGGCCGCGGCCGGTGCTCCCCCTGCCGCGGGCTCCCCTCGGGTCCCGCCGCGATTCCAGCATGCCAGGTGGCACTGAAGCCGGAGCTTGCTTTCTTTTTTTTTTTTTTTTTTAATATTTTTTTTTTTTTTTCCACAGATAACGTGCCTCATCGTGGCTCTGTAGGAGGCCGTATCTACATTTTTTGTTCGGGCACCCCGACGAGCCCATGGGCACTCCCTTCTCCCTCCTGGAGCATTCGCCGCTCGTTCCTAGAGCATTCCCCGCAACCAGGCTGGGCTGAGCCGTGAGGGGACACACCAAGCTGGATCTGGCTGCTTGGGAGTCTCTCAGCACCAGCCTTAAGTAGCAGACATGACACCACAGGCACGATTTGTGAGAGGGCAGAAGTAACTCCGTGGCTAATAGTTGCTTTTCATAGTGTTGCAAGCCTTCGGTGTTTCCGAGCACCCTTTTGAAGGCATACAGACATCGAGTACTGCAGGCAGATGTTATACGTGTCTGTCTCCGTAAAATACATGACGCATATACAAGAGCGAGCCTTTCTTTTTTTTTTTTTTTTTTTTTTTTTTGTGCTTACCATATCACCTTGTCTCTCAAGGACAGCACATTTCTAAAATGCAGGCAGAGATTTATTGGAGGGACAAGAAGGACTTTACTCCTCCTGCTCCTCGCCCCCTCTGCTCACGTTTCCCACTCTGCCAGTCTGGCATCTCTTATGCTCCACTGTGAGCTGGAAGAAAGCAAGCATTATAGTCAGGGAAACATCGCTCCCCATCCATGCCATGGCTTGCTGTGGGGAATGTAGCCCTCGTGGCGTGGCCTGTGGGAAAGAGATGTAGCTACCTTCATTACTTGCTCCAGAGTACAGGCATGTTTTCTCAGTCACTGTAGCCACTGAGTTGCTTTCCCTGTTTTCCTTCCCCCTTTCTGGAATGTCCTGATAAATAGCCTACGATGAAATCTGCACAATAGCAGTTTTCTTCCTTATAATGATTTGATATACAGTGGATTCCATGAATTGAGGTAGCAATAGTGTCCTCATCATGAGGTCTTGTAGGGGCTCACATAAAAAAGTAGTCATTAATGTCTTCAGAGTGCCTCAGTGGTGCTGCCATGCCTGCAGCATGCACTGCAGCTTCTGCCAGAGGCTAGCTTGGGCTCAGAAGTACTGCCACTTCACCTGGAACCCAAGAGTTGATTGTTGGACCCTACTTCTTGGCACAGTGCTGGGTCAAAATGACTCGGCTGCTATTAATTTTGAAGGAAGTGTGGCTCTACTTGGTCTGTGTTATTAGCAGTGCATAACATGTCTGTGCACCCACTGCTCAGATTCCTGTTTCTGTCTCATTTGCAATTCCAGTTTCATGTGCAACTTCAGACAAGGGAATTTGGGGTCCTGAGTCACTCAGGAATCTTTAAAAGTTCAGTGCTTAGCTTGCTTTAAGCTATCTGAATGGACTAATAAATAGTAGAAATCATTCCATAAGTAAAGTAGTGAGAGTGAGATATTGAGTGTGTATACTGAGTTGTCATCCAACTGGAAACTAAAATTCTCACCATTCTGTGAAATTCATGGTTAATGACTAATAATATAACCAGTATTAGAACTAACTTAATCTATTCTTAAAATGCTTGAAATAGATGGACATTCCTCTTCAGAGTTAATTTGCAGGGTGCTTATAAACATCACGGTCAGTTTATTCCATTTACTCTCTGGTTTCATGGTGGATAAGACTTAGGTAAAATTATCTGTACTCAGTATGTGCCTATAGTGTCATCCAATCATGTAAATTCAGGGGCACTATTTTTAATCAGACAATATAATTGGTACTAATCTTGAAATAAATGGTGCTCCTGAGAAGCAGGAGCTCCTGTCTTCTCCGGAGGACCATCTGTGTGGCTCATATGCAATCAGCAATATTTATATTAAATGCTATATATTCTGCCTCATCTGCTCTTTGATTTTTCTCTGAGTCCCATCCTATGAACTGGATCAGGAATCACAACACCCAAGTTCTGCCAAGCAATTTCTTCCCTCAGTCTGCTGTGTATACCTTGTTACTACAGCTTTGTTTAGTCCTTTCATCAGCCTACAGTGCTCATAGTACACCCAGTCTACCCAGTGCTAGGTCTTTACCTTAATTTTTATTATAATCTCTATGAAGCTTTTTATATATCCCCCTGTATCTTCTAAAACTTTGCTGTTTTCTCCATTTCGCCACAGACAAATGGATTTCACATTGTCTTGTCCCAAAATATTACATTAGATTATCCCCAGAAACACTGTTCTGCTTCTCATTTACTAAAAGACCACTTCCTATTTGTTGGTGGGGTTTTTTATTGGTTTTTGCTTTGTTTTTTTTTTTTATTTTGCATGCTTTTAAGAGGCAAAATTATACTCTCTTGGCTGAAAAAAATTAATAAAATTGAACATACATTTTTCACATTGCCATTTTGCTAACAAATGTGCTTTTCTTGTTCTTTCTTTTTTCTTACATGGTAAGGGGTTCGTAAGCAAACTGGATGAATTCATTCACTGGTTAAATGAAGCCATGGAAACAACAGAGAACTGGACTCCTCCTAAAGCAGAGACAGACAGCCTCAAACTGTACCTGGAGACACACTTGGTAGGACAAGATTATACTATGGTTATTATCAGTAATTGAAGTGTTCTGCTGTGCTTTTTGATTATTATTTTTAATTACTGGTGTGCATCTATATTTCAATGTAAGATTTGCAGCATTACAGTTTATTTTAAAGAAAATACCAACAAATTATTTTCTATGTTTGAAATATGTACTGATAGCTTTGTAAACACTAAATTAAAAGTGAGAATTACATTACAATTCATAATTTATTTCCAAAACTGAAAAAAAATGGCAATAGCAAAAGGAGAAAGGACGATGTTTTTTCTGCTAATAATTCTAGGTTTTTTTCTCCACTGTAACAGTAATAAAAGTCTTTCTAGTGTGTAACTTATTCTTTCTTCCACAGTTTAAACACAGGACAGAGTAATTTAAATAAAGATTTGAAATAGTTATTTTAGTAATTTTATTTGATATGCATTTCTATCATGTGATTAATACAACTGTCACTAACCTTTGTTGTTGTGCAAAAAGCTAAAACATTGAGTGGAAGTAGAAAACACTTGGACAAATAATCTTCTTAATATAATACAGGTTAAAATTATAGATTGAGAAATAGTTGATAAACCTCATGGGGCTTCCTCTGAATTCTTCCAAGAGCTGTTTCTTGTTATGAGGAGGTGAAACAAAGAGCTGCATTAAATCAGGCATTAAGTCCTCGAAAATAAGGTTTTATGCTGTATGTAGAGAGTAGAGCTCAATGTGCACTGTGGGTAGGTATCTTAGTAGGTAAAACAAGAACAGAAAAATAATGGAAAATTAAGCTAGGAAATTTCCTCTCATTCTGCCAAAATCTTAGATTCTTGCCAGTATGAAATGGAAGATAACACTACTCTGAGCAAATGACCTAGACATCCCAGTTAGATAAAAGAATACAGTAACTGAGCCCACATCAGACCATCATCCTCCAAAGCTCAGTCTCATTTCCAGTCTCTGATAATCTTATGGTAGAAAAATATTTGATAGTCCCAGTAAATCACGTGATGCATTACAGGAAAAAATGTCATCCTAATCCCTACCGTAATACTGGAGTGACCATTATTAAATTAATTAAGTATACATTAACCACATATGCAATTAGAATCAAACTGAAAACTGTCTTCAGAATTTCAGCTTCAGAATACAGAAAGCTCTTGTGTCTTTTGTTCTTAAACATTTCTGTTGTAGTAGCACCTATGGGCAGTCACTAGATTTAGTGCCCATTGTGATAGTCTGTCAAATGCAGTGTGAAGACACTGCATTTTTGCCTTATGTTGCAGATTTTGGGGTTTGGGGCAGAGTTCAGATTTTGGCCTTGTGCTGCACAGAGTCAGTCTTGTGATTCCCATTGTGTTTACAGGTGCTCTGGAGATACAGAGCGCATCATGAAATCAGACCTCAGAAAAGGCATTGGTCAATTTATTTTCCTTGTATTCTGCTACATGAAACTTTTGGTGAGATAATTTTTTATGAGTAGAATTGCAATTTTCACTCTTGACTGGATAAAAACAACCTCATTTTCCCCTGCTGGTAGCCAGGTTCCCATCTGCACTCACTATATCTACATATCTTTGGCGTAAGGAAATCTTTGTATGCTTCAGGATGACTATGTTATGAAACAAGTTGGGTTTTTAGCTTACTTCTCTGAAAAAGTGAAACCTCTAAAGAGCAGTTCAATTTCAATTAGATAACATTATAATTATTTTAATGGCATCTATAGCCAGTGAAAAACCCATTGTATAACTTGAAAAAATATGACTCTGAGTTTTCTTTTTTTGGATTTCAGAAAATGTATGCTCTTATACTGGTTTCTACACAGCTGAAGAAATGAGAGCATTTTTATAGTGGGGAAGATACTTATTTGTATTAATTAGATTGTCAGCTTTTCAGTGGCATTTATCTGTCAGACATCCTAATCTATGTTTAAACAGAAGTATATGAACTTCAATTCACATTAAGCTCAATGTTGAAATCTCCCTTAGCTGAACATTGTAAGACAATGGTGATCAGGGTCTTTGTGAGGGACTTATACTTCCTATTTTCTTTTTTTGCCAGTCAGGTTTTACATGCTGTCACTTAAGATACATTGAAGTAAAGGACTTAGAACTTTACAAGATTAGATTCCAGACTTACAGGTTTATAGTACAGACAATGATAACAAAGTGACTGGGAAAACAAAGAAAATGTCTTGGTTCCTTTCTGTGTACTGCCTCTATGCTAGCAAATCTCATGGTTCCTCACTGGTGTAGGTTTTCTCATAATAAAATAAGTGAAAACAGGGTGTAGGTAAGTATTTTCATTTGTAGAGACATCATCATCATTGTCATCATCATCACAGCTAGGCTTCACAAACGATCTAGTCAGATCTCAGAAGCTAAGAAGGGTCGAGCCCAGTTGGTACTTGGATGGGAGACCTCCTGGGAATGCCAGGTGCTGTAGGTTCTAGTCCTGAGGACTTGACTGTTACAGTCCAAGCTCGCTCGGCTGTGGCAGATGAACTTTAGTAGAGACATGGCCTTAGCCTTTGGTACAAGTTATCAATTTCACTACCTGTAATAATTGTTTTCTCAGTTATATGCTTGTTGTGATAACAAAATTAGTGTCATAAGTAGAATATTTTGCATTATGAGTGAAATCTCTTCTGTCAAAATATAAGAAAAGAAAATATGGAAGCAGGAGAACAGAAAATGTACTTTTTCTCTTTTTCATTAAAGTCCTGCAAAGGTGATGAGGACAAGGTTATGAACATCATTCAAATTTTTCAATATGTAAAATTCTAGACCGTCATTTCAGGATTCCAATGTAAACTGTTGACAAATGATTGAATTTTAAAGTGTCTCCTCATTCAGCCTTACTTTTCACCATGTTTGACATCTCAAGAAACAGTGTGGCACAGACACTTAAAGAGACTGTGTTTAAAAAAAAAAAAAGGCATCACAAGAAATCTCCACAATCAACTTATTCAAATCTTTGCATAAGGTAATGCTCACACAAGAAGTCAAATCTCTTGAACAGGATGGTGATGCAAGTCTTTATTATAAGTATCATTGCATGACATGTTCAGCTTAAATTGGTAGAATTCCCCAAACAACTTTTCTTAATTCTTTTATATGTTCTGGCAATATTGTCCACCCAGGATTTTAATCAACACTTTGAAGCAGGTGAATAATGTTTGTCTATTGCTCTTGGCTCAGCAAGAGCTGCCTTCAGGCATCTCTGTAAGGGTTTGAAGGTCCAACCTGGCCAGCTCCTGAAATAGTGAAGCACTTTGTTGTGAAGCTGGAAGGCAGTCAAGCCTCAAGTTGACCCATTTTTCCCAATTATCTCATCTGCACAGAGACTAGCTGGGGAGTTCCTGAGCCACTCAAGGAATTAATGACTAAATGCACACAGGCATAGGCCTGATACCCAAGTACACTACAATTATAATTATTGACTGTAGGACAAATTGGAATTTCATTCTTAAATCACAATTGCAACTTAAACTCTATAGATTTTTCATTGATGAGTAACCATACAGTTTGCTAAAGAGCATGAAGTTTTTCTGTAAGTTGAAAGGTAGTCTACATCTTGAATGTGTGGCAAAATAGGCAATCTTCAGCTTGGAGAACATTTTCTTGCAAATTTTAAAACCAGGTTCCCTGATGTTCTGCAGAACAGAAGTTGCTATATGCTTAATTTTAGATAACACCAAAGCACAGAGCTATAAATGAAAATGCTCTCAGAGATCCATGGAATAGTGATTGAAATTATTCTTTCAATTTTACAGGTCTTCACAACTGAGTAACATTGGTTAAACTGATTTGGGAGCTGCGTGCTTCCCATTCATATGGAAGGGCTGACATGGAGCAGCCACCACTTGAACATCTGGCGCTCTGCAGGCAGCCACCCAAGCCAGCAGATGTCGAAAACACTAATATGTTTTCATAAAACAGGGGTGATTTTCAGCAGAAATCTACTTTTCCACTAAGGCCTCAGTCAGTCCTACTAGAGAAAAGAGTGAGGCACATTTTGAATTTTTGTGAACAATTAGGCTCAAATTCATTCCCAAGGAAAAGATAACTCCATTTACCTTACTGAAAAAGGAGCTTCTGAAAGTGGTTTCTGATTCACTTTATCTTTTATATCTCTCCTTTTCTGTTATGCTGATTCTTTCCCATTGGCATCCTGATCAAAATCAGCTACTATCAGACTCTAAGCACAGACTTGGTGGTATGCAAATCAGTTTTCATCAAAACCAGTATCCTGAAGGCAGCTTATGAGCTAAAAGCATCTATCTAGGTGGTACTGCTGTGCTTGTGAAACCAAGCAGACTTTCTTACCAGCTCAACAAATAAGAATTCACCATATTGCTCTTGATAATTTTAGTTTGCTAAAACAGACATTGAACTTTAGCTTTATCCCTGGCCCGACAAGATACACTGTATTAGCACAGTAAAAAAAGTAAGCTAGCAAACAAGGAAATGTGAAGAACTGTTGAGGAAAAGGTTTAGACAAAAGGCACTATATATATTTGCTGAGGCCTGGAACTTTTAATTCTGTAGTCTCAACTTTTTCCTTTGCTGTTAAAACAGTACTTTGCTTTCTTGTTGCTGCACAACTAATTGCGCACTGTACTATGGTCCTCAGCCATTTCTGTGTTTAGTGTCATATTTAGAGCTAGGTAATACAAGACTTTTAAATGGGAACCTGAAAATTAAAAAGACCATATTTTACACTTATTTTGTGGAACTTAAATCCTTCTTGCATTATTAATAGATGTTGGCAAACAATATTTTAATATTTTTCAGTAGAGAAAAAATTTGGAATTAGTAGTAAGGCACTTCTGTCCTAACAGTCTTCTTTTATGTGTAAAATTCTGAAATCCAGAGAACAGGGAACAAAGAAGAGAGAGAAAGTAATCACAGATTTTCCATTTTTTTTCTTCAAAACCAGATAAAGAATGGACAAGGTTTCCCATGATAATGAAGTTTCTTTTGAAATGCTTGTTCCCTTTTCTTCTTTTCAGTAATACCATGGCTGCAACCTGCCTACACTGAAATTTGTAATTTGGAGGAGAGCAAATCATAGAATCATATAATAATTTGTGTTGGAAGGAAGCTTTGAAATTTGTCTAGTCTATAGCTCCTGCAATGAATAGGGACATCTTCTCAACTGTATTAGATTGCTAAGAGTCTCTTTCAGTCAGACCTTTAATGTTTCCAGAGATGGGCATCCACCACCTCGCTGGGCAACCTGTGCCAGTGTTTTATCACCCTCATTGTGATTTCTTCCTTATATGTAGTATGAATCCGCACTCTTTTAGTTTAAAACCATTACCTTTGGTCCTATCACAACAAACCCTGCTAAAAAGTTTGTTCCCATCTTGGTCGTTGGACTAGATGATCTCCAGAGGTCCCTTATAATCCTGACTATTCTGTGATTCTGTGATGTTCCTTGTAAACCCCCTTCAAGTACTGAAAGGCTGACATAAGGTCTCTGAACAACTCTAACTCAGTCAAGCCTTTAGAGTGGTGCTCCCATCCCTGTGATCATTTTTGTGGCCCTCCTCTGGACCCACTTCAAAAAGGTTCATGTCTTTCTTTTACTGGGGACCTCAGAGCTGGATGCAGCACTCCAAATGGGTCTCATGAGAGCAGAGTAGAGGGGCAGAATCACCTCCCTCGACCTGCGGGCCATTCTGCTTTCAGTGCAGCCCTAGGATGTTCTTGGCTTTCTGGGCTGTGAGCACTCATTGCTGGCTCATGTGCAGCCTTTCATGCACCAATATCCTCAAGTCCTCTGCAGGGCTTTTCTCAAGGTTTCACTTTACTCTCCTTGTAACTGTGGTTGTAAGATATCTTTAGAAAATATGGCAGCTGACTCAGTTTCCTATTTTTCCAGATAGCACAGACAAAAATTGTTTGTCACTTATGGAAAGAAAGGAAGAGGATGGCATCCTTGGGAAAAAAAAATCAATTGTTCACAAAAGAGTTGTTTGCTTCTTGGATTTGTTTTTCTTTTTTTTTTTTTTTTAAGGCAAAAAAATATATGTGCTGTTTAGCTGAAACTAGAATAGCAAATATTGTTCTGTATAAAGTACAAGTGGCTAGTATTGCATGTAGTTATTGGAGTGCAAAGTGTGGTTTGGATATGCTGACAACTTCCATGAATCATAACTCCTTGGTTTTCTTTTTAGACTCCTGTCAGTAATTTTTACTCCTATTTAATCAAAAGCTTTGTGCCACATCAAAATTCTTTTTAGCCTAGAATTCTTTCATTATATTAACCTTCTCAGTCACTATATTTACTTTGCTTTTTACAGTCTTAATATCATACAGCAAGTGTCATTAGTATTTCAAAACTGATTCACGCTAGCACTTACTTCCCTTCTGTATATGAAGTTTAGATGTCATTTCCATTCTAGAACCAAATTCTTCTTAAGATATCAGGGGTTTGAACTTTATTGTCCAAAGAGAAATGAAATAAGAATTTTTTGGTGTCCATTGTAAATGTTTTTGGCCACATCATGGCTCAGCACTTTCTTAGCTGTAAACAGCAAATGCTTTCATACAGAAAATAAAATGTGTTTTCACATTTAAGAAATTGTGTTGGTGAAGTAATGATGCTTCTGTGGTATTTCATGATAACTGATTGTCTCTTTGTAAAAAGTTTGCTATGTCTGAAAAAAAAAATCATTCTCATCTCTCTGGAAAATCTCGTTTTCTGAAAAATGTCAGTTTAGAGAAATATTAAATATCTGTTCTCATTGAAAATAAGGTTAAATACACATGCCTTGGGCTAACCTACTGACTGTCTTTGTGGTAGCAGTGGTAATAGTAATTTTATTAAAAGTATTAAAGCCTCTGAATTTGCTAAGTTATGGATGGTGCTTCTGCTGTATGGGAATTTCCAATGTCCAAGGGTGCCAACTTAGATATTTTTCTCAAAATATAGGATACTATCTTCAGCATGATGGTGCGTAAGAATCTGAGCACTATGAGTGGACTAACCTTTTGTTTCTCTAAGGCTATTGGTTTGAATTTGTTTAACCTGTTGTTCGTTTGAATTTTTGAATTTTGTGGATTTTTAATTGTGAAAGGCATTTTGGGTATGCATGAATTCCTAAGTTTTTCTGTTTCTTGACTTAAAGTGTCTGAGAACACTAAAAGGAAATGTTGCTGTCAGTTTAATGCATTTGGCTCTACCTATGTTATAGTCTGAAGCCAGGGAGTGTAAACTTGCTGGCAGTGGGAAAAATAGAGGTTTCTAAACTGTTTGGACTGTTCTTTGAATTTCAGCAATCTTTTTTGAGACTAAGGAAGAGAAAAATCAGGTATCTTAGAGAGAATGGGTATATATCCTGCTAATAACAGGATTGCTGTCCTGACCAATACAAAAATACTGCAGTTGATGTGAAGACGTTTCCCATAAGGTCATGCAATGAAGAAGAGCTGACACAAATCTTGTCCTTTGTAAGGAGAAGGAACAGACCATGTTTATGGTCCTAGCAGCACAGAAGTAGGAGATCTATTACAATGAAGATCTGTTATTACTATATGTGCTTTTAATGAAGGAAAGGACAGCCTATTTACTGTCTTCCTACACTGTTTCCACCAGCTACTACCATACAGTCCCACTCCAGAGGTTTATTTTGTGCAAGCCTGTAGCATAAGAAAGAGGTTTTTTGTAATCTTCTTGGAGGCTGAATACTCTTAAGAGTATTACTTTTTTCTAAACCTGTCTTTCAAATTTATAGATACCCAACTTTGTATTTATGTTGGTTTTCATTGGTTCAAACCTTCCCAGGACCTTCTTTGCTACTACTCCAGATTTGTATAGCTGTGCATAAGAAGGGGATAGAACCCCATAATGAAAAAAAGCTCTGCTGGGCCTGCCTGTAATATATTAGTTGTTAAGTTACTTCATGAGAAGCTGTCCCAGCTTTTCTAGTTGAGAGCCACAGCTATCTCTGGACAGAGGTAGAGCATATTAGGATGTCACCCTAAAGTAGCTCTGCCTCTTCTACTGAAGAAAAAGGGAAAGTTGTAATGCCCAAAATCTGAACTGTATCACTTGTGTGTCATCTATGTCTCAAGAAGAACAACTGTCTTGCTCTGTTGTTTGGGGGGTTTTGGTTCATGATGTTTGAGGTTTAAAAAGTAAGATTTTTCTTTTCTCCAATATCCAGGATGCTTTTAAGCTAATGTTTATTTCTTTGGAAGTGGAAGCGATGAGATCCTTAAAACACAGTGTTCTTTTACGTGCAAGAATACAGCAGATGGTATATTCCTCTGAGTATGTATTAAATACCTGTTATAGTTTTCTTAGGCAACAAGGCCAAACACTGTCAGAGAACATTAAACCCAGATCATTCAGACTGTGGAGAATGTTTAAATTCATTTGCACTTGTCGGTGAAACTGAGCAAGGAAGGGTAACTTGATTTGGCAGTGCTACAAATGTTCACCCCCTCTCAAGTCTCAGCACACAAAGCTTTAAAACTCTTGGGTGCCAAGTTATCCCAAAATGCAAGATATTCTGAGTGCTGAAAGTTAGGGATTCCAGTGGGTCTGATATGTGTCTGGCCTGTAGAAGAAATGATTTGGCTACAAGGGACTCAGTGTCCATAATAATATAATGAAATAAAACTGCAGTTAAAAAATGCTTTGAACTAACTTGATCAGAAAATTTCAGTAAAAAGTATTTTACTTCTAAGTTCTGACTTAGAACCTTTGTAGCTTTATGTATGACAACTTGGTCATACTCTTTACAGAAAGTTAGCACTGTAACAACTTTTGAAACCCCTTAAAATATTTTATGAAGTAATGTTTCTTTTATTAATAAAATGCATAAAGCTTATGTCAGAACTTTGTTAATTGTAATTTTGATGTCTGTTAAAATGCATGCTAATGCCAGAAAATTTAGTATGCCAGTATTATCAATATCAATGTAGTTAGTAATTTGCTTTTGAAAGTGAAGTGAAATTTATTTTTATAAAATTCTGACATTGGAAATCATTGAAAGAATATAATTCCAGGATCTCAAAGGAAAAACAAGCATACTTACAGTAACATTTAAACTATATTTGCTTTTAGTTACCTGCCAAGAGCTACGGTCCACTCCCATGGGTTCTCTTCTATGTCTCTCAGAGGCATAATATTCACATTTCAAGTACTAGAAGTAATACAATTCCCGTATGTGTTTTGGTGTTTGCAATGCCAAAGCATTCAGCAGAAATATAGAAAATCCAGGGAACGAATGGAGGTTTTGGTTGGTAAAGGTTTTCCTTTGCATCTTCTACAACATTTATTTTTTTTCCATTTCTAAATTCTTTAAGTGGATTGGGTAAATAATTTGGGATCTTAATTTATTAGCTAAATTTTTCTAAGAAGGCATTTTAGTTCACCTTTAAATTTCATAAAAACTTTTATCTGTACCTATATAAAACAAATTATATCTCCTTCTTATTCCCCTGAAATTTGAATAGAACTAAAATCCTTCAAGTATTGTTTTAAAACTACAAAGTGTTATTTAATGCCAGAGAGTGCTTTTGGGTCTGTTAGTTAGTAAATTTACATTTAAATACTATTTATTTACATGTAATTTTCCCTTCATAACTCCGTATTTGCCAAGACTGCTCTGCCCCATGAATTTATCTTATCTTTGGAAAGCTCTTCCCTCTTGTTTGACTCTTTTGTACATATGGTAGGACAATGCAATGTGGACATATTCTGATTAGGCAGTTTTCAGGTGTGGCGTGTCTCCAGGTAGAAGAAGTTAACCTAGAAATATGTAAGATCAGACAGACCAAGGAGTTAGAAGAGTATGATTTCTGCAGATTATTTCTGAAGCAGCTCAAGAAGGCAAGAAATTATTAAGGGTGGTTGTATATAGTGGACTGCGTGTGTAATTCGCCATGATTATGACAACTTAGCAATTGTTTTATTGTATAGCTATATCTCCCATGTCATTTCCTGCATGTATTCTTCCATTCCTCATTGTCTTTTGATGATAAACAAACAGAGATTCAATTTAGGAAGCCTCATGTGAAGTTTGGGGGAGGGTTTTTTGACAATATAAAATGTTCAGACACACAAAATCAAAGAGAAATTTATGTAGTGAAACATAGAAAATAAAATTGGCAGCAGAAGAATTTATGCAAGTGTGTCTTCTAAATCTGCAAAATAGGCTTCCTGGAGAGTGGGGCTAACTATCCTTTTTCTCCACATCTAAAATTATGCATTCAAAACTTGGCTAAATTACCTAAGAGATGACAAATAGAATGAGGAATGAGAAAACAGAAACTGAGGGACCTAAAGTATTTAATATGAGGAAGATTGTGCTATTCATGTTTAAGAGGTAACAAAGGGAAAAACATTGATTGTCTAATACTGGAATGGCAGAAGCTGTGACAGAGAAGACAGGGGTGAGGTAATTTTACAAAAGTATGAATTACTATAGGGCTGCTGGAGTGCAGCCTGCCCCTTCGTATCTAGTTTTGCTGGCCTGTCACAAACTCTGTGGCATGTGAAAGAGCTCGGTTACTGCTCTGTCAGTGCATTGCAGTCCTTACTTCACATTTTTATCCAGTCTAGATTTAATGTTCTCAAGGGATCAGAGCTTTCACTATTTCCCTTAGGAGGTTATCATACAATCTAATAGAGCTGACTTTCTGTGGAAATTTCAGTGGTATTTATTTTAAATTTTCTCTTTCTTAATTTAATTCCATTAGTTTCATCTACTATAACCCCTGATAATGTACTAAGTCTTCTTTCTGCTTGGGGTTCAGATTCCTGGAATATAAGGAGATAATATGTGCCCTTTCTCTTAATTAACATTCTTGTTTTTTTCTTTGTTCCACCATTTACATCTTTAAACATATTTTCCTCACTCTTTACTAAGCTCCTAACACTGTCTTCTCATAAATGTAGTTGATTCCTCCCAGACAAAAAAATACATTCAGATCAAGTGGTAGGCGGAGAATGTGTATGAGTGATCAGGAGGTAAAATCATTCCCAGGGTTGCTATAGTTAGCTCATTGCTAAGCATTTTGATCTCAGACTGTTCAGTTAATATTATGTTTAAATGAATGATAAACTTACACATAGAAATTATCTGCACAGTTAAACCATCTTATATCTGATCTACATCTACAGTGGCATAATGCCAGTGTAAGATGATGATTATGGGATTTCAGTAGGGAGGTTCCCAGATCAGTTTTATGTCAGTTTTAAAGGCATTTTAGTTTATAATCTGATGTTGTGAATCAACATAGACATTGATGTTATTTTGGCCATTTTTATCTGCCTATGGATGCCAATGGAATGAATTACCCCCAGAGAAACACAAGAAGTTACTGTCTTTTAAAGTTTTCTCATTGTTGCTGGGAGTAGAAGACCAAATCTTCTTTCCACAAGCCATTCACTCTTAGAAAATATCTCCCAGCTTCCATTGGTTACAAAAGAGAATGTGTTGTTCCTCTAAGGAAAATGATAGTCCTGTTGTGTTATGCATTAGAGATTTGCATAGCATTTGGTGATCATTGGCCCCTTGGCCATGATTGCTGTAGGGATGGTATGTTTTCAGTTTTGGGTAGACAAGAATAAGACACACAGTGGATGCTGCTCCTTCAGAGGAGGATTCATCATGTTGTCCTTAAAAAGAAAAGGTAAAATCCCTGCTATTGTGAAATTCAGCCTTGACTGTGGAGCTGCATAAAGCTTGTCCTTAGTGCTTGTGTTCTGTTTAACAGGTGGAGTGTCACTCAGATAGAAATACAGATTAAAAAAAAGAAGAAAATAAAAATTTTTTATAGTCACCTAGATTTTATGGAAAATGTGAACAAAGGAGACATGGCCTGGAACCATCTCAAATGTAATATTTAGTTCCCAGGAAAACATATCCTAGTAATACTAACTTAATAGTAAGTAAGCTTTGTAGTACTGATTAAAAAAATGTGAGGCTTTCCTAAATCCTAAGAGTATGACCTGTCCCATGTTAATATAAGGACAACTTATATATTAATTATTTTTTTTTTAGATACTGAATGTCAGTGGTAGGTAGTGTTCAGGAGGAGTCTGGTTTATTAGGTTATTAACTCAAATTCTTAAATAGTAGGCACTGACCAAATAGAGTCTTTGTGTCATCAGAACTCCTCAGGTTAAAGAAAAAAAAAAAAAAAGAAGAAGAAAAAAAGAAGAAAATATACTATAACCAAAAGTTGAATTCAGTACTAGATATCTTAGTATTTTGTCAAAGCAAGTTATTGGAAGATAACTGTGCCAGGACCAATAGAATTGCAAATGTAGCTGTGTATTAAGCATAAAAGAGTAGATGTTCAAGAACTGTTTTAAGTCATATTCCTTTTAAGACAAATGAAATATGATAATTTAAAAAACTCCTGAATTTTCAAAATAATTCTTTTCTTGGTGATAATTGGCATATAGCATGTATTTAAAAAATAAGCTGCACACTTTTGTAATTTCATTTTTTAGAGCTTTATTGTGTCTTTAAACTGCCTCCCTCTCCAAAACAGAACATTTCTGATCATATTTGTGGGAGTTTGGTTATCCTTCTATGGCTGTCTCAGTCAAAAGAATCCCATAATTTTTCTGTCAGAAACTGTTCCCATCACTCTAGTTTTTACTCTGAATTATAGCTGTCACAGTAAGTGTTAAAAGTGCTACATTCTTAGCCAAAACACATATTCTACTGTGTATAGAAGTCTATATTTCAGTAATATTGGAGATTTCTCTAAAAATGCAAAATACAATTATTCTAAAATCATAAAATCCAGGACAATCAGATAATTTTTGTCTGTATCTTAGATCTACAAAATAAACACCCTAGAAGCAGTGATATTTTTCTCAAAATTATTTAAAAACATAAAAAATGAATCTTAAGAAAATTGTCCTTCAGGTGTACCACACCACATCCCACATGCTAATAGTATGCTTGACTGGGAAAATTGAAATATTTCTTTTAATACAGTGTCTTAATCTAGCAATAGGTATAAACTGTTGTGCCATTTAAGCTTTTTTATTTATACATTGTAGGTTCACATGATACCTAGTTGCTGTTTTGTGTTTCAGAGAAAGTACACTGGAAACAATTAGTTGGATAACTTATGATGTAAAACAAACAAACAAAACATGCTTATACAAAGTCTCTGTGCCTCTGAAACAAACAAAAAAATTTGCTCATTGTCTGTCCTTACTGCATATGTAAATAGGTCAAGACCCAGATTGTGTTTTAGCAAATTACAATTTTCTAAGAACAGGGTGTTACAAAATAGCAAAAGGTTGCATATCAGAGCTCAATACGTACCTAGTACAGGATACCTACTCAGCAGAAGTTTCCTAAATATAAGTAGCTACAACCATAAAATAAATCCTATGGGGAACATCAAATAATTTTTTTCAAACAATTTTTTTGTTGTACAGGCAAATAATGTGAAAGGGAGAGATTATTATATTTTGGGAAAGTGCTCTCTTATTTTTGTGTGTTCCAAGTCCAGCATAGATAAGGAAATGATGCTTTTTTCCTTCATGGAGGTTCTGCACTACTGTCTGGTAGATCAGTAAGTTTCCTTAAAGTCAGAGGACAACTTCATATTGTGAGGGCTGAGCTCCTTGCCCCTATGCCATCAACAGAAGATAGCACTCTTAGGGCTTTGTATTTACACTCTTGGAGTCTTTATTCCTGTTTACAGTTCTGTAGCTTTTCTAAAACTGCATGATTCCTGCCTCTCTTTTCCTTTCTTGCTAAATGAGAACAGTTGATAGTTATATATAGGTACATGGTGATGGGGAAAAGTGCAGAGAACTGCGTAAGGAAATTTTGCTGGTTGCGGCTTGTAAACTACATTATATACACTGTAGTGCAAGGGATGACATTAATGTGTTGTTTAAAAAGCTGCTGTCAGGCCAATGCACATGCATTTTCAATAATGTATATGTGCTCATGTGTGATATTTAGACTGCTCTATAGCTGCAAATGTGTCTGGAAAAATGGCTTTGATTAATTGACTTCCCTCCTCTTCTCCTTTCCTCTCTTCAGACACATTATCAGAGAAGATCAGAGGAGGAGGGGAGCAGAGTACCTGGGTCACACGCTGTTAGAGTTACAATTTTCCAAATGCCATAAGTAAACAATAGGGAACAGGAAATATCCAGGATGGGAGAGGACCACTGTGTTTGAAGATCTTCCTCAATTCCAAATATTTGGTCTAATTTTATCCTTAGCTGTGCAAATTTGCATCTCTCCATTGTATATAAATGTAATACTTGTTACATCTTCAACTCTTGTCTTTTTCTTGTGTCACATTTTCAGCCTCTGAGGCATGAGAAACCTTGAACATTCATTGAGGGCTATTCCTTCCAGTGTTCCTTAACCAGTTACTCATTTTTCTTAGGAAATTACCACCTGTAAGAAATTACATATCCTAAATCCAAATCTCATACTGTACTACGTCAACTGACAGTTTCCTTTGCCTCTGTATTTATACTTTCGTGAATGGTCCTCTCCTTTTGATGTGTGCTGGTTTTGGCTGGGATAGAGTTAATTTTCTTCATACTAGCTAGTATGGGGCTATGTTTTGGATTTGTGCATCCTTGTTGATAATACAAGGATGTTTCAGTTATTGCTGAGAAGTGCTTACACAGTGTTAAGGCTCTTTCTGTTCCTCATGCCACCGAGCCAGCAAGTAGGCTAGGGGTGCACAAGAAGCTGGAAAGGGACACAGCTGTAACAGCTGACTCCAACAGACCAAAGCGATGTTCCATACCATATGACATCATGCTCAGTATTTAAATATGGAGGAAGAAGGAAGAAGCTGGAGTTCGCTTGGAGTTAAAGCATTTGTCTTCCCAAGTAACTGTTACACATAATGGAGCCCTGCTTTTCTGGGGGTGGCTGAACACCTGCCCTGACCATGGGAAGTGGTGAATGAATTCCTCATTTTGCTTTGTTTGTGCATGTGGCTTGTGTTTTCCTTACTGTCTTTATCTCAACCCACACACTTTCTAGCTTTTACCCTTCAGATTCTCTCCCCCATTCCACTGAGGGGGCAGTAAGCCAGAAGCTGCGTGGTGCTTAGCTGCTGGCTGGGGTTAAAGCATGACAGGATTCCTGTGTGCTGACAAAAGCTTATTTCTGCTAAATTTCATGTATGTTCACGGTATTTGTGCCATGCATAATTTATCCATAAAATAAGAATTTTGCACCAGGAGAATATTGCTAGTCAAAACCCAAAAGTTTGGCCCCATCTTTATTCATCATATTTTGCTTCTTCAGTTTAACATTATTACTGGTTAATAGGTGCACCTGAAAATCAAGCTGTATTGTAGTATCTGGTGCGTTATGTTAAATGAATCTTTTCTAGGACAGCAAGTCTCTCTTTTTTTTTTTTTTCCTAATGAAAAAGAATACCTCATCTTTTCCAATTTTCCTATCAAACACATCCACATCATCTCGACACACTGCCAAATCCAGCTGCATCTATACTCGACTTCAATTATATGAAATTACACAACCTACTCTCAGGTCCTTTAGGTTCTCTTTTGCTGTGTGAGACACACGCACAGTGAATTTCCTGTGAAGTGCATGATTACAAACTATTCAGTACAAGCCTGTTTTAAGTAAACAGTAAATTAAATATTGTCAGTGCTTGTTCAGACATGCTCTTAAGAAGGAAAAAGGAGTTCTAGATTTAGGTTCATAAAACTCTAGATTGAAGAAAGGGACAGACATAAACGAGGCATCCTTTCTCCCTTTAACTTCTCTTGGCTGACCCAGTTGTTCACCAGCTGGTACAAAACAGTATATTCAGATGTCCATACAAGGAGAATTGGACTAGACAAAATGCTGAAGGTAGCAAACTTCCTGTTTATTCCTCTTCATTGAAATGGAGAATTCTCAAAAACATTCTGTCACTGTCAGGTACAATGCTGCCTGAAAGACTGTTAAGAGACTGTCTGAGCAACATCTCTCTTTCAGCCCTGACAAATACAGTAAAAGTACCTCATTTTATTTCAGTTCTGGCAATATTATTTTCTGCTATGCCAATCAGCCTGACTGCAGGGGTTAGGATAGAAAGAAAATGTTTGTTTCCCTAAGAATTTAGAGCTTTTGAGTATTTTGTGGTGTCTGCTACTCCAGGATCAGCATGGTCACTGGCATTTGGAGAAGTATAAATGCACAATTGCAAAGTCTCCTTTCATCTTTGCCAGTTAACTCATTCTCAAGAAAGGAAAAGCTCTTTTTTTCCAAGTGGTCATATATTGCTTCCATTGATTTCATAGATATTTCAAAAAGAAAAAAAATTGCATATGTGTGTTCAGAAATGCATACAATTTATGATACAGCAAGTACCCTTTTCTCTCTTGTATTTTGTTTATCTTTCTTACAGGCAAGTATAGTGAGAAACTTTGGCAAAGAATTTAAAAATTTATCCAAGTTATCACTGATGTATTAAAAGGCATAATTTATAGTATATCATGTTTCCAGTTCCTTTCTCTGTTACTAGATTTTAATGTAATTTGTAAAATAAAATTAAAAAAAGAGGCAAAATATTTTTGACTGATACAGCAGAGAGCCTGGGTAAACTAATAAAAATATTAATAAAAATAGCTTAAAAATACTTTCTTTGCAAATTAAGAATGCAAAGATTTGTATTTTGTATTTTGAAAATGAATATGAGAGTTAACTCAGGAACATAGTATTAATAGATTTGTATGAGTGCACATAAGGCCAATATATTCAATGCTGTAATTTTTTTATGGTTTCATAAATAGTGCTATCACCAACATTTCAAAGAAATCTGAAAAAAACAGAGCTCATATGTGATGGCATAAATTTAGTGTATTTTATAGAACACTCTTACTCCAGATATAGCCTACGGGTTGTGACTTTTCATAAAACCTAATGAATGTCTAGATTTGTCAGCTGTTTCAACACAGATGCACTTTGCTGATCTAATGGAAACATTCTGAGCCCAGATCCAAAATATCAATAGCTTTTAGTATCACAAATTAGTTTGGCTATTGGGTAAAGAGGATGTAGTTCTTGATAAAAAAACAACAAGTAATTTTGTGTTTTATGATAACTACCTCTCCAATGTCTGACACTGAGGTTTTTCCTCTCTCTCTTTTTTTTTTTTTTTCTTTTTCCAGAGTTTTAAGTTGAATGTAGACAGCCACTGTGCTTTAAAAGAAGCTGTGGTAGAAGAAGGACGCCAACTTCTTGAGCTTATTGTATCTCACAAATCAGGTAAATCCTTCTGAGATATTGCAAGGCTTTATGTCTCCAGACTATTAAAGAATGAAGAAGCATTGCTGTAAATTACTGCATATATTCACTTCCTTATGTATTATTAATATTTACATTATCAGATTGACCTTCAAGATTTATAAATGTTTCATATACTGCATACAATGCAGTGATACTTATAAAATGAAATACTGCCTGCAAATAGTCTGTTCATTTTATTTTGGTCTTGCTGTTCCGCTGAGTTTCAATTGAAATCACATCACTGAAAACTTCACACTGACATATTCTTTGATGTAGGTGCTATGGAAATAACATTAAGATAATGAATTGGGATTTCAAATATGTATATATGTATTTACATACTCTGCATAGGTAATTGCATTGGTAAAGCTTTATTTTACCCCTTAGACTAATTCTTACATTGATTTAAATATATTTATGAGGACTAGATTAAAATTAAAAATACCTTTTTCCTTTGGTTAGGCTTTTTTTTCTGCGAAGGCTCTAAATGGAGAGGAAGGAGAGAGATCTACTGATTCCTCTTTATCCCCACCACCTCCTATATTTTTAGATGTTTGCGTGACTTGTCTGAGAATAGGGTTTTAATCAGCATATACTGCTGCAGAATGCCATCTTAATTTTGGCCTACTTAGCATGCTTTTCATCCAGGTTGAAGTTATTCTTTGGTCTAGTTTTTTGATTATGCCAAACGTGTGCCTCTGTTGTTTCACAGCATCAGACAGATCTGTATAAAGTGAAAGCTGTAGGAAATTACTGACTTCTATGTATAGTTCCAAAAAGATAACCATAGCAAGGAGGAGTAGTGCATGTCACCATAGACATAGAAATTGTTAATTTAAATATTTAAAGAAGTTGGAGGCAAGAAAAATGTCTTTGGAAGATTATGAAATGTTTCAAGATAAAGACTAGAGATTAGAGGGGGAGATTGCCACAGTGTTCCCTACTGCAGAGAAATGAAATTGTCAGCGAAAGCATAATCAAAATTTAACATGATGACTAAGAGAAATGTTTCACCCATTGTGTTTGCAGTATGAACAATAGTAATGCGTGGATTTATTGCTAAGAAAACATTTTAAAATGCCTGTTTCATTTATTATTTTAAATATCCTGCTAATTAATTGAATAAAGGATAATATTTAAAGATGCTGTTGAGTTTACAGCTTTTACTTTTTACCCCTTCATTGTGGAGAAGGACTGAAGGACATGCTGCAGATGATTGCAAGTCAATGGAAAGAACTACAGAGGCAAATCAAACGGCAACACAGCTGGATTCTTAGGGCTCTGGATATCATCAAAGCAGAGATACTGGCTACTGATGTGTCTGCAGAGAATGAGGAAGGGACTGGGAGCCCTAAGGTAAGTGGCTTGAAGTTTGCCTTATTTCCTCTTATTTCCGTCTTCTTTTGAACTAGGCACCACTGAAGTTTTCTTTCCACCCTAAGGCTTTTCATTTCTACTGGGTAAACTTTTTTTTTATAAACAAAATGAAATGCCTTACCCTGAAACAATAAAAAAAAATCTTAGAACTTTCAAGTTTTCCAGGAAGACCTGTCTCATTCTGTGTAGAGGGGCATGAGGGTGAACATAAAACATTTTGTAAACAAAACATAAAGCATCTTTAACATGAATAATCAGAATGGCTTTAAATTGTTTTGTTGCAACTATAAATCACTATAATCAGTGCAATCACTCAGCTCTGACATCCATTAGCCGCTTGGTTACAGCAAATTAGCAAAGAAGAGAGAAAGTGATTCATTATCTCATTCCTGTTAATGACTATCAGATGCATTGCTTAATTAGGGGATGGCCATTGTAGTGGGAAGAAGGTCATAAGCCTTTTCACAAATCTTTTTGCTCTGAGTTTAAGTCGTCTATAATAGTGCTTGTGTTGAATGCAACAAGTACTTTAAGAGTGAGGTATTGACACCTATCATCAATTCGTGAATATCAATTATTAAAGAGGGCTATAGTACTTAACAGTTGCCAAACTTAATATTTGTAAGAGCATTTTAAATGCAGACCATTATTTTTCAATTTGATGCAAGCGGTGTAGGGATACTACACACAACAGAAACTTCTGGCTTAGGGTCCATGAACTTTGATTACCACCAGCAGTAAGCAGAGGTGTTTCTTAAGCAAAGGATATGCAGCAGAGCAATTAAAAAACTGAACATCTTGACACACATCAGGCTGAAAGGTAAAGAAAAATTCATGATTCTTGTTTCTAGAAATAACAGAGATGGTTGTGCTGAGTAGATTTCCTGATTCTAATGCTAGACAATTCTTAGTATTGATATTCAGTGCTTCCTAGAGCATAGTTTGTAGAGTAACTCTTGGCTTGGATTATGTGAAAAGTTCTGATGTTTTCTTACCATAATTATAGATAGCAAGAACGATCTTAGAGATGGTAGAGGAAGAGACAAGGACAACAACGACATAAAAATACAATACATATATGCAGGAGATACAATTTGACTGATATCTCTCACTGCTTGCATGATGGAAAATGCTTCTGGCTCATATAGCTCTTCCTTTAGGAATAAGGTGGTGGAGCAACACTTGATTTCATAATTAGGTCTGTTAACTTTTGAGCTAGTCTGTTTAATTTATTATTTTACCACGCCAGTAATATGATCTTGTATCTCTGAACAGCTTTACTTATCCATGGTCAAAAGTTTAACTGCTCGATCAATATTATCATGTAAAAAGTATTCTAAAATTCAGCTTGATTTTGTTATGAAAATTATGGAATCCCTAGCTTGGAATAATTTTATTCAAATATTTACTTAAAAGGGGATAAATGGAGGCAGGGCTTATGTTGGAGTAAATTTTTCATATGCATAGGTGGTTGCTCCTTGCCTCATGCTTTCCATTATAGAGATGGGAACCTGAAGCAATGCTGCCTTTTTTTTTTTGTGCCTAAAATTAAGTTAAAAAAATAGACAAAATACTAGAAAAAAACTGAAAAAAAAATTCAGGCTATTTAATTCACTAAAACACATCCCTATATGATTCTTCTGAGTATGGGCAATCGTGCGATCAAATACCATCTACTTTTTCAGGCTAAAAGAGTAACTAAAACTAAAATACAGTTGGTAATATCACTGCAGATTTCAGTTTGCATTTGTTTCAAAAGCTGAAAGCAACCTGAGAAGTATAATAGAAAAAATCTAAAGACTATACCTAGAGGGTATTTTTATTTTTACCTTTTTTGAGACACTGCAGGAACAGTGTTGGTGTTAGAAATCTGTAAAGAAATAGGAAAAGGAGGAATTTCAAAGACTCTAGGAAACTTCTCCCTTAGGACTTTTTAAAACATGTTTTCATACCACTATGGCATCTTTTATAAGAGCAAGGGGGAGGGATGTTCTGCACTCTAGCAATATATTGTCAAGATTTTTGTTCAAGAATTCAGATTTTGCTTAGGAAAGTTTTAATTTTATTGTAAGTGTCATAGAGGTTTATAGTGATTGCTGTAGAAGACTTAGGATTGATTTTAAACATTTCTGATGTCTAAGGTCTTCTAATGTATTGCATTCTCTGTAAGATCTTAGAAAAACAGTGAGATCTCTTTAAGTATTTACTGCAACTATTATTCTGTCCTTTTTATAAATAAAGAATTGATGACTGTATTCAGCTTAAATTGAAGGATATAAAGGTTTGTCTTTTTACTCTATTGACAAGTACCTTTAAAAAATGAATGTCAGAATAGGTATGGCACATTCCAACAAGTACTGATCTAACATTATGAGTATTACATGACATACTATACACTTGACTCTCCTTTGCAATCTTGAGACACTTAGCTACAATATGTGTTTTCTCTTGATGGAAACAGTAATATTCTAAATATCTGAAAAGAGAAGGAATGCATGCGCATATCTTGCATTTTTTCCTTTTGAAGATGTCTGAGAACATTTGTTTTGTAACTGATCTCTTTAATTTAGTCACTTCTCCATCGGGAAAGGCCCTGGAACAGTATTGCTTTCAATAAACAGTGGAGAGTGGGATTGCAAAACAATCCCACTTTCTTATCTGGTGGCTGTGAGTGTAACTGCCCCAATATTATGTTGATCTATTTAACTCATAATCTGATGGAAAAGTTCATGGCTTTCTGAAGATCTTGTAAGTTAACCCAGTAACTGATGTCCTTTAAAAGCATAGAAATCTTAACAGCATTTTCCCATAAGCAGACATTCTCCTTCACTGAATATTTTATTTAATAGTATTCTTAGGGTCAGTTATAAGCTCTGCTCCCAGTATACATTTGTACAGTTAGGTCATTACTGTAATTTTTGGATCTGGATATTTTTGTTCTGCAAGTAATTATTTGAAATTGGTTTGTTTTGTTTTGTTTTGTTTTTGGTAACAGTTCAGAATATAACATCAGAACCTAAAGGCTGGTAGTTTAAAAGAATAATGGTGTACTCTGCAAATATATATGTAGTCTGTACTTCTGGACAAATTGATTTCCAGAATAATTGCTTTATTACTGAAAAACATCTCTAATTTTCCACTCCAGCTTCAGAGAAACAGGAATGAAACTGGTTAGGACATTGGGCCTAATACTTGGAACACTGAAATTTGACTTAGCTGTCTCAGGTAAAAAAAGTACTCTTAGGAAGAGTGTGTTAACTCTATGATGGACTTGTCAGTGGGGTAAATCATAGAAACAGTAAGGATTTGAAGAGTATTAGTAGAAGAGGTAAAAACACGTTTAATAAAGTAACATAAAAATCACAGAAATAGTAGATGGCTCAGTGTAACAGTTTGGAGTGGTTGAACAGACCTTTGCATAAAGGGAAAAGGAAAACCAGTGTAATTTCTTCTTGATATATATAATTAAACGTCTGACACTTACAGGATCATTTCCCACTCTGTTGCACATAATTTTACAGTTTTTGCAACAATTCTAAACAAATAGTCTTCAGTACACAGAAAAGTGATTTTCATTTAAAAAATGAAGCTGTTTAATATCTACCACAATTTGGCATTCTGGGAACACTCCTTTAAAGACAGTTTTATAGTGACACTGGTCTCAGACTTGGTGGGTGGACTAAATACTGCAGTTCAGAACAATTACATCCTAATGAGGATGAATTTGTGAAATGGGCAGCAAGACAGAGCAAAGGTTAGAGAGTGGTAACAGTCTTTTCTTTTTTACTTCAGACTTGTAACTTATCCTAGCCATCCAATCATGCTGCTATGACTACAACATTTAGATTAATACTTTGATATAAAAGGAATATACAAATGAAAAATTTTGGCATCTTTGTGATTAGTGTAGAGAAATATCATATTTGTGAGCAGATAATTTTCTTTCTCTCCGTGTCTTTTAGCAACTCTGTATTTTTAATCTGCAGCCATGAGTGTGATGCATGAGCTGTAGTATTAAAAGCAACATACCAGTATTATTTTTCTGATGCCTTTCATTATTTAAAAACAGGAAAGCTTATTACTGGGACAGTTATAAATATTATCAACAGATAACAGAGAGCATTATTTCAGAATCTAGTGCTTTTACTTACATAACCACTTTGAAAACCGTGTTTTTGGTGTCCAGTATTATATATATTATTGTAGTGGTTAGTGCTTTGAAGTTGTCAAATAGCATAATAACTGGCCTTCAATCTCCTTCACTTGGTTACTTCTAGTGAAATGGCAGGAATAGCATATGCTGGAAGGATCATTTTGCTTGGATTGCTGGAGTTTCTTAAGTTGCAGGGGACTTACAAAACTTCGTATCTCAAACTGAATTTGTTTATTTACCTTAAAGTCTTTCTTTCTGTATTTTCCACATGCGCAAACTCAGAATGTGACTCATGGGTTCCATCCTGTATCTCATGTTCTTAATACTGTGGAATAAAATGTCAAGTAAATAGTCACTTCATCAATAAAAATCTGAAAAAAATAATGAAATGGAAATCAGACTTTCATCTTTGACACTGTACAGACATATAGAAAGGGCTTTTCATCTGGTGATACACATGCCATTTTGGTCTATTGTTATCTCATGGCTTAATCAAGCCTTTTCTTGGAAAAGAAATGCACAAGAAAAGTAGGTATTTTTTCCTCTAATGTGTCCATAATAAGCCACATTCCCATATATACATGAGACAGTTTTTTGTCATGAATGCAACTCCTCATAGATGAAACATCAATCTGAAGTTCTAACCACCTTTACCCAGGTTTACTACCAGTATCAGTAATTAGCATCTGCCACCTTGATTCTGTGCAATTTCAGCTGAATGTACTAGTCTCTTCTGTTCAGAACAACTGGATAGGCTCTGGGTGCAGTTCAATAGTTACTGCCTTTCTCTGGTGAATAAAATACCTTATAACACCTTAAAACGTATTTCTCTGCTGAAAAGTATTACAGAGTATTATGAAGTCTGGAGTTCACCATTCACTACTTCAAAGGATGGTAATAAGCAGGTGATTTCCTGTAATTAGAACAGAAGGTTCTGCTATGTTGCCATTAAAGCATATTCTTAAATTCTTGGATATTTAAAATGCTATCTGTATATAAATACTATTATTGTGCCTAGCAGCTGAACAGTTTAAAATTATTCATGTGACATTTCAATCTTGAATCTTTGGGAACTTTGGAAGTCTAGACTAAAGATACTGTGATCTCAGTCTAAGGTACAAATAATGCTGTTAATTCTGCTGTACTAAGAAACAATTAATTAAGGTTATTACTTTGCTTGGCTTTAGGTATTTTAGTATGTGACCTTACAACATTCTTGATCTGTCACCTTCTATGGTGTGGATTTGGACCATGCATGAGTTGGTCAAATGGATAAAGAGGGTAATGTTTTTTACAAAATCCTTCTGTAAGTCAATAAACAAAATTTTGGTTTTGCAAGGAATAAACTTGCCTTTTAGTGCTTTTACCGGAGGATGTGAAACACAACTGAGTTCTTTTAATATTAATTGTTATCCAAATGTAGGATTAAAAACATCCTTTGAGAACTTCCAAGCTAATCAAAACAAGCTATGTTGATGTAACAATGAAAAGAACTTAAAAAAGAAGCAAGAGCAAGGAAAGTTTGTGTCTTTTAGTGCAGCTAGACACTGCAGGTTCCTCAGTTTGCTAGTTTTTAATATCTTGCTTTATAAGTTACGTAATTTTAATGTTACAAACATCATCTAGAATGTGCCCAGATCTAGCCATCATCATAACAAAAAGAATCTTCAGAAAAGATTTGAGAGGTGGAATCATAATTCTACACACCATTTTAGAGTGAATGAATAAAAGGAAACAGAAAGATGGTTTAGAATAAGTTTAGTAGCAGAAGCTAGCATTGGTAAAAGGAGAGCCTGAACATGGAAAATCAAATGGGATTGACTTATAGTGGAAGAAACAAGAAATACAGAAAAATGGGATCTACTGAAGTAATAGAAGCAATTGTGTCAACTGAGCAGAAAAGCTTTGTTGACAGTACTGTACCAGAATCTGAGAATCAGTTGAAAAATATGTGATAATAGATAGAAAGAAAACATAGACTTTTAGAACTTTTTAGTATCTTCTGGTACAGGGGCTTTTATTTACAAAACTCGTACCTTGACAAGAAAGTGCCACTTTATCGTACTTTGAAGAAAAATTTTCTTCAGCTAAGCAGAAGCTTTCAAAAACCCAGGCAAACCCAAAGTAACCATGTAATCTTTCATGTACAGAATGTTTCCCTTAGGTTTCTAAGTGTGTGCAATCTTAAATTGATGCATTGTGTAGAGAATAATATTCATAAAACTGCCAAGATTCTTCTGTCTTTTATTTTGTATCCATCCTTGAGGAAAGGAATTATCTAGTTGAACTAGTTCTTGCTTAGTTAAAATACTTTCACTGAGCTGGTCATTTTGGGGTGATTTTAAGTTTCCAAACTTGGGTTATTAGAACAAGGCCTTTTTCCAAAACAGGCATAAGCAAACTGAACCTTAAAGCCTTCCCTTGGTCAGCTCTTTTACAAGGGCTTTCTCCCCAACACACTCTGAGAAAAGCAGGTGTCAGAACTCTTTTTCCTTTTCCAGAGGAAGAATGTTACATTCTGTCTGGCTGTCCATAAGGATTTACACAGCTGAGATCTTCCAGGAAAGGCTGTAAATCAAGTTATGCCCTTGGTAGCCTCCTCTTGTTCCTCTGTGAGTGTGCTGTGGGTCATGGTGGTGTTTGGCTGCTTCACAGGGAAAGAGGACGTGTAGTTCTTCCCCGCTGTTTTCCTCTCCACTGCCTGGAAATCCACAGCCTGGGTTCCCGAGGCCACATGGGATGAATCAGACCCATTGTTTTGAGGGTAAAATGTTGCAATAATGACTACTGATTAAAGTGCAGGATTATGCAAATGTGCTTGTAAATGTGTTGGTAACACTTGACCACTGCCTTTGGAAGTAATTTTCAGTTGACAGAAGATTTTAAATGCTACATATTTGGGAGAGCTCTATTTTGAAAATGTTTCCTTTGTTCAAATAGTCATAGGGTTTTTTTCCATAAGGATCGGAAGTAAAAAACATTTAAGGTGCCAGAAAACCCATTTAGGGCTGTTAGATGTATTGTCAGCTTCCACGTGGTGGATTCACAGCTGTTTACTGGCAACTGTTTCTCCTGAGTTGTTAACTGTATGCCTTTTCGTGGGCAGGAGAAAAGATTTGGTGTTTAATTCCAAATCTCCCATCACAGAATAAGGAATGAATCTAAGCAGCCAGTGTTTGGAGTGCAGTAAGACAAAAGAACAACAGCTCCATCCCAGACATCTCCTTTCAGGGTACAGGAACCCTGGTAAAACTTCTCTGTATCACAATTTAAACAATTATTTTGCTAGCTTTTCAAGAAATGATGACCCTAAAGTCTTAGTTAAGCAAACCTGGGTTCCATTTTAGGTCACAGAAATTGTTTTCTCATATATCCATCAACCTCCTTGCATATTTGCTGCAAATCCTGTATGACAGTATTTTTTTCATAGTATCTAAAATAATTCTAATAAGTTGTAACTAGACAAATTTCTAAAACAGTAGCAGTGTTCCCTATTTTTTCTATTGAATATAAAAGTAACTTTATCTGTGGTTTATTGAACTCACTGTCAAGTGTAAAAGTCATATTTTTTGTAGCTAAATTGTATATAGTATTAAGCACAATATTCAGTACTGTTATATAACATAGGTGCATTTTTAACCAACATATTATAGAATTTACTGCAAAAATATCGAAAGTCATATTCTAGTATTCTACTTATAATGTGCTTCTAATTTTTACACGTTGATGATTCTACATACTGAGTATTGATTTCTTTCGAGCAACTGTATGCTCTTTAACAGCCATCAGTGTTAGTAGAAACAGTTATGCTTACATAGTTAGCAAATAAATTATGGGTTTTTTTACTTCAGGAGTGAGGAAGGCTACTTTCTATTAAAACATAGATCAAGTTCAGTTTGAAAGACGTTTTAAGTCTAAATCACTCCACTGAGAACAAGTGCACGACTGAGAACTTGATGAGAGCAGATATTTAGACTGACATACGCCCAAGGGGCAAATTTTCACATAACGCTATTTGAGTCTTTGAACATTATTATCTGAAACCCTGAAAGTGTGTGAGGCTGTTTTAACTTCACATGCATGAGGACCAACTCTGATAAGTTTTATCTAGGCAAAAATCCTGTTTAGACTTGGCTTGTATTCATACCTTTATCTTAAATAACATGAACTAAGTGTTAACCCCTCAAAGGCTTGATTTTCTGTTTTGCCAGTATCTGTCCATGCTGCTCTCTCCCCACAATCATTTCATTTTTGTCCTTTTATTTTTAACAGAACATATTTTCAGTGACTATTCAGCAGTGAATATTGGTGGAAGGTTTTGCTTAGTCATGTCTGCCTATTGTTTCACATGTTTCCCAGATTTCCAGAGAAATTTCACATTTAATAACTTTTAGTAATGTGCACACACAAATACACAGATTAATTTTACTGGAAACTCAACATCTCCCACTCAAAAGCAGAAATTTCTAGGATAGCCTGACAGACCTACTATGTGTCTCCTTTTCTCTTGGGCTCAGAATCCCATGTGCTCATTTTAGTCACAGCAGAAACAAAGCTTTCTTTTTATGTATTTTTTTGAGTTTGTATTCAGAGGTTGATGGAACATACTAAAATAAATCAATAAATAAGGAAGTGAGAAGAAGGAATCTGAGCTGACTGAAAAGGTCTTTGTGCACCAAGTTTGTGGTTGGATTTATAGATAGTGATTACCAATGAAGCAAAGTGCTTGAAATTCAGATTTTTTCAGTTAACTTGCCTTCCTTATATCTTGTTCCTGCTTTCTCTCCCTCCCTGCCATCTGTTGGTCTTCAAAATGGTTCAGGATTTCACCATGATCACCAGTGAAATATAGCACTGGTGGGGAGTGTGTGGGGAGACTTCTTGCAGGGTTCACTGCTGGTCAGGCCCAAATGGCAGTGCAGGGGGACTGAAAGCTGGCACTCCATGGACATCTTAACTGACTTGCTGGCAAGTGTGCGACTGGCCAGATCAAACAGTAAAGTCTGAGTGTGTCTTCTACCCTTGTGTTGTTTAATAGTCATCAAAATGATAAATATTTTGGATTTTTCAGATGATGCGGCATAAGATTTGGCATTGGAATTACAAGGTGGTCATCTTCTACTTTCTCCACTAATCTATTTCAGTTTTTCTAGCTCCAGTAGTAGCAATGTAATATCACCTCATGCCTCTCATCCTGTTTAATTCTGGTAGTGCAGGATTCAGGGAAATGCTTGCCTGCTGTACAGGGATGCTTTTTTTTCTTTTGGTGCTCAACTGTTCCACCATGTTTTGATTTTTTAAAAAAATCGTGTTTGAAAAGACTTTTTTCCCTTTTGATACAGTCTTCTAAAAATCCTATATTTTAAAAATGACAGCTCAATATGGATGCTATTGCCAATTGTCATTACTAAAGATTGTTGCTTCTGTTAATAGCATTCTAACTTTGTCATTTTATTAAATTTGTATTACTGGTTTGAAAACAAAAATTACTGCTTTATTCCATTAAAGATTAACTGGCATGGCACTCCTCTGATCTTTAAAAAGAAATTTTACTTTCATTGTATTTGTGCATTAAATTATGTGTTCCTATCTGCAGAATAAACTAACTTCTTATAAATATTACTGTGTTTAATTATCAGTTAGGTATTTGAGTTTTTGCTGTTATGGTTGATGTCTGAGTGTGATTAAATGTGTAATAGAGAACAAAAGAAACATTGATGTGAACAAAGATACTTAAAGATAAAGGTAAATTTTATCTTCTGCGTGTTTTTATTCTTTTTGAAGTATTTTAATTACTTTTATGTTCAGCATGATTTGGAGGCATTTCCTTTTCTTTTTCTTTTTTTTTCAGTTCACTTCTTATTTTAGTCTTTCAGAATATCTTCTAGCAATGATTTAATCTGTAGTATCAATCAGTTCTAGTCTCAGCTCTATACTTAAAGCAGCTGTTCTTAACTGGGGTGAAGAACAAAAGGGAAATCAGGTAAAACAATGTTTGAAGAAAAAAACCTATTTGGACATCCTGCATTTTGAAACTGACTTATTCTTAAATGTCTTGTGGCACAGTATACTTGAATACACTTAAACTTTAAATTCAAAGTGATGTTACAGATTTTGCTAGATTTTTAAGCCAATCTATGAGAAGGCAATGGAATACAATGCTGAGTGTTGTGTCATCTGACTTTATGCATATCCATATTATGAAAAAAAAAAGAGCCAGCCTTTTCAGTAGAGCATTTTATGAAATATAGCCTAATATATTTAAAGACTGCAAGATGCTTATGGCAAAAACATACACACATTTGTATGATAGGTCTAGTAACCTGTGGTTTTGGGTTTTTTAAGTATTTTGTCTGGATTTTTAATTAAGCCTTTCTTAAAGTATCTCAAATGCTCCTAATTTTGTGATAATTATACTTACCCAAAGTAGTGTAACTAATGCAGGAGATACAATGGGGACTTCATCACAGTTAGAAATTTAGATTTGTTCCTTAAACACCTGGAAGTAACTGCAACAAAAATATGTGTGGTAGTACTGTACTTTGCCATATCCCCTGGGCAGCTGTAAATGTTAATGACAGTTAACCTAAGATGGCTTTAAATGTAAAATGGGTTTTCTGACCAGGAGACAGGTGGTATGCCATATTCTTTTATAATCGCCCCATAGCATGCTTTATGAACCATCTCCATGCCAGAGAGAAAGAATAGCTCATCTGGGTATGTACACTTCATTTCTTATTCCTATTTTACCTCTTCACAGTCATGTTATAGAAAGGAGACAAGCATTTAGCACAGAATGCCTTAATCCTTGCTTTATGAGCCCTAAGAAAATCACAAGTATGGTTGATGCTGACAGTCTACATCATCCCTTATGAAATGGAGAAAATTGTTGAGAAAAGAGAGAGAAAATTGCAAAGGAAAAGGCTCAGATCTGCTTAAGAGCTCAACACCATGTGTTCTTAAATACAATGAATTAAAGCTATGACATGCAACAGAAGTTTAGAATGGTGCATTTATGCCTGCTTACATTTGAGGACAGTCATTGCAGTTTGGAGGAAGGGGGCAAGAGGAAGGTGACTGAAATCAGGTCACTTTGTCTTTTCTGTCCTTGGTCTTGGTTTGGCAAATTTTCCTGGATACTGAAAGGGTATTAAGTGCATGTAGTAATTTGTACAGGCTGCCCTTCGCATCTTAGATTTGAGATGCAAGCAGTTAGAGCATTGTGTAATAATAGAATACTACTAGAACTGCAAAATATAGAGGCAAGGAAATAGGATAAGTTTCTCTTTTACAAATTCTGTATGTAGTAAGATGGAACAGCCCTGAAACAAGGAATAGACATATGTGCTCAAATATGATAATTAATAGGTTGGTTTGCAAATCTATGGGTTATTTTTATTAAGTGGTCCACAACAATAAGGTTTAAAAGTTAATTTCACACTTTTCTAATGTAATAAAATATTTTTAAAAGTTGGACAGGAAATATATTAAGAAAATAAGCAGAGTATATTTAAGTTCAGCCTTTGCTAGTTCATTTATTTGGGAATTGATTCTTAGTCTTCTGTATAGAGACTGCATGAAGCATGCATATTTATCTCAGTGGACTTCTTCCTGACATGTATTGAGACAAACATTTTTGTTTGTAAAGTATCAGCTAATTAAAATAAATCTAAAATTGAACATGAAAAATGTTGATTTCCAATTCAGTGAATCCTAGCAATATTATAATAAGTTTGGTTTTAATTCCTGAAAAACATATTAAAATTAACTTTTCTCCCATTTACGTAATGCATATAACTAAACTTCCTTCCTACTGTGAGACAGTTTCATTTATTGTTATTTGTAAACAGCTTAGTAAAGATGCAGAGTGGATTGGTCTAGAAACTCCTTGAATAGTTTCTTTTGAAATAACACTACATACGTTAAGCTCAATTACACATCCAAACAGCCACAACACACTTTTGGTAATTTATTCATTGATTTAACATAGTACCCAGAAGAGTCATGCCTGCTGTCAATTTTGTAATATATTATGTTTTAAATATACTCATGCTCACCCATGCACACCATTAAGGTGTGCATAAACCTGTGTTTTTCTCTCTTGACAGCTATAAATGTTTGTTATTATTACACAAAACATATGTTCATGTTGTTTTTGTCTAAATTATTCTATCTGGGGCTATAAAGTTTTAATGTTATTAGTTGCCCTTAGAATTTTAATGTTTCACTGCTGTAACCTTCTTAGGATTTCTATGCAATTAAATAGAAACTATTTCACTACAGCCTGGAAGAACAATATATTTTATACAAATAAAAAAAAATCCTCCTTGCTCCATTTTCTTCCCATGTAGTGAACTGTCTAGTTGACAAGGTTCTATATACAGCAGTCCTGCCTGTAGTATTTTCCAGAACTGACTAGAATATTATACTTTACTACAGTCTTCTCATTAATTAAAAAAAAAAAAAAAAAATCTAGCTTAACCTGTTTGTGATAGAAGTCATAAGGAGTTTGCTTTGAAAGCCCTCTCCCTGTTCTTTGTTGTCCCCGTACTCAGGAAAGTAGCTCCATTACAGAGGAACCTCAATCAATGTAACAGACATACTATGAAAAAAGCTGAGGCTTTAGGAGATGGAATATTAATGTAGAAAAATAATTTGAAGAAATTCTCATATGTTGTCTCTTAAATAGCAGCATTGTTGGTAATAGGAAAATGTATTGTTTCCCCCCACCTTTTAATTTTCAAGACCTTTTTCTACAGAAAGCAAGCAGATGGAAATTCATCCAGGATATTAAAAGATATTTACTGCTTTTAAATGAGCAAAGGACTCATTTAGGACATTCTTTTCTACATACTGGATTAAGGCGTTAAGGCATTACATGGACTTTTTTTTTTCATGTGTTTTGTACCAAAATACCCTCTCACAGAGGAATTAATGTACAACAATGCCATGCAGATTTTAATTATCTGACATTTTTAATCTTGTTTCTTCATGTAAAGAGGTAGAAGAGTGATCAGAACATTCAAAATAAACTGATTAGAATATTGATCTCTTAAATTGATCAGGCAAGATTTCTTTTTGGAAAAAAGAATAAGGTATTTCTAACTGAATTTGTGCAAAATGCTCAAGATATTTCAACCTGAGAATTTGAATTAGAAGGTGTTTTATGAATCTTATACTAAAAAGTTGAAAATAATCTGCCTGACATCTTTAAGAGTGATATGAGGAAAAAGACATAGTTAATGGCATTAGTAACTATTATTGCTTTTTGTTTCTGAAACACAGCATATGTAAACTTCATAATGCTTTTTGAAATAAGATAATTTTTCCAGAGAGAGAAACTGAGGCAGAGAGGGGGAAGAGCCTTCTCCACAGGAACAGGGTGAGTCATTAGGCCAGCTGGAATTAGGATTCAGCAGTTTTGTCTTCCAGACTTGTGTTGAGCTCACTGAGCCAGTAATGCTCGCACTTCTACAGTAACAAAGATCCTTTAACATTTAATGCTTCCAAGACTCTGCCAAAAAGATTTCTTTCTTTATGAGAATTGATTCTATAACCCCAAATTTAATGCCTTCCCCTTGCTTTCCTTTATTTGTTCTGTCATTCAATTTTTCCTTTGACATCCATTATGCTCCTGCATCTTTCTGTCTTTATAATTAATTTTTCTTTTCCCTTCTTCTTCCACATGCTGTTAGAGAATTGTGCTTTTTCATTCCCAACAATATTTCTCTTTTTATTCCTCATTATCCCCAGGTATCTCAAACCTGCCCTCAGAACTCCTCTGTCTTACAGGGCCACAGTTGCTGCTCACAAACAGTGTTTCATAGCACCCTAATTTTCAAGATTTTAATTATATCTGACGCTTTGCCAATTATATGGTGAACTTCTGGATTGGAAAGAATAAGACCACAGCCTTCTATCCTCAGAACTGAAAAGACTGCAATAGAAAAAAAATGTGCCATTTGTTGAAGAATAGAGATAACAGGGAAAAAGCAGTGTGTCAAGGTACTTGGTTAAACAATAATCTCTTACAGAGCACTCATTACTGCTAAATAATTGACTGTGTTGAGGGAAAGGTTTCTATGTGAAGAGAGGTTCAAGAAGGTCAGTTATCTAGTGGTAATGACCGTAGCGGTCATTAAAGGGTATTAATGCTATTAAGAACAGAACTTTAACTTTTTATTGAAGTTTTTATTTAAATTATATTAACTTTGATTCAACTTTTAATTGAGGTGCAACCATCCAAATTCTATAGTCAGGAACCAAGAAGTAATGAACATAAAATTACATGTTCTTCTGATAGGCTGATGGGTCTTTAATATATTATAATTTCAGGAGTCTCTACAGAGCAGTTATTAGTATAAAACTATTCAGAGGTATTCTATTAGAATTAGGATTGGGTGGCTGATTCAAAAAAAAAAAAAAAAATCCCAGCTTGACCCATAGCAAATGCAGACAGTATATTTTCCTTAGTAAAAAAGAACTTCTTTCCATAAATATAGTTTCATGTGATCTCAAAACATTTGGTAAGTTAAAGCAAAAAATCCTCTGATGCCTAAAATGATCTCTTATAAACCTGATACATGGTGGCAGCAGCACTGATTTCATTCTGAATTGATTTCATAGTTCCATACTAAGTTCAGTACTTGTTGTATAGAGAATCTCATGATGAAGTTAAGTAGGGATGGCATTACTGTTATCCTTCCAGCCGCTACAGGAGGCAGAGTCAGGGTATGGCAGGGGCTCCCAGGAACCTGAAACATGAGCTACTAGATGGAAGGACCGAGATAATACTGAGTAGCCCTCTGCTCCAACTTTCTATGTTGTCTTTTTCTCTAGGACATTTCAGGAATAGGTTTCTGAGTAAGTCCAAAGTGCTGAAGCACTAGAGAAAAGAGATGAGACTGTAGAGTTAACTCTTAGGGAACCAGAGGAGTATCACATGTCGTGCCACCTTCTAGTCTTCTTGCCTTTCTCACCTGAGGATGCAGTAACATGCTGTAAAATAACAGCAACAAAACCAACATGCTGCCAGTACAAAATGCTAAACACTGTTTCATTCACATGGATGAATGATGAGCAAAAGAAAAGGCTGATATATGATAGGAGTTCATCACATTGCCAAGTGCATGTCTGGGCAGGTGCTAAGAGACTTCAGTAAAAAAGGAACAGCACAGCATACAGAGGATCGCAAGCTGAACAGAATCCTTCATGCTGTCATGGCAACTTTTCAAGGTACAATTTGAGAGCAAAAAGCTATATTGTTTTTATGAAAAACTATGACATTAAAAGAGGTCTAGCAATCTTATAAAGTTTCACGAAGAAAAAAGTCTTTTGGTGAGCTATTTGTAACAAAAGAGAATATGCTATCCAAAGGATTTTTTGCTGCTTTTATATTAAGGCATCGAATAAAAACAATTATATTAAACAGTATTTATTTATTGCAATATGATATGAAAGGCTTTTTAGCAGTGAGGAAAACCCAGTTGCTTGTACTATTAATGCCAATTGATCTTACTATAAAAAAGTGTTCTGGGTTTTGGAAATATTTTGATTGTTTCCTAAACCTCCAGGACAATATTTGACTTTCAGTTCTATTGTTTGTTATATATTTCAGTAGTTTCATTGTGTGGAGTTATGCCCCATTCTATGAAAGGAGTTTCTGCTTCTAAAACACTTAAAACTTCTGTGTTTTCTCATAGTTATGGACTTTGGGAATGCTTTGTATGACATCGGTCTGTGGCCATTTTCTTGCAGGGAAATTGCTATAAGAACAGATAATAGCTTTTTTCCTCTTAAAAAAAAAAGGTAAACTGCTTTACATTGTTGGTAGAAAGCCAGGTTTGTGTCATTTAGACATGTCACATCATCATGAAAACATCATTCATCATAACACAATATAACAATGCGATTTGCTGAGCTGCTGACTCCTCTTGAAAAATTGTGAAGTAGTGTGTGCATATTTCCATGCAAAGAACTACTTCAGTATTATAGAGCATTTTCCTGGGGCTGCCTGGTGCAGTGGTCTAATGTATTACCCTTGTAACTGGGAGAAGATAAGTTCTAAAAAGTGATGTGCAAGCTTTTGTAGTTCTACTTCATAGATACATGACATTTTCAAAAAAATCATAGAACAAAGTACTAATCAACATTCCATAAGGTCAATGCACAAACAGTTAAAAATCTTCTGAACTGTTTCTGCAGTCTGTTTTCTGAAAATCAGCCAGTGGTGGGCATTCTATAGCATCCAGAACAATTTATTCCTCTGCTCAGAAAACTTGAAAGCTTTTTTCTACTCTTACCTAAATTTACCTTACAGCAGATTGTGCACAGTTGTTCTTGTCCTATCCCCAGAGAGAGAGAGAATCATTACTTTATCCTGTGTGGCAAGCTTTAACGTATTTGAAGATGACCATCAATTTGCTCTTCCATTTCATATTGCATGGGCTTGCTCTGTCAAACTGTAAATATAGTGTAAAACTAATAATAAATTAAAATCAAGATAAATAACTTCCATGGTAAACACAAACAAAAGAAGTCTGAAGAGTCTAGGCACTTTTAATCCTTTACTCTTCAAAACTTCTGTTTTTATCTTCAGTAGACAAGAATTTCTGGCCAACTTCTTTATTAGGACAAAGTCTCTTCTCCTTTGGTAACTGTGTGGAAATATTCCTTGATTGTACCAGGAATGAGCGCCTGTACTTAAACTTGCAAGTAAACATCTGTTTACTCAAGGAGCTGTACACTTTCTCCCCTACTTCCTTTCATTGCTATTTTAAATTCTCCTCAGTGTGTAATGTATCTTTTTCTAGGCCTCCTGTTCTATAGTAATATGTATGTTTAGAAATGTGTTTAAAAAGTATAGGTTAAGTCAGTTGTTCTTATATTTTTACTATGTCTTGACTAAGCCCCCAATGTCACTAGCAGTTAACAGCTTTGGGATGTGCAGAATTTTCCTTTTAAGAAGACCTTATTAAAAGACAAGTAGATGAGTAGTTGGGAAGGTGTAGCACTGGCTAGATAAAGGCAAAAGTACTTTTAAGTGCTCATCTCTTAAGTATTAACACATGTCTATCTATGTTATGGTCTTATTAAAGACAAAGGTTAGTTAAGCAGAGTTAAGAAAGTTCTCAAAGACTTCCAGAATTGAGATGTATCTAGAAACGTACCATGATAACGGGAACAAAAGTTGGTGGTAGTAGCAGTTTGGAGGAAAACAACAATAGAAGGGGCAGACATGACATGCATGCATCATAGTAGCTGAAAATTAGGGGTCAAAGTCATATTTGTTTGAATAGTTACAGTCCTTTCTTATTTGCATGTTGGAACTGTGTAGGCTGAAGTAAGGAAGTTGTAAAGAAGGGAGATATCTGAAGCAGGCTGAATCTGATGAAAAATTGAAAAAACAATGATAAAAATATAATTAAATGAAGCAATATAAAGTAAAATAATAGGACAAGAAATAAGGTTGCTGTCTTCCCCTAGTTAGTGACTATCTTGTCTAAGCAGGGGAGAGGTCCCTAAGCTTGCTGAGATCAGAGCTACTCTGCATTGTCTGTCATTGAATGGGTATTTTTGTTTTTCAGAGGCAGTAAAACAGTGGGTAACATGCATGACACCAGCAAATGATGCATTTATGAATGATACTGAAGATATATATGGAGAGGTTATAGTTGTGAAAACACAGCAAGAGTAAACAGGCTAGGCAGACATAAAACTTATTTCCTTGGTGCAAGCTGATGCCAAGATCAGAGCTCCCCTGGAAAAGCTAAGCTATTCCCAGGAGCTTTTCCCAGAGGAGTGGTAGTGATAGGGCCTGTATGAGCAGCCTGGAATGAGCATTATGACAATCCTGTGGTAGTACCAGGGCATATTGTCCATTTCATATTTCTCTGGGATTGCAGTCTCTTTAAAGTGTGCAATGCAAAATAAAATAAAGCAAATGTTCAAGCTGTCTAGTTTATTTTGGGAATTCTGTAGAAGATAACTTGAGTAGATTTCCTTTCTTATAGGAGCACTAATTATATTATCCCAAAAGAATGGAAAATACACCTTTTAAAATCATTGACTATATGAATAAAAACGAGCCATCCTCTGACAACTCTCATATGAATTGCACTGTTAGACTCACATATGCTATGTGAGCAATATTGTCAGAAAAGTCAAATGACCACTTGTATTGATTTTTAACTGTAATTGAAATAGCTTAGGGTCACATGGTATCTGGTTCCAATTTGTGACTTTGATTTGTAGGGATTGTGAACTAATCTCGCCATCACATGTTACATTTGTAAACCAAAGTTTTAAATTGTGCTGATCAGACATATGTAGAAAATCACAGCTGCACTGCAGACTTGCACCTGTGCCTGGATTTCATCTTTTCTAGTCTCTATTCAGGGCACATGTATAAGCTGTGAGAAAATTTATGTTGTGGGAAACCTGCATGAGTAGTATGTGTACCAGAAACAAGTGGATAGGAAGTAAGACGTGGTTCTGTTTTACAGTTAGGGAATCAGAGGCAAAGATGGAAGTGTTATTAAGAGGTTCACATTGCAGATCAGAAACAAGGCAAAATCAGATACACTTGTCCTTACTGTCAGTTCCTCTCTGTGTAGACTCTGCAAGTCCAGTTTACTTCAGTTTAAGGTCCAGTGGTCACTACTTAGACATGGCAGAGTGCAATGCAATTATATCTTCAATTAGCCAAGACAAGCAGTGGTGGAAGAGATCCCACATGGAGTGGTCAGCAGTAATACAAATTTTTTTGACATCTAAAAGCTTGTTTACATGGGGAGCACTTAGGAAATCTTACTAAACTGATGAAATTATTGTACAAAACATAAAGAGCATTAAACTCCCATATGAATGTTCTTACTCTGAAGACACCATAGCTTTCTCTAACTCCTTTGAGAAAGATTAACCTACAGCAAATTAAGGTCACTTTAGTCCTGAATGAATGTCCACATGGGTGTTAATGCACTTTAACCTATGCACATTAGTTTTGAAGCATTAGTTAATCTTAGAAGTCTTGTCCCTATGCTACAAGTGCACAGAGAGCTTCCAGGGTTGTTGACTCCCAAAGCAGTAGTGAGATAGTCCTTTTTGCATCTCTCCTAATATGACATTTTCTGAAGGAACACATTCTTAAATATTTTAAGTTCAGTATTTAAATACATAGTTTCTAAATGTGCAGTTTTATTACCTTGCCAATTTAAACTTCAAAAGCTCCATCTCAAATACATATGTATGTTGATGTCATAATGGTGTCAGAGTAAAACTCAGTACAATTCAGTAAATCACAATCATCTTTAAAAGAGGAAACATCACATATCAGGGCTAGGTATACATTTTTTCACACAATACTGTGATTTTGTGTAAGTATAAAAGCTATTAAAATTATGTTTGTCAAGTTAGGCAGATAAAAAGCAAAGCGGTATATGGAAACACCCCTGAAATTTGATAGTTTCCTCTGGCACTGCAGTTGAATTTGATTAAAATATTTAATTTCCAGATCATTTTTATTTATTTGTGAAACAGACTTTTAAGTAGATACTACACAAGACATGTCTGTATTTAGAACAGAAAACTGGTATGCAAATGAAGAATGAATACTGATAGGTAGTATTGTTATTAGCCAAAATAAAAATAATTCCTCTAAAGCTGTTTGGAAGTTGGATGTTGAAAAGTAGCCAAATGGCACTTCAAGAATGAAAAGAGGACAGAAGTTACTAGACAGACTTAATTTATCTGCAATTCTTAAATGTTCATCTTGACTGCAGCCATTTGAATAGGAAGCTGTCTAGCTATAAAAAGGTAACTTTGCAAATTCTCTGCTTCCCCCCTCACCCTCCCGCTGTTGCCTAACCTATCCTTGTGTGATTGATAAAAGTAACCCTCAGGTAAAACCTCCTGAAAAGAAATGCTTGCTTTCTCCCATCCCAGGCCAACATATATCCATAGCTGTACTTTAAAAACTATTTGTATTGTTAAGCAGATATTAATGTATCCCCTTATGTGCTTTGTTGTTCATATTGTGGACCATGCAGAAAAAACCCTCAACAAAAATGAACAAAACAAAACCCTGAAACAAAACCAAGATAAAGTCTGAAAGGGGAAAAGATAATTCTTTATTCATCATGCATGCAGAGTTGTCAGTTCATTAAAGTATACCTATAATTAAAAACTTAAGTTAATTAAGTTTTTGGTTTTTTTATATTCTCGTTATCATAAAAGAGAAAAAAAGAAGAGTCTGGAGGGAGCTTAATGTCTCCCAACTATTGCTAGTTGGAAAACATCCCATCTTTTTCTCCATGAAATGCTCTTACTGGAAAAAATGTAGTATGGTTTTTCAAGATGAAAACTGAAATGCTGTAGATCATTACTTATACCAAAAAATGGTTATAAGAAGTTGTTGTAAAGTACTTTTTTGCAAAACCACAACATATACTGTTAAACATTACAACAACAGTCAGGAAAATGAGTACATACTATTGCATGTTGCTTTGCAGTTTTGTCTTCCGTACAGTTTCACGTTCTGATTTTTCCAGTCCTAACTGATTGCTTTGTGCAAAGGAATAAATCAATTACTGCCAGTGACCATAGTTTGACATATGGAAAAATGAATCTCCTGTAGGATTTAATTTCAGTGATGAACATAGTGTATTTGACTCTTTGTATGCTTTTCAAAATATATCCTTAAACAACACATTTTAAAAATGGTAGTGCTGGGAAATTATCAACATGTTTTCGTCAGCACAGAAAACATTTACATTCAGTTAATTTTTAAAAGTATGTCTTAGTGGGTTTGGCAATAACTGCCATTTACAGTTTTGTACTTAACACTAGTAGCAGATTTGGCTGGTTTTTGCAGTAAGCTTCTGCACCTGAAGTCTCATCAAAAGAATCTTTATAATGAACTTATGAACTCAGAGAAACTTGTGAAGCAGGAAATCAAGCTGATTTCTGCAGATCCTGTGGGAATGACAGTGTTGAAAGGAAGTCTTAGTTTTGTGAGCTCCCATTTATATACTTTGTATCGATATTCAGATTGGGATAAATTTGGAAAGGCAGCTAACTTTAAATTATTATTCAAATTATTTAAAATGAAAATAGGGATGAATGGAGAGTTTTTTTTCTATTTTGGACTAATTTGTTTGCCTTGTTTTTGGTAGACCTCACAGCTTCTCTGAGCACAGGTCACTCACCAGACACACACACGGACACACACACATGCACACACATGCACACAGAGACTCACACACACATGCACATGTGCTGTGCATGCACACACATAGTAGCATTTCCATGAGGAATCAAATAATTCAAACAAGATTCTATGCCAAGTGGCAATGGACAAGGGGTTTGCAATGGTGGCTTCAACTGGATCATATGAGGCTCCCCAATGTGCTGTTTTGCTGAATTCTTATGATTTGCTGGCCCATGGTCCTATGTGACCAATACTATATGTGAAGGATCCATTACTATCAATTATTAGAAATTAGTTACTAAAGATCTCTTTATTGTCTAATGTACAAAGGAATGTCAGCCTGCATAAGCATTTCTTTATCTGTGGAGGCAGTTTGTACTAACTATATGCAAGTATATTATCTATGTCCAGTTTGGGCAGTTCTGCAGCAGGAACTGCCGGGCGGTCTCCTGTGCTGCCTGGTTGTCCATGCAGGATGCTAATCAGTGCCTTGAGGTATAAAAGAAGTGTTTGCCACTTGGTCTAGGCACAGCAAGAGCTGCCTGCAAGATGTTCAGGACTGAGAGTTCCATCTGGAGAGCTCCTGAAACAATTAGTAAAGCACTTTTTTTGTGAAGATGGCCAGGTTGGTTTGCTGTCTCCAATGAGCCCATTATCTCTGTTCAGAGACTAGGCAAGGTGTTCCTGAACCATCCAGGGAATTAGCGACCAAGTGCACTGCATGTGCATACAGGTCCATGGTGTCCTTGATTTCCAGCTGCACCACAATTGCAACTTTAGCAAAAAGCTGAATTTGGTCTTTATATTATACCCATATCTTAAATTCCATAGCCCTTGCCACAAGTCTCTGCTGTGAGAGACTAATTTAAGGCAGGAAGAAATGAAATGTCTCTTGCAAAGCTACATAACCATGAAGTAAAAAGAATTACAGAGGTGTTAGTATGTAAGAAACAAAATTCTTTGTTTTGGCATATTAAAATATAAGCATGAAAGAGAGAGGATTTGTATTTGTGTATTTCATTGTCTTTTTCTATTTATGTATCTGTCACTCCAAAATCTGGACTGAGTGCACAATAGAGATTAATTAAAATCAGAGTTACTTCAGAAAGCACTTCCTATAATAGAGCTGTATTAGTAAATTAGTTGTGACTAATAGTCTTTTGTAGATGGATTAAAGGAATGAATTAAAATGTAATCTGAAATAGCATTGATAGAAATTATGTCTGATAAATCCAAGGTAACTTCTATACTTGACTGGAAATAGAATGCCATTATGCCATTGTGTGCTCCTACAGAAACACAGGCTACAAAAAGTAGCTGTCGTCTAGTCTGTCCATTTACAAAAAATTCATTAACAAGAATAATCAAAAGCATAAATAATGCCCACTTATTGATTAGTTGAGTCTGTCGTTGGATTCTGCCTACCTAATGCCCTCTGCTTGTGTATTTCTACCAAGGCATAACTTAAGCTAATATTATATGTATATGTACATATGTATGTATGTATTATCTCTTCATAATACATTTTTATCAGTATCTAAGGGGTTGTTATAATTTAATTTATTACTGTGACAACTTACTACTACTCATCTGGCCAAAAAATTTGATCCCAAGTAATTTGTTAAAAAGAGCTATATTTTTTCAGGTTTCAGATCTGCCTAGAGGCAAATGAGGTGTCCTGCATAGAAGTTACTATGGTGGGCTATTACCTGCAGCATATTTTCTGAATTAGTTGCCATGTGAGAAATAAAGCATAACATAATAATTTTATAAACATTTTGTTATAATATAATAAATCTAAGGCATTATAATATACACCTGAAACTGTTAATTCCAGAAATACTTCTAAATTAAGAAACAACATTTCTGTACACACAAAGATGACTAATAAAAGTATTCAGATTGCACATGTCAAGTTTCTGAAAGACCTTTCACAAAATAAATTTGTTTTGGACTTTTCAAATTCCATTTGCAACTTTTCAAAGTCTGTTTTGAAAGACCATAGTGAAACTAGTATTCGAAAAGCATCTTACATCATGAATTCACTGTTTGAACACCAACACTGAAGTTTATTTTGGAACACATACTGAGTTTAGCAACACTTCTTCATTGTTTCTATGGAAAGCTTTTTTAGACTGAACACTTTTCAAGTCCCCAAAGTATCATGTATTTAGATAGTGGAAGCAAGGGCAATTTTTTGAAAGAGATAGCTTTAAAGGGAGATTTGTATGAGGATTCAGCAACTGCTTGACACATAGGATTTGGGAGGCTGATGAAAGCGTTAAGAAGTAGTATGAAGAAAGTATAAAGCTGAGAGTGGGACTTGATAGAAGATGAAATTCACTTCTATGTGAAAGGCCAGCACAAAATCTATACATCACTTAGATCTTACTTAATCCCTCAATGTAGGGGTTTATATAGCTATGAACTGTTTGAAGAAATTATGATGGAGCTTAAGTGGGACTCATGCAGAACACTGATCTTGTGCCAACTCATTGCAAAATGAGCACTTACCATATGGAGGAGGATTGTGGTGAGTATTAAGAGTCATATGGAATATATATATGTATACTGAAATGAGAGTACAGGTATAGAAGAAGTCAAATGATGAAGGCTTTGAAAGTATAACATGATGAAAGGAAAAAAATATTAGGAAACAGAAAGAAAATAATATTTCTAGATGTACTTTCATTCAATGGCAAGTTATGATTCTCCTCAGACTAACATAAAAATGAAATTAAAAGAAAAAAAATGAGGTCTCTAACACCTATCTTGTTTATACTAATCAGGGGTAGCTTTATCCTAATCAACAATCTTAGATTCAATCTGAATAATATTTCATTAGCTTTTCAGATCTACCTTTCCTGTCTAGGTCTAATTATATCTAATGGAATGTAGCTCAACTCACTATATTAAATCATTAAAAAAATCCTCATCATTTTAAATGATTATGGGGCCTTGGGAAAGAATAGTTCCTCCTTTTCCTAAGACCTAAAGGGCTTGCCCCAGATACTTGTCATCATTTTTCTCCAGCCTCTTGTATGTTTGAAAAGAAAAATATATCCATTTTCATTTGTAGCCATCTATAAACAGCTACATGAGTACAAACATAAACATCTGCTCTAATCAGTTCTCAGAGAAGGTTACTTATTTATAGAATATTGCCTTTTCTTAAAATGAGATATTCTTACAATTATAATGCTTTTGTATTATACCTTTTTGTCTGTTCAGTGTGTTGCATATTCTATTATTTATGAAAGGGTTAAAGCACACATTGAACTATATTCAGATGGCTTATGTATGGAATTGCCAAACTAGTCAATACCATTCACTCATGTTGCAAATATTAGAAACACAGACATATATCACTTAATGGATGTTTACCAGAGCAAGACGTAATAGAAAAATAAATTCAAAGAAGTAATTAAAATTACTTTAGAGAGCAGATTAGAACTCTGAACAGTTATAAGGAGCCTGGAGCCTTTGCTGGAGATAAATATAACATACTGGTTTATCCCAGAATAGATCCCAGATATTTAGGAGAGCAGTAGGGCAGAAGCTGGAGAATAGTGAAAGATGCTTGAACATCATAAGACAGGCTTGAGAAAGTGTTACATCTGAATTTCATCTTTTCGTGTTTGAGTAGCTGTTAGATGTGTCACAGTTTAAGGGCTAAAAATACAGTTCAAGAATTTCCAAGAATTCAAGAAATTTTTGGAAGGAGTTATAATAATAATATTGAAGGTTTTATCACTGCTTATTTACTTTGCTGGCAACTATAATTCTTTATATGTATGACTGTTTATTGTGAGCTCAAAAGAATAAAGTAGTAAAACATAGTGATTCTATATTTTATGTAATAAAGTTAGGAGACCAGATGCACATATCTTAAGAAGGAAGGCAGACACCCTACTGTGACATTCTAAGGAATCCTGTCTTGAGCTTAGATACTACATTCATTTATGTGAAGAGGCACAGAAGTCAAGTTAAGATATTTATGCTGAAAAATGCATAATGTGCAGAATCTAGCTCTATCATTAAGAAAAGAAGTGGGTAACAGTAGATTTCTGGAAGTGCAATATCATTTGTAGAGACAAACAAGAGATCATTAATATGTTTGAGGGAAACTATTCCATAAGATAAAAGGCTGTTTAACTAATTAACTACATATCAGTATTATTTTACTTGGGGTATTTTTCATGTTTGCAAACTACTGCTGTTTAGTTCATGTTATATTGGCTACATATTGGTGATAAGACAACAAAATTACCATGAAAAATTATACTTCAGTGGTTGGGTCTATATTTTGTAACTTTAGGATTGCCCTTTTAAAGTCTTACACTTATTCCCTACTTGCATTCAATAATGGGCTTGCAGTCAGTAGCTTTGTATTTGCACAGTTTTGCCAAAAACTGTTTTGTCTCAAAAAGATTTTTATCTACATTGGTGGAGGAGTTATGATTCTGTTTAAAATTTTAATGTAATTTCTTGCCTCCCTCTTTCAGTCAAAAGAAGGTGTATTTTTTCCACTGATACTTCCCTTCTATAGCTATTTTTCTCATAGATTTTATTTTTAGATTTTATTTAATAAAATGCAAAAAGAAAATCCTTGAAATTAGATATCTACCTTTTAAATGGATGGTACCAACAGCAGAAAATTGGAAAAATGTCTATGCATTGTGGAAGTTACTGTTATGTTATGCTGCATGAAAAGGTATGTCCTGGTTACAAGTAAAAGTGAATTGTTAAAAAAAAATAAAGTTAAATAAGCCCCGGTAAATTTATTATGTAAGAATATACGGTTATATTGATTAAGAAGTATTTCTTTTCTTCACTATCCTATTTAAGGCTATTACTTGTTTAAATGAAACTATGAAGTTACTAATAGAGTGTATTTGTGTATACAGCTCCCAGGGTAAATGCATGATGGTAGTACAATACACTGGAAAATGGTCAACACAGGACAAAACTCAGATTATGTTTGTAGTCGTCATAATTTCTTGGGGTTTTTTACTAAAAACAGTCTGACAGTTAATGTACACAGACATTGCCAATGCACTTAAAGAATGCATGTATGTGTATATATAATATATATGTATGTACATATTTAATATGTATGGCAATATATAAAGAGAAATAATAGAGAAAATACCCTCTCCACTCTTGAAAAGGAGAAATTCTAAGCTTTTCTTACTGTTTAAAGTATGTTTAAATATAGTTTTATCCAGTAATTCTTTGCTGAAAAATTACTATCAGTCTCTAGGTTAGGGCCAGGATTAGGTCCAGGAACACAGGCTCTGCTTTCCCTTTTTTTTTTCTTTTACTTAGAAGATTGTTCCTCTCACTAAGTGATAGGCAGGGAACCCTCTTGCTTATTCTCTGGCATCGGGAATTTTGCATTTCTGTTTCTCATTGCTCAGCTTCAGCAGGAAGAGCTGCTTTCATGCAGTCTAACTGTCTGTGCAGTTACAATAAGAAATAAAATCTCTATTTTTGGCTTCCCAAGAGAATGCTGTATTACCAAGATATCAAGAGACAGATTAAATGTAGATTTTTCTTTTCTTTTAACAAAATGGTGGTCAACTTTTCCTGTAGAGCAACATATAGGGATATCTTATGTGCATTTTGTATGTGCAGGAGGCATTTTATGGTCTGAATTCCAGATTTCCATGACATCTATTTTAGGCTTGTAGGCGACAGTGGGAAATTTGGCCTCTCTTCATAATTTCCTGTTGATTCGTTATTTAATATTCTGCTCGGTGCACTGAGTCAGAAATCCCATTCTCTCTACCCAGCTCTCTTCATGCCTTGTACAGAGAAGTTGGCCACCTTGCCTGCATTGTGAACTATTTCTAAATTCCCTCCTATGCGTGTATCCTGATCTGAGTCTGACGTCTCTCTAATTTTACACACCTTTTAGGTACATACTATTCAACATGTGCATAAATCATGGCAAATTCAGGATTTTAGTTACAACTTTGTACTGAAAAAAAGATGGATTAAACAGCAGGGAGCCTAGTATTAAAGTGCTGAATTGAGTATGTGTAAGTCAACAGAGAGTTATGCATGAAATTTTTCCTGACCTTGGAAAGGTCACTTAAGTAAAAATATTCAAACCCAAGTGTTTAAGACTGCATACTTAATTCAACACTTCGATGCCTGAGTATCTTAGGGTTTTTTTGGCAATAGTTAGGGCTGTAAGGGACCAGTTCTGACAAGCAGACTGCATATTTTAACATCCAGGTAGTAGTTTAGCTATATAATTGTATGCATGAATGTTTTTGTCTTATTTTCTGATATCAGAATGTCTCCTGGAAAAAAGATCACCCATCTGAGGTTCTCCAAATCTCTTTACCATTTGTTGGTCTGAAGTTTCCTTTTACCTTATTCAAAAGGAAAGGCAAAGACTATGAATCTTAAGGACTCAAACAATATACAGGACAACTATATATCACCTATGTATGTACATATTGTTTATAGCTTTCTTAACTATTACTAGCAGTGCCTTTTTCTCTAAGACACTGTATGACTAATCCTTGGTTATTCAAAGGAATATATCTTTAAAGTTATCCATTTTCTTGTAGGTAGTCCAGGGGGTCATGACAAGAAAATACCTAGCCTTCCATATCCTATTTTATAGAGGATAATTTTATTTAATTTTACTCTTGTTGCCTCTCCAAGTTGAAAAATTTAGTACATATAAACCACAGTGCCTGCTTCCAAGGTAAAGTTCATTGCGTATCCATGTCTTTTCCTGACAGTAAGTAGGAATTACTTTCTTTTTTCAGCTACACACCATCTGTCCATTGAGAAAAAGAGAATATCCTCTTTACAATGATCGAGTCCTCAGGAGATCAGTAGTTCAATTTTTATTCCCTATTCCTGTAGGAATATTCAAATGTATACTAAGCAAGATGCTGATCTTCACTATTTTTTAATATACTTTACACATCCTCCTCAGAATTCCATTTTCCCTGATTTACTTAATTTTACCTTCACTCCTCTCTTTCTCATAATCTTATGATGACATTTTCTTTGACAAGGGGCTGGATACTCCTTTACTTGGAGACCAACTGAGAATGTCTAATGACAGAAAAGGCTTTCTGGGAGTTCTCACAAGGCTGCCAGCACAGAAGGGATGGTTAGCATAAGCACCACTGTATTCAGCTGAAGTCACAAAACAGTCAGCTCTGTTAAAGATTTATTTTGTGTGGCAAATACTGAAGCTAAATCCTTTATTATTGTCTTGATCATAAAGTGTTCACAGGCACATTACTTATATTTACACAGTTTCCATATAAAAGAAGATCCGCTTTCTTAAAAGACTGTCCTTCTTTCTAAAGATCAAAAGGAGTCACTACCATTCTGTCACTGTGTACCAAAAAAATAGAGCAGAAAAAGCTGTTGTTAATTCCTATGCATAAATCTGTGCACATTTTAAAAAGCACTAGTGACTAAAGTGTATTTGTAGCAAGACCCACGGTCATGTTAATGTTGAAAAAGTACCTTTCATTAAAATCACTGGAAGCAGTCAAGAATATTGTTTATTTATCCCTTTGAAACAGTGCAAATGCCAAACTCTCAGTCTGAATACAGACAGTCCTACATTCTGGAATGAGTTCCTTTTGCAGTTAAGTCTTGCCATGCTTCTACAAAAGACTGCCAGAGATCTCAGTATCCAACTATCACTATTTTCCCCCTTCTGTTTATGTATATTTTTAAAATTATATTGCTTCTTGCTTATTATCTCATGATTCCCTAACTATGCTGCAATGGCATAATCCTGTGCATTTAACATTAAATTTTTGAAAGATAAATCATCATTAAACATGATTCTAAACAGTTTTCCTAAAAGAAGAGTTTACGAATGCATGTTGTGGTTAATAGCAAGCATAAAAGAGGAATTCAGATAGTCAGAGAACATGTTCATTTCAAAAAGAAAAAGAAATACTACAGTGAATACTTATAAAAACCACTATATTGCTGTAGTCACTTAAAGACACTTCGTTACTTTGGTGCCCAGACATCCCAAGGGTCTACAAACCTGTAGGTGCTTTTCTAGAAGTGCCTGTACAAACTGGGCATAATAATGGGAAAATAATGGGAATTTGGACACATACGTGCATACCTGTGAGCTTCTCTATATTTGTTTGTTAAAATCTTCATCTTGCAACTACTTATGCCTGAGCAGATACCCACTGATTCCAGGGGAGCTTTCTATACCAGGGTCCACAAGGGTTGCTCTGTCAGTGTGCAGCATACTGCAGGAATTGAAGATAACACTTAGAGACATTCAGTCTCTGGGAAGTTCTCACAAAGGAAGCTGAATTGAGGGGGTAAAAATTGGGACTGATTTAGTTGAACCATTTTAAAAGGTAGTACATCAATATGGAAGAATAAGTAGAACTTGGTTAAAATTATGCTCTTTCTTGGTTTGTAAAAGTTAAGGTGGGCATAACTAAGTCTTGACTGCTTGAAAAGAAATTATGAGTAAAAAGAAAATGTTTCAGTTTAAAGAGCACATCTATAAAGACATGGAAACACCCAGGGAAATTTGCCTGAGCTAAAGAGATTTTATTCATCACCCCAAATGAACAGGTAACTTTAACTGACACATTTTTCCCTACCTCTTGCATAAATGCTCAGAAAAAGACCGTGGCACGAATTCAGTGAAATGCTTAAACATGCACTAAAACTTAAAGCATGTATGTTGCTTCATTGACCTTGCTGAAGCTGCTCATGAGTCCAAAGTTTCTCTCTCTATTGGGGCCAAAACCACTGCAGTCAAAGGGCTGATTAAAGATAAAGGTTTTTGGAAGTGCAGTCTTCAGTTCTGGGGGTAGTGAAGACAGCTATATTAACTAGCAGTGGTTAAGCTCCTGGATGTTCCAGTTTCTACAAGCCTTTTTTTTTTCTTTTTCTGAAAAAGAAATATTCAAATCCTCATCGTACAGGAAGAAGATGTGCCCAGTATTTCAAAATACATTTTTTCTTTAAAACTTTTGCTTGGATTATTTAAGAATTTAAAAAAAAAATTCTTAATGCACCACTAAAATTATAAATAGAATAAATGATGAGATATAACTGTTGTAAGCATTAAACCCTCTTTGATATTGCACTCACATCTGTGTCTGATCATGAAACTGTTAAAATTAAACACAATTATCTGTAAGACAGCTAAGATACTTTATAAAATTTAACCTCATTAGTACATGCTTTTTGAATTGTATGTCTCTACATCTGCGTTATGGACTGTCTTTACATTCTTTGTGAGTGTGTTCCACAAGGACTGTAAAGTGTTGAGGTGCTGTTGTTCACAAAAAATGCCATTCAACAAAACCAGAAGTATCACATCTTCCAGTGTTCTTTTTGGTGCTGAAGTGAATTATAAGGTTTTACATTAACATCATCTTCCAATAACTGCCATATAATACATTTTTCCACAGTTAAAATAAAAAGGTCTTAAAATCTAGCATGCAATCCCTGAACACAGGTAGCCTAAAGGTCTCTCCCGAAGAGCAGGCTTTTATGCATTGGACTCTGTGAGGAACAAAAGCCAGCCTATACTGCCTTGCTAATAAATGGACTACTGAGTGTTGCATTGCTACACATCTGTTATGGAAGGTGGTTGAGACACTGTTTTGGTAAGACATGCTGTCGCCTTTTGTGCAGCTACTGTGGGTTTATTTCAGTACATTTTTAAAAAAGGGTAGAATACTCTTTTGATTTTGAAAGCAAGCTACTCCTTTTTTGAAGGAGCTGTGAGTGTAAATTTTAACTTTCATCTGATCCTAACTGCTTTTGAAATGTTTATGCGCTGAAATCCAGAGCTCCACTGAACACAAATGGTAAGCATTACCTAAGAAAACCAGTCTTTTAACATCTTTTAAATTAGTTGTCTTTTATTTCTGAAAAGCTAATATCCAAACTAGCAACAGTAAAGATGTCCAGGTTTCAATGAAATATATTTCATAAATTAGCTTATCATTGCACTGATTTAGCATGCCTAGCAGGTGAAAGACAAAAACATGTGTTATCTTCCCTAGGGAACCTTCAATGAATGTCATTCTAGCTTCATATGTCTTTCTTCTCTCCCCTTCTTGAACTGATATAAAATTCTAATGTGTGCCCTCTGGTTCCATCTTCATTGAAATCTAGCAAAACCGCTGAAGGTAAGATAGTGGCAATGGTGCATGAAAAAAGGGAAAAGGAATACAGTGATTCATAGCATACTTGAAGAAAGTTGCAGTTGTTAACAGCACTACTTTTGTATGTAGACAGGTTAAAATATGTCATATATCAGTGTTAAAAACAAAGTTATTCATCTTGTCTGTTTTCTGAAAGTTCAGGAAAAAAAAAAGCAGTAAAACCTTTGCCATGTGCACCTTTAAAAATTATTTCACATGTCTCTGAAAACAAACCAGTCACTCCCAATGGCAGCAATAGCAAAGGGAGCACTTTTATATGGATTTCCCTGTGTAATTTCTGCAGTTTTTAACAGTGTTTGCTCTTTGTTGAAATGCTTCAACATGTTTTCAATCCTTTTTTTTGTCCATGGACAACCAATTCAGTGACCTATATTTTATTTTTTATTTTTATTGGAAATTATCATTGAAAGTAGGCATGGAAAAATACAAATAGATCACCTTGTCAGAATTTTAAGTTTTAGGCATCATATGGTCCAAGATCCTTCTGTTACTTATTAAATTTCCACACTAAAATAGAAAATGTAACCAAATAATTCAAAACGATCCAGTTAAACATTGAATAAATCAATAACAGAAAATTATATGAAAATAACACAATACTTTGTTTCCCTGCATTCAGAGTAATTGAAATTAAAGAATTAATAAAAGAGTAACTCATAAAAAAAATACTGTGACCAAGTTATGTATTTCTTCTCTGAAAGAGAACAGGAATATGTTGTGGCCATTCGGTATGTCCAACAGTAGAATCTTGACCAAAAGATTTGACAGGCCTTGCTGCCTTCACTGGAACAGACATAGTCTGTGAGAGTTGGTAGCTCCAACTTTACCATTCCCCTTCACAGCTAGAGCAAAACGCAGTACCAGCCTCATCCTGAAAACCTGTCCAGTGGAAAAGAGTAATTACTGGAGTAGCTGCCATGACTTTGGAAATAGTGCTGTATTAACAAAGTTTCTATTCGAGTACATTTGCGGGACAGAGTCTGACTTGGCTGGCTACTGGGCTTGCACTGATGTCACGGAAAGCTGCGTGAGTGAAACCATGTGCAGCACTTTGAAAATGTAACAATGAGCACATCAGGGCAGTGGAACATCCACTGACTTCAGAAAGGCAGCATCATGCTACACAATTTATTTGCTTCAAGTCACCAGCTTAAGTCTTCTGCAGCTCACAAATGCACCATCTGATTTGGGGTTTTTGTCCCTCGATTTTTGCAGTTACTTGTTAAAAGGCAATGATGATTTTAAGACAGTAAATAGTTGGAAAGACCTTTAGCCATCCTATTCTTAAATGACTCATGATTGTACACAAGCCACTGTCACCTAACTCTTATTTCAGGCTGTATGGAAATAGAGTTCTGAAGACAAATATTTTGATTAAGGATATTTTAATTGATTCATTGGGCTTTGAAGCAGGCTATGAAATTTTTCTTCATTAAACACTTGAATAAAGAGGGAAGAAATATAAATTATACTGACTGTTTAAAATAGATCATTAATGTGTTTTTGACAAGCCTGAAAGTCCAATGTCATATCTGCAGAGGAGACCTTTCCTCTTTTTCAGACTTGAAATGAAAGAACATATTGCAGGTAGTCTTTCTATAATACTGAGACTTTTCTTAGGTTTCTAACCCATATTTATATAGTATTCCATTCACAAGAAAATAACACAAAAGGAAAAATAAGTAGGTGTGAAGGTCTTGAGTCACCAAAACCTTTAAGCAAGTCCACAACGTGTAGTGGTAACTGTGGGAATAATTCTATTGCCTTTCAATGAGACAAATTATGCACTTCAAGTTAAGCATGAGTTTTACAGAATTAGGGCTTTAGTTATTTAGTTGGTGTTTTTATTATCAAAGTACTGTCACTTTCCATATAGAAGATTCTAGATCATATGTTTTAGAGCTAGCAAGTGGTGACAAAGTATGCTGTTTGTAAGGCCATAACTTATCCTTATTTGGTATTGGAATGATACAAACCAGTTTGAATTTAATCTGTCTCTCACTTAAGAAAAAGACTTGGTTCTGCAGTGGAATAGTGGTTCATGTAGAAAGCAAATTTTAGATCAGTAACACAATAGGGTAAGAAAACAGTAAAATACTCACACATGGTTGATAAAATTAAATTAGTGTTTCTTTCTAATATTTGTTTGCTGAATATAAATTGAAATGAATGCTTTTTTCCCATAGTACATACTGTGTACAGTATTTGAAAAAGGATTCCAGCCCGTACTAAAAGCATTTCTGGACACATTGCAGAGAGTTTGGTTAATGTTAGTAACAATAAGTCCAAAATATTTGGAAGCACATACTCCATATTTGTTAGATTAGAGATTCTAAATGACTGGTAATAGATTCAAGTGAACAACCAAAGAAAGCTGCATTACTCATAAGCATATGTATCCTCATATTCAAATGTAGTAAATCCAGTTAAGCTTCAGCCCTTCTTAGTTTTTCATTCATGAGATGATACCTTTACAGCAAAAGCAAATAAGTAAAAAGTTTCTTTTACCTCAAATTAAAGAAAACCCACAACATTTTTTAAATATAAGTTTGAAGTTAGTCTTCCACAGATAGCCAATTAAATTATGCTAAAAATGACATTTTTAATTAAACACCAAGGTAAGCATAAATGGATTTCAAAATAATTAATCAAACATCAAAAAATTGAAACCTTTTTCTGCTTGAGCAGCAGAAATGAAAGAACCAGTCTTCAGGTCTCATAGAGATTCAATCTAATTTAATTCTCTGTCTTCTCTAAATAAACATTCCTAAAACCTTTTTTTCATCTGGGGGAATAAGGATGAGAGGGGTAATCAATATTTCTAGCATTTTAATTAAAACCGTTAGTGGAATAAATCCATTTAATTATCAGTTAATGAAATACAAGGTCATTTACCTGACAGGAACTTTGAAGGTGGATTACTAGCTGGAATAAAGTAGAAGAACCCAATGTCACAGCCATTTAGCTTCTGTCAAATTTAAGGTTAAAATCCTTTTAGACTATTTAACCTATTCTCTACCATTTTCTATTATGTATGTCAGTTGGCAAGAAGAAATACATGATCAAAACTTACCTATATTTAATTTTTCTCAAATTTCTGCTAAGTTTCTAGACCTTTTTTTCCATTTTTTTTTTCTAAAGAGATGCAAAATGCCAATGAATTCTGGGGTATTTTGACTTACTGCTGAAGGTCCTACCCTTGAATGAAATTAGCATACTGTGCTTAAAGATTGTCAGGGAATTATTACCAATTAAAAAAAACTGAACAAAAATGTAGCCATTATATATATTTATCAACAGGAAATATTGTGTTTCTCTATTTTTTTCATTACCTGATGAAGAAAAATATGCAAGTTGGTTACAGAGAATTTTTAAGGTTGAAATTCTCATTAGATGGGTAAGAAGAAAAGCAGAAACAGAAAGTGTTCTCTCTCAGTATTGCAGCAAACTTCCCATGCTTCTGGTAATGTGTCAATAGGAGAGTAAATCAAGTGGAGAGTACAAAAGTTCTCCCACAGACACAGAGAGTGAATGTCAGTATTGGCAAGCAGCAAGATCAACAGAGAAAGAAATATTCTTTCCAGGGTTCTGGGACAACCATGTAAGCATAAGTAAAAAACAAAAATAAAACAAACACAAAAAATCAGCATATAAGTGGACTGTTTCTACTTTGCTGTGCAATTTTAAGTTCAGGCTTGATTTTATACAATTAAAAATAGGTCATGTCAAATTCAGATGGGTATTCATTGGAATGATAAGATCACACTGCTCTAGGATCTTTTAACAAAAGTGCCTATCAGAGTGACTCTGATGTTCCAGTGTCCATAATAGAGCATTTTAAACAGAAAAATAAAATGTAGGATTTACACATTGATTTAGTAAGCTAACTTCAAAGTCGAATTCATCTTATTCATTGTCATTTTTGTAAGTGTAAGTCACATTTGACAAGTTAGCCATAAACTTCCACAAACAAAAATAATAGTTATCACTTCATAGGGAATGTTAGCTATGTATTTTCATAGCCTTAGAAAAGTAATGGTTCTTAACAAAAAGGCATGGAGAGCCATATGTGATACACTATTTTCAGTCATTACAGAAGTGTTCCAGGTATTTTTAAAATTCTGCTTCAGACCATATCAAACCCTACAGGGTACAATACTGCTCATAACTTGAGTGTGTAAGGACAAGTATGAACTATAGACAAGGGAGGCAAAGTTTAGTATCCTTTATTAGATGGTCTGCTAGAGTCAGAAGAAGAACAGAAAGCCTAAGGGATGGCTCTCAGCACAACCCAAGACAGGTGGCTGTCTATGGTAGGCGTGACCCTGCTTTTGCATCTGCCCATGTCTATGTCATGGGAAACCTATAGCTACAAATTACTAACGTGGTGTAGAAGGAGTTGCCACTGGCACAGAAGGGCAAAATACACTTCCCAAAGGGAACAAAATACAATTGATATCTCCAGCCCTTCCTTCTTGCAGAGGTATTGGAGAAGAAAGGCTGACCCTGCAAGTTTCAGCCCAGGTATTGAAGCCTGTATTGTCCTTTCTTCCTCATGATAAAAGGGAGCAACGTTGTTCTTAAAGCAGTAAAATACTTTGGCTCCTCTGAGCTTGCTTTCAAACTTTTCTTTGCTTACAACCCCATATCATGACAGTTATGTTACAGTAGGTATCCCATTATCTTAAAAATATGTAAAATATTAGTGTCTAAAATCCTTGTCTTTAAAATTATGAGTTGAGTTATATTTATTCATTTTTGTCACATGATTTGTAAGAGCATGCTCTGCTTGAAATAATAATAATAAAATTGCCATTGACTTTGACAGAATACAACCCATCCTTCATTTTCTAGATTTACCTGTTTTATTAGAGGTGCTAGAAGATTTTGACCCTTAGCACTATAAAGATCTCACTGGGGGGAAAAAAGAAAGAGAAACCATTCGAGATGTCATGAATGCAATGCGCTTTGTTCCCTGTATAGTTCTTTTTGGGGAATGTCATGAAACTGCTTTTACACAATTGTTTACTAAAGAAATCACTGTGCTGAAGAAAGTCATCATACCTGCTACATTGACCAGTTTGAGAGGTTGATTTCCTTGTTTTAAAACTGATGGATTTAGCAGATTTGGAAGTTGCTTATTTACAATATGATAAGTATGTGTTTTTACTATTAGGACTGTCTTAAGCAGTTCATTTTTAAAAAGACCCTCAATAAGTTTACATAAGGTAACTCAAAAGTGGTGGTACAGATGAATAAAGATCTGATACTTACATGATAGAATTTTGCATCTATTCCTAGCTTTTATTTTGATATTTAAAAGGGAAGCATATCTATTTTAACCTTGTGGTAACAGGACTAATGAATAGTATAGTGTTTGTAAAATCCAACACTCAATCTTCAGGTAGGTAGCATAGCAAGCTGTGAAAGCAAGCAGAAACTCTTTTTCACCCAAACCAAGCAACATTTGCAGATTACTGCAATCAAGATTGAATTTTCTCTTGGTACTCTTGTGTTGTCCCCATTGCCCAACAATCGGGAGGATCCCTCTGAAACAATGAAAGAGTGATATAGGTAGAGCCAGCTATTTCATGATGTTGCAATAATGACCTGAAGATGATTGGCTTATCGGACTGCAGAGCAGCTGGCCTTTTGCAGAGTTGTTGCATTTTCTACAGATGAATGGGGGCTTCTGTAGCTCCTTGGTCAATACACTGTGGGTTCTTCACCTCAAATTGAGTCTACATTAGTTGTCAAGGTGCTGCTTAGAATTTTTTTAAGCACATTTTTCACATATTTTATTCTTATTTGTTACTTGCCATGAAAAAAAATATGTAGTTAAATTCAATCAAGTAAGACAAAAAAATATTAGTGGATTCATTCAACATTTCATGTAAATCTGAATATGTGTAGACCTAGGATAACTCTGTAGTGTGAAAATCACTGTTTTAAAAGTATCATCACGTTGCTTTACAGAAAACAATAGCTTCCTGATCATTATGAGTTGCTCAGATATGTCAGGACAGATTTTTGACTATATATGTTGGTTTTGATATAGCTGTGGTTTTGCAGGTTATAAAATATGTTGAATTCAGGAGCATGCCATGAAAAGCACTCACCAAAGTATTCTTCTAGTTGCAAGGCTCTTTTGCTTTCAGGGAGGACTGTTAAAATTCCAGAACATGTCCTACAGAATCCCACAAAATCTGGCAAATTGCACCAAAGAGATCTAGCTTTTTTAGCTGCAAGCACTGTAGATTCAGTATCTGGAAAGCCTTACATTTGAGATTTGTGTGTGCAGTGAATATGAAACACAATATAGGATTTGTTCCCATGGAGAAAAAGTGTTTAAAATTAAGTGAACATTTTCAGTTTTAAAGAATAATTTTTGTCTTCATGTTCCTTTCATTAAAGCACTTTCCCATTTAACAAAAGAAACAAACACGGCCCTAATGTGACATTGATGTGGTACTTGTAAGGAGCTTCAGAAAGGACATACTCATTTCTCTGCACATGTACATGCTGTCTTTGAGATCTGCAGATACTTGGATGCAATATGAACAGAGTATATAATCCTTTAATATTGTCCATTCCTTTCACTGCCAAAAGCAGTGGAGGTTCAGAACATGCAGAAATTATAGAAACAGATCTATGTTTAAATGAACATTTAAACATCCAGCATCTTTTAATGAGCATTAGATAATAATAAATATATGTCCCACCTGTACATAATGAGAAAAAAAGCCACAGCAAGTAAAGTGAGTGGAGTGGATCAGAAATTGTCTTTGTGGTAATAATGAGGTTGGAGAAATGGAACTTACCATAAAGCGATACTGTCAGGATCATGTGGGTGAATGCATAGCAGAAGAAAAGGATTAGAAAGTTGATGGTATCTTTGCATTGTTTGGAAATGTATTTTGGAAGATAGCGATGTAAATTTTATTTAAAGAAGGTTTTTAAGCTGGAGCTCTGCACCATTTAGTTTTACAGGCTTGGATGGAGTTCCTTATGTTATATACATCTGGTAACATACTATGCTTCCAAATAATTTTTAACTTCAGAGGCAAAATGAAAAGTCCAGAGTCAAAAAGAACTTGTCTGTATCAAAGAAATATTCCTGTATTTGGTTTGAAAGCATGAGTGTAACTGCACTTGTTCCCTTGATTACAGAGCTTGTGCAGCTGTAAATAGGACCTGTTCTGCAGGAAGGCTGATCTTGAACCAGCTCAGTTGTATCACTTCAGTCCTCCAGTTTCTTGAGGTCCCAGAGGTGATGGCAGTCAGCAGGGCTTTATTGACACAGTAGGACAAAAAGTTTGGGAGCAACAGCCTCGTTCTTGAAGATATTTAAGGCTCTGAGCAAACTCAAGAAAATGTTCAATCCATGTTTGTAAATGTGTTTGCAGTCATAGGCTTACTTATTTTGGGGAGCATCAGGATGTTAAAACAAGCATAATGGAAAGCAAAGCTGTTGTTGGCAGGACATTTGCTTTTAAAATGCCATCTCTGGAAAATACTGCCTTGGATTATGCCATAGAATTAATAGTGAGCAGTGAATCTGACTACAACTGAGATATTTTAATTTATAAATTGACTAGATCCACACATGTATATAGTATACCTGTTTATAAATTTCAGGCAGAAGTTTTGAAGTATTATGTGAGCTTTCTTCATATTTCAAGTATTCTTAAGAAATCTTTACCACTATTTTAAGTGTTCAGCTAAAACAAGGATGTACATTTTATGTGACTATTTCTCCTTTTAAAATATCTTGATGTATTTAAAAAAAAAGTACTGATATGTTGTATGATTTACAGTTTTGGAAAAAATAACATAGTCATAACTCTGCAGTTTTTGTGATGCATGAAGATCAGATTTTTTAATGTTGGTTAATGCTTTACTAATTAAAGTGTGCATGTTAATTAAAGCAGAGGCTAATGTTAATTACCTATATTAATGGAATCTCATGTAGCACCTGCCTGAAGCAATGGGTTCAATTTTCAAAATATCTCAATTAAGACTGAAACTTTTGATTTGCATCTAGTAGGGTTTCAATTAACTGCATTGCAAACTTAAATAACACACTTAAAGGGATAATATCACCAATCACATGCAGCACAGTGGAATTGGTCGGTTCAATTATTGACTACAGCTGTGAGAGCTTTCACAGTTGGTAGGTAAGTACTATGGTATTGGCAAGTGATTATTGTCTAGGGCTGTCATCACTTCTGTGGCTGTTGTAAGAGAGATGTTAAATTGCTGTACTTAGGTCTCACTGCAATTCCATTGTTGAGGGAGACAAAAATAGAATGATGTTTGCTCACATCCAGCATTTAATGGTGAAGATTCAGCTTGTTCCTCTGAAATAAATGACCACTGTTCCATGACATGGTAAAGCATTTTATCAAATGGAAAAACAGCATTTGTGATAAAGTGCACAATGTTGCAGTGTACTTCTCAGCCAAGCCATGAGATGTGATTGTATTCCCAATCTCTGTTTCAGCCACCACAGCATTACGTGTTGACATAGGAGCTTTTAATGAGCAGCTTCAGGAAGCGATTAACAAAGCACTAGAAATAGATGCAATCATGCTGATTGGAAATTCTACCTAAGCTCCATAAATAAGACTGTAATGTCCTGCTACCATACAACTTTCTAGGGCAATTATTCCTGATAGCTCCACAACTTGAACTTTTAATCTGAGCCTACTCCAATAAGACACTGATGGTCCAGTTACAATGAAACCAAGATCTCAGAAAAAGCACGCCAACTTTTGCTGGTTTGGACATATAGCTGAAGATTAAATGTAGGGTTTCATGGCTGAATTAAAATTTTGTTTGTACAAGCATGCAAGAGTATAACTAAGCATATTTCCTATGTGGCTCCTGTGGAAACAGACTACTAGAGAGTCAGTTTTCAACCACGTTTAGCAAAGAGAACCTGAAGCACAAGGTTACCTGTGTCGTTATATTATCAGGATCTCTCACCTGTACCTACATATTTTTCTGCTAAAAATACCCCTAGGCCTTAGACCATCCCGCTACATGGGTGCTGACTCTGTATAATAGATTGCTTGTGCCTATTCTAAACCCTCCAATATTCTGTTGTAACACTCAGGCTTAATGCCTCCATTTTGTTTTGCTTTTGTCATAACATTAATCTTCACAGTATCAGTCAATCTGTTTAAAAAATTTGTGAGATTAGAATAAAACCTTTTTATCAAACTGCAGTTAAAAGGCACAAATGTAAAGTTCTTATTCTTCCACTTTGGTATTCATACTCCTGGAATTTGTTTTCAAATGTTTCAATGACTCTTGACTCCTGAGTTACCAGTTTATGAGCTCTCTTGGGACTAAATTAATCAGTGGGTAAAGATTTTTGTTGCTATTTTCACTTCTAAGGAGCCTATGTCCCACATCATGTTGTACAGTCATTAGATAGTTTGGAACTCATGCTTGTTTTTGTCTCTGAAAACAGATTAAGGTCTATTGTAATCTGAGTGCCCAGAATCCCTGTGCCGTAATACTCAACTTCTTTAACAGTTGAATGTAAGAACGTAATCATTGTCTTATCTATGGTTACTGGAAATGTGCATCTTTTAATTAAAGCTTTCCCTTGACTTATTTTTTGTAGTAATGGAACTTCAGGTTCTTTGAGTCAATATGCACTGTATTTTAGCTGCAGAAAGGTCACATTTTCATGGGTCAGGCATAAACTGAAAAGATGCATCAGGTATGATTATTATACTGTGATATGTTGATGCCGTGAGTGCTCCCCCCCAAAGCAGGACTCTGAGCCAAGTTAGTGTAGGGTAAGATAAAAAGTAGATGTCCTTTAATATCACAGGCCTACGGCCCACAGGAATACATGATGACATGCACGTGTCCCAGTTCTTGTTTCCATGGCTTTTATAATAAGATCCCTCCAATCATTGCTTTACACATTTCTCAGTCCAGCC
>JAWWEV010000167.1:37114901-37255574 GCA_035583235.1 Hafferia zeledoni
ATAGAAAGGCATTAAACTTAAACTGTTAGAAATATTAACCTTCTAAAAATCTACAACTACTGTGTTCCTAAAATCTAAAAAATGTGAAAATCAGAAACTAAAACCCCTTCGGCATCATGTTATTTTCACCTCAGTTTTACTTTCTAATGTTGCTTGAAGGAAAAAAGGTTGAATTCTGTGATTGTGTGGTCATATGAAGATTTGTTGCATACCTAAGTCAGTTTTAGCATCTATAACTTACTTGAGAGGGATGACTTTGCTATTCACAATCTGGTTCTTTTTCCTTTTGAAATTAAAATGCCTGTTCCTATCCATATTAAACATCTGTCTAAACTTTAATAAAAAGAGCCAGATATCTCCTGTTTGTTGGAGTCTTGGTAGCACAGAACACTGTAATAATAAATCTTGTATTAATATGGCAATTTTAACTACATTCTAAATGAGAAATAATACAGCACCAAAGAGGCACTCTCTCTTGTAATGGTCATGTCTTTGATGAAAATCTGTTCAAATCATTGTATTTACAAGATTACTGAGATTAGGTCTCTCTGGGTATTAGTTGGCCCAAAGGCACTTAGCCAATTAAGGCTATTGGAAAAAATGAAAGCAATCCAACCTGAAGCTTTCTGAAAGGAATCTTTAATACCATTTACTGCTCTTGCTGTATAGGGACTATAATATAGCACTTCCAATATCTTGAGCATGCTTTGTTTGGTTTTATTTAGCTAGAGTGTTTTTCTTAAGTCTGAGAGGGAGAAAAAAGTTTAATTCATTGTTGAAATTACCAAGTAATATTACTTAAAAAGCACCCTGAATGAGCAATTCTAGGGTATCATTTCATTAGGGAACAAGAGAGGAAGAAGGCAGCCATGCAAATTTTGGTGGACTTTTGTCAGTGATGATCTGAAAGGCACAACTGTAAAATTCTTATTCTTACGCTTTGGTATTCATACTCCTCCTGGAATGTTTTCTTTATATCTGAAGACCGTAGGTACTTTAGCCAAATCAGCTGTGCATGTTTGGGCCTGGAGTCATCACAAGCTTACAACAGAGGTCTTGATGAAGAGTAAAACTACAAATACACAGAATACAGTCTGTTATACTGTGGTGTTTTCAACAAAAATGGAAAGAGCAAGTTGGTTGACTCACATTAGAGATTCACGGGCTAGAATGTGTGGTATATTTTTTGAAGTGTTCACATAAAACCCAGTTATGCAGTCTTTGCTCTGGAAAACATTCCTTTATACACTGGGGAAAGCTTACCTAAATAAAGCATCTAGGGAATTTGAGCACTGGATATTGGCTTTACTTTTAAAGTTATTTTTGGAACTTTGACACATATAACATAGATATGAATAAAAATCTACCTTAAAGTGCTGAGATAAAAGGTTTCCACTAAATTTTGTCTTGGTAATGCAATAAAGTGTTATCACATTAGAATCATTATCAAAGTAAGGTGTCTGACATATTTCTGAAAAGGCAACATTAATGAAAAAGGACATTTTTTTATTATTAGAAAAGAAATGCTGTCACTTTTCTTACCTTTTAGGGCTTTAATTGTTCTGTTACCTTGTCTTAGCCTTCAACAGTCTCTCTACATGAGTGGATCATATCTGAATATTTTATATGTATATATAACTGACTTTTTAAAAATAATTTTATCACATCTGGTTTTACTGCATGTTGCTACATGTCTCTAGAGGCACACAGAATTTTTATTTTCAAGTAAATTTATATTGGTTACAGTCTCCAGCTGTAACCAATATAGAATCATTTCCTGTTGGTACAGTTTCCAGGACAATTCCCTTTTTTTCTTCTCAAAAGAATGAGAAATTTAATTTAACAAAGACATCCTATAATTGCCTTTGTATCTAGTAAGGTATCTAACAATCTAAATATTTTATTTTATTTAAAACATCTGTCTACATAATATCATATGACTGTACAAGCCTATATCAGCCTCCTGAAAGACAGCTGCTGCCACTTTTATTTAATTTATAAGAGACCAACAAAATTGCTCCTTAAGATAAAGCCCGTCTGCCACTGAGTCATATATAAAAAAATTTTGCAAGATGAAAATTGCTTGCATTTACAGTTCTTGTTAAACTAATCTAGGTCTTTTTCAAATTTAGAAGCATCGTTTTTCCTTTTCTTTCTGTTCCCTCACCCCCACACCAATCACTATGGAAACAGTAACTTTACAAATACTTTTTTAAAAGCTCATTTTTTTGAAATTGAAGGTACATTTCTTTTAAAGATGAAATGCAAACTAGAGTCACATCTTAATTGCCCACTTGTGGAATCTGTTTATCTTCTGCTATCTTCCTTTTCACTTTCACAAACATTTGGTGGGCATTAATCTGGTCAGACTTTTCATGCGGTTTTTTGGAAAAAATATATATGAAGTGATAATGTCAGTATAGATCTTTATTCGTTTTGTGTTACTAAGCTTTGTTTGAAGCAATTGTAAACTGTTTCTTTGTGTGAAGCTACTCAAACTGAAAAGAAAATATTTAATAGTATCAATTTAGGCACAGCAGCTGTCCTAGAAAAATAGACATAGGCATTTTACAGTATGTCTAAATAAGACAAGTTTACCTTTTCCAAGGAAGTAATCAAAATATTTCTTTTTGGAGAACTAAGAGTATGAAAGGAAAATGTTTATGGTTCCCTACTGGCACACAGTTATGATTGACAGCAAAAACCAACATGTATGCCACATGAGACATCTTGTTCAGGAACTTTCAGTAGGGTAGTAAATTGGTGTTGGCACAAACACAAAAAAAATAAAATTACTTGATTCAGCAGTTTTCCATTCTAAATCCCCAGGCTTGAAAGAAAGAAGTAAATATTCATCAAATGATCAAAATTTATATTGATTTTTATTCTGCATTAGCAGCTCAAAGTCAAGATTCTTGACAGGGTGGATGTTGGTTTGAATGATTCTCTTTGAAATAAGGAGGAAGGCATTGGGCTGAGTGCTACTGTGCATTCCTGAACCATAGGAAAAAAACTATTAGAACCCTAGGAAGCTAAATTTTTTAAAGAATAGTATAAAGGCATGCTTGTTCTGTACTGTTTTGATAACTAAATTGTTGTTATTAGTATGTAAAGTAATTCTTGTTGTTTCTACTTTACTCCATCCTTTCCATTATCATCTAAGGACAACTTTTCTATAGTACTTCAAAGGGGAGTGGTAGTTCATGTACTGTAGTAACTGAGTTAATATCAGTACTTCCCAAAAAACTGTATTTTAGAGTGCTAGTCTGGCAGAGAAAAGGAAGCAAAGATTGTATCTACACATTATACATCTTTAATTTTCCTGTTTCAGCCAGGTAGTAAATAGAGATCTTGGGGGATGGGGTGAGACAAGGAGGGTGGAAATCCAGGGAAAGAGAATGTGAGTGTGAATGCAACACTGAAACAAAACTGTGATGACTGTGATTACTGAGCTGTGAGATTTAATGAGAAAGCCTGTATTAGAGTGAAGTAGAAAATCATAACCACTACCTCTAGTCTATGGGAGTATAATTGGATCTCAGCCCCCAGCAAAAGTAAATAAATAAGTTAGTGACATTTTTAACAAGTTTAAATATATTGAGAATAAAAGGGAAAGTTATCTGCATTACTGTACTGTTGCAGTATACTTTTATTTAAGTTTCTCAGCTTGCGTTAAAATGAGTTTCATTGTCATAAAATGGAAGAAAATAGCATGTGTTTGTTGGGGGGGGATTAAATAAAGCAAAGTAAAGAAGAAATACTGTAACTATCATAGTGTTAGCAAATTTCCCAAATGTCCTGGGTGCTTACAATTCAGCAAACATCTTTAACAGCATAGCTTTAAAATTAAATTTTACAAACATTATGGGTAATGCTTTAATAGTATGCAAATTGCAATGAAGTCAGCAGCGGCAAAGCTGACCTCTTAGCAATACAAATATTTTATGTTTAAAACTGTTATCTTTTTACAGTTCCCTCTACCTCAGTAAGTGTCAGGTGCTTCGAGAGGCTCCTCATCTGAGCATCATAAATAAACTCAAAGGAGCAGCAGCCAGTGCCTCCTTTTTATACATGGCAAGACAGTTGTACAAATCAACATATTAAGCTATATGTTTTTCTGTTTCTAAAATAATTGGTAATATTTTAAAAAATAATATTTTTAAAAATTTCCTCTAAATTCTGTTCTTAGTTTTCTCCTCCTAATTTTGCTCAAACCCCAAAGATACATATATATATATATGTATATATATATATATATATATATACCTCACAGATATATGGATAGGAAAAATAACCTACAGAGAAACATACTTGGCCTGCATTTCCCTGCTGTTATTAAATAAATTAACTAGTGACAGTTTTCATCCTCCTTCATAGTCCAACTATTCTTACTTAATCTTGCAGTGAAGACAGTCTTGTGTTCATATTGCACAATTTTATGTTATTAATAGTTCAATATCTAAAAAGCTGTTAAGAAATCCCCTGCAATTTCTCCCTGTAGTAGGAGAAAGAAGGTGTGTATTAAGAAAACATTTGCATCTCTAGGGGTAACATAACATCAAATAGACTATCTAGGCATGGAAAGAATCTCCTTCAATTTCAGAACAAGTCAAATAATCATTCAATGAATGTCTTTGAGGTACACTCAGTGTAGGAGTTTTGACTTGAAAATGTTTGACACTATCAAACCTCTCAAAATATTTGACTCAAAATATTGAATCAGAAGTAGATTTTAGCTCAAAACTTCTGCAATTTTGTGAGTTGATAAGTCTAGGAAATTTTTGAACTAGTTTGGAAGCACATATATATTTGTAATTATTAGGTTAATAAATATGAAACATTTCTCAAGCATATAGAAGTTTAAAATGGAGCTACTTGGAAAAAATCAAGCTCTTTATATACTACTAAAAATAATTATTACATAACATGCTCACAAAGTATGTATTATTACAGAAAAAATATTTCCTATTTTTTCTGTAATACAACATTGTCTTACTAGTCATTTCTACATTTTCTGAGGCTTCCTTTCAGCATAAATGACAGAATTATTCAAAAATATCTGTTCATGAAAAAAATAGCAAAACAAACAAGGAATACTATTACAGTGTGGTGAAGTTAATTAAAACTCAATGTGTGTTACTGTAGTAACTTCAGATTGGAAGTTTAAAGAAGTGAACAATTACCTTCTATTTGTTTCTAAGTGAGATTTTTCAATGTATTAAATTCAGACAACTTGGAAACTACTTTCTATAAATAAATCATAGGGTTTTACTTCACTGTGAGGCAGTACATCTCCCATTAGGGAGAAAAGGGATTTCTCCAAAACATGCGCAATTTTGATGTCTGAGCAAAATTTCCAAGGAAAAGGCCATAACATTTTTATATTAGCTGATTCATGCCTTTCTGCAATGTGTAGGGTAGTTTTCCTAGGAAGTATTGGTTTTGCAAGACCTACCTTCACTTGCTATTTTTAAGTAGACATGTACATGTCAATCTGCAGAGATGGGGAAGGAGGAATGTGCACCAGCATTTCTGGAATATCTCTTGCACAATTTCTCTTGTGCTGTCCTGAATTCTGAACGTGGGTACCTTTAATCTTAAGGGCATGGCTGCTTTGAATGCCCAGCCCTACAGAGCGAGGTGCAGTGCCTGTTCGTGGGGGATGGTACACAAGCCCTTTAGAGGAACATGACTTTTAGAAGTATCAGTGCGTTGGATGATAGACAGACTCTTTAACAATCTCTTTTAAACACTTCATTGCTCTAGGAGTGCAAACACAAGAAATGGTAGGAACAATCAGAACAGTGCAAATAGTGGAGGTTTTAATTAAGTAAGATTAAGTTTATAATTTTAGCACATTGAGGAAAGACTTTCTGTGCATGACTATTCTTTCCTTATCTTGACTGCTTGAGGATCTTGAGGCTGGCCCAGAAAGGTTTTCAGCCTTCTATATGTACAACATATTTGTGTTCTGGACTCCTAAAACAAATTATTTTCTCTGTCTGACAGGAAAGAAACCATAGTTGTGTCAACGAATTGCTAATTTAATAGAGCAAATTGTGAATTTATAAGAATGAGACTGTTTGGGTTTACAGTTATTGTGGCATATGAAGAGGTGTCACTGAAAGAGCTGGAAGGGATGTGGGTTTTGCAGAAATGCACTCTGTTATGTTGATGGGTTAGACTGGATCTGCATCCTTGTTTATTTGTGTCTTCTACATGGTTTTAGCAAGCACCATTCAGTCATCCTAGCCCTTTCCATTGTTAGAACAAGCCTGCTCCCCACCTGGTCCCTTCATTATTATAAAGTCTTCTTCTGCATCTTGCCTGTCACTTTCTTTTCTGCAGGCTGGAGATGTAGCCCTGTAAGACAAGAAAAGTAGCCAAAGATCCTGGCCATTGTTCAATTCCCATTCTTACAGAACTTTTTTCCACCTGGTAATTTTTGGGAGTCTTTTGTCAGAAATTATTCAGTCTTGAAAGTTCTTGGAGAGGTTAATCGTTTCATATTTTTCTTCAATGCTTTTTGGTATTTGTGGTATAGAGAATTTCTTTGTGTACGTAGCTGAGATCTGTTTGATGCACAGGACGTGCCATGCTCTTGTGTTGTGTTTAATGTTACACTGAACAGAACTAAAGGCAGGTGAACAGTTAGGATTTAAGACACCAGAGGTCCAGACTAAGTTAAAAGCATGATCATGGCCTCTCCATGAATTTGGTCAGACAATGCTGCTGAGGCCATGCTACTGATTGCATTTGCATTCCACAGTCCTGCAGTCACAGTTCATGTATTTCTGAAAGCCAAAGGAAACCCTGCAAAAAGGTATTGCTGTTATTTACAGTTTTTTCCTTTTTCCTTTTTTTCCTCTCCTATTATTTTTAATGGGTCTGAGAACTGCCTAAAGTTCTTGCTGTAACACAGCCTGGCCTATCTAAAATTTCATTTTATGGCTTCTGTGGAGGCACCTAGAATTCACTGTGCTGTTACTGCTGTTACTTAAATTCTACAGTGATTTTAAGTACCTTGATATGTAACAGTGTTGTTGCCTTGTAATTCCACTCATTCTGTGTGGAGGTTTCACATTATGATGTGATGGTTTTAGTACACTGAAAAACAGTGATAAAGTTATTCCTGATATAAAAGCATTTCTGAGATTTATGATGATAAGAACACTTTGCTAAGATTTTAACTGGTAACAAGCATGCTCTGATTAACAGAATTAATTTCCTGCATGATCAAAACAAAGTGTGTCTTTTGTAATAGGACTATCAAATATTCAGATCTTCGTAAACATATTTCATGATAAAGGATTATTTTCTAATCTGATTCAGTTCTGAAGAGAGTGTGCAAGATGAAGGATGGAAGAGGCAAGGGAGACAAAAGCAGGAAGGAGAGGGATTATGCAGAAGGAAGGGGGAAAACAAATGCTTACACTTAGGTGGAAGCAGTCACTTGAAGTCCAAGAAGCGTAATGCTGCCAAACTATGGGCTGATGATCTTCAAGGCATTTTGAACCTAAATGATACTCTGATTCTGTTGTGCAGTGCCATTTAGAATGCTGGTGTGACTTCTTAGAAGCACTGCTGCTACCTGAAGTGTTTTCATCAACAGCAGTTCTGTTGGCTTGGTGTAGGGATGGATTGATGGATGATCAAGTTTGCCTGTATAAAACCTTTGGTCAAACTCTTGCATGCCAAAGAACTCTTTCTGTAATCTACATCTCCTTGGAAGATACTTTGAGCCATATAGTTCTCAATATAATTTTGTTCAGTAGCTGCACTCTGACGGAGATAGGGTCTTTTTCATATTCTGTAATAAAGCCTTCTTCAGAACTTTATAATGTGGAGAAGTATCCAGAATATTGTGACAGAAAACCACAAAAAATGCTTAAGTATTTGGCCACATAAATGCTACTCTGATCAGCTTAATTCTGACAGGGAATTACTCTCAATTTACTCTCTCAAGAAATCCACCAATTGCAAAGATATACAAACTCGGAAGGGCATCCTTTTAGAATGGGGGAGCTAAGTATGCACTTCTATAAAATACACACATAGCTAGTATTCTAAATGTACATGCTGCACAGGGCAATCTGACCACCTCGTTGTTTGACAGAAGCTGGAATTTGTGCTTTAATTTAATTGACATAATACATAAACAGCTGAAGTTCAAATGATGGCAGAGGAACTGAACTATGTCTGTATTTCTCACTAAGTAATTCTCACAGTGTAGTGTGGCAGCACTATAGCTATTCTACAGAACTTTAGAGAAAGGATAATGCAAGATAGGATACTTTTATAATTCAGATTCAATGGAATGTCTTATAATTTCTGTATGTAAAACTCAGGATATTCACTTACAGTAAAATAACTCTTAACAAAAGACTTGTGCTCCCTGGGAAACAGTATCTGAAAATACTTTCCTTTCAACACCAATTCAATTTTATTTATTTTAGTACATTCCAATGTAAAAAAAATAAAATCTGCACAGAACAGCACTAGCTCTGAGTTCATATCTCCAATTTACATTGGTGTAAATTTTAAGTCTTTCATTTCACACTCTGTATACAATATAACGTTTCAATCTCCTTCCTCCCACAGTAACAGCCATTATCACTTGTCTTGTGTCTCTCTACTTCAAAATAAGGTCATTCTAACATGTAGGTCTAACAAGAAATACAATGTATTTTCATTGATTTGTATTGTCACTGATTACCCCTTTCTGTTATATAGTGATCTGTATAGTAAAGGACATTCTATGTTGTAATGCAAAGCCAGTCTTAAGGAACAGATTCTGCACCCTAGGCTCCTTCAGTTTATTTATAAGGTCTTGTTTTTTTAGAAAATGAGCTTTCTGACAGTAGCCTTGAAATTATTTACCGTTATTAATCAGTTACTAGAACTGAATATTTGGCACTAGTTTAGATATTTTTCACTGTTATCCCCCAGAGACTACTGTTTTTTCATAGTCTTGTTCAGAGATTGGATCCTGCAAGTTCAGGAAAATTAGAGTATTTTGTCATTTGATTATTGGGAATATCTCAGTTTAATTTACAACAGAACATTTTAAACTCATTCCATCCTGGTAGGTAAAAAATCTGTACAAGTGCATAACAAGACCATCACGAGCATCTTTATTGTCTTTTTATTGCAAAGATGGTCACTTAGAGGAGGACCATGAAGTGGAAAACAACTGCTGAGTATCATTCCTTGGTACTTCTATTCTGAGTTCAATTTTTCACATATTCTGATGTGCTACATCTTCTGAAAAAAAAAGGAAGGATCTGAATTCCACTTCTAGTATGGGGCACTAAGAGTAAATGAGTGATTGCCTCTCACCCAATTTCTATTACCTGTATTTGGGATGATTCTTATCCCAGTAGACTTTCTCATATCTCATAGATATCCATGCCCAAGAGGTGTGTTTGTGATAGAGATTAAGTTCTTAAAAGTTGTTTTAAGCAATAAAAAAGGATATGAAGGGCAATCTGAAAATGCACACTACATATAACATAAAGGGGAAAGCCACTAGCTTTTCTATATTTAGCAATTGATAAAGTTGCTACTTTATTCTCACAGAATATGGCAAAACCAGCCCTTTATTACCAGTAAAGATTTTAAGTTGAAAATAAACTGCAGTAGATTTATTTCATATATGTGCTGTGTATTATTTTCTATATTGTGCCTTGTACCTGTTATCTCAGCTTCTACAGAATGTAGTTTTTTGAGACTTAAACTGATCAATACCTACTCAAGGTCTTGAAAGCCTCTTTGGATTTGCAGTTGATATCAGTATAACAGGGACAAAAAAAATGCTTAAGTACAACAGTGAGATAGATGAATACATACAGAAAAGAAATCAGAGAGATTCATCTGAAACTCTGTGCTGTCTGAGTTTGAGTTGCTGTAATTGTTCACAAACGTTGAAGACAGAAATTGGATTTAAAAACAAAAATAGTTGATTTATAGAGGGATCATATTTCAGAGGTACAAGAACTGGGTTGTATTCAGGATTTGTCAAGTATGATGTTGATGGAGTTCATAGTCCTTAGTACAGGAGGGCCTTATATCTGTGAGGAAGAAGTAGTGGATTATTATTCATCCTTCTCCCTATATTTACCTACTCTTTCCATCCTGTTTTTCCTTTCCCCCACTATTCTATTTCATCCTTCCTTTTCTTCTCCTGTTTTCAGTAAGCATTTTTGATTTGCCTATTTACAAATATTTTTGCAAGTGAACAGAGAAAGAGCAATCTGTGAAAAACTGCTGTCTTTATTTTTCCATTTCTTATTTTAAAATATAGAGGAAATTATAGGGAGGGGAATTATAAAATGGAAGGAAAAAAAGTATTTCAATTATTTGTATAGTTGTGCTATTTGAGAAATAGTATGTGTTCTTATAGTTTAGACCTGAGTTTTAATTCATATGTGTGATATTCCAGAGTTTAGGCTACATGTGAATTCCCTCTTTTTGAAGTACTATGGTGGGAGGTTGTGTACATATCAGAAACAGCCAAAAAAACAGCAAAACCCCAACCTAAAGCCCATACAAAACATTTAGGAAAAAAGCAAGAATTGTTTATTTTGATTTACAAACCCATCCTGAAAATCAGGGAAATTTTTTACTTCAAGTTTCTTTAAAGTAGGTATGAAAGTTACTTTAAAGTAGGTATGAAAGCCTTGAATTATATTTATTTGCACACTTAAAGACCTGCATGGATTAATTGGAATTTGTATCTTTTATCTCCTTGTAGAACTGCTAGTAATTTCTGTATTTTCTCTTTTTTGTTTTGTTTGTTTGGATTTTTTAATTTCTCAAAAACATTTTGGAGTTTACTGAAAAACATAACTAATCTCACTGTAAGAAGCAGCTGAGAGAGAAAGCTATAAATATTTGAATCAGGTAGTTTAAAAGGAGATGGAATTTCCAGATCACCTACATTATTACTCAGCAAAAATTGCACCAAAGCAAGACATAAGCAAATATAGGAAGCTGTTATTACTGCTAGTTTATGAAGACACTCCCGTTTTCCTTCAGACTTTTCCTACTGACATTCTTCAGTGCCTGTTTCCCTTCACTCACTTGCATTTTCCCTGCATTTTGCAGATTACCCTTCTTCTCTCCAGCCCCTTCACTGCTCTCTCTTTATGGCTGCCGTTGATCAGTAACTGTGGTGCTGTCAGCAGACAAGCAAACTCTTCACTTCCCTGCCTCCTGCAGCAGAAAATGCAGGAGAGTCCTTCCACAAAATTCCCTCCATTCTTGTTGCATTTGCTTTCCATAGCACCAAATCGTTAAGCAGGCATTCCACTCCTAATGGAAATAAAAGTACGTAGTTACACAGAAGTAGCATTTTTTAAAGCATTATCAGAATTTCTAATGCGTTTTTCTTTCAATGAAGTATATTAAAAGAAAACAATAGCATATTCATCACAAAGTGCTTTTGAACCTACTCTACCCTCTGTTCTTTGTACTGTTCCTAGGGGCAAGTGTGGCAAACAGCAGATTTTATCCTTGTATCATCTGGTTCTCTGAGCCTCAAAAGCATACTGATCACCACAGCTGCAATAAATAAAGTGTCTATTCCATCAGTTATGATGCCAAATATTATTCAACATTCTTCTGGCCAGGCACTGTCTGATGGAAAACAGCACATCTCACTTATTGCCTTTTTCCTTGCAATTAAAATTGCTGAGTAATCACTATGCACCACATACGTGAAAGCAGAATGAGAATAATGCCAATTTTCTTGGGTTTGTTTACACTTACTATTTTTTTAAAAAAATACCTTTAGCAATAAGGGTTTCATTAATTAGGAAGCACAGGAAATGTCTTAAAAGTACCAGTTTTGAAGCCTGTAAGAAATGAAATGTTATGTATCTACCTGTTCTATCACATTTTCTAACATCTTTTTTATTCATGTGCAGGTATTTCTAAGCAGGATTGGATTAGCTATGCATCTCACGGAATATATAACAGATTCTCTGATAGAACTAAATAGTTCATTTCTGGCATTTGGGATTACACTGTACTTTTTCTCTGACTTAATGGTTCAGCCTTTTTTCCGTATCATGAAAGGAGAAAATGGTGTGAATCATTTGGTTAAAATTGTTGCAGTCCAAAGTATTTGTTTTAAATGTATTCTTTCTGATTTTTTAAAATGTTCTGTTTTGTTTTTTCCCCTCTTTGTTTTCTTTTCCTAGGCTGAGGTTCAGCTATGCTATCTGGAAGCACAAAGAGATGCTGTTGAACAGATGTCCTTAAAACTGTACAGTGAGCAGTACAACAGTAGTAGCAAGCGAAAGGAAGAGTTTGCTGATATGTCAAAAGTTCACACAGTGGGAAGTAATGGGTAGGGAACTATTCTTTTTGTTGTTTTATTCTCACTGATCTGTGCTTTTTTTTACGTGATATACTTTTTTCTTACTTCTAGTTAACCGGGATTTTTCTTCCTAGGCCAAGAGGCAGGGAAAAACTCTATATGTATTTGGTTTTTTTATATATGAACGCAAAAATAATGGGTTCTGGATAAATTATCCAAATTATGGTTTGTTCATAGGACTGCCTAACGTTACCTAATAGAAATCCTTTATCTGGATTTAAAAAAATGTAATGTGTCCTTTAGGCTTTTCTCCTCCAATGGCTTCATATAATTTGATTACTTAGCATCTTCCAAGGAAAAATTTTTATAGTGAATTCATACCTCTCCAAGACCTCTATAATCATTTTTCTTCTAGTGACTAGGAAACATGAATATGAAGCCATTCACTTATAGTTCAAATATCCTGGCTTTTACCTCAAGAAAACATTAATTTAAACTGTTTTCCCTTGACTTGGTCATCTCAGTCTGTTTTTTTTTTATTTAGTGTAAACACACATATATTAAATATGTAAGTGTACATATAAAAGCATTCTTAATATTTTGAACATAGAATCTTGGACAAATTAATCACTGGACTATGGGAAAATGACTTCTTGCTGCCCTCCCTTTTTTACAATCAAGAAAACTTGTAGTTCTATATTAAGACTAGTAAATACAGTAGAACTTTTGCCTTCAGTTTCCTAAGCAAGGAAAGTCATTGAACAGTGTTAATGAGTTCTTTATCTCCAGAACTTCCCTTTCCCATTGTTAACCCAATGTTCAGGTCTTGGAAACACAGTTTTATTAAATTACCGACTGTAAAGATAAATGAGCCTTGTAAACATCCCCTCTTATTATACGGAACGATGACTGTTTTAGAAAAATTGTTGTGGGTTAATTATGTAGGATTACTGAGATCTTGATTACATATGCTGAAATCTGTCAGATTCTCAAACACAGCAGTGCAGTTAGTGCCAACCATAAAAATAATTTGTTCAGAATTCATGTGTATATGTATATAAATGTGCTCTGAGGGCTACATGTTTAAAACCAGCTTCTAATTTTGCAGCCACCATTGAATGTGAACCAGACTTATGGCTGGAATATTGTGGAGGATGTAAGACAGTAACACAGCAACAGACATTTGATTTTCCTAAGGGTAGGGGATATAAAGCTTTAAGCTTCATGGAGAAATCCAGTTTGTAACTCTACATACTATATGTGATAAGTAAATAGCTTCTTAAATGCACTTGTTTGCACTTGTTGGGACTGGGAATGGTCATCTGCTAGTGTTCCCTACCTTTTCTGTGCCATGGCCACTTTCTAGGCCCTTATGGCCCTCCTGGCTCTTAGAGGCTCAACAGTGACTTCAGGGGCCAAAGGGCTGGAGTCAGACCAGTATAATACCACATATTCAGCCATTTTAGAAACTAGGGGGTGACTGAAATCAGATGGAAAACTTCCAGTTGGATGAGCCTGAGGTACTGTATCAAACACAATGGAAATGCCTTGCAGCTATTTGAAAATATAGTTGATACAACATTTCCTTACTGCATAAAAACTGTGTACAGAAACTCCACAGCAGCATGATGTAGTTAGAGACCAAGATCTCTACAGGGGGGGCCATTTGCCTAACTGGGAAAACTAGCTGTTGTCGAAGTTTGACCTGGGAGAAAGACGAGTGTCCACAGGGAGAACAGGAGTTACTGTAGATGAAGAAATGTTTATATGATGTGTGTATGAGATTTGGGAGAGGTGGCTTCGTGTAGGACATAGCTAACCTGAGATAAGTAGGGTAGCATTTGCAGAATAGGGTGATACAATTGGGTGCATAAAAAACAGGAGTTTTCTCAGTGATCTTGTTAAAGCAGTGATACAGAGGGCTTATATGTATCTGCATGAAAATGGCTAAAGTGACAATGAAAGAGAAAAAAATGAATATCCACTGCAAGAGAACACCAACTAGCCAGGCACCAAGAGGTAACCAAGAGTAGCTGAGAGCAGGTGTAAAATGTTATAGTAAATCTGGCTAGAAATATTGCATCCCCTCAAAACTGGGGAGGAGTTAATGCAAGTGCGCTTGGGAGATATGGATACAATTATTTACAGCACTGTTGTAGAACACAAAGGCCAGATCCTAAGAGTCTGTTATCAAGTAGTATTGGGCCTTCATGCATGAGGCTTTGAAAGAAATGCATTATAGGGGCCTTCAAGTATGCACAGAATATAAGGCAATTTTAAAAGTGTTAAGGTCAAAATTCCAATTTCTTCTATATCTTCCTAATAAAAACATGTTAGAAGAGTACAAAAAAATTTTGACCCAGAAACCTGAAGGAACTTTCTGTCTGGCTGAATTTTTTGGGAGGCATACCATTGTGTTTACAGTACTTCTAAATGCCATGTGAGTTATGCCATCAAAGAAATACTACAAACTGCAAGTGCGTGTTAAACATGGGGAAAAAGGCTGATGGAAATAGCTTCACATTCCTTTTTATTTATTAATGCCACAGACGAACTGGTTTTCTCATGAGAAAGGTGCTCATGAATTTTCATTCAAAATAATAAATTGATGTCCACATTTTAAGAAATATGTTTAGGGTTCAAGGGATTAGACATGCAACTCTGCATATCTGATTTCCTGTTTACCAAGACAAAATATACTTCTTAATGTCATTTTAGTTATTACATAGCTAATGGTTGTAGCTTATTAACCAACAAACCTATATTAAGGAACCTATATTTACCTGTCATTTAACTAAAATATCATAGCATTTTTTTGGCAATGTTTGGGTACTTTTAGTGAAGGAATTATTTTTTTTTTTTTGCTATATACAGGTGACCTAATTTACTTCTTTTTTAGCCGTTGGTGGATTTGGATAATCAGCCAAAATTAGATCTTTGCTATGGTTCTTGCAGCTGTAACACACAGCAGTATTTCAGAAGCCATGCCTTCTCTGCTTCTGCCTGTGGCGATATGAAAAACAGATCTGCTAAGCTCAGAAAAGTAGATTCTGAATGAAAAGAACTATTAAATATATGACAAAAATATTGACAGGTACATTTGAATCTTAACCTCTCACTGATCCTACAATTTCTGGATTTTCTGAATATCTTTTTAGCAGCTTAGTAACTTGCATCCTCTTCCAAATAGTAATTTAATAGTGATCACTACATTCATCCTTTTAGATGCAAGCCATTCTTTTTAAAAACAAAGATGCTTTTCTGTATATATATCACAGATATTTAAAAACCATTAAAAGTATTGAAATAATATTAAAAAATATATTGATGATGCTTTGTAGGCTGACTACACCATCTTCAGACATAGGCAAATAACTGCCATAGACAGTTTGCTTAAAAATGCTCCCAGATGTCTTTATTTTACATCACTTAAAAAAAAAAAAAAAAAAAAAAAAAAGAAAAAGAAAAAAAAAGATAAGCACAGTATGTAAATTATGGGGCAGTGGGAAAATCCCCATTGTATCTAGTATTCCTTCCTGGCCTTTTTCCAGTGAATCCTGTTTGTCTCACACTTCATTTTGGGTTTAGTTTCTGTTTAGAACATAAATTTGGAATCAAAATGTTCTGCTATTTTCTAGTGTTTATCTGGGTTTTATAAAGGTCAAAGAAAAGTGCTTTTCTGTTTCTTTAAAGAATTGGTTCATTCATTAGATGGACTAATTTGGACTGCAACTAAGATGTGGTTCTTCAGACCCAAAGCAGGTGTTTGGATCCAGTGCATCTTCTACCTATTACAGTAAAATCCAAGTTCACTTCCTGGTGGAGTTTCCAAAGGCATTTCATCCCATTCTGGCAGCAACAGGTCATGAATGATGGATGTAGGCTTTGTTTCACATCATCTTCATGTCTTAATTTAGGTATTTCACTGGTACAAACCATCCAAGTCCAACTGAATCTGTACTGATTTATATTATATGAAATCTAGCATCTTATGACATAAAACATATGTTTTAATAACTGCCTGTCAATTTTATGACTTTGAATAATTTAGAGAAAATGGAAGGGAAGAAAAGGAGCAGTAAGTACTGAAGATACAGAATGGTTACTGCTTTCTGAGAAAGAGAAATCACTGCCAAATATAGCATTCAAAATGGACTTCGGTTTTATGTTAGTTTCAAAATGATATCTGAGTGAAATACCTCCTGAAACAGGAAAATAGCCCAGAACTCCAAATGAAACTATTATGTTTCAAAAATGGTAGCTTGCCCTGTGACGCTTGGTCTTCTTTCCTTATAGTAACATTGCTCACCTTCTCAGGGCAGCAGGCAGTTTAAAGTGCACCTCATAAATTACTGAGTAAAAGTAAACTAAGTATAGTGGATTAAACCAGAGAGTTACTTCAGAAGCAGGAATCGGCACTTGTGCATTATAGAGTGCTTACTTTGTTGTCAAGTCATTGAAAATAATACCACAGAAGGCAAATGCTTTCTTCCCTCTTGCCTGCTTTATTGCAGAAAGACAGTTCTACTTGTCACAGCTTTATCTATAAGCTTTCAAGATTACCATGCATATGGTCCTCTAGTTAATAACTGAAACTGCGATAGTACTGACATTCAAAACGTTTAGTTTATTGTTTCTCTGTTGAAATACTGCTAATTTTTTAATGGGGCTGCTAAAAAGTTTTTAATAATTGGAGAAATTAGTTCTAATGGAACGTGCACTATTCTTTGATCAATATGGGAGTTTTTTGATACTACTGGCAAGGCTTTTTCTATTTCCAGTTTTGTAAGTTTGAAGATCCCCTTTCAAGAGGTATCTTTTGACAAATGTGCAGTTTTTCAGCATATACCTTCTGTCTTGAACCACAGTGTTTTAGAAGAATCTATGCTTTACTTATTCACTAGGCTTTCAATAGAGAATCACATTAATCCTTTTAAGCTCCTTATTCTAATGATTTATTTTGTTGAAAACCGTAGTGATCCTCCTTTGAATTTTAATGATTGCTTGCTATTCAAGGATTCATTGTTTTGACTTCCTGTCCTTACCTTTGTTTCTTACATGTCTGTAGGGAACACCTGTCTAATACTGTATCTGGCCTTAGTTCTCACTGGCTTACCATATTCACTCAAGCCTATCTTAAGGCATTAAGTTGAAATGCTACCTACTCATCCATGAAAATAAATGTAGGATATTTACAGAGATAGGCAGATAGACAGCCGAGGGATGGCTGAATGGATTGAGTAATTTTTTTATGTAAATAATATTTTCATATGAATTATATCAAGATGATTGTTGAAAAATTAGCTTCATATAAAGTCAGCAATATAAAAACCATTAAACAACATCTATGGGGGATTTGTATTTCAAAATTTTTGAAGCAAATGCAGTATGCCAACAGTTGTGAGGATTTGGCATCAGCCGCTGAATTTAGGTCATGGCACTGGCTTAAATTGGATTTCAGTTTTCATTTTCATCCACTCTGTATAAATACAGAATGTCTCTTTAGAAATATAACTTGGAACATCATGAGTTTTCAAGAATACATTATTCTAATACAAGATTTTAACAACTACACAGTATTTATGCATAATACATTTTGTTCCTTATCTACAGCCTTTTGGACTTTGATTCAGAATACCAGGAGCTCTGGGATTGGCTGATTGACATGGAATCCATTGTGATGGACAGCCATGACCTGATGATGTCAGAGGAGCAGCAGCAGCATCTTTACAAGGTTAGCACTACCGTTACTGCCTTTACCTAGCTATAGAAGATCTGATTAGCTTGACAAGTCTTTCTCTCACAGGATATCGCTGCGTTCATTGTATGTATCATGGTGTCTATTAGAATTCCCTTCCCTGTCCCCAACCTCATTTCCATCCCCTGTGCGCTGACAGGCTGCACCGACATCATAATTGCAAGAAAGTTCCCTTTATCACATTCTATTTGGTGTAATTCTATAGAAGGACAAAGATTTGTCTTCAAGATGAATAGAAATAAATGAAACTGCATTAATAAATAGACTGAAACAAAATGAAGGAAAAAAATGAAATGGGAACATTTAACAAAATGTGTTTTGATTGGAGCTTTCAGCTGGATTTTTATCCACCTTTCAGACCTCATCTGGAAAGAAAGACATTTGCCTTGATTTTGGTTTACTGCTGCCAGGATACAGGACTCTTCCAATTTAATTTTTATTAGTTATACATAAAGTAGACATTGCCATGTTAACTCTTCATACTTGGTTGTGATTTTTGAGGAACTCAATTTTGAAGTTGCAGGGTGAACTTACAGAATCTAATTCTAACATATTTATATATATATATACACACACACACATATGTACATATACACACAGAGGCACACACATGGTTTCTCTTATTTGCTATAGCAGCCTTGAACCAGAAGCTTTATCACTTCTTTTAGATAGACAGTACTTTTAAGAGCTTCCTCAAAACATGTGATTTGATCAGGCTTCACTGTGTGTTTGAGAAACTGTAGTCTACGGGTCTGAGGGGTGGTGGGGGAAAGAAAGGAGGGGCTTTCAACAGAAATATCAGGCTGCAGTAAATCTTCCTCATTTAGGCAATTTTTATTGGAGTAATTCTGACAGTTGTCATACTTGAATTGCTTTGAGCATATGGCATATTTCAAAGAGCAGATTGTGAATCATAAAAAATAAAATTAATAACTAACCACAGAATCAGCAACAGTATAATGACAAGAAACAACTACCCTCTAGCTTTTTTTTATTTCTTATCAAATAAATGGTACATTCAAGGTCAAATAAAAGTTGTTTTCTTTCTTCTATGTTTGCATGATTTGATAATTTCTTAAATATAATACATTTTTTCTTGTGTTGGCATCCTGATTTCTTGATGGTGTTCTTGAATTTTATTCTTTCTTATTTTAGTACTTTTATTTAATATAACTAGTGGGAAAGAGTTGCCACCTGAGTTAAAATATGTTTATAAATGCAAATATAGTTCAGATCCCAACTATTTTAGACTGCAAGTGAGTTTAATTCACTGACCTCTGTTTTGTGCTTTCATAATCATTTCTTATTTTAGCTAATGTCTTTTTCCTAACTTTCTAAATACTTCATCAGACTTAATCACACATTAAAAGTCCTGGCCTTGGCTAAGCTCAGAAACAAACAATTTCAGAAATGGGTAAAAAGTTTCTGTAAATCTGAAATAAGGTGTTTTTGTAGCTCCAGTCTATATAATGCCAGCTTGTATCATACCTAATTTAACCACTAGTTTTAGTCCTATACGAAAAAAAAAATCAATAAATTTTAAGATAACAATCCACCTATCAATACAAAAAGGAATAAAGCTTAAGTAGCCAGCCCAAGTATTTTAGGTGCTATTTAGGATATTTCCCTTCCTGATATCCAAATGTAACAATTAAGAATAATTACAGGTGGTAAGGCTGGGATAATAGTTCATGATGAGAAGAGTAAAAGAGAGCAGCAATTTAATAATGTGTGCAGTATAGTATGGTGGCAAAGTGGGGAGTTTTGTATATGCAAAATAGCAGATAATAATTTCTTAATATTGTGAAATTCTATATAATGATAGGTATGACACTTCCAAAAGCAGAAAGTTTGTGTGAGAGAGAGTGGCTGAGTCTGCAGCCTGAGCAGCATAGATGAACCAGCACTGATTCCAAAGCACAGGCAGCCTATTTGTCCTGCAATTTCCATTGGAAGGTCACCTGCTACTGTACCTATCCCAAAACTATCTTTTGTGGTACTTGGTCACTGCAAAACCTGTGTAAAAGGTAGAAAACAGATTCCTTGCCCTCCTGTGATGAATATTTGCTACATATACCTTTCTAATGAAAGCAGCAAGCAAATCATTAAGGATTGAACAAAGACTTAACTAGAAACAAACATGGAGTTTGGCTGAGAGATCACTAAGGAGTGTCCATAAAGCAGGAAGGGTATTTGTGGGTCATGTAAAAATCTTTAGTGTATTGCATCAAACCTGATCAATCTTTCCAAAAAACACAACAAAAACAACCCTCCCCCCGTCCGCTCCTCCCCACTCCCGCAATGAATCACTCCTGAAGAAGTTTTGAAAGCCCCATAATAAAGACAACCTTAGCAAATGCAATTGAGGGAACAATTCTGCACTAGCAAAGGAAAGATTGGATAAATTACTAGGTCTTTATCATCTTTAATTCCTGAGGCTCGTGTAACAATGCATCATGCTCTCAAAAACAGTATTTAGGTTTATAAAACTAGCCTAGTAAACCCCTCTTCTAATCAATGGTGACAATCATTTTATTTGGAGGCTTTTTAACAGAGTTGTGGATGGTCACAGCTCACAGCTCAGAGGCATAAACAGTGCCTACACTTCCCAGAGAGCACAGCCGTTCTGCTCTGTAGGGAAAGAAGACACTGCAGAGAAATCCAGGCAGCTACTATTATCACAATTCCTCAGTGACGTGGGGTGTTATGAAAATACAGGTCGTACTTTAGTTTCTATTTATCAATTACAACTTCAAATGTGAACCTGCTAATTGCGCTCTCTGCATTTTGGTGGATTCTCCTAAACCCACAGATCCCTCTTCTCACTTCTGAGCTGCCAAGTAATTGCTGCTCAGCGCCAGCTCAGCAAGCTGCCTCTGCCAGGGAACCTTCTGTGGTATCACTATTACCAACAGTAATCATTGCCCCTAAGGAGCCTATGAATGGGAAGGAGCAATGATAAAACAGGTAATTCAGAAGGGAAAAGCATACATTAAAGCACCATAACACAATATATAAATGCTAAAATTGTATATGGGAAAATGAAACGTATTTTCATGGTTAGAGTATTTTCACAGTACTCTATTTTCAGAGTCAATATACATTTAAGTCAACTCTCAGCTTAATTTTGTTTTGTAATATTCCAGGAACTTCATAGGGTTTTTTACTAGGATCCTTGTTCTCTCTCTTTAACTGTGTTTTCTTTTGCCCTAAATGTAGTAGGAACATCACAGCCATATTTTTTGTAGCTCTGAATAGGTATGTAATACTATCTCTAGATTTCAGTGCAAAGATTTTTTTTAAAAAAACCACATAGTCCTAAATGATTTCGGCTTTACAGTCCTAAACTAGCTAATGATTTTGAAAATGGGCTAGTGTTTGAAGAAATGGCAATCACAGAATGAACTGATGACAGTTTATTTGTCCTTTAATGCTTTATCTATTAATTAAGAAAAGCACTAAAGGGAGTATTTCCAAGTTTTTGGAATCTTGCTTCTTTGTACTTCTGTAATAGCTCAGTTTAATGCCAAATGTATCATGTTTATTTCGATTTAATCTACTGCATGTGAGCCTGATCTCATAAGCTCTAAGTACACAGAACTTGCATTGACTTCAGCTGTATTCATATGCCGTTATTGGAGAATTAAACGCAAAGAATTTAAACTCTGCTAATTAGCCCTTTAGTGGGAACTTGAGTAATTCTGTACCTTGAATGTTCAAAAATGAAGCAAATCAGTATTTACTGGAACTATGGTGATTAAAAATGAGTATACTAGGCAGAAAAGTTAATGATGATTCTTTCCATTTTCCTCAGAAAATTAATTGCAAAACTTAGTTATGTTAGATTAAAACCCCATTTAAATAAATACGATTGTTAAAATTGTTAGTATGTTTAGAATAAAATTGACTAAACATTTGAAAATATCAGATAAAAGAAATTTTTTATTTCTATCAGATTACAGGCTATGTATGGTGTTTTTAATACAAACTGCATAAGCCGGAAGTTTGGTACTAGTAAGTCTTCAGCAACAATGGTCATGATAGATGGTAAAAGATCCTTATGTAGTACTGTAAACGTTTGGAAAACATTTACTTGGCATGGCTTTTGGACAAGTTAACTGCTGAATTCTTTCATCAAAGGGAAGCAGTGCAATGTATTAAATAACACGAAAATGCACGTAAAAAAAATGATACATTTCAAAAAAAGTTGAAGGGAAAAAAAATCGCTCAGCAGTTTTTGTTTCCCTGCTGGAAGCTCTATCCCTGCTCGGAAGGTGCAGTTAATTTCCTCCTCTGGGTGTGCTGCTGCTCCATTGTGCCTTTCTCCCTGGCTCAGTGTGCTGGGGCCCGGAGTGGATCAAACAAACCGTGGTGAAAGTTTCCCTCATTTGCATCACTTCTAGACAGCCCTGTCGTACTCTTTGCTGACAGGAAATCACTGTCTTTGTCACCTTTTTTCAGTGATCTCCTTTTGGCAGAGATTGGCCATGTGACCAGGATTAATCACAACAACAGTTCTGGCTCAGAACTCAATGACATGTTTTCCTCAGCACTTCAATAATGGTGTAGAGGAGTCAGTAGGAAATGACTACATTAATTTCAGAGTGAAAAGATAATTAACACTTAAGGACTAGTGCTATAACCTATGGAGCTATTATTCAAATTAAAACTAATTTATTGCAAACTTGTGAAAAAAAAAAACAACAAAAAACTCAACACAAAGAACTGTTCTTTAATGCAACTGTAAAAATAATCTTGCAAGAGACTCTGAGTTTAAAAAGAAGCATAAACTATTTTTAATGCAGCAATATAAATACATAAAAACTTCAGCATTTGAAACTGGAGGCTAAAGTATGTAAAGTGCTTACTTAGATGATATGAATAGGATACTGGCAAACAAAAGCAGCAGTGTGCTCCTAGAATGCTGAGCTTCAAGGAGTTTCCTTGGCAACAGAAATGCAGTTCCAAAAGTAGACAGAACTTTCCTCAGAAAACATACTATTAATAACAACCTTCCGGAACAACTTGGAACAATTTGACTACTTGGCAATAAAATGCCAAGTGTTCTGCAAATTAATCTAACACATAACAGTTATATGTTTCTCTTGCCCATAATTCTCCTGAACTGGGGGCCTGAGTTCTCTGCTGTTAGAGGATACAAACGTGCAAAGCGGTTCCAAATGCTGTGCAAACAGAAAGAGGGCTCAAATAGCAGCAGCCTATGAGGATCAATTAATGTTCTTCATATCATTTTAATTTGTAAAACAGATTAGTTTAATTGGATTACTTTGTTCCATTTAAAATGAGTTCAGGGTACCTACTGAAGCTTCATTGTACTTCAGTCTTTATTTTAAGTAGATTTCCCATATAAAGGAAACTTATTAAAAGATCAACAGCCTGTAGAGTGATATATTTGGACAATATGTTTAGGGGATTGGCTATAAACTAGAAAACATGAAGTTTTTTGCTGCTACACTGCATATTCTGCACAGTCCTGGATGCCTTCTGTCTGTCTGGTAATCTGTCAGTGCCTGCACAGGGCTGCTAAAGCAGTCACTGGGAGAAGGTGATGGTCATCACCTTGGAAGAAGCTCTCAACACACTGCAGGACTGAACCCCTTGTAGAGAATAAATGCAAATCTGCTATGCATGCAGTATTTTTAGGTATGTCATCATTTCTGCATGAGCCAAAAGAATAAACTAATTTCAGTTTTGTCTTGCCAATGGGACTCATTAGAATTCCACTGAAGGCCATAAGTTTACCAGACAGGAAAGGTAGGCTGTGCCACTGCCTTGACTTTTCCTGAATTCTGAGATCTAAAGGTTAAAAGTAATCAATATCTCATTGTGCAGCCTGATAATAAGTAATAACCATGATGTTAAAATCTAAATGACTACAGATAGCACTTAGGTGTGTTGACCCATGTGGAAGGTCTTTTTAATTGCAATCAGAATAGTCATTATAGTTTGCTAATCAACTTTTAGGCCGCCTTGCAAAAATCACTGCATTTATGAAGTATTACTTTACTGCTATTAGCAAATCATATCCCAAAGCAAAAGCTTTTATTTCATCTGTCAACATATATGCAATACTGTTAAAAAAATAAAATTGTTCTGTTAAAGAATATCCATAGAGATACTCATTAGCAATAGTATGTCTATTATTTATGTAACAGTGTATATGTACTTATGTACTTACATACATACTTATGGGTGTATGGGCATGAATTGACACATGCCTCAATGGAAATTAGTCTTTGCTTTTAACACTGTAATATGTTTTTAACTGTCACGTACAGTAAAGTGACTTTGCACAAAACTGACTTCAGTTACTGTTCTCCATGAAGTTCAGTAATTTTTGTGTGCTAGGCTGGATTTTTTCCCCACAGATTAAGAACCTCTATGACTTTTCCCACTAGGCAGGAAAATCAACTGTTTTGTATGAGAGATCTCAAAAATCCCTTATATCTCAAGCTGCAGTTAAAATCTGACTGCTATTACAACATGAACTAAATGAGTCCAGGACCAGACACAGCAAAATTTCCTAGTCTCATATTATAAGGGATGATGAAATTGGTTAAAATTTTCTTCACAAGTATATTTTCACTTCAGTTGCAGTAGAGAACAGAGTAAAAACTCCTTTGTGACATATACTACAGCAACCAGCTCATTCTTCAGTGGTTCATATGTATAACTATATGAGCATTAAATTCCTTGCTAATTCTGGCAAATTTTGTATTTTAAAAAGCAGAAGAGAAAACGATCGTTGGCAAAAAGTCTCACTTAAAGGAGAGAAATTTTGAGTTTTAATGTCTTATATAATTACAGCAAGAAAACACTGATTGCCATATCTACAGAATTAAAAAGTAAGTCTAGAGAAGGGGTACATAAAGAATGTGAAAAATATTTTATATTTTCTTGGTTGCTTCCAGAATGTATTTCAACTGTAAGCACTCATTTTTAAAGGCAGTGTTGTAATTTCTATGGAGTAGTCTCCCTGTATTTCTGCAAGAAGTGGCTCATACATTTCCCAAGAGTGAGTTTCTCCCACTTCTTCCCAGCATGAAGATGAATTTCACATTGTAGCAATGCAGTATTTACTAAGCTTGTAGCAAAAGCCAGCACAGCTTTTATGAGATTAAAGCAGTGTGTCTAGAATGAAAGAGGCATTCAACTTCAAACAAAAGTAAATGTGTACCACATAGCTGTCATCACCATTCCTTACTACAGCTGCAAAACGTGGACAATTTACAGTCATCACATCAAGCATCTTAGTCAACTCCACATGCTCTGTGCTTGTGCCCTTGCTGGTAAAAAATGGTTAGATAAGGTCCTATGGAGCAAAACATTAAAGCTGCCTTCCACTGGTCTTTCCAGATTATGTATTGAGATAAGATAAAATTAGAAATGTTAATAACACAATGACAGTATAATTTTTGAAGTTGTGTGTGGACATGGTCCTGTTTTTTAGCAGCTTGGTGTATCCCTCTGTTTAAAGGAATGAAGATAAACAAGTCACTAGCAAAAATTATAGGTGGCAATATATCATTGCCCTATTCTTCCCAGCAGAAATCTTATTTTTTAAAAACTCATAGGAATTGCGTGCTTTATCCATGATGCTTTGCTTCAAAAATATGATACAGAAACTACTATTTTCTTTCCAAATTTCTTCTCATCAGTATACCCCATACATAATCAATACTGTAGTAGTGCTTTTATTAAAAACAAAACAAAACAAAACAAAAACAACCCCCAAAAAACTATGAATGACCACAGAAAACCTTTCTAGCAGGTTTTCTATATGAAACCCAAATTCACTAAATCTCCATAAACTTGCACTGGCAATACATTCAGTGAATACATGTCTAAAATATAAAAAATAAGCTGCAATGAAGTGTACCAGTTTATAATCTCCTGAATTTTTATTTGTATACATATTGCATTTTTATTTTTATAAATATATATTATAGACTCTATTTATATATTGAAAATATGTAAAATATCAATATAAATTATTTATTTGTATCTATTTGTAAGCTTTTTACATACTTATGTTTGGGTGATGCTTTCGCTTTGTGTGTATACACTTTTTATACATTGTATTTAAGAGAGCTACAACATTTTGTGCTAACTGTTCCCTCTAATAAGGTAAATTAAGCAATAATTATAATTTCATTCATAGTTGTTGCAATTGTGGCTGCATTGTGTCCAAGTGGGGTCTTAGGGCAGGCTCCCCCCAGCTCCGGTGATCAGCATGAAATACGTGTGGTTTTTCTTGATTTTTTGTGTGGGCTGTTGTTTTAGCACTGTAGAAAACACTGTTACTATAGAATTCTAGTGAACTCATGAAACTACAAATGTTAAAGTTGGCTCTATGGAGAGATGCTTTTGGGGGAAATAGCCATTGTACCCTTCACATCCAGTTATTGCAGACTGACAGGTGCTGTTACAGATGTGCAGGACATGTGCCACAGGCTGCAGGGAAGGTTGTGGAGTGGTGGTTGTTTCCCCAGTAATACACTGGGAGAGGGAGTCATCTGTGAAGACTCATTTGGACTACTAAGGGAGCTAAGTAGAACAGCCTCTCTCATGAGGAGGTTCCTCTAAGGGGTAATTCGGCAGAAGCTTGTTAAGCACTCTGAAATAATTTCAGGAGAAACCTTTTCTCTCCTGTCTCTCTCTCCACTGATTGTATAAAGAGGTTATAAAGATCAGCCTCACTCAGCTTACCTCTCACAGACTCATATCACAAAAAGAGGGGGGTTTTGTACCATTGTGTAATGTCTATGCAATATTCCATGTTGAAACTCTGTTGTGATGCATTCAGATTCTGACAGACATTGCACTGGAGTTAGTCTTTTTAAATAATGTATCGAGACTGACATGCTTATTTTTTGCTGGGTTTCATCAAGGAGGACTATGTGTCTACTATGCAGGTGGAAGAATAATAATTCTTAAGATCTTTTACCTTGTTATTGTGTTTAGAGAGATCAAATAATCACCATTAGAGGTGAGAAGTGGTTAGTCATGCGATCCCACCTTGTTTTCTCAAAAGGTTCATTGCTGTTTTTCAGTTAGGGTTCATTTATCTCCTGCAAGTCAATAGTCAAATGGCTCACAGTGCGAGTATGGAAGATTTTTGCCTTTTTTCACCCCAGGTCCCACAAAATAAAGATAGAAAAATTTTCTTTCTGAAAATATTTAGTTCCCTTTTCGCTTCAGCTTTAGTTGTGGTTTTTAGGTGTCTTGTTTTTATTAGCTACCTACTAGAATATATAAGATGTTTACACTAGAGGCTGAAACATGTAATAAATAAATAAACAGACAGATAAATAGATAAAATAGAGAGACTAAATCAGATGATGAAAATCTTTTACACCTTTGCCTCTGTGTTGAGCTAGACACCTTTCTCTCCATTCCTCTTTTAATAGTAATGGTTAATGCTATGGCCATTGTGCTGTATGAGCCTTAAAGTCTCTTTGAGCACTTCTTTTCCATCACTAGATGCCTACTAAAAATTAGAATGGCTATGAAGGTATATACTTGGTTGATTTTTAATAAACATAAGGGATGATTTTTTTGTAAATGTGGCTGAACAGGAATTCCTTGTCAACTCATGAATACACATGCTTGGTAGCTAATTCACAGTGCTGAGGGTTGGAAACAAGGGAGCAAGTTTTGTTGCAGTTGAAGACCATCACTCTTGGCCTGGGCCCAAAACATTCAAGAATCAATAAAGAGAGTGAATTAAAAGATCTGAGACAAGAGTCATATTAGACAGGAATGAAATATTTGTGATTACTCATGTGAAAACCACCTAAAATTGGAGAACATAGGTGGGAGTGACTCTGAGCCCCGGGAAAACCAGAACTCCAAGCGAAAAAGGCTTTGCTTTGATGCAATAGAAACAATAGTTTAGTCTCTAAAAAGAATTGGTGAGAGTGATAGATAATTCTAAGGAAATTTAAAGCTAGGAAAAGGTTTTCTTAACAAAAACCAGAAACAAGAAAGTGAACATGGTAAGGTGCCAGGAACTAGAGAACTCATGTGTAACTGTAGACATGAAACATTTCTTAATTGTATCTCTTGCCCAGGATCACTTGTGAAATACACAGTTCCCATTCAGGGTGTAAAACCAATCTAATATATGCCTCCAAACAGTGGGCAAACCATCCAGAGAAGCACCAGAACAGAAACAGCAGAACGTACACATAGCTATAAGTCAAAGGAACTCATAAAGCAGGGAAGATGCAGACTGGCTGAAAATGTCAGCATCTCAGTGCAACATATGTAGTGTAACAGGCAATATGAAAAGTAGAAAGAAAAATGCTCTTAAGAAAAAAGGGCCAGCCAGGCAGCTTGAATATCATAGTTACCTTTGAAATTAAAATATATCATCTGAAACCATTGAGAATTTAAGATTTTAATGATGAAGTAGGTATCTATAATGTGATTTAAGCAGATCTAAAGATTCTCAGTGTTCTAGCAATGCAGAAGGCTGCCAGGCATTCAATGCTATATTTGCAAGTATGCTATTAGATCAATGACTAATTTGATTCCAGCTGGATTATGGAGTCAGCTGCAGTGCAACACTGATAAGGAGCAAAATTAGACTGGAAAGATGCAACCAAGCACTGCAGATGTGCAGTGAAATCATGTTGAAAACAGTGGATAAATTCAGTTAATCTACAACAAGTAACCCCTGAAATAAGTGGTGCCATCTCTTAAAGTCTACTGTAGTTGTTTTACAAGAATTCTATGCACCCAAGCTCTGTTTTCAATTGGAAGACAATAATCAGAGCAGTACCTGAAAGAAACAGTAAAGTCACTGTTATTTCTCCCTAGCATTCTAGAAGAATACGACATATGTGAAGAAAATGAGAACTTAGATGTAAAATTGATATTAGCACAAAACTGCTGGAAAAGGCAATGTGGCAAAGAAAAAGCCTTGCACCCACAGAAAGCAGAGTGGATAAACAAACTCCTAATGGTCAGAAAATCCCGAAGTAAACTGATTGCAGAATCTTTGAACAAAATGCAAAACACCTGGGACATATTACAAATTTTTTTTCAGGGCAACAGTGTTTACTATGATGTTGAAAATATGTTTTGGCATGTTCATCTAAATTAACAACATAGCCATTGTTTTGCTGCATATTCTGTTGGGTAGCTGTAGGCTTTTATGCTCATCAGTCTGAGCTTCTAAGGGTATTCCAGTGTAACATGGACCTGGCACTCTTCTAGTGAGTAGCTGATGACAATCTAAACATAGCAAAGAGAAATGTCAAAGAGGAGGCAATTCATAATAAACTCTTAAATGGAAACCTGAACACGAATATTAATCTAAATCCAGAAAACTTGAAAGATTATGAGTCACCTATGGGTGACATATGTTGATTTTTGAAGGACTTTGCTGCTGGCCATGAGAAACCAGAAGCACCTCAGGAAACAGGCAGAACACTTGACAGAAGGACAGTTCTTTCTGTCATGGAGATGAATAAACGTTTTTTCAAATTTTTTGTACATTTGGCAAAAGCCTATGGATTTTTGCTGTGGTCAATACAGAGTGACTGATAAAAAGGGTTAAAGGACCAAGAGAAAATAAAAAGCAGGTGGGTGATAAAGGGGAAGGGGGATAGGCAAAGCAGTAAGTTACCAATCCTTAAATAGTATGATTGATTGAAGGGATGGAGCAGTAGGAGAATCTTTTGATTACACAGAGCTCCTGTAGCAGTTCCTCTATCATTTTTCCTGGCACCATGGCAGAAGCAGAGAGTGAACGTAGGTATAAGTTAAAGTAGATTCCTTCCAGCAGAGATCCCCAAAGAGCTCAGGTTTTTGAAATCAGGGAAACAAGGAATTTCTGTCTTCCCTGGAAGTAACAGACCAACTTGCTCCCTTCACATGCACATTGTGCTTGTCTTCCAGGAAAAGTAATTTCCCAGGAGTTACCTAGTGGGCAATAGATCGCCTTTTGGACACCACTGGATGCCTTCAGCTGCAGACATACCACACCACACCTGTTTTTTAATCACAATTCAAGCTCTGAATGTATGTCTACAAATTAATGAATAGTACTGAGTCCTCAGTATATATATACACACATCTATATATACATCTACATATATGTATATGTGTTTTGTCTAACAGCACAAATGCAAAGCAAGTGAGCTTTGCTATTTCTGGCACATTTCAAAGTTAGTCAGAGGATTAAAATGTTGAGCAATAAAATGCGCATTTCATGAAAAACATTTCTGTTTAGCTCATATTAATTAAATTCAACTTTTCCTTTTAGAAGCTCAATTGAAAGAGAGGTAGAATATTGTTGGCCAAGTGCAACAAGCAACAGCAAGCAGAATTGCTTGTTGTGGGGGATATATGTGAGGAGTTTTTTGCATCTCTTTTAAAAGCCATGTGTCTCACAAGCTACATCTTGGCTGAAGAGCAGGATATTCTCTCTTTGTGGACTTACCATTTCCACAGACGATGCTCTTCATTGCCATAGTAGGAAATCTTGGCCTTGGTACTGAGGTATTCTCAAACAGTAGCTAAAATTTTCTGGTTTGTCCCTGCATGTTTAAATAGTGAGGAAATATATTCCCTGCATTTTACCCAAGTGAATTCATACCACAAAATGAATCTTCTACCAATTTCCCCTTTTTCCTTCCCTTCAAGTCACTCACTAGAAATATACTACTATAATATCTTGCACATCATTTAAAGGCTGTTATGCTTGTGGCTGCTTGTATGTGTTCTGAACAACTTTTCACTGTCTGAGTAACCTTCAAACAGGGAGACCCAGAGTGATGAGAGATCTGATGGCTCAGGCATTTGGTTTCATTAAAATCAACACAGACTCTTTGGATCACGCATATGATTTTTTTTGTGAATTTGATGTAGAGGTCTTATGAGAAAAGGCTCTTATATTGATTTTTATGGTTTATAAGCCTAAAAATAGTGCAGAACACACACCATTTCCAGTCACATACATTCTGCTTTGCAGTCTTGTGCTTTCTAAATCCTTCCCTTCTGGAGCATATGGTCCATTTTCCAGGTTCTTCAGAGGCTGTTGAGTTTTTTGTAGCTCTTTTAGCTTGCTAACTTAATCTGCCAGGGCCAGAATTTGCTATTCTAGTGCCGCAGATTTTAACACCAGCAGATTCTGATTGAGTAAATCTCAAAAACAGGCACTTTCCCATGTTCTGATCACTTGCTCTCAGGTCATCCTATGGTTGGGGATCTTTCTTAAGTCTGACCTTAACTCATCTGTTCAGGCATTTCCGCAACTTGTCGGTAGTCAGCAGCGACCTTACATTTCACATCCACTTCTTTTGTGAGTCTGAATGTACAGCGTCAACAATAGCTTGCTTGTTGTCATGGCATTCTGTGGCTGTAAGGTATTTGGATACAGATCCGTGGACACAGTTTGGTCTTAGTTCCTACATCGTTTTAAGGAGTGATGCCACTCAACATATTTTTCTTTAACCTGTGTTCAAGCTTCCCAGGGAAGCTCCTGGAAAACAGTTTTGGATTTTTATATCCAGAATCTCTTCTGGTCATTCCTAGGGAGCTGAGCGGTATAGTGTGACAGACTGACCTGTTATGGATCTTATTTTATGCAATTACATGTATTAGCCTAGGAACTTACCCACTATTTTTATTTAACACAAGACAACATTACTCCATTAGTCTTGGTATCCTGACTCAAGCAGTGACCACTCTCAGAAAACCTAAAATAAGATGAGGAAACACTCAATTTTATATATACTTACTTTAGTTCCAAAAGGCTTTAGTTGATGGGGTTTATGCACTTCTTTAGTGTTTATCTCTCTATGGTCCTCTTAATTTGTTAGATTAGAATTGATAATTGGGTGATTTGACCAGTAGGTGGCCTACTACACTGTGTTAGCGTGTGCCCTGACTCATGTCCTGAGAAGGGTCTGCAATAACGTTTATTGAGACTTCTGTTGTTCGATGGCATTATTCCATGAGAACAAGTGTGGCATTCGTAATCTGAAGTTGGTCTTTTCTTGTTCTACCAATCAAATGTAAATGGGACTTTTTCAGGCCTATGAAAGGTTGGAAAATTAAAAATATATGTAATGTCCGTAAAGATTTTTTCATGGTTTAAATATCTGAACCTTTTACTTAAGTACTTAATAGCTTTAATGAAGGACAGTTAACTCCTGTCTCTGCCATTTCTTCCACAGTTTGTTAAAGAAGCAAAGAATAAAATCAATGCAATGACAATTCTTCAAACATCAGTACCAAATGCCAATCACCAATGAGCTGTAAAAATTACCTTTAGTAGGGTTAATGTAGTGCTAGTGTAGTCATTTAATGTACAAAAGCTCTATGGTCTGTCCTAAAATATGTATTCATTGCTTTCATTTCTTTAGACTTCAGTTCTGTAGCAACATATTACACCTCTAACATAATAGCAAACAATATGACCTAAAATAGTTGACTTGGATGTAGATTTGAAAAAATGTAGCCTAGTAGTACTAAGGATGCAGAGTATTCAACAAGGCATACTTTTTTATTTTTAGAATTGTTACTAATTTTAAAATGATTGGCAAGGTAAGATGTACAGCCACTCAAACTAAGAAATGAAACCACTTTATTTATGTCACTGAAGTGCAGACATCATTGACAAAGGTTCTGTCACCATAAAAATCAGTCATGTATTTTGCTGATTTTCTCAATAGAACATATTCCTTAAAAATTCTGAAGAACACAGAATAGGCAATGGGATCTTGTTCTTTTTCTGTCATCCTTTTCTCATTTGTTTTCTTACATTTTTCCCTCTTCATTTGTAATTACTAAATTCCCTATGTACATTCCCATAACAAACATCTATTAAACAGACAACAGTTACAGTTGAAGACATCAATACACATTACTGTAAGTATATATATTGTACTAGCAGGCACAGATCTTTCCAGTTTGTATTTGAACAGCCAGGCAGCTATCATGGCATGCATGGTTACCAGAACAGGCTTTCCACAAAACAGGACCAGAATCTCTTGAGAGAATTCCAGAAAGACAGAAGTTCATGTCTTCCCTAGTGTTGGCTATAGCTGAATTCACTTCATATCCTGAATTCACTTCCTATTATATTATTTCACTATTGGTTTTGTGTTCTGGACTTTCCTGCTGCTGAAGGAAAGTCCTTTGAAGAACAACTTTCCCCTCAGATATATGCATCTCTTCCCATTTTCAAGACACGGCCTTTTTCATCTTCTTTGAGTAGAATTCAAACATGAAAATAGCAATAGCTTACCAGTCTCTAAATTCACTGACATTGCAAGTATTACATAGATTTCAATATTGATGCTACAGTCACCAGTTTATCAGTTTGCTTAGAGCATTTCAGTGAGGGAACATAAGTCAACATGAACTTGTGGGGTTTTCTTCTGAAATCAGTTTCTACAGTTTCATTGCCATATCTTTGCAGAACTATTCTCTTTTTTATTAATTGCTGAAAGACAGATTCTATTAATATGCAGGTTATGCTGTGTGCTGATTTCAGAGAAGCTCATTACAAAATGCTAAACAGAAAGGAGCAGATTCCCCAGTCCATCATGATCACTTCACATTCAAGTTTACAATTTCCAGAGTGAATCTAGAGCAGTTGATCGTGTGCACTGGAAAATACTCACCTTGTGGGTGAAATTCTCATTGATATCGTTGACTTCATCTGCTACTCTGTTCTTTTTCTCCCACTCCTTACCCTCCTTTTCATCATGTATAGCAGCAGCAAACAATCTTGAACCACAAGAATCTAACAAGTAAAAGTCATAATGTGAGTAGAGTCAATATTGTCCATAAGCACAAATTAAATCCAAATCCATTATTTCACCCTTACAGCAGGGCCAAGTTATTAAAACTTTGCTTTCTAATAGTCCTGGAAAGAACCAAGCACCTTAAGAACGTCCAAAGTCCATGTAGTTGAGTTCACCAGCCTCTGCAAAAACAGTTCAGCTTCTCTATCGTTCTTTAAATCATAATCTCAGAAACACTAAACAGAGTTATCAAGATCAGTGCAAGTCATTTGGTTTCATGTTTGATTCTTGTAGTAACTTCGTGCTTTCACAGACATTCAAGCTATTGGCAAAGGTATAAGAAGGTAAAGCAGCTGGAAGTAAAAACTAAACAAATTCAAACTAGAAATTAGCTATACATTTTCTACCAGTGAAGAAAGCTAAGTTGTTTATCATTTTACCAAGAAATCCTGTAAATTCCCCATCCTTTGCATCTTTAAATCAAGGATGGATACAGTAACAAATTATTTCTCTAAGCCAGAAAGTTGAGAGTTTAATGCAGAGAAGGTAAGATAAGGGCACATTTGATATAAAAGGTGAGGTTAGAGTATGACAATTTCTTGAACTTCAGATCTGTGAATCAGCCCAAGTTTTGTCAAGGAATATTTTGGCAGAATGCCCATAGAGTTGAGAAGAAACTTTCAGCTTTCATCATGCCAGCAAATAAAAGAGTTCAGATATAGCAGCAGCATAAATCCTTGAGAACGGACACCTGAAATCAGGGAAATAGAGGAAAAGGTCTTTTCGTTTCTTCTTCTTTCTTTCTTTGCATTAGTACACAAGATGAGTTTAGCGCCACAGCATTCTCATATTCTTTTAAAGGTTACTACTAGTGTTAGTTCCTAAATGTCTTGGAGAATTAAAGATTTCTTATATGCAGAGTTGAGGTATTTTCTGCAGTGACTAAAATGTATCATAAGTGCTATAACTATTTTTTTTTTTCAATCTAGTGTGAAACAAACAGTGTTAAGTAGTTCTGAGCTCAGACAACATATTCTCTTGGACAGAATGGTGGAGTGACTCTCTAAAGACTTGTGTTCCCACATCAGAGACCTCCCGTGCATGGCTTCCATCTGTACCTCAATTTCCCATTTTAAACTGAAAATATTATTTCTCTACCTCACATGACTGTTGCAAGTGTGAAATTATTTTGAGCATAGGAATAGCAAGCTTAAACTAGCCTGTAAAAAGCTGCATTAGGCACAGCCTTGCTGGTGGCCATTTCAAAGAGGAGAAGCATCTCCCCCAGGCACAGCAGCTGTTGGAGATATAGAGACTGGCTTCCAGCATGTCCTGGATTGTTTGGTTTCCAACATTTCTACACAGACTTGAAGTTCACAGTCACATCTCACTCCATCACATCACAGTATAACAGAGTGCCTATTTCTGTTCCTGGTAGTTCATAAGCACACTCCACATACTCCTTGGAAGTTACAGGGGTCTTAAAGAGCAAGCCCAATGCCACATGCAGGTAGCCAGAAGCAGGATTTTTTGGTCTTTTTTCCTTTTCTCATTATGTGTGATAGTTCCTCTCATTTTTATTGCTTCGGTTTTGTCTGTCTTAAATTATTTAAAATATTAAAATATTATTACTTTCAGAAGGTCCATTTTTACAAATGAACTCAGAGGCTAATTTTCTAAGACTCTGAAGGTTAAAAAAATTGTATAATTTATCATATATATTGGCTTTTAGAAACAATGGCCACACTGATATAGTCTTTTAAATATTATTCAGCAAATATAGTGGTATTGTTAGACTTCTAGAATTGAAATACATCTCAGAAAGAGATTTTTCACCTTCAGACTGGTTCTTGTTGAAGGAGCATAGCATTGTCCTGTTTTGATCACCAGTGAGAAAGACAGAAAACATCAGTGTTAAATACTCATAGGTCTGCCAGAGAGTTATCAGCTCAGATATTCTGAAGACTGTTTTGTAGTTTTTGCTCCTCAGCCATCTTTATATGCTGAGTTTGTTTCAGGGACAATTGAACTTCCTATTGATAAGGCCAAAAATGATCACTGCTGTAGCATTTTCTATCAAAGCTGTTAATAACATAAAAAATGAAATATTTTCTTCTAATTTAAAGTACTTCAGTGACATTTGTGAGGTGTGCAACTTCTTGCCAACTCTTGTAATTTAAAACATTATCTGTTCGAGGAAAACATATGTTAGAAATTTTTAATTCAGTGATAGGAAAGGCACTAATGAAATATGCATGTATGAATTTTGTATTGCATAAGTTTCCTATTTCTTGAAATGTGATTAAAAGCCAAACATCTGGATTATGTTTAAAAAGCCTGAATTTCCAGTTTTCAGAGAGATTCAATCTATTTTGACACTGTACACTTAGCCTTAACATTTTCAACATGCTGTTAACATTACTTTATATTGTTAAAAAAATAAGTTCAGGTTTAAACAAAGTTGGACTTCTCCTATTGCTAAAAATGTTTTCTGAAATAGCTGTTTCTGCAGCATTCACACAGCCACAGTTTAGGCTGTGTCAGCAGTTCTGTTATAAATTTGCTCTTGAGAAGGGTGAGTAGTTGATAGTAAAAATAACTTTTCAAATTGAGAGTATTTTTTGTTTTTTATAAAAGTACTGTGCTCTTCTTCCTAGAATAATATTAAAAATTACATGCTGAGCTCTTAGCAGCTTACAAAATTCAGTAAAAAATGAAATTGGTCTGTTAACACTGATAATGACATGGGGATGCCAACTTTCTCCTTTTGTCTTAATAACATTAATGTGTACTGGAAAAGGGAATACATATCATTTGCTGTGTTTCCTGAAAGGTTCAGGATATGTCTCTGTGTGGATGACAATAAGTAGCTAACTGTAAGACTTACTTTTTAACATGTTTTGATAATAGTTTTGATACCACTGTAATGGTATTGCTCTAACAGGACTTGTGATAAATGCCAGTGTTTTAGATAGTGGAGATGTTTTAGCACTCCTAGTGGACCTGCTGCCAGTGCCAACTTTGACATAACACAAGGAAAATTATAAGGAACAAATCAAATAGCACATTGTAAAAATTATTATCTTTCACTTAATACAGTTCAAGATGTAAATTTAAAATAAAAATTACATTTTTCATTATAATTGTAGGGCAAATTGAGAATCTGCTGTCAACACCCGTTCCAATCAGCACCTAGATGGCCCATCAAACAGGTTTCAGTTCTGTTGTGTAGAAAAGAGTTAAATTACTTTTAAATTAATTTTGTTATCCTAGATACTGCAGATATTGAGATCTCAGATCTGAGGTTAGAGACTGAGTAAGCTCGATGCAGTGTCTGTCTGACCTTGACTTGAGGTTGCACACCAGCCTGCAGAGGCTGTAGGGCTATTGCCATAGGCCAGGGATGATTTTCTTTTCTCACAGTTGACAAGGTTTAGTAATTTGTGTTACTAAAACCACTGTGCCTTAAATTCTGGGTGTACTGATCTTTGTGGATTTTCCTGTCCTGTGGTGGAGACTCTGAGTTCTGCCTCTGTTGATCTGAGGAGCTTCAGTTTCCATTTGGGTCTTTTTGCAGCAGGGAACCTCTTCTCCCATGAAACAGTATAGCAAACAGGTAAGAAGATGAGGGCCCAGAGATACTCTACCCTAAACATATCCCAGTAGGTGTTGCTAGAAGAGAGGATAATTTACTTGTAGATTTTCAGTGAAACTTCTCTCATGGAAGGCTATTGCTGATCACCATTAGCATTCTGGCTGAGTAACAATGGAATAAGGACTTCAGAAGAGCCAGTCTGTGAAAGATAAATGCACAGGAACATCCATTTCAAAACAGAATGATGCCTGTAACACAGAGCCTGACAATAGTGGGTGCATTTGGAATTAAATCTTTGTATAAAGGAGTTCCAATTTTATGTTTCATGCATACTGCAAAAGCAGGCACAGCCTAACAGAAGAGAGGATAACAGGTTATAAATGATTTTCTTTGAATATATTCCAAAAAAATCTCCATAATCTTACATTGTTGTACTTTATTTTGTAAAAATGTAAATGTGAAAGTGTATCTGTATGAGATTTCAAGAATATGTGCCAGGGATGGAGCTGCAACTGCACCTTTTTGTTTCCAGGCCAAACATTTTTCCTGCCATATAATACATTTTCTGCTCAATAATGGGCTAACTGTAGTAATACACAAGTATTTTGGAATCTCCCTAAGTCTGTGGGGTCTTCCTTAACAAAATATAGCTGAGCATAAATCCAACAGTATATTAATTATTAATTCCTAAAGAGCATTTTTAAAATTTATTTAATATCAATTATTCTCCAGAAAAAATTACAAATAAATGTAAATGTAGCTAAATTGACATCTTATATGTTAAGCATGTCTGTTGGTTTCATCTCTATTAGTCTATACCAAAAGTCACAGCTCTGTTGCAAACTGTGAAAAGAACCTCCAAACTCTACCACATTATTGCAAGCAATGCAAGACAAATCTCAGAAATTCCATCGTGTATCAGCCAAAGAACCCAGTGAAACACATGGTTTATGAGATCGATTCGTTGTTAAACACGAAGTGTACCAATGGTGTGGCATTACCTGAACTGCAGTGTCACCTGCCCTGTGGCACTGCAGCGGGGCCATTTCGGATCCAGTGGCTCTCAGGCACCTGATACAAGATTACCCTCTCCATAGGAATTTCAACAGATGTATTTTGGCTCTGTGTTCTCAGCAATTTAATTATATTTAATATCTGGTTAATAGTATAGTAAATAACTGGTATTGCTACAAAATTGCATTCTGAAGGTAATGGGATTGAATTTCAACGCAAGTTGACACTCAATTACAGTTTCCATATATCTAGTGAATTAGCCAGTTCTTGGCCGCTGTATTAAGGTGGATGTCTCCCTGCTTAACTGAACACTGAGCAAGACAGGCAAAATGCATAATAAAGCCAAATTAAGGCTCAATACACCCACTCAGATTTTTACTGTTTGTATGAAGTAGTAAGCTTGCAGAACAAACTGAGGAATGTGGATTTTAAAATTTCAAATAATCAATATATGAACAAAATTTATAGTAACAAAGGTTAAAAAAAAAAAAAAGGGAAAAAAAAGAAGCCTTAAAAACTTTTTACTGAATTACTGCCATCAACCAGTAGATCCATAGGGCTTGTTCGGCTAAAAGCCACAACAGACTTTGTAATGTAGTGATGTAATCTTGGCTTTATGTCATTGATATTCAACCTAAAAAAACAATTTTCCTGAATAGACAGGCTGACAACAATATTGTTCAGTGTTGGTTTTTATTTGGATTGTTTCCAAATGATTCATATGCCTCCACAGCAACACCCCATGCGTGCTTGAGTTTTTACTCTGTATTCTGAAGTTTCCCCTTTTTCTTCGCGTTTTATTTTGCTTTTAAAGTCCCAGTTATGTTTGTGAAACTAACCAGCTCGGCCACAAAATTAGGATGTATCTTGCAGAGTGCATTCATTTTACTTTTTGCATATTTTTCCCGAGGTCATGTCAAGGTTAGTTTGAATTCCATCCTACATTAAGACTTCTTTCACAGCTATTTAGCTCTGCAGCCTGCGCCCCGCTGGGGTCTGCCCCTTGGGCACGTCAAAGCTTCAGACCTGACAAATCACACACAGATGAAGCTGTACAGTTTTTTAAACAGTTTCATCACTAACGTGGGGCTTTTTTGGGGGTTGTTTTTTTTTTTCCTTTAGACTACACTTCCCCCCACCCCCCCGCCTCCCCGGCCCTCCCCACTGGAGTTTATTCTCTGAATTGCAATATCCTGAAGACTGATTTCTGTATGGAAAATTCCCTTGCTTAGGAGAGTTGTAAAATAAAAATGGCGTTGCACAGTATGTATCACTCACAGACCCCCAGAAACTGAAAGTGCTGCGGATCCTCTTAACTAATATCAAGCTATAGCTCTTTGTCTAATAACTCTAATCGTACTGTTAATACCTATTCACACAGAAGAGCCTAAAACTATAAAGGCTGATACTCTAAATTTAACACCCAGATTGCAAACCTGTTAGTTATCCAGGAAAGCTGTTAGTTGTTCACAGGAATAAACTTCTGTCATCCTTGGGATTACTGAGATGAGTAAATGTTCATCAGTGTCAAGAAATGAGGTTGTACTTTAACGGCAATCCTTGGGGGACTTGGAAAATTTTGAGTGGGTGTATGTGTGTGTATATATATCTCATTAGCTTCACAACTGTCTGCAGGGCTTTCACCACCTACGTTCGTGCACAGACAGACACACACCCCCCCCTCTGCATAAAAAGCGGTTTGAAGTGTATAACGCAGCTTGCAGGTGAAAATCCGTTTTCTAAATGTCTTAACTGTAGGCTCCTATCTGGTTTTTACTATTTTGTGAAACTAATGGTGCAACACCATTTCCTGTTTAATTGATGAAGTTAAATTGCTTGGTTGCTAATGAGTGTATTAGCAAACAATATACCCTTAACAAGCTTAAGCAGCTCAGGATTTTAAAAAGCAGCTTACTGTCCTCCTCATTTTTATAAGACAAAATGTACTGCCTTCCACAAATTGCTTGATCGACTGATGAAGTACTATAATTATGGTCGTATTGCAGTTTTGACAAAGCCACAATAACAGATTGTAGTTTAGTCCCCACTCTAGGCACACAACTCTTTGCATTACAAAACCCAGTTTTACTGGTCTAATTCTTTCGGAGAACAAAAGGCACCTGGAGATGTTAACTATATAGTAAAAGAAAACTTGGAATCTAGAAAATAATAATATTGAAGAATGACTTTTCTTCTCACAGTTAGTTCATTGGGAATGGTATCTAATGAAGAGTTGTCTAAAGGCTTGCTTGTTTGGAACTAATTAAAGACAGATATCCTAAACAGAAAAAGGATCATGGGAATTACATTAGGTGTCTGGAGACTTGTTATTCTTTTGGTACTCTGAGTAGATTGTGGAAGTTGTTAGGGATTCAAGAAATAAGGCAAGCTAATAAAAAGTTCTATTTTTCTGGTTATTGGCCAACTATTGTATTTTTGTTTGCAATAAGATTTGTGCCAACAGGCTAGGGGCTTGAATAAAACATTTAAACATTTGTGCATTAACACATTATGGTGAAAAGAGAGTCTTGTGCTTTCACTCAGTGCATTTCAGCCTTCAATTAATGTGAAAGCACTACAATGCCTATGCAACTTCTCTTGCCTAGTGGTGCACCATTTATCATTGCAGTTTTACATTGACCTTGACACCCACTTCATTAGAATAAAGATTGTCTACCATTTAGGTTACATTGTTCCTCTGCACAGAGACCCCATGCAAATTTCTGTTCAGATAGAAGAGCTGTGAGCCTGTCAGAGGTCATCTGCATTAAATGATTGCAGCTATTTTCCAACTGCTTCTTTTCATTCTACTCAATTCAGGCTAGGAGGATCAATCAAGCCCTCTGCCTGAAACAGTGGGACTGCTGGGAATATAACTGTTTTTGGTAGTAGTGGATATGCCCTAAACAGTATTAAATATTTAATATAAATTCATTAAAGAGCACACAGAGTCTTCAAAAAGATATTACATTTATAGTAAAATTTAAAGGTTGGGATCACCTTTCTTTAAAAAAAGGATACCAACTGCATAATTTTTTAATGTAGCCAAAATTTTGTTCTTGAAGTTGCTCAATATTTCTTTCAATGTGCTTATTTCTCTAGCTGCCACAGAAGGTAATGCATAGCAGAAGTGTAATCTGCATTTGCTACTTTCTGAAACAAACAAAAAAAAGTGCAGCAAGGTGTCTGCAGGGGTTTAAGACAAAAGTGCTAATATTTGTTTTGTTTTACAGGCATGAACCCCTATGCACATGCACTCTCACACAAATACATATTGTGCTATTGTGCTTATTTGTAGGGGAACAAGGCAAATGGAAATAAGTTAGCACTCTCCTTCTTGAGTTTTCCGAGTGATATAATTGGAATTAAATTATTAATGGGAGATACTTAAAAAAGATTGTTTTATGATCTTCTATTACAGAATTTGCAATTCATTTTAATATTTGTAGTTTGATTTATATCAAAGATAATGCAATCTATGTCCAATTAACAATACATAGCCAATGTAATATGATTTCCAGATCATGCAAATGGAATAAACTAGAAGAGGAAAAACTGATTCTTAACCTCAGATGTAATTTACTCTGTGAGTTCTGGCAATTTTAAATGACATTGCACTTTTTAATTTTTCCAAAGGCTCAGCAGCAAATTTATCCCAATCAAGAAAACCTATTATTAATTTACAAGGACAATTGTAGGAGTCTTTATAATTTCTCTGTGCAATTATTTGCCATAAATTGCTAATAGTGAAATACATGACGTTTGCAAGAAACAGCAACTGCTATTCATCTGGACAGATCGCTCAGCCCAGATCTTGAATGTTGTCCAGAGGTTCTAATGCTATTGACAGCATAAGAAATATAACCAAGCTTCTGGACAGTTTCTAAAATGTTTCACATTGACAGTACCAAAAAGGTAGAAGCATTAAGGGCTATTGTGAAGGGTAGGCTGGCCTCTAGCAGATTCCTTCACTTTGCTTGTATACAGCTGAGCTTTGGACCCTGGACTTTGGAATAAAAAGACTCTTTGTTCATCACTGAATGGCATTAGGCATGGGCTTCCTAAGGGGCCACCATGAAGCCTAGCATGAAGAGTGCAAACATCACCCAGAAAGCAAAGTGAGAATGTGTGCAAAGAGATGACAGACAAATATTGCTATATGTGTGTATATATATGTTTGTATATATTTATATTATGTATTTGGTGAATTTGCTTGCAGAGTATTCTTTACTCAATTTTATGCATGCAGTACATTTTGCAAATGTGTGCCAATGCTGACTGTGCATGCACAGGCAGGCACTGAGAGTATGCGTCTGTATTTATTGGTGTCTGCAGTAGCCAAAACATCCCAAAAGGCAAATTTTTAAAGTTTAAGACAGAATGCAGGTAAAACTAAAATCGCAGGTCACTCAGCGATCTCAGTTGTATATCCTACAGTTCCATTTGATGGAAGATACTTTGTTAGTATGTGAATGATGGAATGCAGAACATCTACAAATAGTACACCCTTATTCCGGTAATGGAGAAAGTTCACTGGCTTAATTCTTCTGTACTCCGTAGCCATAGTTCCACTGTGTGTTCAGTATGTCTGGTCTCTTTTCACTATAACCAACAGAAGCACCATACAAAAGTCTTACAATGGATGTCTTAATCTCTCTGTGTGCTTTTAGAGCATTATTTTGAATTCCATCATGCAGGCTTTTTTTTTTTTTTCCTTTCCTCTTCTGAAGTTTTATTACAACAACAGAATTCCCAGGGAGCTTTAGGGGCAAGGTTCGCATAATATTGCCCTAAAGTTTTGCTCGAGGGGTGGAATCTGCACCCCAGTCCTGACCATCTTTTTGTGGCATTTCTCTTTCGGAAAGATGCAGTGCGCAGCCTTACAGAGTTGTTAACTGTGTACAGATTTTTTTATTGTTTACCAGACAGTGCACATCTACGAACCTTTCATGATGATTTCTTTCTCTGACCTCTCAGTGACTAGGCATCTTGTTCCTTAACACTGAGGGAGGCTGAAAAATGCTTGAGTTGCTCAATGTGTGCCTTCTATACCAGTTTCAAAATGGCTTATTCTTCTGGTTTCCATGGTGACAATTAACACTGTTACAAGGCATTGTTCCAGTCTCCATTTGGGCAGAATTTTCGGGTGTGATTTTTCACACAAAAAAATGTTTTATATAATTTTTTAAAGAAAAAAGAAAAAAAGGCACACTTTAGTATGAAGTGTCAAAAAATGTGTCTCAATCAAGCCTGCCTAAATTTCTTAGAATGTTTTTTATCAGGGGAAGTAAGGTTTTAACTAGTTTTGTTTTGGAATTCAACTTCTTGTGGCTTAAATATTTTTGCCAAACTTATTAATGAATAAATACTACTGCTATTGTTAAAATTCCACTATTAGGCCTTTAAGAATTATTGATTGTATTGAGTGAGAAGAAATAAAAATTCACATTCCTTAGCTTATGTAGCAGTATTTTGGATTTCTTTTGAGTGGCTTCAAGAACACAAAACCAGCCATGCATACACACAGCAAATCATGCTGTAAATATCTTGCTATTTTTCCAATATGTTGCTTGGGCCTTTTCCCCGGTTTTATAACATGATAGGTGTTGTGGGAAATTAAATATTACTCGTCTATTTGTTATTGTGGCTGTTGCAAGAAACCTGCAACCTTAACTTCCTTAATCTATATTTATATTATTCTATATCATAACACTCACACAATGTCACAATGGAGCAGCTTTTTTTCACTTAAAGCTGAGGAAAGAATGAATCTTTAGATTAAATTATCTTCTCACCACAGGATTAAGTAGTCCTTCCAGATTAGGGTTGTGCAGCAGTGATAGAGCTGGTGGCCAATTTTTCCATGCAACTGCTCAGAGTCTAGGTGTTTAATGGGTTAAAAAATAGCATCAGCAATAGCATCTTGTGCTAGCAGTCCTCACGCTGTACCTCCTGTACATTAAGCTCTTTCCTTAACTTAAAATACACTCTGCATGTTAAATATCCGTGAGTGAAACAATACTGACTCTCAGTCACATACCAATACATCTGCTAATCAACTAAATTCTTTCATTTTTTACTCTTACTGTATAATGCATTTTCTATCAATCAGCACTTTCAGTCATGCTTGTTTATACAGTGGGTTACATGGTGACAAAAACAGCTCGTACATAAAATCTAGCTTATTTAGTTTTTAATGTAATAACCTTTTATAACATCTGTCACACTATTTGGATTATGCAGCACTGAATTATTTTGTCTGGTCCAAAATTAAATGAAATGTCTTCTGTTTCTATGTTAACAAGAGCACTGTAGTTATGAAACATGCTATGTATTTTATTTCTTCATCAGTCTTGAGCTGCCCAGGAACATCCCCAGCCCCAGTTCAGGCAGCAGCAAGTGCCAGCCTAGAGCAGTAGCTGGCTGTGTCTGCACCAGTGACACACAGCTAGAGGACTCCCTCAGTCTATTAATTCACTTGACAGAAGAAAGGGAGTCACACGAACTGGATTTCAGTGCCTAGCAAATTGGACTCTGGATTCCCCTTGATATTACATGTACTTATGGAAATAATTATGCAAATCCTTTTCAGCTATATCATCTTTAAATAGAAATCAGATTACATAAAGAAGATTGTAATCTCCTTCAGTAACCATTCTAGCTGAAAAGGCAATAAGACAGGACCAAGAAGCATGGTTGTTGAACATATTAGTTGAATAAAATGGTGTTGCCTCTTGGAGGGTGCAGACCCCTGGTACCCAGCCTGGTAGGTATTGCTGCTGCTGTACATGTCAAGCCTTAGCTGCAGTACACCAAGTGTCAAAAGGCAAGCTCTTTATAAACAATTCCTTGGTTTTTACCATGCATATTCATGCAATTTTGGATACACAGACACCTGATCAGTGTTCATTAATAATGAGAAATGCTTTAAATCACCTCATTTAAAACATTTGCTCTATGATCCACAAATGACTAATATTTGCTGAAGTTTACATAATACAAATGATGTGCATGTGTTGTGTAAATGAGAGATTAAAATATGAAACTAACAATATGCAAACATATGCATGGAACTGCTGAGAACCTGTTAGCTGAAACAGTGATTTCACACCTTTATTATTTTCTTTAAGCTATCTCCAATTGTACTTTTGCTTTGTTTTCCTACAGAGCATGTTCTTGATTGTGGCAAAGGCACCCATGTTTTAAACATTCCTGATTCCCATTTAATTTTTTATACTCAGCCCAGTTATTAACATTTTCAGTCTGAGCTGCTATAGCAGTTTTCTTGACTGAATTTAAAGCAAAGAAAGCCTAATGTTTAGGAAGCAATTTGCTAACAGCTATGCATAATTTATGTATGTCTTGTAAACACCTTTGTGAGAATGTGTGCTGAACTTTCTCAGTCAGAGACATCTTTTTGGCCATATCAAAAGTTCTAGTTCAATGAATGTTTTTATATTTAATTAGCTTAACTATATGCAGTATATATATATATGACTGGATATCTGTGTGTTAATTTTATGGGTTTTTTTAATTTACTGTACCAACTGTGAAAACATACATAGCATATATTATATTTAGTAAATATTATATTTAATAGTTAATTCAGGTTTCCAGGGAATAAAGCTTTTAAAAATATTTATTTGGCAATGTGTCCATAGATTAGAATACATTTTTATAGACTATAAATAATATAAAGCTAAAATATTTTTAAAATCCTATGAAAGTAATTCTGAAATAATCTGGTTTTATACTTGTTTTCTCTGTCCTTTTTTTTTGTAACAATAAATAGCAGTGCAGGACATGAAAAGTAGTTTCAGCTTTAAGAAACTGTTGGACTGTTTTAACATTTTGGATGTTCTTGTTTGTGGGCCTTGTCTGTGTTCCTGCTGGTTGATGAAATAAAAATCAAATTACTGGTACTGTATTTTAAGGGAGCTATGTCTAATTGTTTTGATAAGGTGAAACTCTCACATTGTCTTGTGTATTAGTATTTCAGGCCCATGTGTGAGACAGAATCCACAATGGAAGAGAGAAGAACAAACTGTAGAGGAAACATAATTATGAAATTATTTCCTTGGGATTTGTTTTGTTTTGTTATTTTAAATGGAGAGCCTCAGTGTTACTTGCTGAAGTAGTGTATTTGAAAAATGATACCACTAACCTAAGTGAGACAAAGGTAGATCAAGATCCAGATGGGAGAGTGTTAGTGAGTATTATTGTACAAGCAAGTATTGTGAGAGCCTGAGTATTACAATATGTAATCAATTGCTAACTACCTGCATGGATATGTCACATGGAAGTCTACATGCTTGGGACCTAAATCTCTTGTGACATGTCATGAAAAGGTTGTGTACTTAAAAAAAAAAAAAAAAAAATCAAATCAGAGTAAGCATGATAATATCTGGGCGCATACAGTGAAAGTTTATTTTTTTAATAATGAAAGCTCTTTACAGCAGCTAATACAATATACTTATTTTCATTTTAGAGATACAATGTAGAAATGTCAATCAGGCACCCGAAAAAGATGGAACTGCTTAGTAAGGTTGAAGCTCTGAAGAAAAGTGGTGTGTTACTACCAAACGATCTCCTTGAAAAAGTGGATTCAATTAATGAAAAATGGGAGCTGCTTGGGGTATTTGCATTTTTATTACTGTTTGTGGGTTTTGTGCACATTTTTGTATGTTGAAGTACACTGTCTGTCTGATTTCTAATTTGAGGCACAAATATCTCTCTCTTTCAATCCACCACGTACATTTCAAACAAGCTACTCATTCTATTATAAAAACTCCATAGTATTTTCCTCTTCTGTTGGTATTTTTTTTTTTATTCCATGCTTGTCTCCTGTCTGACTTTAATAATTTTAGTTCTTTAATACATAAAAAATGTAAGTAAAATATGCCATGTATTACGGGTATGCACCAAGTCAACTATAATGCAGTATATCTGATATACACTGACTGTCATGCTTGAGTGAATGTTAATAGAATTTATTCTGAAGGTACATGTTAGAGACATCTACAGTTTAACTATTTACTATACCTTTAAGATGAAAAGTGGGGTTGTCACTGCATACTTTAGGTCACACTGATGGCTCAAAACCAAATATACAGATTTAGTACAAATCTGCATACCTGAAACTGAGAATACAGTCAGGATATGGTTCATGCTGCTGTATTCAGCTCACTTTTGACAAAAGCCAAAAAAGTTTCATGTAATTCATTTCACGCTATGATGGGCTGGGTCTCAGCCAAAGAGTGAGATACAAGAATCTGGCAAAAAAAGCAATATAGGGATTCTGTTACCCAGGGACCGATGATGGCACTGTGCAGGAGACACTATTGTCCTATTGTTGTAAAACAGCTGAGAGAGAGAGAGAGAGAGGTCAAAATATATATTTTTCCATCCACTTCTCTCCTTAATTGCCTTCACTTCAAATCAAGGGTAAGATAAATTTATAAATTACTTTAAATGATTAATTATAGATGTATGATATTAGCAGTACAGTTACATTGCATAATTTTGCATGCTATTATCCTAGTTTAAAAAATATTTCTAATGTATTAAGAGTAAACTATACATTCAACCCGCCAACAGCATTTTAAATACTGACTTGTGTCACTTTAGCTTATTTAGGGATGCAATAGCCATTCAGAGGGTGGGGCTTTTTTAGTTCAGCACACTTGCTTCTAATTGCTTGATTCTCTAAATGTGCAAATTGTCAGAAAATGTTAAAAGATGTCTTATGATCAGTGAGCTTATTACTTTTTAATTTTAATCTGCAGCATCACCATAAGCATTTTGAACCTATTTGATCTTTAATAAATTTATTGATAAAAATAGGACTTAGTAACCTAATCTTTTACATCTGATCATGACAACTTGTATTTTTAAAATAATTTCAGATATAAGCCTTACATTTATGAATTTCAATGTATTTAATCAGCTTAATTCAGTGGCACTGATTAGAGCTGGTAGGATATCAAACTATAAGTAACTGATCATAATTCTAAAAATCTAGAAAAACTCTGTCTTAAAAAAAACCCCAAAAACCTGAAGCCCTAATTTGAAGCCCTTTGCTTCTCAGTATGTTAAAATCAAAATATACCTCTGGATTAAGTTTTGCCATTAATTTCAGCATTTACAGAAAAATAAAATATAACTATTGCAGTTTTCCTGTTAAATGCAATTTCATGAATAATAAGCAGAGTTTGATAGAGTTTTGTTTAATTTAATAAAAACCTCTGCAGAAACTAACAGCACTAGACATACTGTTTTAATTGGCATGATTACATTTTAATTGGCATGAAAAAAATTAAAGACAAGGATTTTAACTTCTAACAATGGCAAAATAGAGGGATATGGTTTTTAATATTACTTTCATCTAAGGTGAACACTGTGGAATGGAAATACATTAGAATGAAATGTCAGTGGTGCGTACAGTTTAATCTGTGAAATTTTGTCCCCTGTGCTGAATATTACTCTGTCTCAATTGCATATTAAACAACCCTATCAAGGCAGGCATTGGCATCTGCTGTGCTGACACAAATTGTGAATTAAATGAAATTGATGTCCTCTGTCGTATATTTATGAAGACGGACCATTCTCTGAAGTATTCTGTTTATGAAGAATTTATGATTGCAAACTGTTCCAGAACAAAAAAGTGGCAATAAATTCTTTTTTGTGACCCTACCCTCCAAGGGCATTGATTTCACCTCCTGCTGCTACTTTTGTTACAGCATAAAAACAATAGCTAGTGCTGGATTCCACTGAGGGTCTTCAAATTATCAATATTTGCACCATGAAAATAGAAGGGTGTTGCCAAGAAAACACGTTTTTCAGTTATGATCTCCTACAGACATTGTTTACAGAATGCCACATAGATTAGTATCTGTTGCTCTAATTTTATTTGTGTTTTAAAGCTTATTTTTGGAAGCTAACTTCATTGTTGTAAATTATGTTCCAGTAACTTTCTAAAGTGTGTATTTTCAACAGGCAGCCATACTGGTCACCTAAAACTGTATCTTCATGTTGCAACAATTAATCACCACTAATTATCAGTTTAAAAGGTTATTGGATGTGAGAGTCAGTGTATATTCAATATTCGACAATCAGTAACACAGATCTAGTGCTCATAATAAGTGTCTGCCTGACAGCCTCTTATAGGTCAGATAAAATACGTCTTGGCATAGAAGAAGCAGGCAACAGCCTATCTCCCCTGTGATGTTAAAGGATTGCCTTTCAAAATACTAAAAAGGAAGGTAACTTTCTGTCCCTGGCCTCTTCAGAATATTCATTATGCTCACAGCGTCCACTATCAAAATGTTATTCAGAGGTTCTTTTATTAGAAATACTACTTTGAAAAGCTGTAGTTTCATTAGCAATCAGAGGTGAATGTTTATTCTGGTCCATTATTTTTAAAGTGGATGCTTAACACAGAGAACTGAAATTCGAATTTCGTTGCCTAAATAATTGGCTTGATGTTCAGGAAGAGTGAGGATTTCAATTTCTAGCTTATTGGCATCTGAATGAGTTCATCCACTTTTTAAAAACAAACAATTTTGTGAGTTATACAGCCTCAAGGCTACATTTTTGGACAGTTCATACCTCAAAAAATATTTCAGTGTATCTTCAAAAATTTAGACAGCACCTTGGATAGGAGTCTGGTGAACTCAGTTCTTGTCATATTTTCCGTTGCTGCCTAGAAACCAGCAACTCTCATGGTCATAAGTGTCCAAAGCCATGGACAAAGTGTGTAGAGTAGCTAGTTTACAAAGTTATGTAGCATTTTGTCTCCTCTGTCCTTAATTGCTCTTAATAAACATTGATTTATAATCATTCTAGCAAAGTCAGTGACCCAGAGAGAACAGCGTAAGTGAGAAACAAGGGTACAAAAAATGAAATTGATTGATATTAGTAATAATTATTAAAAACCACATCTCTGGTCATCTAACAGATGCTTCTTGTTGCACATTAACCTGTGTATATTTTGGTACATAAGACTAATCTATGTTTTCTTTATCTGCTGCATTAGAAAACCCTAGGAGAGAAGATCCAAGACACAATGGTAGGGCACAGTGGGTTAGGTCCACGTGACCTGCTCTCGCCTGAAAGCGGCAGCCTGGTAAGGCAGCTGGAGGTCAGGATCAAAGAACTGAAAGGGTGGCTGAGAGATACAGAGCTTTTCATCTTCAATTCCTGTCTGAGACAAGAAAATGAAGGAACAATGAATGCTGAGAAACAACTGCAATATTTTAAGGTAATAAAAAAACGATCATAGCTTTCTTCTTTTTGGTAGGATAAAATATTTATCTTATACATAACATAATGCAATGCATGTACATATTTAATAATATATTTTCACGTTCATTTATGCACTATGTGTTTATTCATGTTTGTTTTATTGAATCTTTGCAATAATATTTATTTCTTAAATATTTTGCAAAAGAGCTTTAGAGGGCACTAATTGCACCATGATTGGAAAAGCAATAGTATTCTTTCCTTCTACTTCACTATAAATCACAGAATCATAGAATGGTTTGGGTTGGGAGACACCCTAAAGATCATCTAGTTTCAATCCCCCTGACATGGAGAGGAAAAACAAAAACAGAAACAAAAACAAACAAAAAACCAACCAAACAAAAAAAGCTGAGTTTTGTAACAAAAAGCTTCATTCTCAATTTCACTCCCTACATCAATTAATTTAAGTGTTGTGTGATCATCAGTTTAATAGCCTATTTCTCTGCACATATGAGTCAAGAACAGCGTATCTGAGGTAACAATTACAGAGAGATAAATTTAGCATACATGAGAAATCATTCAAGGTTGTGGTGACTAGATATATGGAAAAAGATGTATAGACTATGAGATTCCCATTAATGTAGGCCACATCTTAAGCCTAAGCCTGAAGATTTATGGAAAGGAGGGAAAAGAATTGTAGTGACAATGCTATATTCATGTGAACAAACTCTTTCAACTGAAGGCCAGTGTTCAGCTTTGCCACTGACTTAGTGGAGGTTGCAGGTTTTGCTCCATTCCCCCAGAGTAGTGGCACCATTCAGGAAAGAGGGCTATGGAGTTAGCAAGTAGACCTGGTAGAACCATGTCATTTTCTTCTGTTCAATGTTTCTAAATAGCCCTCACCTTAGTCATCATTATGAGTCCTTTTACTTTGCGAGTGATCTTTGACCAAAGAATAAGAAAGGAATCACAAGTCATTGTTGAGCTTTGAAGGTAAACAGTTTTTCCTCTTCCAGTAGTATACCAGGGTGTGTAGGGCAACAGCACTCTCAAGATGATGGACAATTTCTTAAATAAGCACCTCAAAGAGCTTATTGCCAACACTTCTAAACATAATTGTTTTTATACAGGTGTTCAAGAAAACAACAGCAGAAAAATTATTATCTTCCCAATTAGTCATTCCTTAACTCTTCATTTTAAAATCATGATGATTAGTGAGAAGGTTGTGTCAATATAGATAAAGTTGATTTTCAGGTACCTAAGCTTATCCATTTGAATGTAATTTTAAATTTTGTTATGATGTCAATACTATATTTTTAATTATTTTCAGTCTACTGCTAGTGGGGAAAAAATCATTATGATTCTGTTTTATCTATTAACAAGCTTCAAAGCTAGTGGTTATAAAGGACTGTTGATAGGCCTGCAGAACTTCACAGCAATAGCTGCGTTTTTTCCATAGGAAAGGCTGGATGTTTTTATTTCTGTAGAAAGTTGTGGCATTTATTTAAGTGTGAAATTATGAATTTAAAAATCTAATTTCAGGAAAACTTTTTTAAAACATACCTTCTTATATATATAGATTTCTAAGACATGCAAACATACATGTATATATCTGTATACATATATATACACATACACAAAAATACCATACCAATGTTACTTATGTATTTTGAATGTGCACAAGTCTCTCAAACAAAAACTTTTAATACATATATGATGTGATGTCACACCAAGAGCTCTAGAGATGTTAAACAGGATAGTACCACCCATCACCATGTAACCAGAGTATTTTAATACTCAGTTGATTATCTATTAATTACACAAATAATACATTAATTATTTTCAAAATGGTAGCCATTAGAGTATAAGAAATAATTACCTATCAAATATGGTGAAAGTGCATCACTTTGTCATATGTATTAAACGATCTTTGTCTCATTAAATCTGAAATTCACTATAAGTAAGTTTTCCATTCTTCACTGATCTCCCGGGGAAGTGTATAAAGGAGAAAATGGATATAATTAACACTACTGCAATGTATAATACATATATTTAAGAAAGAACATTTAGAACATTTTCAAAAACATTATTTATGCCACTAGTAGAAAACCTGCTGGGGTTTAGTTTCACTTACTTTCCACTTAACTTAAGAGTTTAACCTTATTACTGCCTTTACCGTAGTAAGTGAATCATTGTTTCTTAATGGAAATTTATTGTGCTGCACCATTCCCATTATACACACAGTCACTGTACATAGAGAAACATTTTTAATAAAATAAACTCAACAACACTATTGATTTTCATTCCATAATATTATGCTTTAAATTACACTTATGCCTTAGGAAAAACAGTTATTCAATTTTTTGGTGTTTTTCTTTCATTTTACAATTGGAGGATAAATTAAATGTGTAGTTCACATGCAGTTGGGACCCATGATGAGTGGAGAGAAGTGGTTCTTAAATTCACAAGTAGGAAATTATTTTGACTTCTTGATTTTCTATTGTAAAAAATCATCCCATATTAATTTAGGTGTTCTTTTTATTAAAGAATTTACTACCGTATTACTTTCCTTTTGGAATACTCCTGTGTAATAACAATATTTAGCATTTCTATAGTGCTATCCATTTGTGAGCTGTACATGCTGTATAAACATTACTGAACTAAACCCCACTAAACCTTCAGGGTAGGTGTTATTATCATGGCCTTTTTAGAAATGAGGAAAATAAAATACATGGATGTTGAATGACTTTTCCAGGTGTTCACAGAAAGTCAATGGCTGTCTTAGGATAGAACCGAGCTACAGTGACCCTACTCATTTGAACGAACTACAGGGCAGCCCTTCTTTTCTTTCCTTTCTCTAGATTACTTCTCAATACATTCCATATTCTTCTATGATGAAAAGAGGTTGATTCCTTGCATTTACTGCTATATCTTGTTTTTATTCAAAGTTTAAATCCTGTTCACTATGTATGGCTGATTCCTCCACCCTCCCTGATTATTAGTATATTTAAATACTAGAATTACTGTAATATTATTAGTTAAGGTCATTACCCAGCTTATGTAAGGTCCAGTGTTTCTTTGTTTGTGGCATCTATGTGATATACTTTGGTCAGCCCAGTGTTCTTTGTTACAACACAACATGCAGCCGGGCTGCAGAGCCATTTTGTTACTCATTCTACCAGCTTTCAGTGATCCTGGCAGCCTCAAACATTTTCACATTTAGTTACGAAGAAGAGACACAAACATTGCTGCGGTCCTTTGTGGCACTTGCTGGTCATTCCACAGCAACATTAAGTGAGTTTCCAAGTACAGCAATAGAAGAAGGGGGGAAAAGTGAACACAAGTTGCTCAGCTGTAAAGGGAGAGGCCGGGGTACCTTACTCCTATTTTTTTTTCTGTTGTAATACAAACGCCCCTTGAATGTGGACTAAGAAAACAAAGAAATTGACTTCAAATTCATGGGAACTTCGTAGCTACAAACACGTATTTATTTTATTAATTCATGCTCTTTTATTTCTCTTCTGTCTTTTGAATCTCTGGAGTCCGTTTTCTAGCTTTACATAAAAAACAATGAGGGCCAGAACCAGAATCTTACTTTTTAAATGAAATACAAGATTCTCAGGTAAACACATAGTTATAGCAGCTGAAAGACTGGATATCATGAGACTAATAATTGGCACAACTGATTTCCTAACACAACAGTGTATGGAAATTTTGTGGGTCAGGAGCAATTTGGAGCAGAAAAGAGTGAGTAAGGTCTAGCCATAAATTTATGTGCCTGTTGGCTTGTCAGTAGAAGTGTTTTGCCACATTTGCTTTTATGTTTCCAGTGCTTCAAAAAGCATGCTTTTTTCTCTGCAAAGTGCCCTCCAAAAGACAGCAAGGGAGCCTAAATGATTAGTCATATATTTCTGTCACTTGCTATAAAACTTAAGACTTTAAGTGTTCTATACAGAGAAATGATCTGTCAGCCTCAAAATGTTGTTATGGCTTTGGCTCACAGACCAGCTACTCAAAAAGAAACTTAGACATTCCAGTATCTGTCTATCTCAGACTCTCACTCAATCATGTATAACTGTGAAAGCCTCTAATGCTTTAAGTAGTAAGATCTGTACAGGATCCTGTTCTCTTTCCGCTCCAAACTTGGAGGTAGAACAGAATTTTCCTGTTCAGAACAGGATTTCAGCAGAGATTTTCTGCTAAATGGTGTTTGGCAAAAATAATGTTGCATTTCATGTCATTTTCTCATCCAGTTTTATTTGCAGCAATAAGCAACATGCTATATATAGTCCTACCTGACTCCTTAATCTTTATTTGGGTCTTTAACAAAGAGATTCCTGGTTTTCAGCAGTACTGGATACTTGTGGTTTTCATTGACTTTAGTCAATGTATTAGTTAAAGAAATCAGACTACTTTTTCATTAAAAATGTTGATTTTTTTTTCTCATTTAAAATTTCCAAAAGTCAATGATATATTGAATTCCTCAGCTGGTAGTATTTTTAGACAATTCTGCTTGCTTTGTAAGCAGTGAATTATCTGATGCTTATAACTATTTCTGGGTGGTTCCATAGTGTAATGGATAGCACTCTAGACTCCGAATCCCAAGGTCCTGAGTTCGAGTCTCAGTGGGGACCATCCCCAGGCAGTTCAAGCCTCCCTGCCATCCCATCCCGGCAGATCTTGGATGCTCAGCAGGGTCAACCCTGGTTAGTACCAGGTGCTGTAGACAGTCCCAGGGACTTCCCTGGCACTGTCCAAGCTCACTCAGCCGTGGTAGATGGACCTTAGGACTTAAACGGTGGGGCCAGTTCTGCACATGCTGTGCCTCACCTGAAAAATCCACTGCGCAGGCTGGAAGGGCTCTCCCCACGTGGGTTCCCAATCTTTGTTCGTGAAGTCTGGCCATACATACATACATACATAACTATTTCTAATGACTAGACCCATTCAGAAGTTGTTTTCATCTTCCACTAAATTTATGACTTGAGCATACCAGATGATGTAGTATCATTTAAAAAAAAATATTTCTCAGAAGCATCTCTTATTTCTCTAATGTCTAAAGCAACTTAACTTTCTGATTAAAAAATACAGATTCCATTGGTAATTAATGGCCAATCAATTAATCAATACATCTTATGATGCTTTTTATTTTAACTGAAAACTTTGCAGAAAAGTGTGCTCTCACAAAAAAAATAAATTAAACCTATTTCTATCAAATAAAACACATGTGAGTCTGGGAGCATGCAAGATTATGGCCGAAATGAAATTAAAGTGTTGAGTAAAGGTTTGGAGACTCGGAAATTGGAGACAAGTGCTGGTTATTCCTACAGGTGCCGGAATGGTTTTCACTACTGTATTTTGGATCCTTTACAGTTTTTGGAATGATGTTCCTGGCAGAGCTGCAATCAAAGAATTACAAAATTTCAATATGCATGTAACAAAAATATGCAAAACAGTTTCCCACAGAAAGTCCAAAAGAAGTCAAGCTGGATTTAATCCTTTTTATGCTTCTAAGATGATTAAAAAAAAAAAGTTATAATAGTTTTAATAAATTTCTCAAAAAACAAGTGACTTCACAGCCCTAAATATTTTCACAGATGAAGGATTGTTTACTCAAATTTTGTTTGGATTAAATTTTAGCAAACAGAAAGGCATACAGTATTAAATCTTACAAAACCAAGTAGGATTCCAAAGTCAAATGTAGCCTGATGCCTCTTACAGAGGTTTGAAGCAAATTTAGACTAAATTTTCATGACCCACCATCCCAAAGTAGCACTTCTGTGGACCACTGAAATGAGAAGCCATATCTTTATAGTTAAGCCACTCTACGTATATTTTTTGACCCTAATACATGGTTTTATAACTCTAATTTGATTTTAATATACTAAAATGCCAATGCAAAATACTATATATATATATATATATATATACCTATACTACACACAGAGTACTTGGATGCTTAATATGCTCAAATGTATCTCAGATTTTGATTTAATATACCCATTACTTACTCAAAAAAAGTTCAGTCTGTGTTTCAATAAGCTCTCCCTATTTAAGGCAACATTCATATGACTTGTAGTCCCCATTTAGGACTAAATATCTCATGTGAGATAGCAGCTTTCATTCAATCATCCCATTTCGGCTGTGAATCCTGACCCATGTATTCTCTGAGTTTTTTACATTACTTCTTGATTGATCAAAACATCAAAATTAATCATAAACACTATCTGGTTGTATAAACTCGTTTTGCCTCACAATTGCTCCCTTTGCTGGGGGAACTAAAGGGACACTGAAGACCTCTGGAATAAGACTGGCATGTGGGATGGAGGTTACTAAAGTAAAAGTAAGAACTGAGTTCAGCAGAGCTCAGATACAATACACTGAAAACTTTGGTTGAGAAGAGAATAAGCTAGTGGCTATTTTTAGGCTACTAATTAATATTTTGCTTACTTCCTAGCTCTGTTTTATGTATTGTCCCCTTATTTCTGGTAGACCAAGATGATTACCCAGGAAACAGCATAGGTAGAAGCACATTAAAACAGATTATCTACGGTGCAGAGATCTTCTCTGAGTTTCTTCTCTAGTGATTGAGGGGAAGAAAAACATTTTTGAGATGCCGTTAATCTGCCCTGTGTCAGGCATCTAAAAACAAAAATCAAAATATAGGCTACAGAGATGTGCCATGCCTCAGAATACCTGCTTCTAAATGACTGGCTGAGGGTAATTTCTCCATTAGCTCAGATGAATCCCACTCAAGCAATCATCAGGAATGTCATGAAGACTAGATGGACTTGAGGAAGAGACAACTGCAATTCTGGCTCAGAATGATTTATTGATAATATCTATGAGGTTCTCCTACGCTAATTACAAGTTTATCTTTTTTCCATAAGAGTTAAGCCCAAATTTCTCTCTCATTCCTCCTGAAAGTTCAACATGGTGCTCGTTTGAACCAGCACTGTCTTGTTAACTGGAGCTGGTGAGGAGGCCATTGAGCCTTTGTCCCTGTCTTTCTTGTTGTAGTGGGATGGTCTAGATTTAATTCTCACGTCATGGGTAAGCTTGAAAGACTTGATGTCTCCCTTAAGTTGAGTACCACAGAAGACACTCTGTCTTACAGAGAAAGCTGTCCCAAACTGGCCATTGCAAAGTAAAATTTGCAATTTCATAGTGACAAACAGCTTACAGTTCCAAGGCTTTCATGTCAATGACATCTACAGACATGGCTTCTTGAAGACTCAGATCTGTAGAAGTGAAAAATAGCTGACTTGGCTTTTTTTTGAGAGAGAACAGTCTCAGTTTCATCACTTATTATTTTCATTATTATTGAAGACTAATTGGTTTTCTTATTTTGATCCACCAAAATGATTCCTTGAAAATGTGACTGCTTATTGTTCTGCTATAGCCTTGAAGACCTATTTATTGCAAACCCAAAATCATTCTCTTCTGTTACTATCAGCCTGGAAAATAAAAATAAGAAAGCAAAACTTGAAAAAAGAAAAAGAGAAAGAAATATTTCCCCTAAAATAAGCCAAGATTGGCTGGCACTAATTTACAGTGAGAGTCGATACTTTGGTTGGCCTCAAAGCTTTATTTCCTTTGTTACTGATAACATGTAGAAAAACGAGTACAGCATGGACTGGAAATATAAGAAAGTTAACAGAAATTCACTGGACTGTCTCTATTAAGGTTCACTTTGTACTATTGCATGTGATTAGATGATTTATTTGATTGTCTATAACTGCCCCTTTGGAGCCATACCACCACATTTTCAGGTGCAAATCTCTCCGATATTAGGGGATTATTGATTGAACAGTGTTCTCTGGAGCCATTAAATCCTACTAAGGAGGTTTTTCTTTAATTGGTGGATCATTGACCCAGCAGGCTGTTGCCTAATTTTGCTTTCATACTGGATAGGTTTCCCAAGATTCATCTTTGCATGTTAGTTAATAGATCATAGTCCCAATAGGGAGTATTATTATAGATTGTATTAGTACCTTTATTTACACTAAAAATAATTTCATACTGTTAGGAACCCTATTGATTTTAGTAAAATTATGTTTAGAGTAAAATGTAAGTATGAGTAAGAACGTAAGTGTAAAAGTACAGGCCTTCAGTATACATTCTGAAATGTTTATTGCAATCCTTATCAGGTATAATATATATCACATGTATGAGATGTCAGTCAGGAATGGGATTTGTAGACTACCACCATATTACTGGATACAGCAGAACATCTTAGATAATGCTTGCTACATAAAGTCAATGGGGAAAGGAAACAAATCATGTGGATTCCTGTGCTTTGAAGGATGACTCTCTCACTGGTCTCTTAGGAGAGTGCTGCATTTCCTCACCTCAGGATAAAACTGGAGGCCTGGCCTAACTGGTGGATTGTCTGTGCATTCTACTGATAGCTGATTATGCAAGGTCATTCTTAGTGAACCAACTCTCCCTTTATCACAGTCATGCTTATTTTTGTGTTTTAGACACAATAAGAGGAATGTCAATTTGTTCTCTAGTCTAAATGTTATGAAGGAAAGAATGCCATTTTGGTGGCCTCCTTGATTTCATCCTGCTTAATCTTTTTACCCCAATCCTGTTGTTGAAGCAAGTGGAAGAATGGCAGTTGAAGGTGCAATACTATGAGTAACTCTGAGTCTCTAAGAATGTCATAGACAGTCACCTCATCCCGACATTTGGCTTTTGACAATCCTTAGCTATTTGACAGCCATTTGCAGTTCATCTTGATTACATCACCTGCTTCTGTTCTCCCCTCTAATTCAAGCCTTCTCACAACCCTGGAACCAAACTGTGTATAACAAAGTCATATCTGTCTAGTTTGTACAAGAGGTAATTTAATACTAATTTAAAATTTAACATGTCGATGGAATCTTAGAATCATTGAGGTTGGAAAAGACCTCCAAGATCATTGAGTCCAACCTTTTACCAAACACCAACATGTCAACTAAATCAGCACTGAGTGCCTTTCAGGTAGTTGTAAAGAGTAATAATATCTCCACTGCACATCCTTTTCTCCAAGCTAAACAATCCCAGCTCCTTCAGCCACTCCTCATATGACTTTACTTTCCAGTCCCTTCAGCAGCTTTGTTGTCCTTCTCTGGACATGCTCCAGCACCTCAGTGCCTTTGTTGAAGTGGACTACAACTGGACATAACACTCAAGGTGCAATGTCACTGCTGCTGAGTACGGAGGGACAATCACTGCCCTAGTCAATTTGATCACATGCCTAAAACTCATTTACTAAGTTAGATACTGAGATAGGCTACCCTACATCTGGTATGGGTGAACCTACCTCGTCACAGTCTTGCCAGGCTGTGCTTGATTCTGCAGCAAGTAGCTTCTCTTGTTCGGGACTTCTAGTTTTGTCTTGAGCTGAAACAAAAAAATGTATGTCTGTGTGTAAATTTGTTCTTAAGATATGGCAAAAGAATCACCAAAATGTTTTTATATTTTAGTGATACATCCATTCTGAGGATGCATTGCTTTTTGGAAGGAAGATGAAGAACACCATTTGTAGAAAAGCCTGTTTGTTGTCATTGTGCATATACAGATGCACATAAAAGCATGACAATGTGTTTTCCTCTGTTTACCCTGGCACAGCTCAAGCTGTACATTTTTGCATCCAGGCTAAGTTTACTTCACTGATACAAGAAAATAGCCAAAGGAAATATCTTTTTCCTTACTCATTACAAGTGTTTATTTTTCTTTTCCTGTCCTGAACTCTCCAAAAGATTAGTCTAATTTATTTTATGTTTGCTGCTTTCCCATAAAATAAAAAAGTAATACAATGCGCTCTCGGATTTTTTTCTGTAGTTCAGAATAGAGTAAATTCTCACTACATTTTGGAGTATACCAGGCTAATTTCACAGGGACAGCAAAAATATGTCTCTACCACTTGTGAAGGAAGTAGATTAAGAAAGGCAATAAGTACAATATTAACATCTGAACCACAGCTTGAGAGTTACAGGTATTGCTGTGCACCCATGCAAGAAAGTTTGTGTTTAAAGCCTTACATAGCTCTGAGGTAGGAGACAAAGTTTTAACAGTTTTAACTGTTCATTAAAAGTGGCTGAAACTCTGATACTTAAGGGTTTTGGGTGATTGGAGGGAGTTTTTTTGCATCTAGTGATGTATCTATGTTGATAGTCATGTCATACTATCCATGTATAGTATGTGATCTATGTTGAGAAACATCTTTATTTCTTTTATGCTGTAATTCTAAGTGAATTCCAGTGACTGGGAGTGAAGTTGAGCCTAAGTTATTCCTTACTTGATTAAAAAAAAAAAAAAACAAAAAAACAAAAATCCTACCTGTACCTGAAGTAGTTTAATCTATTGAATTTCCACACATTTTATTTCAAACTCTACCCAGTGTGATTAGCAAAAATTTCAAGTTTGTAATGTCCAGTACATGGAAGCAAGTTTTTGAGTAACTTGATTCAGGATTTGTTACTAAAGCAAAACTCAGCACTGATATTTTTAATACCTGTCTGATGCTTCTCCTACTTTTACCTTCACATTTTCTGGGGACAAAAAAGAAACCCAAGCAAATTGTGGCACTTCCTGCAGTATTTCTACTTTGTGTCTTTTTCACTGGAATGAGAATTTCTCAAATTAAAAGAGAAGATAGGAACTAAAGGCATTTATAAACACAAATACTGCTAGACTAGAAAAATGGATCCTCCTGCCATCCCCTCTGGCTCTCCTATCTTGGCTTATCTCCTGGAACAAAGTTAACCCCAACTTTGAGGTGTGCAGTACATAGCTTTAAAATATTTCAGTGTCAAAGTGAATATAATTAATTCCCTGAATGAAACACAGGAAAAATAAGGCTCAGAAAAGCTATGTTGTATCTCAGTAGGGAAGATTCATTTTCATTCAACACCATTTTTCTTTTATTTTTAAAAGTTAACTTCCTGTAATTGCACACTAGTTTAGAGTTAAGATAGGCACATCTTAACAATAATGGGCACTTTTTTAACAGATTATTGCCAAAAGTGCATTCTTTATTCCAGGGAGACACTGTAATAGATACCAGCGCTTTTGTAATGATACAAGCAATCTGTAAGCTATTATAGTTTCTTTTATAGTAACTTAATCTTCATATTGTTTTATACGTCTGGAATTTTAATAGTGTTTTTAATTTATGAAGAGGAGTATATTACATATTACTAGTTACATGGGAGTATGAGCTAAATAACAGACCATTGAATGATATTCTTGCAAACAAATATTTTGAAGTATTTAAATGAGCATAAAGAACAGAACATGGAAGTTAAAGAACATCATACAGATATAGTAGTAGCTTTTATGGAATGAGTCCAGAAACATCTATTCTGAATTGTTACTGTTTAGTGCATATAGTGTACTCCTAGAAAAAAAAATGAGAAAGAACACAGGTACTTTTAGATTGCTGTTTAAAAGTAAATATTTTGTTTAAAATAAACATATATCTAATTATCTCATGCATTTCCATTATTTATTTCCAAGAAACTCAAATCCCCATGTAATTTTTTAAAGCTAATGAGATCAATGAGTTAATATAAGTACCTTATTATATGTAGAATGCAAACCCCTATGTCCATTCTTGAAGCTAGTGCAGAAATGAAGTATTTTTTCCTCTTAGTTCATTGCCATTTGCAAAACCAGATGCAGTTCTCTTATAAGAGAAATATCATAACCCTTTGCTAAGTTGTGATTTACAGGGAGATATGATCAGTGTGGCAATTGAGCAGTTGTAATACTATAAAAAGTGGGGGTTTAAAATGAAGAGAACTAGCTCACTGTTTTGAAAGAAGTAATATTCTACTTTAAGCTGTCATTCTGTATTTCTGACTTGCAATTAAATGATATTTCTAAAATGTCAGTCCCAGATTCTGTTGTGACCATCATCGTAATAAAATATGACAGGAAAGATATTATATCAATACTTTTTCCATAATTAGCATTAAAGATCTCTCAAGGGTTAAGTACAAAGGTTTTTACTGAATGGTCTGCAAGCTTTGTGCCTTTAAAATCTTTTAGTATAGCCAAGACTGGTGACAACTAGGAGATAGAGCTATGAACAAACCCGTTTGGAGAGAATAGTTTTGTGGTGTTTGATGTATGTTACGCAAATGAGCTTATTAGGACTCTCATCTATTTTATTATTGGTGCCCAATTTAATAGAGGCATTTAAAAAACAATATTTCTGCCTGACTCCTTGAAATGAAGAAGATACATTGATATAATTGAGAGAAAATGATTGCATGTTGTGCCATTTAATCATGTCATTTTTCAATTGCTGTTTTTTGCACTTCACTGCATACTTATAGAATATTTAGCTTCAATATAGATTAAGTCCCACAGTATGCAACCGAGTAGAGTTCCCATATTAGGTGACATATTCTTTTAACCTTGAAATCAGCAAAAGCACACAGGTTTGGCAGTATTTTTCTATGCAATGACAAGTAATCATTCATTTTCTGTCTTTGTCATTTAGCTTTTTTATTTTAAGGAATTATTTTCTTATTAATGTTTTCTGAGGAATTATTAGCTCTCTCTTTCATTCAGAAACAGAATTTTTTCTTTTCACCATCTGTCCTGTAAGAATTGAATTTGAAATGCAGGGATGCATCACCCTGGCAAGAGAAGTTCCAACAGGCATTGCCTTTTCACGGAAAACACTGAAAACTACATTTTATCCAACCTTTGCAAGAATTGTTTACAGTTTTCCTTTATTGTTGTATTAATTCTGTTAACGATGATACTTAAAAGTTTTGCATTATTGATTTTGAAAACTGAACTGCTGCACTAGCCAAAAATCAGGCATAAAAGGACAAACAAATTTTAAGAGTTATAGTTTAATTGGTGCACACGGAAAGGTGGCTTCCACTCTCAGATTTTGCCTTAATTTCTCTATAAGGTTGTTGTACAAAATGACATTTGTTCCATCTTCCATCAAGGAACAACTGATGCAATCAGAAGTGTATCATTCCCTCCCTCACATACCCATACCCTACAACAAGGAGAAAGAGTAAGCCCTTAGTAGACTGGGGTTAGACAGAAGCTTCCTCTTAGATCTGGTCATTCCACATTTTTCTGCAGTTGAGCTTCTTTTGTGACTGAAAACCAGACAGTATTGCCAATGCATACACAGAAACAAAAGGTAAGCCCAGAAAGAGCGCTTGTCTCAGTATGCCTTGGCATTTCTTCTGGACCTGAAAGCACAAAGAAAATCCATTTGTGTAAGTCAACATTTGTCATTATCCAGCTGTTTTCAAAGCTCTGGGCATCTCTGCATGGATGGGCTGCATCAGGCACAGAGGGAGGGGATTGTCCCTCTCTGCTCTGCACTGGGGTGGCCTCAGCTTGAGTATTGTGTGCAGTTTTGGACACTGCAATATAAGAAAGATATTAAGCTCTTAGAAATCATCCAGAGAAAGGCAATGGAGATGGTGAAGGGCCTTGAGAGGAAGCCATATGAGGAGCAGCTGAGGTCACTTGGTCTGTTCAGCCTGGAGAAGAGGAGACTGAGGGGAGACTTTATTGCAGTTACAGCTTGCCCATGAGGGGAAGAGGAGGGGCAGCCACTTTTCTCTGCGGTGACCAGTGACAAGACCCAAGGGAATGGCCTTTGTTTGTGTCAGGAGAGATTTAGGTTGGATATTCGATGAGGTTCTTCACCCAGAGGGTGGTTGGGCACTGGGACAGGCTCCCAGGGCAGTGGTCACAGCACAAAGCCTGCCAGAGCTAAGAAACATTTGGATGCTACTCTCAGGCACATGGCATGACTCTTGAGGATGGTCCTGTGCAGGACTAAGAGTTGGACTTAATAATGCAATTTATCTTCCATGTTGTTTGAGAAAACCATCTTCCCATAAAATCTCCTTCAGCTGTGCAGTGCAAGAAGTGCAACACAGCTCAGGCACTGATACATTGCAGGAAGGCTGAGGAATAGAGGCAGACTGGGGCATGAGGGACTCTAATATTCCTCAACTTCCCACCTTTCTATGCCTCTCACGTGCTCTGGCATTGCCTAAAGCTGCAGACATGTTTCTGGTCATATACCATTCACTTAGGAGTCAGGCAGCTATGCCAAGCAGCTTCTGTTCAGATCATGGCCACTTCCATTGCCATAGATAGTGCCATTAGCTTATGGCTTGGAAAGCACATTTGATGTCATTTGACCCAACAGGGGCTTTTCCAGATGATTTAAGGCGTAGTATTAACAAGCTGTGAAAGTAGTTTGAGTTAGCCCTTTTTAGCTATGCGGGTGATAACTTCAGAGCACTGGAAATAGGAGTAGGCAGAGGGAAGAAAAATCTCCCAAGATTCTAGCAGCATGGATGGGAATCCTCAGTATGGGAAGCCATGACCATAATAACATTATAACAACTAACACTTCAATGTTATCAAGGTTTCTGTTGCGAAGCAAAGGACTCAGACACACAGTCAAGTTCATATGCACTCACTGTGTATATTCTTAGCCTGCAGCGAAAAAGTCAAATACATTTATTTAAGTCTCACTGCAAATGGTTTAAGTGTATATGTTTCTCCCGCATTTGCAAAGATTTGGATTGTGGTTACATTTACTACAGCTCAATGGACACATGATAGTATGAGGAGACACGATCAAAAGTGTCTGATCTCCTAATCTATATTTCAGCAAATTTTTTCACACACAGGAAACTGAGTGAACCTAAGTAAGAAAATCATTACCTGATTTTCTGGACCTTCAAGTACCCATTAGCTTACTGTAGCAGCTGTGGACCATCAGGCCCAAGGCTCTGTAGAGATACTCATCCACTTTAAAAAAAAATTCATTTAATCAATCATGAACTATATCTTCTGTATTGAAAATACAGAAGGTACCTTGCAAATAAGTAAAGTAACAGTGGTCCTTTGTATGTGCAATTGCCATATTGACAGCTTTTTACACAAGCATGCCATTTTAACAATAGCAAAACACAGATGGATAAACAGCGCTGCGATATGTCGTAGGATATAGGCAATTATTGTGTCCCTTTAGGACACTGAACACAAGACCCTAATACTGTTTGGATTCATTATTGCCAGTGCTATTATATAGGGCTTAAAGATATCTTTACACGATTAAGTTCTCTGGCTTTTGAAGTATTGTTGCTATAGCCAACTCTTTCAACACACTTAGGTACAAGCACTTCATTCTTCTCCTGTTTAATATTAACCATAATATCATGTAATAAAATTGAAACAAAAGTGCCATAGGCCTAATTGTACTGTCACAGCCATGTAAATCAGAAATAGCTTCAGTAAAGCTACTGTTATTACGCTGGTGTAAAATTGATATAAACTAGAAATTACTTGGATGCTGTAGCTCTGCTTTCAGATAACACAATGTAAAGGCCTCACTTAAACTTCCATATAATGGCTTATAATGCATTTCTCCTTACCTCATGATATTAAATGGCATTGTATCAAAAAACCACAATATTTATAAGGGATGACTTAATCAGATAGATCGTGGTAAGTTAATGTTATGGGGCCAGATTCTGAGCTGTATTGTCTTCTATGAAGTTAATGCAGACCTACATAGATATACATCAGTATATAATTGACCATCACTTCCAAAAAACTGAATTGCCTAGATGTCATAAAACGTAAAATAAGAATGCTGACGTTGGGTGAATTTTTTGGTTTGGTTTTGTTTAGATTTTTTCTGATGTGACATTAGGCTAATGAACAGCATCAGAAAGGAAATGTGTCAGACATGGTGGTTACATTGAGAACTATGAAGGAAACCGGCAATGAACTCTAGGAAAATAAATAAGGCCAAGTTCAGGAAACGTTAGCGAAAATGCAGCTCCGGTACAAATTGAATAATAAAATTCCTGGTCATATTTTGCCATAAATAGAGGTTTGAGAATTCGTCATTCACCTTATTGAAAATTCAGAAATATTAAAGATATGGGGTTCTCTCATTACAGAAGTAATAGAATTCTAGCTATTATAGAGTTAGGGTAATTTAAATAGCTGTAGAATGCATTATATCAGTAAGTGGAATATCTGTATGAAATGTCCACCTGCTAATATACTACTAAGTGTACTTTACAGTCAAATGTACTTAATCATTTTAAATGTCTTCTAATGAAGGCTTATTGGGAATAACGTTTTGAACACAAATACTTTTAGGAATTAAAATTTCCGCTTTAAATGAGATTTCATTGCCTTGTTTACACTTGTTAATTAGTAAGCAATCTGTTAACTGTTAGGATGGCCCAATTGTGCCAGTGAAAATAGACTAGTAATTCAGCTATGTTTGTGGGTTTAATCATCATTTGTCTTGAAGGCTTTAAAGAAAAAGTCTTTTGCACACTATCCATGGGCAAAGAAAAGATATTAGGTGTGTATAATGATGTTTTTCAGCTTATATTATTGATCAAGCACAGCAGCAAAATACTCCTTGGAGTTAACATTTCTAAGTATAAATTCCATTTTTTAAAGAAACAGTGACATGAAAATCTGGGGATTCACTTTCTATAGAATGGTATCGTTTTGCTAATAAAATTCAGGAAGGCAGATCCTGATTTTTTATCAGTTAATGCTTGTGAACAGCTTTGAGACATGTAGTGGCTTTTTTTGTTTGCTTATTATCATTGACTGGAAGCTTAAAGGCAAACACCCTGCCTTCAAAAAATATGATAGTTCAGATTTTCTCATGGGGTCATGCACTTTCATCTGTGGCATCCCACAGAGGGAAACAGATGTTGGCAAGTTACAATTTAAATTTTCTGGAAAGCCCCCACGTGTGGAGCACAGTCCTGTTAAATTCAGGAGTAGCACAACCCTTTGATAATAGTTGAATACTTAAGTCATCCAATGCTGTAAAAGTATAGGGCTCAGAAGCTGAGCTGAAGCTGTCATCTTCAGTTGCATTTGTGCCTTCTGTACCCCAGCGTCATAGATTTTATTATTAAAATACATTTTGAGTTAATAAAATCAAATGACATAAGAGTATAATCATGGATAAAGCCATGCTTGAAAGCACCCTATGCCATTAACTGCTTCCGGGTGGTACATCTCTCTCCAGTTCTGGCCTGTAGGATGCATTATTTATATTGCTGTTCAATAAGATTCTCAGTGCAGCTTCTTGGGTTTGTGGCATAGCACCAACAGATCCTGGCTCCCATCAAGGTTCAATATTAGGGTTTAGCAATTATATCACATCATCCAGTTTACATCAGACTGCATTCTCAGTTGCACTGGAATCAGTATGCAGAAATAAATGCAGTGAAGTACTCATCTTTAAGGATCATACAGTTATCTCAGTATTCCTACATTTACTTGAATATAGAACTACCCTGAAAATATGATAAAAAAAAAATCTGTAAGAATTTTATACTGAATTTTCTCCTTCCTTAATGATTTTCCTGTAACAGGAGTGCTTATGACCCATAATTTCTATTGGGTTTTTTTTCAAAAAAATGTACTTATTCCCATTGCATGACTACAAGTTTTTCTGCCTTATTTTCCTGTAGAATTTCTGACGTTGATTACTGTGAGGGTAACTCATTTCAGATGTATCCCAGTTGAATGAAAAAGAAAGAGTAAACCAGTTTACATCATTGAACTTTCAGCATTATAGGGACAGTTAGTTATGGCATTTGTTTGATGAAGACTAAGTGTAGTGTTGCTTCATCTGGGCTATTAAGATTAAGACTGTATTTATCTAAAAATAAACCACTAAGCTGTGGCACTAAAGTGTAGGAATTTATGGAAGAGCTGAAAAAAATATTATAAGAGAGATTGGGCATCATTAAATATCAGATAATACTTAATGTTTCAATTTGCAAAGTATTCCATCCTGACATCTGTTGTTTGTCTATCCTGCAGTCTCTATGCTGTGAGATCAAACAGAGACGCCGTGGGGTATCCTCTGTGCTGCGATTATGCCAGCACCTCCTGGATGATCAGGAGACCTGCAACCTAAATGCAGATCACCAGTCCATGCAGTTGATAATTGTAAACCTCGAGAGAAGGTGGGAAGCCATTGTCATGCAAGCTGTCCAGTGGCAAACAAGGCTACAGAAGCGATTGGAAAAAGACTCGGTGAGTCTTGCTTTAAAAGTGAGGGGTTTCAATTGTCACAAGTGATGCCTTTTCAATTCAAGACAAACATATCTATCTCCAAACATTTTCTTCTGACTGAAGATGCCATTCCTAGTCTTTACTGCCAAGTGAATCTTGGACAAAATCTATGGACAAAATTTATTAATACTATAAACTCACAATATACATATTCTATTCACTGGATATTTAATCTCATCACATCTGATCCCATCAAACAACAAAAACAATCTTCTCCTGGTGCTGAGTTGCTCAGGATCTAACAGAACTGGGCCCAGAGAATATTTCGTTGATTGTGAAATATTTTAGAAAGAGTATTTCCTGTGTAACTAAGACTGGCTTTAATTAGCATCCCAGAAGTAGATGTGTATTTCACATAGAATGCCATGGGTATATGATTAATATACAATCCTATGTTACTTCAATATAAATAAAATGCAGTAATTTGCTTTTATCTCAGGGAAATGATTCCTAAGAGGCAAAATAGCACTCTGTTTAAACCATCCATTAAGTGGCATAAAACTATATTACAAAGCAGGGGGAACAAAATAATCCCTACTGTAACACCATTGATTGTAATGGATGAATTGGCTCAGCATGTTTTGTGCTATCATACTGCTGAAGTCTGTATACTGCAGCTACATTGACAGCAATGATAATCCTGTGTAGTTCATATAGTGAAGAGCCTTGATGAGATTTGGGAACAAGTGACATATTTTTTTAGGTTCATACAAAATCTTAATTATGCTAAGATTCCTCTTAAAGAGCTAGTGAAAACTGTATATGTCACAGCTGATGCTGATTACCAGAGGGAGAAGAGTCATACTGAAAAAGCATGAAGAGAAGAGATCAGGGGAGGAAAGAGCAAGAGGTCCATTTTGTTTGTGTTCAATTTACATTAATGGACACTAAGAAGAAGATGTTTAAAAGAGGGGCAGAAGAATGTGGTTAGATGAAAGGAGTTTGTTTGAGCCCTCTGTCCACAGATGGGAACTGCAGGTATCTAATGTATATTGTAATCTAAAAATGAGAAAGGTAAGCAGGTAATGTAAAAGGCTTGTTCAAGACTAATAAAAACCAAAAGATGATGGCAGAACAATTAACAAAAACAAACCACAAACAAACAAACGAAATACAGCTGGAAACCAGAACAGGTAACCTGTGAGGAATACACATAAATTGTCCAACTATTCAGGGACCAAGTTAGGAAAGATAAAGCCCTTATAGGATTAAATCTGGCCAGGGACATGGAGGGCAACAGGAAAAGCTTCTATAGGTACATTGGTGATAAATGGAAGACTAGGGAAGATTTGGTCCTTCTCTGGAGGGAAATAGGAGAGCTGGGTACCTGGGACATGAGGAAGGCTGAGGTACTCAACAACTGTTTTGCCTCAGTCTTCACTGGCAACTGCTCCAACCACACTGCTCAGGTTACAGAAGTCAAAATCAGGGACTGGAAGAATGAGAATCTCCTGCTGAGATGCATTGTCTGGTTCTGAGGGAACTGGTGGATGAAGTGGCTAAGCCACTATCCATCATATTTGAGAAGTTCTGGCAGTCCAGTAAACTTCCTACTGACAGAAAAAGGGTAAACAGAACACCCATTTTTATAAAGGGAAAAAAATAGAAGACCAGGGGAAATGAAGGCTGGTAGTGTCATCTCTGTGCCAGGCAAGATAATGGAGCAGATCCTCCTGGAAATTATGCTAAGGGACATGGAAAATAAGGATGTGGTTGATGATACCCAACATGGCTTCACTAAGAGCAAATCATGCCTCACAAATTTGCACTCTGCACTGATGTGGCCTCAGCTTGAATACTGTGTGGAGTTTTGGGCACTGCAATATGAGAAAGATATTAAGCTCTTAGAAATCATCCAGAGGAGGGCAATGAGGATGGTGAAGGGCCTTGAGAGGAAGCCATATGAGGAGCGGCTGAGGTCACTTGGTCTGTTCAGCCTGGAGAAGAGGAGACTGAGAGGAGACTTCATTGCAGTTACAACTTGCTCATGAGGGGAAGAGAAAGGGCAGGCACTTCTCTCTTCTCTGTGGTGACCAGTGACAGGACCCAAGGGAATGGCCTCAGTTTGGGCAGAGAATGGGTTGAGAGCAGCCCTGAGTAGAGGGAGAACACAGACAAGGTGAAAAGTAATCTACAGAGCAGAAAAAACAAGGAACTAATTTGCTGAGAGTATGTTCAAGTGGAGTCAAAAGTAAAACAAAACTAGTAAAACAAAAATTGTGAGAAAATGTTAGAGAAATTTCAGTGGAATTAAAAGAAAAAACAGAATTAGTGAGGACCCAGAAAGAAGCTTTAGAGAAAATATGGGTAGGAGTTTTAAACACTATCTTACATTTAAATCGGAAGAAAGTCATGAAATAAAAGAAGACAAATGCCATCTCTACAGTTGCAGAGAGTTTTGATGGTAATGAGTCTCAGAGAGCAAGAAATGCACACCAAAGTAAGAGAATTCATCAATGAAATAGGCTGGGCAAGTGAATGGGTTAGAAGATAAATATGAGACTGAGGAATAGAAAAGATTGATAAAGAAAGAAAATACAGTTGTAGTAGGTATTTTTAATTCTCCTGAGAAGTGCTGGTAATATTTTTGTGATAGTTCCATTTTTGGAATATTTTTAGTCATACTACTAATGTATTGCAGCAACAGCTCTAGTAAACTTCATTAGTGCTACACAAAATGTTTAATGATCTGACCAACAGTGGAAAAAAACAGTTGAACTTTTTAGATTCAAAAATAAGCATGTGCAGTATTAGCAACAGCCAACCCAAAAAACAGCTCTCAAAATCCTGAATTTTTTTTGTTAGAGGCTGAGAATCTGTTGGGTCTATAATAGCCCAAGAGAGATTGAACTAGGTTCCAACTGTGTAAAATATCACAAAGATGATGGACTGCCTTTTTAATCTACAAAGCATCATTTTGTTGTTGTAAATGTATATCTTCTATTTGACTTGGAACAGAAAGAAGTTTCATTTGTGAGATATCTTAGAGAATGCTGAACAGAGGTCTAAGATACTGTAGTGAAAGCTTACTATCCTCTACCCGTGGGGGCAGCTGCTGTGTGGAAAGCAGTTTACTGCTTGTACCTGCAGTTACTGTAAATAAACTGTTACCAGCTAATTAGAACTTCGTGATGCTCTTGCAGCAGGAGCGAAGTCTTGTGCTTCTGTTTGGGACTGCAATCGATCAGGAGTTGAGGCATGGTTAAGGGTATGAATATGTCACCTTGCTTGATAACCTGGACACTTGGAGCTTCACAAGGTGCATGCTGCTTTGTTCCCACTTTGCCTGAGGTAATCTGGAGTTATTTGCTGAATTGACTTTCACCGGCAGGGCTGTATCATTCTTTCTGCAGAGAAATAGCAGCTGTTTAGAGATATCATGATGCTCATCTAATTTTCATTGTGGATTGGTTTGGTTTGGAACCTCTTGTCCCAGGCTACTTTATAATACTATGATTTTCTGAAGTATGTCGGTATCTACAAGTTTCTCTTGTTGATGAAACTGTCTGTATTCTCAACATTCAAATGTGCCCCAGCAACTGCAGAATTCATGTTTCTTTGACTTTTCTTGTCTGACTTGGCATGTTTTAACTTTCCTTTTCATTCAGTTCCTGTGCAGTCATTTCTTGGGTAGGTACCAGAACCATTTTTTTCTGCTTCCCTATCTCTCTGTATTTGATGGTGTGCCAGTCTTGGCACACAAAGTGTATCCCTTGGTAACAAGTCTTTATTTGTGGTTGCCCACAAAATACTGTAATTTATGAAAACAAATGAGATGTTTTTATACCCTGAGGGCATCTGACTCATTCATGGCATCTGACTTGCTGACAGTAAATAAGGTACCCCAGATGATTATATAGTCTCAGTACAAGAGTCACTTTCATCTTCTACTGTCTTCTTAATTTGTGTACTGGGATCTTTCTTTGTCTTCTTTTTGCCCCTTTTTACATTTAGTCACTTTTCTGTGCCACTTAAAGCATTACAAAGGTATGCTGGAATGAACCACAGAAAGCTTTTATGTCTCTTTTGAATTGTTTGTCTTCATTGATGGTTTTCAGCAATGTTTAATTTTGCTCACGTTTGGCACCATAGTTTACAAATAACAAGATATTAAAATATACTTCAAGCACCTAAAATTTTGTAAAAGTTGTCTTTCTCATAAGCAAAAAGTTCTGTCTAGAATGTGAAATTATCAATAAAAGTCACTCCAGAAGGATGAAATGTGGTTAGACTCAGTAGGTTAACCTAGCTATATGGAGTGAAGTATTCCTACAATGAAAGAAACAGAATACTGGAAGCAGTCCTAATATGCTTCAGCAAAAGAGGTTTTTAATCTCCTCCATCTGTTTGTTTGGATTTGGTGGGGGTTTTTTTGTTTGGGGTTTTTTTGTTGTCAATTCTTTTCATCCAGATTTGTCATTCCATATTTTGCTGATACAATGTTATACATCCCCTAAATTTTAAGTTCAGAGTTATCTTATAGCTTGCCTAACAAGACCCTGCTACCAATCATTTTAAAAGAAAAAGGAGTCTGTCTGGCAATTTTAATAGCAGTAGCAACAATTTTTAGTTGACTAAACTTAAAATTGCCATCTAAAATTCCTGCTCAATAGCTGGAGAAGCTTTAACTTACTATACACTTTCCTTTAGAAGGTCTAATCTACTTGAAAGACTGAACAGTTTAAAAAGGATTTGGGATAACTCTGTCATGGTTGTGCCTATAAGTTTACAATTGCTAAGTCAAAGTGGGAATATTTAAATTGTTTTCTGCATTTTTTAAAAAATTTTTCTTGGCCAGTGGTTTACCATGTGTATATGTAAATTGTGTGTTCAGCCTCAGTGGATTATTTCAGCTGCTACAGATGTTCACAGTTTGTGTATCTTCTGTCTAGGTCAGATATGTTTCTGTATAGAAAGCTGCAATAAGGTGACCATGGAAAATCACTTTTCTGGGACTGCTTTACCAATACTGGAGTATACAAATTATATACTGTGGCTGGGAGAAAGACAAAACTGTAGTTTCTAATGGATTTTACTCAAGTTGCAATTCAATATTCCTGCCTTTTTGGTGAGGGGAGAAAGTGCTTTTTCTCCAGAGTGCTCATTCACTGAATGAGAAACTTATCTGTTTTATGGAGCAGACACTTTCTTATTCAACAGAGAGAGCTAATTATTGAAGGGACAGTATTATTCATGCTTTTAAAATGGAGTTTTTGAGCTAAGGCAATTTGGGTTAAGGTGCTGTAATTCTCGCATTGTCCTGAAAATGTCTGAAATTTTTATTTGTCTGATCACTAAATTCACTGCTATACTTCATGAAAAAAAAAAAAAAGAAAATCATTTATCTTGTTCCTTTGAGTCATCTTACATGTACACTATACTGTATGTCCAGCAAACTCCCTATCTGTATTGGCTTGAAAGTATGCTGTACATCCAGCCACATAATTGAAAATAATAAGGCCACAATAAATGGGATGGCCTTGGGGTATAACACCCAAGGGATTCAATTGGTGTTGCTTTGCATCAATGTCCATGCATCATGGTAATTGAGGTAACATAACCAATTACCACATTTTAATTAGAGTTGTAAGGACTTGGGAAAGTCTGTAATGGTGAGACAGCTCACTTGAAAAAAAGAAAAAGAAAAGCACTTCTCTCTTTTCCACAGGCTTGTTTCTTAGGAGCTAAAGAGCATGCTTAAAGTGCTATTTAGAATTTTTTCCCAACATCCTCTTGGTTTTCTTTTTTGTAACGAACTTGGAAAAACACATTGTTAAAAAATACTATATTCCTTCTGATCTTGTATCTTTTTTCCTTTTTCTCTATTTATCAGTTTCTGTTATGCTTTCTGGCATGGTGTCTTCACTTCTCTATATTTGTTCACTGGTGCAATATTTTTTCAATCCATGGAATGACACTTGTTCTAAGCTTAAAAAAACCCACACAAATTCCCATCCTTCAGGGGTAAAAATATGAATCTATCATTGTTCAGTTATTTGTTAGATAGCTTCTCTAAACAAAACTTGGCTTCTGAAAGTTCCTTATTTTATCACAGCCATTATTTCTAAGGCAAGATCTAGATAAAAATCTTGTATAAAATTTAGCTCATCAGGAGTCTGTAGAACAGAAAAGTATTGGGAAATGATTAACTTAATTAGCTGAGGAGGGCACACTACATATTGTTAAGTGCTGAACACCTGTTACATGATCTAGTCCTTACAAATGAATTATTGACTTATGTTTGAACCTTTACAGATTAGGCTTTTTGTTTTGATATTGAACCTCTTTCATGTAACACATGGCAGTACAGTCTTGATGGCTCACATTTTGTTTCTGTTAGGCATCTTGTTCTACTGATATTTCAACACTGAAGACTTCTCACTTCGGTGCTTCCTCAAAATATTTCTTTTAAAATTAAATAGATGCTTGATTTAAGAGTCTGTAATGTTATGCATCATCCTCATACTTGAGGTGTGTATGTTTTTGATCTTCTGGGTTGCATTTGCATTTCTGATTTATGACATGGATGTAGGATGTAACCTGTAGTCACATAAATGGTGAACACAGGTCTAGATTTTTCTTGGACTAATTGCAGATAGGTAATATGCCCCACGTTCTTGGAAGAAATTCTGTATTCCTCATACCAGCCATAGTTATGATGGTAGCCATCATGGCAGTACACAGAGTCTGGATAATGTGACAAAACAAAGCTGATAAAATCCTTATTGTTGAGCTGATCTCAGTAAAACCATTCTAGACCCAGTCAAGTTCAGTCAAAATTCAGATAAATGCTGTGTTATATTCTTAAGAAAGTCTCCTGAGTGGTCACCTGCCATGGCACGTTTTTAAGTCTTTCAGCAGAGGGCTCTACTCCATTCTCAGAGACTGCAAAACTTTCTGTCACAACTAATAGTATAATGTTACAATCCAGGGCTGAAATACATTATTCAACTGTTTCCCTAACTCTGGCAGATGTTGTCACGTTTTGCCATGGCTTTGTAAAATTATAGGAAGTCCAAACTTATAACCCCAGACAAACCAAAGTGCAGACCTCTAAGAGAGTGAACTGTCTGAGAGGTGGTCATCTGAGCTCACTGCCACCAAGCCAGACTTTTAACTGTTGCTCTAATTTAAATCATATTGTGGACTCTTTAGTTGTTGCTTGCATCAGACAAGATGAGGCAAATGGTTAATCCAGACTCCAGAGATTAAGGCAGCCTTATTTCACAGCCTCTGTTAAAACATACTGAGTCTGAGCTCTCCCTCTGGAGAGGTTGGAAAGTAAAGGTGCATACTGCTAACATTCTCTAGAGTCACAGGAGGTGCTTTGGGAATAGGCTGAGTTGTCAAGTCTGAGAGCAAATATACTCACCAAGGGGAACAATTACATAAACTTGCTGACTTAATGCCATAAATTTTTGTATATACATCTACACATATATTTATATTTGAAAAGGATTAATTATTTGGATTTCTTCTGTGTTCCTTTTTCTGGTTAGTTTAGTTTTAAACTGTTCAAATGTATAGATGCAGAGAGAGGGAAAATTGACGTATTTTAGAGTTGTTTAAACACCTAAAACTTTATATCTCGTAAACTTTCAAGGCAGGTCACTGGTGCTGTGTTACCCAGCAAAAAGCTGGAAATCTTTTCTTCTGGGAATATACAAACATTTTGTGTTCATCCTTGCAGCCCAAAGATGCTTCTGGTCCTCAACCATCTATCAAACACTGTATTTCAGACTGGTGTCATTTTAGAGTTGGGTGGAAGAATTTCATAGCTGGTAAAAAGCTGGTAATACTTCTCTGCTGATCTGATTTTTTTCAATGGTTAATGTTTACAAACTCCCAAGAGATTTAGAATGTCAGTGAGACGTTAAAAAATGCCAGGATATCAAATGGCTCTATAATTCAACATATGATCATGAAAACTCTGTCATATCTCTCAAAGGCAATTGCATTTTACCCCTGTTGGTGGCATATCCAACATTCTTAGTTTCTTTGCATTTATAGGTAGCTACAATATTAGTAAATAGACTTGCCACAATTATTTAAAATAAATATTCTACAAGTAATTCGCAGAATTCAGAGTTTGAGATGGAGGAATTAAATCTTATAAAAGCTAGAAATCTGAGATTTATAACTTTATATGGGGAAAAGTGAACACCACAGTAGCAGGTTTAGGCCTTCATAGCATGGTGACATATTTTCTACAAACCATCTGTCAATCCATTAATCTTTTTTTTTCTTTGCCACGGTTTAACATCAGGTAAAGCACTTTTATGCAGCTTTGATAAAGAAAAATTCCCTGCTTCAGAAACATGTTTGAATTATGAGTAAAATACTCAATTGAATTCTCAGGAATAAGCAGTTTTAATAGGAAAATAAGTAATAGAAATTTGAAATGTGATGTTTTCAATGCCTGTAGATACTAAAAGAACTTCCAAACACTATTTAAATGGCAAAAATACCTCATTAAAAAAGAAAAAGTAATTTTTTTTTTTTTTCAAGGACAGAGGTCTTCAAAAGAACTCACTTCCTGTTTAGGCACGTAAGTGTAGGTCAGATATTTAAAAATGCTCAGCAGACACTGAGTCTCATTGCAGTACATTGTGTTCAGATGACAGGATGAAGTCAGTTTTATTTACATGCCTAATATCCACTAATCGTATGTTCATGACTCAGGCCAGTATTGCTTTAAAAATTAGTTTTATTGGAAACACGAAAGTCACAAACTTTTCATTTTTTAATTAATTTAATGTCTTGTTGCTCTGCATCTTTAATGATCCCAGTTCTGCAAGGAATTGTGAGTGTAATTGAACCAATTTTCAGGTTTTTTGTTTCAAGCATTCTCAAACAAAATAGTTTTTAGAAAAAGAGGAAGAAACCTTATTTTCTGACAAGTTGTACAGCAGTTATTTCCATCTTACAAGGACTTTCCGTATTGGATGATAGGGCCACAATCCTCATGCCACTATGGAAATGTATTTGCAGGATCTTTGGGAAGTATATGCATAATCAGTATGATATTATTCACTCTTATAGGATGTCTTAGCAGCTGCATCAGCTCTAAGCAGAAGGGAATACAATTAAAAACTATTTTAGAATTGCATGAAATAAAGATGGTACAATTATTAACTCTTTTTTCTTAACACACAAAAAGTACCCAATTAAATTATCAGGCAGGAGATTTAAAATCACCAGAAAGGAATACTATTTTCATGCTGTTCATAATGAAAATGAAATTTGTTCCTACAGGATGTGGTGGATAGCTAAAGCTACAAATGAGTTCAGGAAGTAATTAGACAAATTAACAGAGAAAAAAAATCAATTAATGATTATTAAATTCCAAATCTGAAAGTACCCACCGACTGACTTCTCAAATTTGGGATGGCAGCTTCTACACCCCTCTTTTTGTTTGAGGTTTTTTAAACTTTTCCATAAACCTTCACTACGAGTCCCTGCAGGAGATGGACTCACCTGATGGTGTCACCCAAAATGACAGCTGCCGTTTGAAAGCACATGAACTTGCAGACTTGGAGGCCCACTTATATGATATTTATTGTAAAGAAGTTTTACAAGATGCGTAGAGGGTTTGCATTGTATTTGGAGGGGGTTTTGCTGTTTCCAAAGGCTGGGAGGTGGCCATTTAGGTTGTTTGCTTTCACCGGAAGAAAACTTTCAAAACTGTACCCACTTAACAGTTTTCCAAGATATTTCTACCACTTTTTCTGTAAAATATAGAGAAAATATAATACATATATCTACTTAATATTCAAATATGTACCTACACTTATGTCAGAAATACTATAATGTACAATAAATAATAAAATGTAAATCATGAGCAATGATTATCTTAATTTCATTTCCCCTTACATATAGGACATTTGTATCATCATTGTAGCTCTAATCCATATCCAGGTCTTCACATTTGGTGTGTGCAGTAATATGTAAATTACCTAGTCAGCTGCATTAAGCAGTGTTTGTTTATTCTATTTCTTTTGGCATAGCGTATAACTGAATTTCTGCCAAAAATGTGGCTGCTTCAGGGAACACTGTTCAAGTCAAAGGAAGTTTTGAAAGGAAACATATATCATAAGTCTTTACTCTGTGGAACAGTAAAATCAAAAGAAACTTTCTGTTCATAAAAAATATCTATATTAATGTGAAATAATGAGTTTGTAAAATATAAGCAAACAGAATCTGTTTAGAACACACTCTTTTCATTGACTGTAAACAGGAATACAAATCTGAGGCAGTGATTTTTTTATATGTGGGAAGGACAACTAAAACTGGTGAAATGTGAAAATGGAAAGTTTAAGAGAAATTGTTTTAAAATGGCATATTAATCTCCCCTAACACATAGCATTTTAGTGCATTTAAATTTAGAAAGCAGTGACGTTTAACTGTTAAAAAATTGCATTAATGATGCGTAGAGCTATCTACTTATGCTGGCAGTCCTTTCAGTCTTCCAGTCTGACACTTCCTTTTTTATCCAGCCAGCTAATTTCCCCTCTTTTGTGAGGAGTAACTGTTTTCACACTAGTGCTTACCCAGCAAGCCTCCTCATTGTTTCATGGTTAATTATCTTCTTGAGCTTCACCTTCTCTAGTGAAGGAAGACAGAGTGGGCCTCCCCACAGCTGAAATGAAAGCTAGGTTTTGGAGATTCACTTTGTGAATAAATGCAGTCTTTGAGGTACAAATATAATAAATGAGTTCCTAAACTTTATGGAGTCACAGCTCATCCAGCAGGTTTGCTGAAAAATTCAGAAAGAGTCTTTATTCTAAAAATCCTTTCTGATTTTTAAGAGGGGAGGGATATTGTTGCAGTGTGAAACCAAATACCATAAACTGTTTCAAAATTTCTGAGCATTATGCAAAAGGTTCATGTCAAACATTCAATGCAAACCTGAGCTGCTGCGTGAAAGTCTTTGAGCTCTCTACTGCTTATTAACCACAGTTCTACTAATAATGTCTATACTAATAGCATTGTGCCCCTCAGTTATTACACTACTTTGTAAAACTCTGTATTCACTGGGCATTTTGTGCCTCAGCTGCACTGCAAATAGTCGTGGATAGACATAACTCTTCAGTTTATGTTTCGATCTGAGCCCAAGTTTAAACTGTGTAACATTTAAAATAAACTCTCCTGTAACAGAAAAAGGTTAATAATGGCAATATAGTGATTTTGTAAGAGTGAGCTACTCTCCATTGTAATTTTGTACTCAGTCAAACTAAGGCAGGCAAATATAAACCTCTTACAATATCAAGATATAGTTGTTACTTTGTCTTCTTCTAAATGAATTTCTACAAAGTGTGCTTACATTAAATCATTTCCCAAGTTACCGAACCAAAATGTGCACATAATGCTTGAGACATTGCACAGGACCTATTCAGTATACTAGCTTCGCCTGAAAATTCCATTCCCTTTTTTCCAGCCAGCTCCCAGTGCTGTGTTGGCATCTAATACGTACAGAGAGAGCTATAAACATCATCTCTTACCAGAGATGGAGACACAAAAAAAATCTGGAAGTTCAAAGACGAGATGAGCTTAGTGAAAGAGCTCTGCCCTGTCTAGGGACCTCTTATATTTGGAGATGAGACCAATGTTTCTATACTACAACACTTGAAACGCAGCTTTTCTTAGATATAGGCTGTGTAATGGCAAGGAGCACTGCTGTAGCTTCAAAGTGCTTACCATTGTAATTTTGATTCATTGCCAGAACTCTCTGCCACTTCTTGACAACTGTGGTGTTTAACTTAACACCTGGAAATCCATACATAGGCAGACTGTGTAAGTACTTATAATATGCAGTATTCTTCTAGCCTTTGACTTAACAATACCTGCTTATTAACTTTCCCCTAGTCAATATCCCAAATTTACAGATGGTGAATCAATGACTTCAGGAAGTGTCTGAACTGAGATTACAAAGAAATTGTGTTGAAAATTTAAATTGGGGGAAAAGGAGTCTGTTCTCTTTGATAACATGAATTAGGCTAAATTTGGTGGTCTCTCAACTGATTCAGAAGAAACTGATGATAGATATTTTTCATGCAGACCTGTTATTCATAAATAATAGATAGTCTCTGTTTCCAGTATACAGGAAGGATTTTTATTTAGAAATTCAAGCCTCTCTCTTCCAGCCCTTAGTGAGAAAACTTTCTTTCTAGGTTTCTCTTAAGGTCAAGCTCCCAAGGGCTTATATCTTGCTCTTTTGTACCTTGTATCTCTCTGATTCTGTGGCGATTATCACTCTAGCATTTTTCACTAACATTCATTTCTGCTGAAACAAAGCTCTTATAGCACCATGATTCCACATGTCCTGATGTGCTTGTTGTAGATTGGAGATGCCTGTTGTGCATACTCAGTCCATTTATAGTGTCCACTGAGTTGTTCTGGTTTAACTGACAATACACCATTAAAGCAGTATCAGTTCCACTGTAAATGATACTAAATTGAAAGTGTTCTTAATCACTATGGCGATATCTTAACTAGTACAAGGACAAAGCAAGAGTGATTTTATTGTGTTACTGTAGCTTTGCCAGTACAACTTTGTTCATAAGCATCTGAGTGCAGAATGCCATCAATACAGGCATTCCACAGATTTCCTGGTTTTCATGGATATTTTGTCTTAACCATAAAGAATGGTCTTTGATTAGGTCAAATTCTGAGAGCTGGCTTGGACTAACTTCCACCAACTTGCATGGGCATGTATTTGAGGTAGATTGCCAGGATTTGCTCTGTCAGAACTAGGTATTCATGGCAACATTTTCAGTTTAGATAAAGCTAGGAGTGTTTTTCCAAGAGTTTCTTAAAGGGCTTGTGCTGGATTCTTCAACAAAGAAAATCATATATTTCTCTGAAGTAAGGGTGAGATCAAAATGACATTCAAGGGCGAAAAATCCTGTCACGTAACCTCTTGACAGATGAAAAGAAAGCTACAAAGCAGTAAAATAAACAGTAAGTGATATATGCCATGTATCGAGGTTCTCTTATCCCCCAAAAAATTAAAAAAAAAAAAAGCCCACATAGACAATTTGGAATATAGGTCTGGAATTGCAAACCTATTTGGATGACAATATTATTCAGTATAAAAATGCTATAGATGTTCTTTGTTCTAATGACATTTAAAAGGCTTCTTCAGCAAATGAAAATCAGAGATATCAGAAAGCCATATGAGGATATGATGGCAAAAGGAGAGGCCACTGCTTCAATAGAGGACAGAAAACAAATAATGGCTAGAGCATTACCAGTGATACTCTGGACACGGTGAGGGGGCTGAACTTGCTGAGTCCCTGCTATTGTCTTGATCTGTGATAGAAGTTAGTTCCCACAGACCTGCTGACATGACTCACCTTCTGTTTCAGCCTGGCTTGTACACACCGACTGGAGTGTGATGGAGCGGCTGGAGCCTTTCCATCTTTTGTCCATCTGTTAGTGCCCACAGCTTACAAAGGAAGTTAGAAAACCTTCGTAGGACACATGAACAGGCCCAACTGACCCCAGAGAGTTACCTACAATCATCAAGTGACATTTAAATAGCAGAATGCATAGGGAACAGCCAATTTCTCTGACTTTTAAAATACTTTTACCACTAGTAAGGACTAATAGTTTTCAGCTAGTCATCCTCTCAAAATGTCATGGAACTTATTTTATCTGTTGCTTAGAAGATGTACCTACAAAGCAGTTGTCATGATAAAGAAAATTACCAGGTTTAAAACCGTATATGGAAATACTGTCCTCTAGACTGTTATTTCTGAGCATTACCAGAGAACTTCAAACGTCATCACAAAGACTTGAGCAGTAGTGGAACCTCAGGTGTTCCCAGCTTGCACTGAGATCCTTGCAGGTGACAGCTGTGACTGCAGAGAGCAGAGGCAAACTCAGTGTCCATCCTGGGGTACAGGAATCTGTACACACAACCACCCATGTAGGACCCTGACACTACCCGTAAGCACACATGACCCTTAACAGAGAGGAATGAGTTCTACATGTGCAGGACTGAGAGTATAATATGATTGAGAGGGGCAATAATATTTATAAAGTGCAGTAAGAGACAGGGCATGCTGCTTCCATATATTCGGAGATTATATTGTAATGTATAGGTCACTTCAGTATTATGCACAAGGAATATAATGTGTATGCTTAGCTTATGCATATTAAAACATTGATGTTGGGAAATGGGGTAGTTTTTTGATGACTATGATTTAGGGAATGCGATTTAGAAAATGGGCTTAAATGAGGCAGAGGTGAAGTGGTACTGTACACAACTATTTCCTTCAGAAGAAGTACTTGGCATGCTTGCATTTTTCAAAAGACAAAATCATGTTTGTCTTCCTTGAATGTGCATGCATTCCTGGAGGTGGGGGATGGTTTTCTTTCTTCCTTTCTTTTTCTTTTTGCCCTGGCCCCTCAGTGCAGTTGAATTTGGATAATTTGGCCACAGCAACTGAAGGATAAGTTGCAGGGAGGGAGGAACAGAGTTTGTATTTATTATTGTAAAAGCTCTTTTTTTTTTCATGTTAATTCATTTTAAAAATATAATAGAATGTAGGGGTTACATTACAGGCCTGTTTCACCAACACAAAGTATCTGTACTGGAGTAGCACATGCAAATGAAGCTGAAACAGAGAATCATTGTTTAATATAGTTTGCTTCAAAAAGAAAAAAAAAAGCAAAACTATCTATGTTTTATTAAATGAAACAAATGAAAAAACACATTTTTGACACTTTTCCTTAAAGAGCACTGGGAATGAGGAAATGTCTTTATTTGGCTTAGTAACCGTATTTCTTCCCTTTACCATTTTCAGCAGCCATTAAACACCAACTCTACAAGCATTTAAGTGCACACCTAACTGTGCTCACATGAGTTGTCCCACTGAAATGGGAATGCTGTCCTGAGCAAAATAGTTCAGGATTCAAAGTAAGAATAGCTCAGCTCCTTAAAGAAACACTTTCAAATACCTTAGAATTCATTTAACCTTTCACTCTTCTGAGTCTACAATTTAATTGACTATTTGCTTAGTCATATTAAAAAATTTCCTGCAACAGTAAGTGCTTTCTATATGTTGTTTATCTAGTGGTGATATTTTAAAAATAGAAATATGCATAATATTTTGCATCCTTTGAGTTTTATTACATTGTTGGTGGGTTTTTTTGCTTTCTTGGTCAAAATTGCTTGCCTTTTCTTACTGTGAACCATGTGACCATCAAGATCTTCTCTAGATGTAGTGGCATTTCATGATAGAGCCGCTCTGATCTACTTTAAAATAACCCATTTTTAGAAAAATGACATATGCATTTATACTCATAAACTCTTGCACACATAAAAAGCAAGACTCTAAATTCTGGGAAATTTAGTGCAATCAGTTACATCAGCTGGCATCCAAAGAGTTTTTCCAGACAGCATGGTACCTTTGCAATATGTTTTGTCACAGACTTCAGCAAGGTCAGGACTTAAAAGTCAGCATACAGGGCTCACCCCCTTGAAATCTGAAGCTCTCTAGTGCACTCAAAGATTGTCTTTAAATATAGTCTGTCTTACATGTGGAGATGAACATTTCTGCCTTTGATAGACCCCTTTCTTTTTGGGTATTTGTGATTCAAGAAGGTGTCACAGAATGATAGAATGGCTTGGGTTGAAAGGGACCTTAAAGATCATCTAGTTCCAACCTCCCTGCCATGGACAGGGATACCTTTCACCAGGCTGAGTTGCTCAAATACCTTGGACCAGGCAAGGTAGAACATCATTTGGAGTGTGTAGTGCAAACTCTTTCGGAAAGCCACATTCTGAAGCAGAATAAAAAACATGGTTCAGTTCTTACAAAAGTAAAGTTTTACCCATTGGAAATGACAGTAGAAGATTTATTTGCTTTGTGTAAAAGATACATTATGCAATACCACCAAAGACAGGAGAAGAAATAATATCATTTTTTCCTGGTAAAGTGAGCAAACAGAATTCATCTCTGATACCATCCAATACATATGCTGTTGTACCCTTCTCTGGATAACATGAAGTAAAGGATCAATTTGGCAATAATCTATTACCATCATGATAACTCTAATTATCCAGCACCCTACCTCTGCACTGACCAGCCTGAAAAAGAGACATCTGATAAAAATAGTCCTTAGACATTCCTGCTTTTTATGTTGGTACTGCTGTCAGTGTAAACATAGGCTGGAGTGACACAGCTTTCCATTTCTCACTCCACAGATTTATTCAAGAGACAATGATGTGGCTCTCTTCAACAATTGCCTCAATGTCCAGTCTCTTTCTTGTTTGAGCATTTCTCTAAATTTTGTAAAAAAAAGAAAGGGAAAATATATACCCCTATTAAAAATGCCAAATACAAAATGTTTGTGACTTCAGCCAGGTGATTCGCTTCAGTTAGAACTTGGGAAAGGCTGCCAATGTGGCTGATAGCCACTAAAGTTGTATTTCTAGGGATATGATGCTTCTAACAACAGGAGTAATTCAGTAACATCAAATCATTCAGTTCCTTGGCCAGAGAAGGCCAAGTGGGTAAAATTACTATACCTGCATAAGAGCCTTTTCCAGTGTAACTGACAATCAGAAGGCAAATACAATAAATAAAATAAAATAAAATAAAATAAAATAAAATAAAATAAAATAAAATAAAATAAATAAAATAAAATAAAATAAAATAAAATAAAATAAATAAAATCCCTTATCATCATAGCTATTCCTGCCAAACTTCTGAGTGTACCAGGCCTCAGAAAAGCATGTGAATTTGAAGAACAAAAAAGTAGGCTTTGAAGTGGGGAGCACTCAGTGAAGATGAATGGGCCGAGGTCACAACTCTACATGTTTTATTGTTTTAGTCCATCTAACTTGCTGAAAAAACAAGGCAGCCAAGTGCTGATTTACAGGGGGAAGGTTATCTTCCTGGCCAATAAGGACCAAATGTTTTGAGAAACAAAATCAGATTCCATGGAACATAAAATCCTTGGAACCTGCTGCTGATTTCCTGCCTTCAGTAATTTCTTCTTGCAGCTGGCAGAAGCTTAAAACATTAAATCGTGTAGTTGAGGAATAAATCGTGTAGTTGAGGAAACTATCCACAGCAATGTCTTCCTAATGCTAAGTATGACAGTCATAAAACATGCCACAGAGAAAATGAGTCATTGTATCTGGTGGGAAATTAAGTTCCATCCAGGAGCCGTTATGAAAACACGGCAAACTGGCAAATGCAAATAAGGATTTCTGAACTCCACAATGTACAGAGCTGCTCTGATAGCCATAGTTGTCTAGCAAATGGGTGGTTTCATGGGAATTCAATATGAGACAATATCTCACAGTGGGTAAAAGGACTCTAAGAAATGTACTCTATAAAAGCTTTGGAGTAGGTAGATCCACAAAGAGACTCTGGGCTTCAACATTGGACATGACAGATTCACAAAATGCCAAAGGCCTCCTAACCTGCCAAGGAGGAAAAAGTTCTTTGGCTCCTGTATTTCTGCCCATTGTTATGTGCAATATCTTAACAAAGCTGCATATCACCCTGCTGAATAGTAGATAGCTACTCTGCCCACTTTGGAGAAAATAATTCTTCCTGATGTCATTTGATTGTTTTAGCCTTTGGTTTACTGGACATATTGAGATGGTATACCCTTGTGCCTTGCATAGAAATAATACCACCTATATCCATAAGTAAATAGTCATTGGAGTAGAGATTTGGACCTACCTGTGCCTCTTGTTGGTCAAATGTGCTGAACAGAGCACTGCAGGACAAAATTCTCTTAATCTATTTATGGCTGAATTAATATTGAATTATTCTATGCAAAATGATACAGGAGAAGCAGGTTTCTTCTCAGAACAGCATGTAGGTAGGGCTTCTCCTGAGAGAATGATAACCTGGTTCATGTCTCTTATACTCAGTCTGATAAAGTGTCCTCATGCCCAAAATCATTCTCCTAATGATTGAGCTTTTGGAGAACATCCCATGATTTCTCACAAAAGGGCTGAGCAGCTTTAGTTCCTACTTCAAAGAAAGTTTCCAGCTGACAATCGAAGTCAGAGATATGTGCCTGTCCCTGCACAATTAACCTTGGCTGAGTCTTGACGAATCTAAGTCAGTAACGAAGTTGTGCAAAACTGCACTTTGTTGGACTGCAGCCTCATTTTATCTACTTTTATTTCAGTAACTAAGTTTCTTGTTATTTGCTGTTGCTGTTTGGCATGATATCAAATGCTGTATTTGAAAAACAACACTTGCTCAAAGAAAGCTAGAGAGAGCAAAAGACGAGTTGAAAGGTTATTTTGGAAAAAGTGCTTGTGTTTCTGGATACAGTGATCATTGTTCAGCTGTTCACATTATTTAAACTAAACAATTCTGCATTAGTCAACAGTTCTATTACAAGACTTAGTGTATAACCAAAGCCTTCGCTAAAATGGAGGCCTCTCAGTAAACAGAAAAATAAAGTGAAATTAATTTGTTCTCAGCCCCAAAATCAGTTTTGTGTTTTGGTGCTGTTGGCCACTTGGCACATCACATTTGAGTAAGCAAAGTTGTCAAGGTGTTCTTCCTTCCCCCCATGTTTGTAGAAGGAACAATTCTTGTTGCCACATGTTCTGAGTAATAATAGCAAATATTACTAGAAAGTTACAAAAGTCTTTAAAAAATCAAATTAGGTTTAGCTCAATTATTTATCAACCCTTTTCCAGAGAAAAGTATCAGGACACTTAATATTTGAAATTCTTGTAGTATTTGATTGGACTTACTGACTTTTCAAATGAAGACATTAACACTTATTAGTCTTACTTACTGAACACTAGTACTGCCTTTCTTATCAAGTAAAGAATAAATAGAAATTGTAACAAAAATTCGTCAAGTCTATTGTTTTAAGGCTGACAACACAAAAGTTTGTTAGAAACATTTTTAAAATCCTTTAATAAATCCTTTATATCTTAACTCTTTTAAAATTAAGCAGCCTAAGAGACATTCTCATATATCCAACATAATTGCATGTTTCTTTACTAACACACTCCTATGTGACTTTGCAGAATGGTTAAAACTTATTACAGATAACTTGACTAACCACAATTAATGTCTATTAAAGAAAAGCGAAATTTCTTTATTAAGTTGTGACAGCAAATAAGAAAAAAATAAGAATACTAGTAAATCATGCAAAATGCAATAGATTTCATTTTAACTGACCATTTTAATGGCACAGAAGATGTAACAAAATTAAAATCCCATTAGTGATCATTGTTCCAAAAGTCTACTTTACTCCCATTTACTTACTTATGATTTCAGTAGAAGCACATTTAAAATCCACCTGTAAATATTTTTAATATTTGACTGTTTTGTTTTTTTGTTTGTTTGTTTGTTTGTTTTTTACAGGAGTCTCTGAATGTTATTGATCCCACTTTGATGGATCTAAATGGTCCAAGTGAAGATGCACTGGAATGGGATGAAACTGACATAAGCAATAAGCTGATCAGTATTCATGAAGACTTAAGTGATCCTGATCAGGAGCTCAAGAAGGATGATCTAAACCAGAAACCTGCTTCAGGAGAATGTGGTGACAATGATGTAAATGAAGATGAAAGTATCAGTAATCATAGAAGTCCTCTTTATTGTCCCAACATTACTTCCACTTCAAATCCTCACATCTATCAGGTTTATAGTCTTCATAATATTGAATTATCAGAAAAAAACCACATGCCTTTTTTGAAAAAGACATCCAGACTCTCCAGTGTAACACAGTCCAACATTTTAAACAAAAGTCTTAGTAAAGACTCATCATTTTCATCTACCAAATCCCTGCCAGATCTAATAGGGGGGACCACAATGGCAAAACCTTATAACTATATATATCAGAGTGGAAACTTAAGCAGGCATTCTGAGAGTGAGAGCGGGATAGTGAGTGAATGTGATACAGAAACTACAAATAATTCAGAAATTTTTTTGCTAAATGATATTGAAACCACTCAGAGTAATCCAGAAATTGGGCATGCAGAAAGTCAAGTGGATGATGTAATAAATCAAAAAATAAAACAAGATGAAGAAGACCATGCTAGTCTCTCAGATGATTTCCGGTTGGCACCTTCTGCATGTTGTGGAAGTCAAAATGATGAGAATTTGGGCAGCATTACCATGTCCAACCCTGTTTGTCTAGAAGAATTGCAAGGAAAGCATGATGTGTTTACATTTTATGATTACTCATATCTTCAAGGCTCCAAATTCAAATTACCAGCAATGATGAAACAATCGCAAATTGAAAAGCCTCATACAGAGGGTAGTTTGTTTCATGACTTTTGTTTAGATAAAATTCCTGGTAACCCTGAACATGAGTCTGGAGAGTCACAACCAGATGGGTTTATTCATGACCGCACTCTGACAAGTATCTGTGGAGAATCAGATGCCAATTGCTGTAAATCTGTGGAAACTGCAAGAAAATTAACTGTTACAGAGAATACGAGACTGATTTCAACCTTATCTCACAGTTCTTCATTAGAATCTCTGTCTGTAGTAGGTGATTTATTCAGCTCAGGTATTTTTAAAAGTGGGGATGGTCTTCAGCGAAGTACCTCTTTGGAGAGCTGGCTGACTTCCTACAAAAGCAATGAAGATCTTTTTAGCCATCATGGCTCAGGAGACATAAGTGCAAGCAGTGATTCTGTTGGAGAGCTCAGTAAAAGGACATTAGATCTTTTGAATCGCTTAGAGAATATCCAGAGTCCTTCAGATCAAAAGATAAAGCGCAGCATCTCTGATATAACACTCCAAAGTAACTCTCAAAAAATGTCTTTTACTGGACAGCTGTCTCTAGACATTGCATCTTCGATCAATGAAGATTCAGCAGCTTCTCTCACTGAACTCAGCAGCAGTGAGGATCTTTCTCTCTGCTCTGAAGACATTGTACTGCACAGAAATAAAATACCAGATTCAAATGCATCATTTAGAAAACATCTTAATAGATCTGTAGCTGATGAGAGTGATGTCAATGTCAGCATGATTGTTAATGTCTCCTGCACTTCTGCTTGTACTGATGATGAAGATGACAGTGATTTGCTTTCAAGTTCCACCCTTACCTTAACTGAGGAAGAGCTAGGTATCAAAGATGAAGATGACGAGTCCAGTATAGCAACTGATGAGGATATTTATGAAGAATGCAATTTAATTTCAGGACTTGATTATATAAAAAATGAACTCCAAACCTGGATTAGACCAAAATTTTCTTTGACAAGGGAGAAGAGAAAAAGTAACCTCAGTGATGAAATTCAGCACAGTAAAGAAGTTAGTAATGAGACATCAAAAGCCACAGACACATTAAGCATTGAAACACTGTTGAATGGTTCAGTACAGAAAATGTCAGAAAACAATGGCAATAGTAAGAATATATCACGTGATCATGAAAAAGGGACAAAGAGCCACCCAGTGAAAGACATTTCTCAGGTTGTGAAGGATCAGCTTGTGGATGATATGGAGAATGGCAATGTTGAAAGTACTCTGGGCAGTGAAAAGGAAGGTCTTATTAGAACAGCAGCAACTCTAAAAACTCATGCATCACTTGATGTCAGAGAAGCTGAAAATGAATGCTGTGTCTGTGAAGCATTTACAGACAGTTCAGATGATTCACATATGGATGGTAAGGAGACTGTTCTATCCTCAGCTGGATCCAGAAATCCTCCAAAGGAATGTCAAAGTCATCTTCAGCCTAATAATCACTCTGTTGCTTCCTCTCCTGCTAAAAAGCCTTGTCTTGAATCTTCCTTAGAAATTAGTTCTGTAGACATGCAAGATACAGCACTACAGGCATCCTTACCTAATGGTCAACAACATAGAAGAAGCATTACTGAAAAGTTTGATGATTGCTGTGCTGCCCTGAAATCTGGTGAAGCAGAATGCAACTCCTCAGCTGATGGTCTTGATTTGTGTTGTAACTGCGAATCTGCTGATTTTGATAAAAAACCCATGGAAGATGGCTCAGTACACAATTTTGTGAAGGAGATAATAGGCATGGCATCAACAGCTTTGAAAAGTAAGTCACAGCCTGAATGTGAGTCGTCTGCTTCAGCTTCATTAGCACAGATCAAGGAAAAAGTGTTAGAACACTCTCACAGACCAATCCAGCTAAGGAAAGGGGACTTCTATTCTTACCTTTCACTTTCTTCTCATGATAGTGACTGTGGAGAGGTATTCAAATACATTGAGGAAAAGAGCAGCACTTCTGTGCCACTGGACTCCACAGATGAGAGAGAAAATATTGAATGCTTTTTTGAAGCCTGTCCTGAGGAAGAATGGATTGAGCAGCAGCAATCCATTCCTAATGGTACTCCTGAAGCACAAGTTGAGCAGCAACAACCTATTTCTAATCCTATTTCTGAAACATTTGCAGAGTCATTAGATGATGTGACTCCAGAGTCACTAGAAGTTAAAACTTCATCTGAAGGTAGGGATTCATCTTTCTTATGTGGGGATGGCAAAGATATAAATGTCTCAAATCCTAAAAAACAACGTGCATCAAACAATTTGAAAAATGCTGCTGCTGATTTGCCAATTTCAGACGGGCAAACTAAAAGTTTGGAAAAGAATTCTCCAGAGCTTAGCATTGAAAAGAGTAGTACAGGGAATTCACCTGGAACTGAAGAGCACAAAGGATGTGTTGCTGCTTCTGAAGAGGCTTCAGCTTTAGAGTTTCAGATAAAGCCTGGCCATTCACAGAAAAAGGATGTTTTGCATCAGAACAGAAAAACTCTTACTTGTCAAGAAAATCTGCTGAAACTTCATAAAGACAGACATATAAATATGCACAGATAGAATGTAACCATCTCAAGGCATGTATATGATTCTAAAAACAGGTATGTACTTTACAAGTTGCACTTTTTTTGTTTTGTTTTGTTCTGTTCTTTTTTTTACATTTTTGTACAATGAAAGGAGATGAATTACCAGCCAGGGCATATGTTTCATGATAGTGCTATATCATTTGTTGTGATTACACTATAATCCCAATTTACATGCCACTAGTCAAAAAATGCAGTGAATACTAATGGCTTTTGGCCCTTTGGCTTTGCACTGACTGGAGCTGCTCCCTCCTGGAACAAATCTGCTATCTTGCAGAACCTGGGAATTCTTTGAAAGTAATGTATCAGCCTTCTCTTCTCTCCTCAACTGAGCTGTGGAACCAGAAACCAGCTCCATTCATTGATGCCCTTCTACACAGTCAGCTGGCCTTTGGAGAGGTTCAAAAGCGCTTGATGAAGCTGAACTTCGAGCTGTACAAGAATTTTGGGTGACTAGTGAGTTGGAGTTCTACAATATTTCCAGACAAACTATGAAGAATGGCTAAGCAGACTGGAGAACAGAGAGATAATAAGTCATCTCTGGATGCCAGTTTACCATGATTTAAATTCAGTAAGCCATTATTAACCACAGTGTTAGACCTAAAGCTGAGGTTACCAAAGCAAGAAATCTTTGCAACATCATTAAAGCATATAGTGTGGGGGTAGTGTAGAATAAAGACCTGTGTACCAAAGCAGATGGAAACTCATAGCCATGCAACAGCACTGCAAGCTTCAGTTCTATATTGTGGCAAGCATTTTGAAACATAAGATGGTGGAACCTAAGACAAAAAAAGTGGCTCTGATCTCTTCCAAAGTTTGAAAGTGGTTCAGATCTGGAGTTTCTGTCCTCACATAAACATCCAACTGTAACTGCACATTTAACAGCAGAAGAAGAACTACAAAGCAACTTTTGGGTCAGTTCCTACCATGTAGCACTGCTGCTTTGAATCTCACTAGGTGTTTAGTGACTCAAAAGGCAGCCTAGCTATAGAGAATGCCATTAGTCTTTGGCAGCAGTCCTCCAGTAGACCACAGCCAGCATGGTAACTCCAAATGCCAATCCAATTCCAAATGCCGCTGCTTGCCAGAAGCTGTAGCAAGGGAATTTCCAATAAAACACAAGGCTAAGCATGGCACCAGGTTTCCCTGGGAAGTTCTGGTATCTCCATCCATTGAGATTTTCAAAATTTGAATGGACATGGCCCTGAATAATCTTCTCTACCTTTGAAAATAGCTCTCCTTTGAGCAGGAGGTTGGACCAGTTGATGTTCATGTTTCCTTCCAACCTAAGTTATGCTATGGTTCCATGCTGTTGTTAGGAGAAAAGGCCATTATTCATCACTGCCCGTTGAAACCAGTAGTTCTCTCCTATTGCAGACTACGTAGCTATAGCAGAGGATCTCATACTCTTGATACAAAATAGATTGCTTTGCTGCTCTTAGATGCCTAACTCCTGCATCTCCTGATTTTGCTATGTTATATTACTATGCTTTGGGCTTTTAATTTACATGTATTGGTGGTTTACCCAGCACTCACACATTCACATATGTATAAATATATCTAGCAAAGCCTTTAGGTTATGACAGCAATAGTCTACAGCTTGCCACTATCTCCACACATATCTATTTGACTAATGCATTGTCTTGGAACCATCATAGCAAAGAGGATATTTCTGGAATGGCCTTGAAATAGGCTACTATGACCTGCTGATTGCCAATTAGGTTAATACATGGACACATTGAAACAACTGGAAAAGCAATGGAATTCAGCTAGGAATTACAAAACTCACAGATGATACTATGTATTCTACAATTGCTTTAAACGGATTATGTATATATGGAAGCCTCTGTTTGGAAATTGAGATGATGACAAAAGTCTGAGGTTGATAAGTGATATTTATGTAAACATAAGCTTTCCTAAATTACTGGGTTTTTAGTTTTCTTATTTTTCTCACTAATTTTTATAATACTGATTTGAGGAAGAATATTTGCTACAGTGAGTGTTATTTTATTCTTGTTCTCATTCTTTCACTGATGAAGATGATAAAATATCTTTTCAATTAATTAGTACTTTTCCTCTGAGGATCTCAAAATACTGTATAAACCTTTCCTCACTCTTTAGAACTTCATAGTTACTTGCATGGTAGCCAGTTGTTTATTTCGTAAGACCGGGATATGACAATGGTGTGGGGATTAAGATTGGACATAGAGGATAGAGTTATTAATAAATGCCCCCAAATGCAATAAAATGTAATGCAGAATCTTTATGCAACAACTTAATAAGGTTATGGTATTGTTTCCATTTTTGCCAGGAGTTGACAAATAATTTTGAGAGAACAAAGCCCTTCACACTACATCTCACTTTTTATATTTATGAAGATACACTGGTTCTTAACTGGTACATATAACATTGCTTCCATGGAAATTATGTACTGTATTATCCCCAGTAGCAAAGTTTAGAATACATATAGTTTATCTCTGGCACACAAAAAATGAAAATATGAGCTGCTGGTTTGGTTTCACTAAAGTCTGATCTCCCTTCCCCCACTCACAAGCTTGATGTTTTAACTTCATCTCATGCTATGGGGAATGAATTACAGAAGCAATCTATCCTAATTTGTTAACTTATTCAAATAACAGTTATTATACTTAACTATGCTAAAGATTATCTTTTTGGTGGCAGATTGTTTATTTTTTGATGAGGCTAATTACTGATTTTCCAAAGGTAATTTACATTTATTACTAATACATCTTTTAAAATGTGACAGATAAATGTTGTTCCCATAAGTGTATTATGAAAAAAGTTACTATTTAAAAACACATTATTTAATTTGAAAGATAAATGGCAAACACCATTATTTTTCCTGTAGCACCTGTGCTGTAAGCTCATTTAAATGTGTAATTCCATGTGTAGCTGCAATACTTAGAGAAAAATAATCTATAGTATATGTGTACCTTAAAAGCATACTGAGATTTCAAAGTAAAAAAAGCATGGTTTCAAATGCAGGTTGATTTTGTACTGGTTTAGTATTTACCTTGGCTGCACAGGAGAATAAAACTAGTGGTGAATAAATATTTTTGCCAAATATTGCAATCCTGTTATTTAGCAGTGTGCTACAAAAAAAATTTAAAAATACCATTATGGGAAAATTATAACAATGATATAGGCGGGTTCAAAAATATTTGTCAGCACTGACTAGTCTTTTGCATTAGCCAACACAGAGTTTTTCAATAGAGGTGATCATAAAGCTGTGCTGATTTTGTTTCTCAGTTAGGGGTCACCTTGAAAGAACTATTTTTCTGTACATGAGATCAGGTGATCTGCTGTCACTGTGACCCATGACTCACCAATGGGATGGGAGGTTTTAGTTACATATTCAATATGCATAGATATCAATACATTAAGGAGTTTTATGTGTTCCATCCAAAGTCTTTTCTAGAGGATGCCTTAGAATTCTGTGTAATCTGTTAATTCTTACAAGTAAATTCAAATTTATTTCCTTCCTTCTGTAGTTTAAATTTAAGTTTTAACTTAATCTAGGGGGAAAAATAACTTATTTGGGCTTAAGAAAACTAAATTGATTTTATCTGACAGTATTACAATGTTAGCTAGAACATCCTGCCACTTTTACCAGGACAAACACAAGACTGGTGCTCAGAAAGCCTGACTGTTATTTACTGCTCAGCAATAGATTTTTTTGTACTACTTATTCCTTCCTTGTCTCAGTTTTTTAGCAAAAAATTGATAAGAATAATGATCAATGGGGCTTATAAAGCATGATTTATTTACTTAAAATTATTTTGAGATCCACAGATAAAATATGGTATATAAATGCCAAATTATTTACTATAGAAGAAAATAATATACAAATTTACATGATAGTTAATATGTAATAATTTACTTTTAGAGTCTGGAACTACAAGAATAATCTAAATCTTTGCTTACCCTTTTTTCCTGTAAGTTTTTATGGTGAAGTAAATACTATAAAGTTTCTTTATAGAGTTTAAAACAGTCTGACTTTTTAGATGCTTACAGTAGCTGACTTTAAAAGAATCTAAATAAACAGATAATCTCGTATTGTCTGTGAATGACATAATTTTTGAAAAATTTGACATAATCCATCAGTGAGACTTTTACTGCAGATCTGTGAAACTCATGCCAGAGTTGTAGAAACCTTTTGATACCATCTTCCCCTTTATTCTGATCAGCTCTTCATTAATACCTAAACAAACTGTTGAGCTTTTCACTATTTCCAAGTAAGTGCATTTCTCATCTAAATGGTGGTCAGTTGCAGCAAAGAAGATCAAAGGAGGAGGTAACTGGATACATCCAGATATTCCTGCTTAACCTGGAAGGCACATAATGCATGTCTGGAGTGCCTCCCAGGAAATACCCATGAGATGTGCTTTGCACTAAACTTTGAGCTATATTCTGACAGTTATTTCTTCATAATCCTAATCAGAAACCCATGCTCTTTGCTGAATAGATTAACTCTAAACTCTGAGCTGGATAATTCTATAGTATGCCAATTTAACTCGTCACTGGTACTAGAAGTGTCTAAAGAGTTATTTACAATTTTAAAATGTAGTGATGACACTGACAATTCTAGTCAAGGACCACTTCTGTGACAATCATTTTCTCTTCTTCATTGAAATCTCATATATGTTTGCACAAATATTAAAACAAGTAAAGGGTAGATCTTTTTTTTTTTCCTGCCTTCTGAACATTTCTGTGTTTTCACTGATTGGTGCACTTCTGAGTGTGCTGAAGGTAAGTTTACAGGTAAGGATGAGGACAGGATGTAAGGGAAAAGATCAGATGTGATGAGTACCCTTGTTTCTTTACAAGCAAAGTCTTCATTAAAATCAATGAGTTTTCTACATCAACTAATTTTTTTTACAGTAACTTGTACCTCAGGCTGTTAAGTCATTGTTTGCCTCCTGTATGCTTCTGCATTGAAGGCTCTGGCATGTGAACATTTAATGACTATCTATGATTGTTCTGGAATACCTATGTTTTTTTTTAAATAAAACTTCATTTTCTGTAACCTACTATTACTTTTTTGTTTCCTTTTAGAAACTGGGCTGCAATTCAGGTGCAGGTTCATCCTGTAAGCCCTGGGATGACCTTCAATTCCTTTGTATCACTGCCTTGCATTACACTGACTCCCAAGAAAAATTTGCTTTCCAAATGTGATTTGTCCATGTTGGCTTTGTGATCAGGCTGCATATGCTAGTCCTATATCAGTGATCATTTTGTATTGTAGCAAGGCCATCTACTTTCCTATGGATTCCTCTCCCAAGCTACCTCTAATGACCTCCCCTTCCTAAACTGGATGCTCCTGTACTACTTATCACTGATTCTGTTCTTTGAAGTTTTGCAGAATTCATGATTAGTCTGGTTCATCTTTTTAGAATTGTACCTGTCAGTACTCTTCTATTTTATGTATCAAATTTAATATTAATCTGTAAAATGTATAAGTTTATTGAAACTCTTTTAAAGTGACAATTTTGTTGGATTGCAGCAAAAAGAAGTCATTAGTCCTCCTGACTGAACACATCTAGGAATCAAGCAATTAAAATAAATGGTGTTTTATTTAATTAATTTAAAATTTAATCTATGCAACACTTCAAGAAACAACTACATGGTGTTGTATACTAGAAACTGTTGACATTGTTCTTAATTAAGTACAACATTTTGGGGTTTTATGCTTCTTGAGGTGGTAATGAGAAAAAAAAAAGTTTTTAAAAAATGTGTGCCTTGCTGTATTTCTTATACCATTTATTAAAAAGCTGCTTTCACAGTAAAATTATGTTGGCTTGAAAGGAGGAAATAGCAAGGTTAAGATGTGTGAATAATTTCTGTATATATGTATAACCAACTGCAAACATTGGTGTATAATGACAGTATTACAATGCTTTCGTGTTTGTGATGTCCAGTGATGTGGAAATTATAAGCCTTAAGACCATTAGATTGCATGGTAATTAGAGATGGCATAATAAACATAGTTTATTGGGGAAAAAAAGCAGAACTGGTGATCTGTTTTACCTGCGTTACAAGAACATAATTTTTATCAAAATTCAGAAGAAAATGGTTTTCTTTGCAAATATTCTCTAGAAATATTCAACTCCATAACTGGTGAAGATTTGTATTACCTCGCTGAGATGTAAAAAACTTCATCATTAAAAATTCTGTAGGTCTTTTGGGCCAAACTGGGAGATACAAACATTTAGGAGTTTATATAGTAGATTATATAGTATTTTATAGCAGATCTTTTCTTTGTTTATCATTAACAGTTTGTTGTCCAATTCATAAAATTTCATTCATTTACATAATTATATTGAATAAGGTCTCTCCAGATAGACCCTGTAACAGTTGGCTGTTTTGATGACTGTACATTTTAAGTGTTTTTATCTTGTGATAAAATTGCATTGTGTGGCCAAAGAAAGCCAGCCAGCTTTATGACCTATCTCCACGAACATGGCATTCATCCCCTAAAAATACTATTGGGATGCAATGTCAGGAAATGTAAAAGACAAACAATGCTCACTGATGCCACCTTTAATCATTACTTTTCCAAGTATATAAATGTTTTTACAAAAAACTTCAACATTCCTTTAAAAGTATGTGCATCACTTTGACAAGCTTAGCTATAAGCTGAGAGGAACTACACTGACCAGATGATATATTCATACAACACAGAAGAAACAGTGGAAACAACCTCATGCTTTCTAAATTATTAACAGCTTCCTATTACTGCAAGAGGCAAATTATTTATCTCTCAATTTAAATTTCCACTGTGTAGCCTTAGGCAGGATATGGGGTGTGTAGGGCAGCAGTAACAATTCTTATATTAAAGTGTAAATAAAAAGAAATATTTATTATGTGAGCCTTTTGAATTTGCAGACTGTTCTGCACTTACATATCTTGTATCATGTAGAAGTCTAACAGGTTAACCTATAATTACCTAAAATGCATAACTATTTAGCTAAAGATAACTTTAACATATTTTAAGACATATATAAAGTTATTCAGACTATAACTCCTAAATTTAAAAAAAATATTTGCAGTGACAATTATGTTCATTTATGAGTTATCTCAACCATGATTTTACATGGTCTTGACAGGAGAATCAAATTTAGAATTATTATTCTTTTCTCTCTAGCATTTACTGGTTCATGCTGTACTTTTTTAAACTTGCTTTGGCTATAGTCATACCTTACACTGTGACAACAGGCAAACTAAGAAGTCAAAAACTTTTCAGATCTGTCACCTCACTGTGCAGAACTGCACAGAACTCCATCAATTACTTCCACTATTCTATTAGGCCATTTGCCACAAATTCACTTTTTGCCTGGGGGCAAACAGTAGTACTTGTCAAATCAATAAACCACATATTCATCATACAATATCTGGAATATTATATGATCACTACTCAAATTTCTGTGGTTCCTTTCTGAGAGATTGGAGATTTTTAATTTCACTAGTAATCTCAGATCTATATTATTTAGTCTCATGAGATAAAGTCATCATTTTTATGACTATAATGCAAGACCCATCATCATCAGCAATTCCCCTTTTTTGGCACAGCTAGAAGATTTACCTTTTTTAAAGTCTTTCTTATTGGAATTGACTTTATTGTCAATGAAAATTGATTTCTCAAGGAAAAGAAAACTGATACATATAGGATTGGGTCATGTCTTAGCGTAAATCCTGCTTATGGCCAAATTGTGCTTGAACTTCTTGCAAGTGCTAGAGATAACTTCCTAAAGGAAAGTACTGGTATTGTGCAATATTAATCTTGATATACCAACAGTACCTCCAAGATCAACTGATACAGAGAGTCTTGTACAGAACCCATTCCCTGCTGGTGAAATTCTCCTGTGGTGTAGAAGAATACTGCAAATTTTCTGCAGAATTTATCCTCTCCTAAAGTTCCATAGCTCCTAAAGTGCTTTTTATTCCACACACTCCCTGGCTTATGCTTGAACATCTGCAACGTGTGAGGAGGCCATTTGACACAACGGCCCTGATCTGCTTTTCCTGCCTGCTTCACATTCCTTCCCCAGAGAGCCAGAGCTCTCCAGCTCTAAGCAAAGGGAGTGCACACTAACACTGATGCAAAAAAACATGCCTGGGACTACAGATTACAATGGTTTTTGTGATCACAGTAGTTTTAAATATGGATAACCTTGTAAGCCATGTCCCCTGATTTTCTCACTTATTAATTTGTCTTTTTCCTAAGGTAAGTCTAAGATTTTTTTATGGAACTGTGCCTCTGCACTACTGCTATGGTAAGAAAGTTAGGTGATATCTCTATGTACTTACAGGTGTTTGTGCTGTTCATTGTATCCATGTGTACACATCAACATACAAACATACGTATATAGATATTAAGTATATAATATAATCATATATATATTCATAATAATGTATAATGTATATTATATATATTCATATATAAAAATCACATATATATGAAATTGCTCCTCTTTGCTTTGCAATAAACTCAAATACAGAGTTATTGTCAGTTAGCTGCATCTTGACCTTCCTCCTTGGTGACAGGATACGCAAATGACAGAGCCTTCCATATCCCATATTTAGAGTTTCATTCCAATTCCCCTGTGTTAAGAAAAACAAGATATTTTGACTAAAATTTAAAAGGTCTGGGTTTTTTTTTTCTTTATTTTTTTGGCTTGAAGACATCAGGAACAATGTTGTAAATTTTCCTGTGCTGCAGTGCACAGAAAAAGGTTTATTAATGTTTAGGCCAGACCAAACTAATACTTGGCTCAAGAGGATTAACGGGGATGTCAAGTTCTTAGCCAAGTCAATCTCCTTCACTGACAAGTTTCTACAAACTTATTCCTAATAATAGCATCACTTTGAGAGGGATTTTGGCCAACAAATGACATCTGATCTATTGCCTCTGGTTTTTCAGACTCATCCTGACTTTCATGCCTTTTCTACCAAACTGAAACGCTTACATTTTTCACATGACCGCTGTTTGCTCAGTAAATACGTGCTCATCCCTGATATTAGAAATGTCTTTAAGGACTATACCATAAGTGAACTTGCCATCACTTAGGTCAGTGCACTGGGGGAATTCTAAGTGCTTCAGTGCTTTAAAAATGGAATTTCCTTTGCAATAGCAAGTAGTATTACTTTATTTCTGGTGAGTGGTGAAATAAGCTAAGTTAAAAGTCAAGTTAGAATTATATAAATTGGTAATTTTAAAGTACAACTATTACTGTGATATTGTAGTTATTGTCAAACTAATTCTTGTGAATTACAGAATTATGTTTAAAATTAAATTGTATGGTATGAAAAGGACAAGTAGACAAGTAAATATTTTTATCTCTGCCTTTTGTTGAGCCCATGTCTGTGTGACTTTCTGAGAGTGGAAGGGAAAATAATCTTTATGACACATGCAATATTTGAAAGATTTTTCCTCTTTCTTGCAATTAGTGTGAGGATGCAGCAAAGATCCACTTGTAGCATTTTCCAAACATTATGAGAGTGACAGGGGAAAGGAAACATATTTGACAAGACTTCAAGCAATCATGGAAAAACGGAAGCCGTTCTTGATGAATTTCATTTACAGAATGAAAAAAATCAGAGACTGGAAGAACTGATAATCAACATTAACCATATACTCCAAATATTTCAGGTTTTTTTCAGGGAGAGATAAAATGTACCAGATATAACATGCCCTTAGGCAAGGTGATATGGCAATTTGTCATAGAGGCTATGGTGCATATAATACCCAAATTTCTGCTCTGTAGCTCTTGAATCAAAAGCCTGAACCTTGAATTCCCTTTAGCGGGCGTGGGTTCTGTTGTTTCTTCATAAGGCAGAGAACCAAATTTGGGGTGAAAAACATCTGCCTCTAACAAGCTTAAAAAAGAAGTTGTATTAGCAGATTTAAAATAATATACAATGGCAGACAAAAAATTATAAAAGGAAAAGAAAATTTAAAAAAGCAATCTTTTCATAAATCCTGGTAGTCCCCTGCCAGTAGTTCAATCAAGAATACTCCAAACTGTGTAGGATTATTGCAGGTCTATTAATGGATCATTATTTATCCTGATATGCTGGTGTTAGACAAATTTATGCCTCTCTATAGGTTTTGCTTTACTTACCTCAAACTAAGGCTTTCAAAGTGCTGCAAGGATTACGGAAGTGGTTGCATGAATAAAAAACCAACATAGCCCCGTAGTTCTGTTGGGTTGTGGAGTATCTGTGCTGGCTCAGCTGATGCTTTTAGCCATGTTTTGTGGAGGCAAAGCCTCTAAAAAGCTTTTCATGGACATAGAGCTCAATTTTTCACTATTATTGTGACTATTAAAGAAAGCTTTCCCTGTAAGGAGTTCACCTTAAATGAGAACATAACTGTTTCTCAAACCTGTTGCTGTTCATTTTACATATTACTGCATCTTATTGTCTGGTCTTCCAAGCTGAACAATTTACTTATACCTATTCTTGCACAGCTCAGCACTAAATGAAGGGTTTGCAACTTCTGTTTGTAACAAGCAATTTACAGGTAACTATTTGAAAGTTGGGTAAGTGACAGCAGAGCAATAGGGGCTTGGAGTGAAGAGAAGGTGGATGAAAGGAGGAATTGTAAGTGCTTCAGTCCTTTAAAAATTTAAAACTGTAAAATTTCCTTTGCAATAGTAAGTAGTATTTATTTCTGGTGAGTGGGGGAATAAGCTAAGTTAAAAGTGAAGTTAAAATTGTATAAAGCAGTAATTTTAGAGGACAAATATTACTGGAGATATGTGATGCTGTGCCAGCCAGGCTGGAGGGAGGATTCAGATCTGCAAATGTCATGCTTGCTGATAACTGAAGAAGAAGAAAGAAGCAGAGGAGGAGGTGAAACTTCAAGGATGGTTGATGGGAAGTAGCTTTGGATAAAGTATTTGTAGAATGATAGGAGTATACACTGTATTGAAACATTTATCTCTATTGCTAGACTTGTTATTGGAAACTGTAAAGTGATGCTATTCATGAATACTCATTTTTCTGAATCTGCTGTTCGGTTATGCCAAGCATATCAATCAGGTGTACCAACGTCAGTTAATTAACATTTGATTGCATTAAACACACGGTGTTGAACAGGAGGTTTCTTGGAGGGGGAGGGGTATCTATATGTGATTTCTTTGGAGGGGGAGGGATGTGTTCTTAATAATTATTGTCAGTTGGGAGAAAAGTCAAATTGTAATCTGTGTGTACAGATTTCTGTGCCACTTACCACTCTTATGGCCACAGTAAGAGGGGAAGACAAGGCAGCAAATGAGCACCTTAGTCCTCAGCCATATACTGTACATTGGATTTTCATATGCAGAGCAACATCCTGTAATGTAAAGATCACCTGTGCAGAAGTGAGATACGTAAAAGAGGAGGGGAGAGGAGGGAAAGGGAGGGACAAGACAGGACAGGACAGGGTAGGACAGTAGAGGACAAGTTGAGTTATGCCTATAGTATATGTCTATAACTATTTGATAGTGTTTGTAATATAATAGACATGATAATATTCAAAATAATGAAGGATTTGGTTAAATCTGTCTTTCTTCTCCCAGACACATGATACCAATTCAGTCCTGGAAATGGACATGATGGAAGGAGATACCTGTACATGATACGTATTTAATCTATGGAATTTAATTTCTAAAGAGATTACTGAGTCAAATAACTTAGTGGGATTTTTAAAAAGTCTAAGTATAGAATAAGTAGCTGTGCCAAGGGAGGAAGTTAGTCCAAATAAATGACAGTGGAGACCAAACTTTATTCTCCATGATGAAATCTGTTGCCCGCTGAAAGAACAGGGGAAATTTCCCAAACTGAGTGCAATAATGGCTAAAGCAAGATGGAAGATTTCTGCCTTTTTCTCAGGCAATCAAAAATGAGCCACCAACAGATATAAGGCACATAAAATAGCATAGAAAATGTCTATATTTTCTTTACCCTTCATTCCACTGTTGAGAATGAAGATGTAGTGCAGAACAAAATTATTTCAATTACTTTGCAAGCTATTTTGTTGCAACATAAACAAAAAAAATCTCACACATGATTTTGTGGATAATTACAACCAGCTTTTCATATGTCATATGTAACATATACACGGTTAACTAGAAGGAGTTAATGGTGATAAAATATATTTCAATTAAAAAATACTGATATTTCAGGCCAGCTGGGTAACAATACTGAGAATAACACTTCTTTAATCATATACTTTGATAAGCACATCAGTAAAACTCAATTCTTTCCATGAGGATTGACATCTTAAACTGCTCTACATAATGAATCATCTTGTCAAATAAAGTAGGAAATGAAAAAATTGTTTTCAAACTCTTCTGATATGATTACATTTACAACATATTTGAGGTGATAAGCTGAAAATAATAATTATATTTGCCTTAGACTTCCATTGTACTTTGAAACTTTTATGCAATAATATGCACTTTTTGTTTTCATTCAAGACAATTCTCTCCCAGGACTTTTACTTCATAAATCTTTAAAACAAGCCAGGAGCGAAACCACATTTTGCATACAACTAGAGTTCTTAATTTTAAAATTTTCTTTAAAAACTCCCTATATAAGTTCAATTGCAAGCCAACTTATATATCCTCGTACAAAGACTGATTATTTCCTTATGGCTTTTCAATGGTGATCAATAATATTTACCTTTTCTTACCATGACAGTAAACATACTAATGAACTATCTCTCAATGTATGCATTAAGCTTAGTAAAATTAAAAGGATGATATGATGAAAGGTCATGTTAATCTTGGAAGTCTACATTCTATTAATTATTTTTATCATATGCTCATGAACTTTGTGGAAACATAAAAATGAAAGAACTTTCAGAAACACTTCCAGTCACTCTGGCTGCTACCAGAACAATGTTCTTGGTTTGCCCTGTCTCACCTTCTGCAACTGGCATCTGTGAACTCAGGCTGAGATTTCATCGAAACAGATCTGCAGCTGAATCCTGGCATCTGTTAACAGGAGCTGAGATTTCATCCAGCTCTTCTGTAAAGCACATTTGACTTGACATTTTTAGAGGTATTAGAATTGCAGTTATTTAGTATCTGCAACAAACACATAGAGATCTGGTGCTGTGGAAAAATGGTCATCTAGGGAAAAGCTTAACTTTCAGCACTGAATATATGTGTTGAGCTGGAAAATAGAGACTTAAGAATGTGAGAGAAACTTCCAAGACACTCTGGTGAATGGCACCTGACAGTCTTTAATAGGAAGGAATGAAGTGGCAGATCAGGTGCTTGGAAAACAGAATTTGATAAGTGATGTATATGAGCCAGCTCATGGAGAAGAGTGGATTTGGTGAGGCTTCTTCACAACCAAGAAAAACATTTCTCAAGGTAGATGTGGACTATTAACAGAGCTATTTCAATGTCTACTATTACATACTTCAATCTAAAAAGTGCATGGTAGATATATATAATCTTTACAATATTTTTCACTGAAACATCAGTTTGGATAAAAATGTCCTTTGTCATGCTTCACTACCAATGAGACAGCACACAACAATGTTCAAAAGAACATCTCATTTAAGTAATTTTCCCCAGTCCTTCTCCATTTGTAACTATATTGTTATTTTTACCTTGCACTAAAGGTAACAATAGAGTAGGTTTTGGAAGAATATCTGTTTGTTATTAAAATGGGAAAACAAACAGCAACCCTTCAACATTTCCTCTGTATTCCTACTCCTAGATAAACTCCTAGAAATGCTTCTTATCAACCAAATTTTAAAAAGAAGTAAAACTACTAAAGTTCTTCCTTTTATGCCCATTCTCATTTAAAAATAGGTCTGAAGTCCTTAAATGTAATTTCCTTGTGACAATGTTAGTGAACAGAAGCCAAGCTGTTCCTATCCAAGGATCCATAAACAGTGGTTCTGAAAAGGGAGCTCTTGTGGTTTCATTTACTGGTAATGCCTGCACCATAAAGCAGGCTGCAAACTCTCACCGTCTGTTTTGCTTATCAGAAAATTCTGTTCCCAGCACAGAAAACATGACTAGAATGAAAGGGGGAAAAGATTCCTGAGGATTTGTTCCTCTGTAGTGTTGGAAAGTGAAAGCTGGATAGGAAGGTCTTGTATTCACCAGGGCACAGCAGTGTATAAATAAACAAATGAATAGTGACATAAGGCACAAGTATGGGAAACCGGGTGATAATAGAATATGGTTGCTTTAAAAGGCCATATTGTTATAATATAAGACAATGCCACAGTGGCCCCATAAATAGCCAGTCTTAATGCAAGATAATTTTCCATTACATGGATGGAAACCAGAAGCAATGAATATGAACTAATTAAAGTGCTAATAAAGTGAGATGAATCTACTTAAAGAAACAGAGGGCCGGCACCTGTTTGAAATGTGGCAAATGATTGAAATAAGTATTGCAGCACATTCCTTAGTCAAAATCCTTAAAAACATTTGCATACCATATGCTTCAAAAAGGCATTTTGGATATGATAAGCTTGCTATGGTGCTTCACATTACTTACTGCTTCTTTACCTATCATTGTCTCATTCTGGAAATAGAAATCTGTTTCAAGGTCCAGTTAGAAATAGAGGAGTTTTAACTTAATTTATTTCACAACCAAGTCTTTACATTTTACTGTTGTAAATAACTTTGGAAAAAGCAAATACTAGTTGTTTTGCATTTGAGTATGAAGTTCTATAGCAAGCTACACAAGTAAAAGGAAATACAAATGTGTTCTAAAGAAATTCTACCAGTTAAATAATACATTAACTAGATAATTTTTCAAAATTGCATTGCAATTTGTGATTATTGCTGCCAACACCATATTTTGCAGAACTTAGATCCTTTTCACAGTTGGTGAAAAGTGCCATAATACATGACAAATTGCCCTTTAGCCTCGGCTAATGACAGAGACCCAGCTTATTCCTAGCATTCCATGTGTCCTAGAATATAAACACGACAAAGCTAAACAATTGCAGGAAAATATCTTAAAAATGGGTCATTTTGGATAATTCCACTAGATTAGATGATAGGCTGGTGTCTGGATTTAAATTCCTGGCCACTTATATGAGACAGCTTCTAATATTTTTTTAAGACAAAAATGGAATCATTATTGCACTATTAACTTGTTTTACAATCTATGAATTAAGAGTATTTACGTAAGACAATTCTGAAAAACTTAATTTTTATTAGTGTAAAAACAGAAGCTTTAATGTTTTTATATCTTTAGTATTCTGTGTATTTCCAGTGCTTGTATATGAATTATGGGCAGCTGAATAATTTAGTGATTCCAAAAACTGTGCACTTACTTTTCCTGTCCCAACCATTATGACCTCTTTTCTCTCACCACAGCTAGACAAGCCCATACTTTTGCAAAGAACAAAAAACTCTTATCCTCCCTTTTCAAAGACATAGAAAACTGCCCATAAACACATCGAAGAAAGTGTAAAGAAAAGTGTGTCTCAAAAAGGGGACCAGTACGGGCACTCCACAGCAATAGCAGAAGAAGCAGTGTCTCTGCTTACACCGGAGCAACCTTGAATTTTCTTAAAATCTGGTCTAATAAGGCCAATATCCAAGTTCTGAGGCTGCCCAGAGGAAAAGGCTTGCCAGACTATAATCTTTGTGGAAAAGTTGTTCCTTGACCTTTTTTGCCACTGTATGTCTGCGAAAGCACAGGGAGGTCAAAAGTGCACTGGCTGTTAGCACCAAAGATGAAGCTTAACCAGACACCGAGAGCAATGATTGTCAAACGGCTCCATTTGCAAGACAAGAAGTGTATCCTTACTAGAGCAAGGGAGATGAAAGAGATTATTTTCTAGGGGTCACATTTGTTCTTCTTTTCTGACCTCTCTCAAGTTTGCAAAAGAAGTGGTGAGAGTTTTCTATAGCAAAGAGGTGCAACAAAGAGAACAGGACTGTGCTTTCCTGTCTCTTCTCTGCTAGTCTTCCAGCCATGGTTAAGGCTCCGTTCTGGCTTTCTTTTTTTCCCTTTCCTAAGAAGCAGTGAAAGCATTATAACGGAATAGAGAAATTAAAAGGACAGTTTCAAGTTCCTGCAATTTTACATTTTAAAGCCCTTAGAACTGAGTATGGGCTATCCTTTGGACTTCTTGTTTGCTTCTTTTCCTACTTGCCCAGTTTGTGTCCCTAGTACCGGTGTGGCAGCAGCACCTTGGAGCCTTAGGCATGGGGTTGTGAGATACTAGAAATGAACAAGCCATTTCTGTTTTGCATTTCCAGCCACCCTCTGTTTTTCATTTACTATAGCTTGAAAAGGACTTATCCAATTGAATTTCTGGTTCCCATAAACAGCTCTGTTGCTGGTGTCAGAGCATTTCAGGGAACAAGCGCATTGCAAAGTCATGCTCATTCCATCCCGTGGTCGGCAGGCCCCACTCCACCAGGGCACAAACATGAAATCTTACATAAGGAGAGACTCAATGGGACTCAGAGTTCTGAAGATACTGCAATAATACTATAGCAATTTAGAAAAGTGTCTCATCTGATTTTGAACTAGCTTTATTCCTCTTAAAAGCAAGAGAAACATATCCAAAAGCTATTCTAGTTCTAGAATGTTAAGGTTTTGAACTTGAAATGAAAAAAAAAAAAGACCTATACATGAAGTCTTCATATAGGTTATAATATATTGACAAGATTAATTATTTGTCATTCAAAATTATAAGCCATTTTTAATAATCAGTGTGTATGAAACTCATCATTTCTCAACTCTTTGATAAAACATAAGGATGGTGGACAAAAAAAATTATTATTATCAGGCACAGTGTGAAATAGTTACTGATTTTTTTACTTCTCCACTGTGACCTTAAAATCAAGTTTGACCTCATTTTTAAAGATTAAGGAGGGGAGAAAGAGAAGTTCTAAGCAGAGGTAACTAGGAAATGTGTTTCAAAGCAATTGACTGGAAATATGGGATAAAAATTCCTAAGTTACCACAAAAAATTAGCTATTGATTACATTTTTTAATTCTTCTATCTTGATAGAATAGTTAACAATCCAGATGTCACTGAATAAACATCTCCATAGTGGGAAGCTCAGATTATGGCCAAACACTTCAAATCTATGCAGTATGGAGGCATTTTTTGGTTGGTTTGGTTTGGTTTGTTTTTTTCCAAATGCAGGAAGTCAAGTAAGATATAAGGCTAAGAAAAGGGGGAAAATTCTGACAAAAATGGGTTATATAGTTTAGCTTCAAATGGGATTTCATGTACCTTTGCAAAGCTCTCTATCACAGGAATGGGTTCTGTGAATATTTTTCTTATTACTTTAATTAATGTTTTACTGTCAATCATCAATATTTGTTTAACACATGGAAAAGTTCTATTTAAATATTCCCTCAAGCTACTTGGCTAAATTCACTATCCATTGGGCGCCTCAGAGGATAAATTATTGAAACCTAAGCAGATTAATACCCTATGCTTATTCCCATGGCTAGCACAGAATTTTGCAGTTAGCATGAGTTTTAAGCCAAAATTTTAGGTGGTGGAAAATTTTGCCTGCCTTATGAAGGAAACAGGTTCAAGCTGCCTCTCGAGTTTGAGAGGAGACCTTAAGAATCCCTAAACATGGGAGGGATAGGCTAGTCACACCTGTGAGCCCACACAGCTGCTTTTCAATAACTAAAGCTCAAGCAGGCAACTCCCTAGTCACAAGGAAACCTCAGGAATGGAAAAGATCTTTCAAGGTATTTCATCTTATTCTTGAATATCTTCTCATCAGGTGATATTCTTCTGAAGTGACTCAAGCGTCATCTTTAACAGGACAAAACTGTCACCAGTTTCTGGGCTGATTCAATCCATTGTTTTTCTAATTGTTAGAAACTTTCCTCTGTTTTATTTTATTTTATATGAACAAGAATCTTATCAACAAGATACTAATGACAGTTCAGATATATAAAATATTTTATAGCTAAGACACAACATCTATCTGTGTAGTTTAATAAAAGATACTAAATGTTAAATGTCCTCAGTCCTATAGGTGCCACAATTCCTTGATTCTATTAATCCTTGCCCTCTCAAACAATTGTGCCCTACTTCTTCCTGTCAACAGCAACTAATTGTCTCACTGCTTACAATTCATGTTAAAAGCTCTGAAATTATGGCATTTGATATCAAGGCTGTCAAAAGAGTCTTTTTTTCCCTTTTCTTAGGTAGGTATTTTCTAAGAACTTTTAGAATTTTACAGGACACCCCTGTGAAATATCTTAAAATCCCCTAAAATACTGTCGTTTTATTTCAAGGGAACAGTGGTAAAAGATAAAAAAACCCCTAATTCATTTTTACAAACTCAAGATCTGAATAGAGAAATGCCTCTGAGGTGCTGCTGTAGACACTGTTGGTTCCCTCCACATCCACTATGGCCCTAAAAGCAAGAAAGAACATCACAATCTAGTGCAAAATAGATGCATGTACATCTCAAAATCTGGGGATTTCGATCCTTATCTGAGTCTTGAAACAAGAGAGTTGTTTTTCAGAAATTCTAATTGCCCTATTTAAATGACAGCTTTCAAATTGGGTCATGTAGATTGAATTTAGGCTCCTAAATCTGAAATACCTAATTTAGGTGCCCAAAGTCATTAAATCTGATCACCTGAATTCTTTGTCAGAAAACTTTTTAGTATCAAGGCCAATATTAAATATAGATTTTATAGATAACATGTCTTGTGGCCCTGGTTCTCCTGTTCCCTCTCACTCTCTTTTTCTATACTATTAAAATCAAAGATCACACTTCATTTTAACAACGGAGTTTTAAGCAAAACTCAGCATGTAGCTCCACACTACCATAATACAAACTGACTGTTGTGATATGGACTGTGCTTCCAGCAATGAGTGTGAAAAACTGTAGTTAGGACAATTTTTTTTGTTCCTTTTCTCTTAAATCTTGTGCAAAGCACATTTTAAAGAGCAACCATGACCTGGCTTATTGTGCTCAACATTTTGTAAAAACTCAGCAGAGCTGTGGAGAACATCTACAAAAACCATGCTTCTGCCTTGATATATATCAGAAGTAAACAAGAATATCACAGTTTGACCTGAGCATTATGAATGTATTTTATGGACCAGAGTCAGGATGTGTTAGGTAAATTACTTCAGAAATATTTGCATGACAAATAACAATGATTAATTTAATAGCCAAAAAGTTACACAAAATGTATCAAACCTAACAAAGATCCTGCTGCAATTATTTTCTAGTGCTTGCTAAACCTTTCAAGATCCAGATGCTTTCCCAATAATTAATTGCATAACTTAGCATGCTTCTCTGATTTAACTTTTAATTCTTTGCTTTGGTGAGAGGAAGTACTCAAGTTGATTTGGGTTTTTAAGTGCAATAGTAGTTTTTTTAATACTGAGGTTACACCTTCATTATCTTTTCATTGTACCTTACTTTATAGAAATCAATTAATTCCACAAAACTGAACATAACTGGCCACTCTGCATGCAGGAGGGTTACTGTGGGAATGGTTGGAATGACTGGCCTGCAGTGGGATAGAAGTGAATATATATTGCCCAAGTAATATAGACTTCATGCAAAGAATCAATGATCTGATTGGTATCTCCTATGATAATATGCTTCTCCAAAAGTAAAAGCAGAATGTGATACCAGGAGTGCAATTAGTAAGGCCAGCTCATTCTGAAATATAATAATGGTATATAATACCATACATAGTGTCCTGACTGCATATAAACAAACTCATTGATAATAACCATTTACCCATGGCCTGTATTTACAGAAAGGACTAAGAAAAAAGAAAGAATGTGCATTGTCTTCATAGGGGCAGGTGCCATTCAAATTTCTGAGTCATCACTTGAACTTGGCTGATGTTGATGCTATAGTTAAAATATGCTTGGAGTCGAATGTTCAACGTGTTTTTGTTTTAAATCCACCAGGGGAAAGTTCAGCTTTAAAATCCAGGGGGAAATCTCTGCTTCTATTGCACTCTTAATGCAAAGGACTTAGGATTTAAACCCAGGTCTTTTGTGCTACATCCCCATACAGTCCAATACGGGTCTTAACTGGTGCAGAGCTATGTTGACAGTCTTTGTCCTAGTGAATATTTAAAAATTCAACAGGTAAGACTAACAGGTATTTCCTTTTCAAAATCCTTGCAGTCTTGTGGCTGTAGCACTACCTGAACTGTTGAAGATTCAAGTTTCCTGCAGCAATCTAAACTGTCTCCCATACTTGAGGAGTGCTCTTATCACAAAGGTATTGTAGATAGGATGTTTTTTTTCTTTTGAAATAAGACCAGTAATCACAATAGGTTTTGAGTCTTTAGGGGAAAAAATGGTTTCCCAATACGTCATAAAGCATCTTCAGTTCAGCAGGATAATGTAAAAAACTCCTCTGTTTAGAGAAGTCTTTATTTCCAAGGCATTTGTTCAGTTATGTGGCCAGCTACTAGCTGAAAATATTTCCAACTTTTTCTTCAAAATCAGGAATCCATTAGTTGTCATTGTGTTTATTCTTTCACCATAACTTTACCAAAGCTGATACCTGTGTATTTTGTTGAGATAACAGTTTATTTTTCTAAAATGCTGGTGGAGAGTTTTACATTACTTTGGTTGTTTTGATATCTTCTTGTTTTTTTGGGGTTGTTTGGTTTCATTTTTGTTTTTTAATTAATTACTTGCTCTGACAATGCTAAGAGAAGAGAATCTTTCTGGAATGTTGAAGAAGATTTTGCAAAGGATTTTAAAATTCCTTTGAAATTCCTATTCAAAGCACAAGTTCATGTGCAATGTATGCTGTCACAGTGTCCAAAAAAGCCACTATAAATGAAATGCTCTTGCAGCTTAATGAAACAAGCAGAGTTTTGTAACCTGATTAAGCTGATGGCCTGCCTATATATATAAAAGCTGCTCATGGAATTTGTATATAAATTCCATATTCCCAGTACCAGAAGAGTATTTACTTTGCTGCAGTTAGACCTCTTTAACAGAAAGGGAAATAAAGCACTAAAATTGGTCTTGGGGAATGAATTCATGAGTAGTTGTACTGAATCTCTATGAGGTGAGCAACCAGCTGCACAGCTGTAAACAACGCTCAGTAACAAGAGGAGAGTTTTACGCTAATGTTTCTTGGCCTGTTTTTGAGGAAGGTTATGTCAACAATCCTAATGGCAGATTTAGTATCTGCCCCTGTAAATCACTCTGGCTGTAAATAACAATATGTCTTTGGATGTCTTCACTGGATTGGGACCACTAAGTGTTGTATTTTAGCAGCAAAGATTAGGAGACTCTTCAAACTGTAAATCTAAATAGATTTAGATACCAATCAGGCAGTTTTAACACCAGCAAAACTCTCACTGTCTTGAAGGGAGTTTTGTCTGTGTAGGGAATAGGATTAGCCCCTCACATAGTTATTTCTTCAAAGAAAATATTGGTGGAATGATGCATCATGCATTTCTTCTGAATTGAACATTATTTTATCAAAACAGTTTTCTCCTATTCGGCATTTCCACATGCATATAAACTATTTGTGTCATTACATATGTCTGACGTTCATTGACTTAAGGATCTTTCTTCTGCCTTTAAATCTGCCTCATACAGCACAGACAATGGCTTCTGATCTGCCTTAACACTATTTCCCAGACATTTTTATCATGCTATTAATTTATCATTAATGAGAATAATCCACAACAGAACAGCTGTGACACAGTGACTTCTGAGAACAGTGTGCTGACAATACTTTAAATTCCCTCAGTGGGAATCTCCACAGATTCTACAAAACTGGTGTATTTATAAATGACAGGTGTAGCTCCACTTCCTGTCTGATGTCTTACAAAAGTCAACAAAACAAATGAAAAGAACTGATATCTTCCCTGGCAGTCTCAATCAACAAAGCCTTTTTCTAGACAAAAAATTAAATCCATGATGGAAAATATCTGATAACCCAGGTTAACAACTACTGCATTTGAGAGTCTCATGTAGATAGAATCAGCAAAGTGAACTAATACCACAGGAGATAAGATATTGGAACTTCAGCAATAATTTTATTTCATAAATATATAAAGAATTTACAATTAGCATCACATATTTAGTTTCAGTGTAGGAAGGACAGAGCAACCATTACAGAGTGACAGTTTTTCCTTGAAAACAGTCAATGCAGTCAGTGACTTGGGCAAGCAGTAATGGATAAAATTGAACAATTACTACTAATTCCACTATGTAGATCAATAGAGGACTTCAACCTCCAAAATACCTTTCAAAAATACTACGTTACCAGGAGAACAGATTTGAGTCATATCATGCATTGACAACAGTCAGTAGTGGGAAATCTGTAGCAAAAGGTTTTGAATGTTTAAGATGGGCACTGGCTTCCCTCCACTGTGGCTTATATATACAGGCACACTGAAAACATGACTATCAAATGAAATATTAAGAAAAACTTAAATTAGTGGTTGCATGTACACCAAAGTCTAATGCTTATCTTACTATATCAAAGATGATTCCTGGAGAAAAGTTAAAAGAAACGAAATTAAAATATTGCTTTATGTAGACAGAACAAAGAATAATTTCCTTGTAACTCCCTCCTTCATTAAAAGGGTTTGTACCTCTGCCAGTAGCACCTATAACAAATCCCTGCTTCCTTTCAAAGCCTCCTGAAAATCTTAGTTGGAGGCCCTCTGGTTTCAGAGGAGAAAAACCATCATTTTGTTCTCAGAGGGAAAGCCCGGAGGATACTTGAACTTTGCATCATCTTGCAACAACACATGCAGTCAATACCTATCCTTGCCCCATAAGCTCTATTCAGTTTCATCGTGTTATCTGTTCTCTCTGTAATACCATTTGTTTGACAGAGCATTTTTTCCTTTGTGTGGAAAAGTAATTACATGATGCAAATATAGTTGCTAGGTACTTCATATTTTTGTTAGAATTTCAACAGAAGGGATGTAAACATAAGCAACAATTACTGAAAGTGTTTCCTTGCATTGACATTACTTAAATCAGTCAGTTTCAAAGGCTTTGAACAAGAAGTTTGACTCATATGATATGCCTATTTTTGCAGAGCCTGACAAATGCTGTTTGTTGAAGAATTTTGAGAGGAAAGTAAACTATAGCTAAGAAAGCCAACAAACAGCATCTGGTTTAAAATATATGTTTATTGATTACCTTTTGGTTGTTGCCAGAATATCATGCTCTTGATATCAAGGGATTAGTAATATCTGCACAGCATTTTCTTTCCTGAAATAAATTATTATGGATGGGTGCTATGGCAATTATGTCCCCAAAAATTACTGGACCAGTGCTCTGTGTAGATATATAGCCTTATTTCAGCCTTTCTGGTACTTCCCAGCTTTTTGAAATCTGAGCCAACCTGTTATGGGGAATGTCTTGGTTTACCCAGGGTCACAAGGGAATTCTGAAAAAAATCATGTAAATGAAGTTCTTTCTTTGCCTGTTTCTCTCACAGCTCGGAGAGAAATCTTTGTGTCGCCTGCATGCAGCAGTCTCTCATGTAAATGAGAAAGTGAGGAAAGAAAGAGAAAGGGGGGAAAGTGTGGAGAAGAGACACAAAGGTTATAACTGGTCAGGATTTATGTACATATTAAAACTTTACATTTTACACATCCTTTGGACTTCATTTCCTTTCAATCTCCTCAGGAGTTTTATTACAGTCATCAGTACTACTTTCTCATGAAAACATGAAAATTTCATACAATACCCTTGATAGGCAATTCAGAAATTGAGACATACCATTTCATGTCCTAAACAGGTTTCTAATTAATTACAGAGACCAGTTAGCATTTCCTCATTCTATAGAGTAGAAACTAAATGGAATCTCAGTTAAACAATTTTACACCAAATCTGTCAACTTTCACATTTCAAATAAAAGAAGAAATATATGACAAGGGAAAAAAAAAAAGAATAAACTCAAAAAAATGCTAACATAGGGAACATAAAATGTGAGGTTGCAATAGAATAAATAAATTTCTATAATCGCTGCCCTATGACAGAGTCTTATTGACATCAAAAGACACCAAACCCACATTCAGTAGTACTTATATTACAATGAGAAATATTTCAGGGACATGATTTCATGGTTGCATCACTTGAAGGGTTGTTTATGGACACAAAGGTGGGATTCGTACCACAGTTTTCTATGCTCCCACTTTCCTTCTACCCAGTCAAAAATAGGCTGCCATATCTCTCTCGATTACTGTGCATATTCTTGTAGAAGTTCTCCTACAGCCTCACTTTGCTGCAGACCATTCATATTTAAGATGATTTATACCTATACTAGCATTTTCATTTGGATTCAAAGCATGTTTTTGAACAGTAGACCACAACGATTTCCGCTTTCCAGGCTTTGTTTCACATTGCAGGTGGTGTGAAAGCACACAACTTGCACTGTTCTCAGGTAAAACACTTTAAAACTTATTCCCCAATGCTCTAATGTACAGGAGCTCTAATGCACAGTTCTGATGTAGAGCACTGGACTAAAGCAAGTTTGAAAGAATCCTTTTCCCACACTTCAGGTGGATATACATTTAAAAAAGCATGATATGGGTGCTGGATCTTCATCATCAGTTGTTCTTCTCCACAGATCTGACTTAGGCTGTGTTTACATGATGAAGTGCAGCCAAGAGAAGCAGATTTGTAGAGGAAAATAGAGCAAAGAAACTTCCGATTTGTATGATATTTTGGTGGTTGATTTGACTTTTACTGAAAGAATGCCAGTCTCCCCACAGATTTGAGAGTTGATTTTCTGTGTCTAATGAGCTGTAATTAAAAATAGCAAACATTCTCCTCTCCCTCCCCCAAAATATGCCTGTTGCTCATCTGAAAGCTTTCTCTTCTCAATTTGGTAATTATCCCTACTGTGTTTCATGATTACTTTTTTCCTCAAAGGACCAGAGCCAAAAATTAGGAGGCTGTATCAGTCTCAGTGACAAGGTATTCACAGGCTGCTACATCTGCTTTGTAATTTCAAAAGGACAGTTGTCTTTACCTGCCTGGCAGCCACACATAAGACTCATGAGGTGAGATTAGTGTTGGAGCTCTGCCCAGAGGGATGAGAACTCAAGACCAAAATCCTACTATTTCACACAGTACTGTGTGAACATGAAAAAAAAATAAGCTAGGACTTGTGTCCTGAGCAAGAGCATCTGCTGATGGTGGGGGTGTCAGCCAAACTGACTGTCAGAAAATCAGTCCGTTTTTCTCCCAGGCTGAAAGTTAAATTACTTGTAAAGAGTGCTCTACTTACATCTAGAGGAACTGTGCTCTACAAGAATTTGCTGAGGCTGCTTACCTAGACTTGGTTTTTAATGTATCATATATATTTTTTATTTTCTACCTTCAAAGAAAGAAGTAAACCAAACACACTAGGAGGACTAGTCCACCATGCACAAGAAGGTGCAAGATCCCCTCCCAGCATGGGTTAACTTTAGACACTGGTTTGAGCTCCATGATACCAGAGCTCAAGTTCAGTCACTCCTGAGGCTGCCTATGCAGTTGTGATTGATGTTTTTAAGTGAGCTTTTAATAACTCAAGAAGCCTAGTAGAAACAGATTGCTTTCAATCTTCTATGGTTTTGCCTCTTGGCTTTTTTTGGTTTATTTGTTTGTTTTGCAGATCCACAATCAGTCTTTACTTCTTCAGACCTTTTTTGACTGAAAGTTATTCACCAAGACTTTTTGAATTTATTTCAGCTATTTCTGCAGCTAATATACCAGATGTCTTGTTTTCTTTTTTTTTAATAATAAATAGTCTATGTGTTTCTTGATTATATTAGTGGGAGCTCTTAGTGTAAAATAAGAGATTATTAATTATTTTATTGGGGAAAAACCCTCAAACCCTGAAAGCAATATAAAGCAAACATGGTGGAAAGATGTCCTGCCTTCTTCGTCACTCAGGTAAACTTTTGCAATGTAAAGACACCAAAGATACCTGAAACTGCAGTCTTAGTTCAGAAAAAGTGCTCTTTGAATCATATAAAAAATCGAGCTGAGAAATCTAATGATCTAAGGATCTAAAGAGTAAAACAAAAATGAAGACTTAAAGCTTAAAGAAGTCTATGATGCCAAATGACCAAAATATACTAGTTCACTTGCTACTGAAAAAAAACCCACAAAGCAGAGCATGAGGTTCAGGAGGCAGCCTTGTGGCTTCATGATGAATGATGGAATAAGACCTTAACAAGAATCAACATGTTGCTGTGGAAACTGAAAAAGGAAAGAATATCAAGAGGAAAAGAAAACCCAACCCAACACTCAGTCAAGGTGAGAAGGTAGAAAGCATTTCAGCTGAGTGACGTAATGATAACAAGTGAGTTAGCAAAAGAAAGTTGTCTCTGCAATACGAAGGGGAAAGTCAGTTTAACAGACAAGGTATTCACTCTGTGTGCTCATTGTATTTTCAACAGATCCTTTTCTGATCTGTCTGCATAGAAACCAAGTTGCATGGTGTGGTGATTCCTGGCTCGATCTCACTTTGGCACAGAGCTACACACAGTGAGACTGGTGAGATTGGTAGCATTCCTGAGGCTTCTAGATATGCCATGCACTCTCCTATTTTGTTTAGAAGAAGCAAGGCTGAGTTAAATGTCTGTCATAAATTATAAGAAAAATAAAAATGATGCCTCAAGACTGTAGTACAAACAATTTTAAAATAATTTCTTTAAAGGGAAGGAAAGGTTTTGGAAGGGAAGGTTTAGGAAGGGAAAGGGAGAGAAGGGGAGGGAAAAGGATTTAAGCTTTCAAAAATGTTCTGATCTTTAGCAGTGACTACTTTGTATGCCACAGAGTGGAGGAACAGGGCCACTAAACATCCAGATGACTAAATAAACATACAAAATGCAGACAGTGAGTTTAAAACTAGTAAACTTTACTGTTGATTGTGATTACTTTTTTTTTTTTTTTTCTCCTCTGACAGTCACTGATGCCCTTATTTGATAAGCTAAGAGAGTCTCTAAGAATCTGTCTGGATAAACATGAAGTGAAGTTTATAGCACTGGCTGTGCCATGTTTGGATTCTGATAAAACATTTGTCTATATTTTCTTCCAGGTTTTACAAATTCAGAATAGTTTGATTTGGAAGACACAACTTGATATGACAACTTGGACAACTGTATATAAAAGGTATTGATAAAATGCATCACAGTCAATAGGAAAGAGAAACCTAGATTATCACAGATATCTGTATTATACTAGGCCTTGTTTAATGTCATTCACAGCCCCAGAAAGGCAATAAACAGAGCTACTAGTTTTCGTAAAATATGTTGAATTAGGAGGAGCAGACATGACTTGTGAGGAACAGAGAAGTAATGGCAGAGGAAATCTAGAAAAGTTAGATTTGTGAATAGAAAGTAATCTAATGAGATACACTTACCAAAAAAAAAAAAAAAAAAAAGGAAAAAGGTAATAAAATTAGTACAATATTCCTAAATGCCCTAAATCTAAAAAAAATACCTTAGATAGATCTTTGAATGAGGCAGTAATTTATGATAAGAACAAGCTAGATACAAAGATGCTGTTTGAGAGAGTACAAAAAAAGGAGCATTGCAAATATGGCCTCTTTGTGCATGTCTACCACATCAGGAAGCCAGGAGGCAACGTCCTTATAAAATAGCGGATTCAAAGCTCACTGAAGCAAATGGAAGGACTCCAGCCTTGTCAATAGGCTTGGATCAGGCCCTAGGCATGTCTGTGTGAAGTCACTTGGAACATTTCATTCCCTTTTTAGGCACAGCCATTACCACAAAGACACTGAGAAACTGAAGGAAGGCCAGAAAACTCTACTACCACAAGCACAGTGACTGGAAAGACTGAATTCAGGGTGGAATGATTTAAATCAGCACACAGGAAGCTTGGAATTGTACCATTGAATATTGTCTTGTTGTGCATTTGTACTTTATTTTCCTTAAGGAACAGTTTATTCTTTCCAATAAACAAGCAGTAAAACTTATTGATAAATCATCTTTTTAGATCACTCAAATTTAAAGGGATTTTTACTATTTAATTGACAACAATTAAGTATATTTTTATAAATATAGTTTTAATTTAAATAAAATTTTACTGAAGACAGAAAGTAGGAGAACTGATTTTTTCTAGTCACTATGTCCAAGATTTTATAAATAATCCAATTCTTTTGACCTAATTAATATTCATAGACTAGAAGAGGAAAAGTTTTCCTGCTTTTTAAAAATGGCAATCAGTTTTACAGTTTTGAAAGAAGTGGATAATGAACTGAACCTGTTAGAAAAGTGCAAATGAAGAAAATATTTTCTCTGAATCTACATGCAGAGTTGCCATGAGAAAGTGATTTAGCTTTCCAACAAACTCTGGCTTTAGGTACGTGGCTACTGACTTTCAGCAAGTTCAAAAGGCCTTCTGTCTGTTGAAGTTCCACAGATGAGCAACACTTTACTTTTTAAGTTATAAATTAACTTCAATTAGAAAAACTCAAGGTTTTGAGAAGTTTTTCTCAGATAGAATCATAGAATATGTTGAGTTGGAAGGAACGCATTAGGATCACTGAATCCAACTACTGGCCCTGCACAGGACACCACATGCCTAAGAGCACTGTCCAAATGCTTCTTGAACTCTGTCAGGCTTTGTGCTGTGACCACTTCCCCGGGGAGCCTGTTCCAGTGCCCAGCCACCCCCTGGGTTAATAAGTTTTGCCTAATATCTAACCTAAACCTCTCCTGACTCAGCTTCATGCCATTTCCTTGAGATCTGTCACTGGCCATAAGAGTGAAGAAATCAGTACCTTACTGGATTGAAGTCTCCCTTCAGTGTCTTTTCCAGGCTGAACAGACCAAGTGACCTCAGCTGCTCCTCTTACAGCTTCCCCTCAAGGCCCTTCACCATCCTTGTGGCCCTTCTTTGGATGTTCTACAATAGCTTAATGTCTTCTTTGTATTGTGGTGCCCAAAACTGCACACAAAGTGAGGCTGCCCCAATGCAGAGCAGAGGGGGACAATCCCCTCTCTCGACAAGCTGGCGATGCTTTGCCTGATGCTCCCCCATGATATGGTTGGCCTTCCTGGCTGCCAGAGCCCACTGCTGACTTGTATACCTTATACAAATGTTCCTATGGGAAATATCTTGTATACTCTACTTCTTGCCACCTTTCCCAGTTTTCATACGCTCAATTGATTTACCATATCTTCTTTTATTACTGCTAAACTGTTAAGAGAGGCAGGAGCAACGAAGAGTTCTATGATTAATAATCTACAATTAGCTGGAAAACATAATTACTCAAGACTTAGGCACTCTGTTACATAGCTGCTTATACAAATGGGTGCTGAAACAGGCACGGGGGGAAAGCACAAATTTTACCATAATCTGTGATTTCTGCAGGTCTGAACAGCATCTAGGTTGAACTAAATCAGAGAACCAGCACTTGAAATTTGATGTTCTCTTCTTGATCCAATTTCCTCCAGGGGGAGTGTTCCTGAATCTTGATGCTGAGGCCATGTTTAGTCCACTAGCAGAAAGGGAAGTTGTTATGCAACTGTGCAGAAGCACACATAGAAACACTATAGTCTTGAAAACAGATCTTATTGCAGTGATACATGCTGATAACAGATATGGTATATCATGAAAAGAGGGGAGGCCTACCAGAACAACTGTCCTTCAAAGAAGTAGGCACTGTAACACTTTGAACGAAATATTTGTGCCGAACAAACTCACAGAGAGATTTGAGCAATTTGATGCATTCAGGCCAAAGTGTCATTTTTTGCAGGTGCCTGTCCTGCTACACCACGCAACTGGTTTTATGTAGGAATTTTATTACAGGCTTCTCCCACTGACTTCAGATGATCTTAACTGGCTTTGGGAAGCCGGTACAAGTAATAATAAATTGCACATCAAAAAGTAGTAAACACTCAATACATATTGGTCCAGAGCAATTTTTTTCTATAGTCACACCTGTGAAAAATATGTTGGTTTAAAAATTTTGAGTTTAGTCTGTTTTGAGAATTTGTTTGGGAGAGCAAATTTAAGGCAAAGAGGACTAATATCCACGAGAAAATGGATGAGGAGAAAAGAAGTATCATTAACTCTAGACTGACTTTTACTGAAATAATCCCTGTTTATTCCCCAGTCTCCCCCCAAAAAGTTGGAAATATTTGAAAGGATTCAGAATAGCAACTGTTTCCTACTCTTTATATATATAATTTAACTTGTCAAAATGCTCAAATCTGAGTACCTATATAGGATATCTGTTGCTAATCATAAGGATCTATTTACTCAAACAGACAAGGCATAAAATGAGCCAGTGATGGAAAATTACAACTAGAAAATGAAAACTGGAAATAAGATGCATTTTTGACAGTAAGACACTTACCTGGCATCATGGAGTATTATATTTTTGTTAAAATGAAGATGGAATCCCTGGACTTATTATCACAAGAATGAAGCAGGTAAAGACTTTCAACTCATTTGGTTTTGTGGTCTACTGCTTGCTTAAGGTAGCCTTCATCACACAGCTTTACCTGTATAAGACTTTGGGATGTCAACTTTACATGGGATCACTATCCTTTAGAAGTAGATGTATTCAGCCTAGATTCAAAATGAGGTGTCTTTCTAACATGTATTTGCTAGCTCAATTAAAATTTTATGGTCTCTGTTATACAGTAATTAGTCTAGTTAGGCAGAACAGCTCCTTCTGACCTTGTAGTTGCATTATGAAAACCACTGAATGGAATAAAATTTTGTAATTTAATTCCTCTATAGATTAAAGAAAAATGAAACTAAGGAAGAGTTTACAGTGCAGACATTGAGGGAAAAATAAATAAAATTGCTCCCTCAGTACTTAATGTAAATAATAAGTCAGGATGAGAAAAATTTGTGGCATTGCTTATTCTTTTGGTGCAAAAAAAGCATATCATCTAGAGGGAAACCCAAACAACTCAACTGTACTAGCTGAAGAGCTCCATAGCTTTTACATGTCCCTCCATGATACACCTCTCCATGTTATTGGTTGTTTAAGCTGGCAGTAGTGAAATAATAAAGAGAAGTCTGAGAGCAGTCAAAAGATCCTTGAGGACCTTGGTCCGATTAGTTGAAGGATCGGGAGCACAGGTAGGAACTTCCTTGATCCTTCCAGTAACAAGGAATAATATTGGACACAGTGACCGCAAAGTGATTGAGTTTAAAGCCTCTGTTGACAGGAGGAAAAGAGCCAGCAAAACCTCAGCTCTGGACATGAGGAGAGCAGACTTCAGGCTGCTCAGGGAATTAGTAAGGTCCCATGGGAAAATGTTTTTTGCAGGTACTGAGATCCATCAGTGCCACTCACTTTTCAAGAATCACTCCCTAAGGGCACAAGAGCAGGCAGTTCCCAAATGTCAGAAGTCAAGAAGATGAGGCAGAAGGCCAGCTTGGCTGAACAGGAATTTTCTCTTGGAAATAAGGGAAAAAGGAAGGTGTATGCCCAGTGGTGGTAAAGTCAGGTGGCGTGGGAAGAATACAAGAGATGCTGCTTGCTGGTGTAGGGAGAAAATTTGTACAGCCAAAGCTCAGCTGAAATTGCAGCTGGCCAGAAGTATGAAGGACAATAAAAAGAGTTGTTTCATATACATTAATGGCAGTAGGCAGTATAGAAATACCATTGGCCTGTTACAGGATGAGGATGGTCACCTCACAAACAGGGACAGAGACAAGGCAGAGATGTTTAATGCTTTCTTTGCCTCTGTCTGCAACATGGATGATAGACCAAGAGGGGCTCAGTGCCATGAGCTGGAGGCCCATGACTGTGATCAATTCCCAGTTGACCCTTAATTTGTGTGGGATCTTCTGCTCCAGCTGGATCCATACAAATCTGTGGGGCCTGATGGAATACATCCAAGAATCCTAAAAGAGCTGGCTCATGTCATCACAAAGACTCTCTCAATGTTTTTCAGGCAGTCTTGGGAATCCAGAGAGGTCCCAGCTGACTGCAAACTGGTGAACGTTGTCCTAGTTTTCAAGAAGAGCAAGAATGAGAACCCTGAAAATTACAGGTCTGTCAATCTCACTTCAGTGCCCACTAAACTCACAGAAAAGATTATTCTGGGAAGTATTGCTAAACGTTTGGAGCACAATACAGTCATCGGTCACAGCCAGCATGGCTTCATGAAGGAAGGTCCTGCTTATAGAACCTGACTTCCTTCTACAACAGGGTAACCTACCTAGATGATCTAGGAAAGCCAGTAGATGTAAGAAACAGGAGGCCGGAGAGCAGTGCTGCAGACAGGGACCTGGGGGTCCTGGTCAATGGCAAGTTGAATATGAGTCAGCAGGGCCCTGGCAGCCAGGAGGGCCAACCCTGTCCGGGGCGGGGCATCAGGCATAGCAACAGCAGCCGGGTAAGGGAGGGAATTGTCCCGCTCTGCTCTGCAATGATGTGGCCTCACCTTGAATATTGTGTGCAGTTTTGGGCACCACAATATAAAAAAAGACATTAGGCTGTTAGAGAAAGAAGAAGGAAGAGAGGCCCTTCATGATTCTATAAGGAAAACTTGAGGGAAAACTGTATGAGGAGTGGCTGAGGTCACTTGCTTTGTTTAGCCTGGAGGAGACTGAGGGGAGACCTCTTTGCAGTCTATGACTTCCTTGAGAGGGGAAGAGCAGGGGCAGACACTGATTTATTCACTCTCACAGCCACTGACAGGACTCAAAGAAACTGTGTGAAGCTGAGTCAGGAGAGGTTTAGGTTAGACATCAGGAAAATATTTTTAACCCAGAAGGTGGCTGGGCACTGGAACAGGCTCCCCAGGGAAGTGGTCACAGCACAAAGCCTGACAGAGTTCAAGAAGCACTTGGACAATGCTCTTAGGTACGTGGTGTGATTCTTGGGGTGTCCTGTGCAGGGCCAGCAATTGGACTCAAAGATCCTAATGGGTTCCTTCCAACTCAACATATTCTATGATTCTATGATTCAGAAGAAGATCAAAGAATTCATGTAATGATGGATCACCTTACAGCTACTGCTGCTCTCCCACCTATTCACAAGCTGTCATGCCAGAACTCATTTCAAAGTGAGCCTCAGCACTGTCTGAAAATATATACCCATCATAGGAAATCTTTCTTCAGCATGGTCTGCATATGTAGGAGCTACTTACAAACTATAACAACCTTGCTGGTATTTCACTTGACAGTAAAGACAAACTTTCAGACATTATTCTGGCTATTCAAGCTCAAGATGCTAAATATACCTTTTATCTCTGTAATTAGCTTTTCATGAGAGCATGAAATTTACTCAAGAGCTGAAAAGCTGAGTAAGGTTGTATGAACCAGTTTCCTGTCTCATGAACTCCAAAAGAGAATAAAAGCTTTGTCTTTATGGCCACTGCCCTTCTGTCTTTAGCAGTACTGGATGAAATTATATTGTACTAAGTCTTGAGAAGCCCTTTATTGCCAGGAAAAACATTGTGCAAGGTGACAGAGAATAAGGTGATGGCCTTGTGATTCAAAGCTTATGTTGCTCTTGTTGAAAATCTTACATTTAAGTGTCAGTAGTTACATAAACATAATTTTCTCTCATATTGGACTTCTGAGAAGCTGGTTTCATCTTGGCCTCTAGGATGTCGTGCTAGAAGAGTATGTAGCCCCATAGGCTGTAGTCCTGTCCAAAATTACTCAACATTTGGATCTTTGTGTTTCAGAGTATTAATGAGATTACAGGTCATAATCTGTAAAAGCTCCCCTGCCACTGCTCTGCTTGACTCCATTCCAGATGAAATCTCTTCAAATAAATCCTGGATCACAATGGTACTGCTTTGTGTTTCTACAGCCAAAAAGAAGAGAGCAGAAGGGAGGGGAGGAAGGGAAAAAAAATAGTATGTATATATAAAGAGACATTTCCTTCAAGGGTAAAGACCTAAATTAATGAAGTTCTTCATTTATCATCTCTGGAATTTTAAAGTATCCATTCTTGTAGAAGAGGCCAATTACAATATTTAGGTTAAAGTAATTCATCTAGTGATCTCTCTTCCATTTGAACCTTCTTAATTTCTTATGCCCTTTTCTGTGGATTCACAATGTGAACATACCTCAGCATACATCTGTTAGTTATGGCAATTTAGAGCAATTACTTAATTAACTATGATACATGGTTTTGTTTTACATTGCGGGCATTAGACCTGTTTTCTTTTAGGATGAGAAAAGAAAGGCTAGATGCAGACAATACACATGAAAGGAATTAATTTAATTTGTTGCATCGCATTAGGCCATTTTCTGTTTACTATTCAAGACAGCTAGGGATCCAACTACCTATTTCTAAATCCTTCATGAAATGAATTGTTGCTCAGCTTCTTCCATTTATGGCAAAGACAGTAACAAGTTCAGAAGACAGGAAAGGCTCCACTTGCAGTCAGGGATTTAATTCAAGTAAAGTATATCTACAGACTTTTCTGCAATATGACTCCCCACACTATATGACTTTTCCACAGCAGGTTCATTGCTATGAGAAGGTAAAATTTAACATCACTAGTTCCTTTACAAGAAGGGCAAATATCTACAGTGAAGAAAGATGGAATAAGTAGCTTCCTCAGGATTACTCAAGAGTTCTGTGGAATGATGGTGATCTGAGAGTCTTGATCTTAAGCACCATCCTACTGCTAGACATTAACATTCAAAGGAATGGAAGACAAAAGAAAGCAGCTGGCAGTTTTATCTGGACTCCTGTAGGTAAAAGCAAAGTGTAACACTGAATTCACTGCAATGGTTGTAAGAGAGGAGTTGGTCTCACACTCAGAAATTATGTTTCTTCTGATTTTTCTTCAGCGGTTTTTAAAAGAAGCCTCTTTGGGAAATTAGACTCAAAAGTCTAAATCCCCAGTGACCTTCAAAAAACCTGCTCTATAGCCAGACAAAGAAAGACTGAGCTGCAACTAAAAAACCTTTTGATTACTCGTTAAAGAAAAAATAATGGCCTTGCTTAGATGTCATGCTCACATGAACAAAAGTCCAGAATTTGAGATCTAATCCAGCAGTATCTCTACTATGATGGAGTTTTTAATCAAATGTGACATCAGGAAGAACTCATCAGTAAGTCCAATAGTATACCAAGTATTTTATAGCATATCTTAGCAGGGTCACAAACATCACAACTGTATTTGGTTTCTTTGCTACATCCAGGGTGTTAGAGATGTTTGTTTTTTTTTTTGGTTGTTGGTCATTGTTCTTTGTTGTTGTTGTTTTGGTTGGCTGGGGTTTTTTTCCCAATAGTTACTTCTTTTCAGGGAAAAAAGGCTTCATAGGAGACCAAGGAACAGCTGTTTTCAAAATGGAGCTTAAGTCCAGGTTTTCAGTTTAAGAGACATTTTACTAATTCTTTTCATGGTCTAATGACAGTAGTAGCTAGAGGTTCATTATGAAAATTATTGGTTCCAGCTACTGACTAGAACATAGTTATGCTGCATTAAATCCAAAAGATTCTATATGTGGAATGGGGATCTTCAGTACCTTCCAGGAAACAAGTCCTGAGAGTCAGGATAACCAATGTGACAGCAGAATTTAGAGAAAAACATTGACTGCTCAGATTGTATAATAGGAAAAGTATTACTCTGCATGATGTTTCTGATACTGTTTCTTCTGTATTCATTTGTGACTACCCAACTGAATGGGTACTTAACTGTCCCAGAACAGCAAGTCTTACTCTTTAATGATAAAGGTGGTACTAGTAGCAGTAGTCCTACCAGTAGTAATACCCCAGATTGCTCTCTCTTTAGGAGAAAAATGCATATTAATGCTTTGTAAACTAAAGTCAGTTTCTACACTATATCACTGATTGTTTTACAGACTTAGTGTACTAAGAAAGTCTTGTATGTGACATGCCATTACTCAGACTGCTAATGGGCTGATGTGTCTTCTACTGTCGGGTAAGGAACACTGCAGAGTTAACATATCAAACACCCGTTGGTCTGAGAGTCTCTCAAGAAAGTAATTGTAGCATATATAAAGGAAGGTACCTAAAATGTCATTGATATTCTAACATGAGTTCCCTTTGAATGTGTCTAGCCAGAGTAAAAGAGAAAAAAATTAAGATATTTGCCAGGTGGAAATCAGAGTGACAGTGACCATTGTTTCTAATAAAAATCACCTGAGGAAACTCTAAAGAAAAAGCACAGCAATTAGACAACCTGAAAGCCAGAGATGTGTGAGGAAGATTCCATTTCTCTGAGCTGGCAAGAGCCAGGAAGGGCCACCCACAGGGGTTTGGATGCTTACCTTGTTAAACACTGCCTGGTTTCACCTGACATGATCTGTAAGCCTGTAAAGTAGTCACACGTCAAGTGCCTTTCATGTACACTTCAAATTCTTTTTCTTTTGAGATATTTTTCACTAACAGGATTTCCCACTTTGGAAAGGAGAACTCCTTCAAAAGATAACAGAACCTCTCAAAAACACAACAGAGGTGAGAAAAAAATTCAGGTAAAAACAAATCCAATTTGGCACTTTGGTGCTATACTTTCAGGTTTATTGAATAGTTTTATTACCTTACATGATTTTTCACTTTAGTATTGCTTAAGTGCAATTTTTTCCTGTAATATATACTTTCAAAACAAATCATGTGACAGACTAAATGTGTTTGAAAGCGTCCTTGCATCCTTATCATTTGGATTTTGAACTGCCCATGTGGATTGTACACATATCACATGGCTTGTTGCCAAGGCATTCAGCTACAGCACAAAATGTTTTGAAGTTCAAAGCCTGTATCATTGTTCACCTCCTTATTATGTTTTACCCTCACTTCTGTTGTATCACTAGATGTTTCACTTGCATCAATAAAATCCTTAATACTTGCTCACTTTTGAAATGTGCAAGCCATAAATGAAAAAAAAAAAAAGAAAAAAAGGCTGATAACATAAAGATGAAAGACACGAGGTTTGTGCAGCAGCTACACTAAGCTATTTTTAAGCAGTCAATGTATAAGCATCCAGAAAGTTCAATTAACCCATCTATAGAGATATTACTCCTCTGTTAGTGGCTTTACCTCCCACCCCAGAGCACATCTGCAGACTCTGCTGCCGGAAGGGTTTCACATGGGCCTGGAGCTTCAATGAGAAATCTCCAGTTGCAAGACCAGAGCCTTTGTGCTGCCAGTCAATGACAGAAAATATATATATATTTTAAAATATAGGTCAAGTTACCTGAGTATGCTCTACTTGCATATAGTATCAGTGGTCATCTTTCTTTTGTATGTTTCCTGGTATTAAATTATTCCCTTTCTTAGTAAAGCTTTTTAAAAATAAATAAATATCTAAATAAATCATGATAGAGCTGCTTTTCCCCTCTCAACAGTCAGGTTTTCTCTCTTGAGTGGTAACTGGGGATGGGGAGTACAAATCTTGCTTTGAATTTCTTGATTGCATTTTCGTGCTTGTTGCAGAAGTTTTTCTTTCCTTTACTTTATGTACGGTAACCAGAGAGATTGAGAATAAATTCTACTTGGAAAATACTTTTTAGATACCCTGAAAGTATCTAATGGTAAAGATTACAATTGAGTGGAATATAATCACAGAAAACAAATATCTCTATGGAATCTAGAAATTCCCTGGGTTTTCTGATCCTCCTTATTTATTAAGCAATAGGTGGAGGACTTCATTTTGAGTCATAACCTATGGCATCTGTGATGATTTACAAAGGTTAAGGATTATATCTGCATACTCCCCATCCTCTTGTGTTGTACACATTTTCTCCTTTTTGTATTTCTACTCATTAATTTTCAAGAAGCACCTACCTCACAGGTATTTGTAGTAACAACAGATTGGCGGACTCCTATGGCCTGAAAGATCATGTAAGTGTTCCTGTTTCTTGCTGAGTATATTGTATCTCACTTGGGGTGACATGGTACAAATACAAATCCATAAAAAAAGGTATTGTGCTCTAAGAACACATTACTGTGTTGATTTTGGGCATGTACTCAAAAGGCAAGCACTGTCACTGGATAGGGCATGTTATGATTAGACTTCACTACTCAGTCCCATCCGGATTATGTCTTGAACTTTAAAAATTCCAATCTATCCTATTAATTCAGGATAAATTACTTGAATCACAGAAAGTGAGACTTTTTGTCTTTCAAAAATAAATCAAGAAAGGTTTAACATAAGGATATGGTAGAAAGAAATAGTTTTCCACTGAGTGAAAAATCTAAATTTCTGGATGGCAGCCTTCAACCACTGTGTTTGTATTGAGTTTGAAATGTTGCTTGCATTTAACTCAATGTAAACGTCATATATGTTTATCTAAAAGGAAAATAGGCTCTTCTAGAGCTATTCCAAACACAAGGATGTAGTACTGAGTATGTGTTGTAATAACCTTGCCCTTTTCATTTTTTTAGTTAGGTGGAATGCTTTGGAAAATGTTCTGTGAAGCACATGTTGAATTATTTCAGTTTATGTGTAATTTTAATGAATGTGTCAAGTTATGCATGGGCTGAAGTTATCATGATGAATCAGAGCCTATGAATATGTTGGAAACAGAAGGTTCCCTGAAATTCTGGAGCTGACAGTTTCAATTACACAGGAAAAGGAAAGGAAAAATGCTGACAAATAGGTCAAAAAACTACAACAGAGCAGTTGTAAGAGCTTTAGCAAGAGCAGGAAAAGGGAAAATTGATGAGGAAGAGTATATATGAAAAGTGTAAAATGCCTGCAAAGGTAAGAACTTGGCAGAGCTGGTCTATTTAGTATAATGCAATGCTGCTTCTGAATATTATACATGGTCCTTATTTCCAATATCTCAAATTTAAACTTAAAGAAAAAATTTGCAAGTGAAAAATGTCTCTTTACTAACCATAAGAAGATGCTTAGAGCTGAAGACAATCACAGAAATTTTCAAATTGCCAGATTGCTTGGGTCAGTGTCAAATATTAAACCAGGCTATATGGAGAGCTGTAATCCACACACTACTGCATTATTAAATTTCTGCAAAGTAATTAACTGGCACTAGAAGTGTAAAGAAAAAAAGCAGTAATGTGGAATGGTCCCTTATTCAGGAAACTTTGAAAATGTGCAGCAATAATAGCTATGGTGAAGTTCCTTTAAATGAGACCTTGGTATGCTGTGGAATAAAGTCAAAATAGGAGATTGTGGCATTCGAAGTCATACTGAATAAATGCATGGATTGGGCCAAATTGTGGTCTTATTCGCAAGGCAACATTTTTCCCCCTTTTCAATTAAAAAAAAAAAGAAAAAAAAAAGAAAAAAAAAGAAAAAAGAAAAAGGGAGCTGAGAACACTTTAAGATACAGGGCACAAATGTGTAATTATTCTTGGCTAACATGGTAGCTGTTGATCATTTAATGAAACCATAATTACCATATAATGGCAGGGTATTTATATGACAGATTACTACATTATTACAGGGTAAGTGTGTGATTATTTCTGTCCTCAAAATCAGAATAAAAACACATGGAAGTGGAAAAATAAGTTGAATAAAGAGAGAAAAAAATCTGAATTTCCCAGTGCCACTCCCATATTGTTACTCCATCCCCACCTCAATCACACAGTGATGGTGATGGCCACCGGCATTCATGATGAAGCCAAATCTCCTCAGGAAACCCGTGCCATAGCACAACACATCATAAGGCTCTTTGCCAAATGGCTACAGCTCTAGGCTTCATTGTACTTATAGTTCAACTGATTCAATAGCAATTTGGTTGCTGCTCTCTTGTCCTCAGGAGACACGATATTCCTGTTTGCTTAGAGTTATAGAATGTAGGATGGATGTAAGAATTTGCACTGAGAGGTATTTAAGTCCCACTTCTCTGCCTTTAGGAGAGAACAGTAAACTAGTGTGGATTTCAAAGTAACACCAGTTTTGTCCTTGGTGGATAAATTCATCACAACTGAGCACTATTTGCTATGGTTTGATTTCAGTCAACACTGCTTGTGTTCACTACCATGTGGAATTTTGATTATTTTGTAAGGATTGATTTAAATTGTGGAGAAAATACTTAAATGATTCTTTTTAAGGGGAAAAATGCAATGACAAGTTGTGAATTTACAAAGTTAGAGAGAGCTTTATCAGCTGAATACAGTCCATCACAAGCATTGTGAAGAGGATGGCAACTTTCCAGGTGGGAGGCAAAATCAAATTGTAAACCCAGCTGACTCACTGATTACCCAAGCCCTACATGGATGTTAAAGGAGCTATACAATCATCTACTCCACCCGAATTTGCCTCTACATCTTCACAGTGCTACTTACACATGGCTTCGTGGGAGAAGGTGCCAAACCCAGCATTCTAAGGTACAAGTTGTTGTAAATGCAAGAGTTTGGCCCTGAATAATAACTTCTGAATTTGGAAGTATTCTTAAATCTAGTTTTCCTAGATTTTTATCCAAGAAACAGGATTACTGTAGCTTTTTGCAGTGTTTGGTCATTTCTCTCCCTTTCCCTTCTTGAGTTTCTTTGCAGTGAGGGAAAATGGACTTAGCTAAAAGCCCAATGCTGTTATGTTTTCTTGGGATTTATCCTGTAAGTCTATAAAAGAAATACAGGTTGGAAGAGAAAAGAATTCGGAGGCACTAAGAAATCCACCTGTGTATACTTAGAAGTTAGCTGTAATTGCAGTACCTTTGTAAATAGCTACTATACTAAACTGGTTATTACTCTGAATGGTCAATGATTGCTCCAAATTCACTGCTACCAGGTTATTTCTCTCTGCAGAGAAAAAAACCCAAACCTCTGGTCTTTAAAAGAATAGTTCACTCAAGATGCTGCTACAAATCTGGTTATGTTAGAATCTAACCCTGCTCTCCCTGAGGCCAAATGCAGCCCCAGAATGCTCCCACATGCAGCAGCATTCATTCACAAAAGGCAACAGGCAAGGAGATGATGAAGCATGTTGCTTGAGAGAGTAATGACTTCTTTAAACTGTTTGACTGATATAATTTTTTTTGGTGTGGTACCTCTTGTGAACCAGCCCCCACATTTACTTTAGATGAAAACTAATGAATGAAAGCTTTATGAACTGAACACTCAGCTTCTGGTATTTCTTCATTATAGGCTGCTTCTGCCTGCACTATGTTTTCAGAATTATAAATAGTTAAAATATATTGTTCAAACGCCATTGAAGTAGTTCCTGCAGATAAAATGGAAAACTAAGACAATATTATGAAGGTCTACATTCAGAAGATTGAAATGTTAGTGTTTTTGCCTATTTTGTGTTCTTAGTAAAGTTTATTCTTATAGCATTAAATGTAGCTAGAAACTGAGTTATTCTAATGTTTTTCAGATTAAGTGTATTTGTGTAATCTTGTCAGCAGGTGCTGTTTCCAGTGAAAATCAAAAATTAAGCCATTCAGCAGTAGATTACGAATAATCCTATTTTTCCTTTGGAAATAGTGATGTGTGGACTATTAGCATTTTCATTAGGAAAGAAATTTAAATATTTTTATCAAATTTATTTTTTAAAAAAGTCTTGATCACTCAACAAGGTATGAGGAAACATTTGAACTCTCCACCCCTTACCCCTAATATTAATTTTTTAAAAAACCTTCAAGGCATTAAATAATGTGCTATTCTGCAAATCCCTTACAACAATTATAATGCTGTTATCAAGGACCAGTCCTTTCTGGTACACTAAAATTTCACTGACTTCAACCTAACACAGTCAAACTTCAAGCAAGTCTCATGAAGAATAGTTTTAAAATAAGGTTCAAAACAATTTGTAATTACTTCTTATAAATGTGTACTCTTTTTCAGCTGTTGTTATCTGTATTTTTCCTCTCTCATTTATTTATAAGCAGAGGTCATATAATAGTAATTTTATTATCAGATTCTCCTAGGAAAACAATGAGAGACTCAGGATATTTTCTCCCAAGCTGAAACAAGTCAACTTCCACAGTTTCAAGTTCTGGCAAGCTAACTTCTCCAAGGTCTCATAAAAATTCTGGGCTGTTATCTCCATATGCCTGATTGACTTTTTTTTTTGTGATCGTAATTAAAACCGTCTGTCCTTTCTCTGGGACTTCAGGAGAATGGCAATGAATCACAAGAGCTCTAAAGCAGGGAGAAGGATGGAGGCTGAGGTTAGCAGCTCAGAATCACTTAATCTGCTGTACTTCATCCATAGAAATGTAGATCCAAAGCCTTTTAATTCAGGCAACTTCAGAATAAGTCACCATGGCAGGAGGTTGTATCACAGTCAGCATGGAGAGACATAGGTAGTCCTCAGTTTGGATTGAAGCTTAAAGAGATGTAAAATAAACTAATTAACTTTATGTGGAACACCACTATCTTTGTAACACTAATTTTTACTCTTCTTGTATAATCTATTAGAACTTTCCAGAAACATTTTCAACAATTTCTCGATAAAATATATTTTTGAAATAAAAGAGTATATGAAAAGGGAAATAAATGCATGAAGCAAAAAAATGAAACTGAAACTAGTACTACAGTCTTACCAAGGGAAGAAATATTTAACCTTCAAAATATAATTTAGAAAATTATTTCCCTATGATGTTGTCTTTTGTACTATTTGAGACTGCTTTTTATTAGTTACACTGTAACATCCATTCTCCAAATTTAATTGTTTTCCTGCATTCTTTTGGAGCAAGTTTCAGTTTTAAGGCTTTTTTGACAATTAGAAGAAGGTTGCTCACTAGGTGGGTCACTTCCCCTACTCCTGGAGGCCTTGTCTCCATCCCCTTTAAAATGAGAATGAATTTCAGCAACAAATTGATCTGATGTTATAAGAGGAGATCTGGAAGATATGATCTTAATGAAAGTCTTCATAAGCTAATCACATTCCTGAGGATCTTGCATATTGGCAACCTGTTGCTCAGGGATACAAAAAATGAGCGTTTGATGTGATCCTTCAAAGATCAATTTCTCCCTGATGCGTGAATTAGTTATACAAAACTAAGCAAACATTCACGTGCACTGCTCCCATCCTTCACATCTGTGTATCATCACCAGCTTTGGCTCCCAAATTTGGGGGAAAAAATTGAATGTCATGTGAGAATGAGAGCATATGTCTGAAGCATCATTATGCTGCCTGTCTCCTGAGACCTCATGACCTCAGCACTCACTGGAGTTCAGAAAACCAAGTCTCTCTGAAGATCTGGGTCTTAGGTAGTATTACTTTTTATTTTCAAGAAGAGAGGTACTTATAATTACTTGAGACTCTGGATCTATGCTCTGCATGAGGTCAAGAGTAAGAATAGGGTTTGCTGATCAGAGGCTGGATTTCTATCAGTGTTCAGCGCTTCTCTAAAAAAGCAAAACATACAACTACCATGAAACAAATACTCTAACAGGAAAAAATACATTCCTAGTATAATTCTTCTGAAATCAGTGAAAGACATGAAATTAGAATCAACCTTCTTAGGGAAAAATCTTTTATTTTTAATAAATAATATTTCTACAGCATGTAGTAATTCTAAAAGGCTCTCTTTTATGAAATTTATTTTGATTTCATGAAAACATGTATAACTATTAACATAAGCAGGCTTATCAGTCCAATTTCCTCCTGAATGTTCTTTTTGTTATTTTTCTTTATTTTCTTTTTAGTTTCCTGCTTTATCATTCAGAAGGTTTGCACTGTATTCCTGTACGTATTTGGTTTGGTGCCCAGAAAGGTATTATTTTAACAGGGCTAGTTCATTAAAAGTTATTACTTTACAGGGGTTCTACTATGCATACGTAATTATATATATGCCCTTCTATGATGATCAGTGTGATAAAGTTACCATAAAGAATTTTTCTTTTTAGGGTTTATCATCTCTGCCATTTCAAGTCACATTTTTTTGACTAATCCCAGCATCTAATTTACTTCTATTATTTTTTTAAAGATATTAAACTGTCAAAACGTAATTACTTTTTCTTTTTTCAGTAACATTAGTCCTTCATAAACTATTGGGACTGTGACTTGTCCTCCCTCTATGTTCTCCAAGGAAGAAGCAAATATAGCTTCTAACACAGAGAATTTGTCTCAGGCAAAACCAGCAGGCAGTTTTCACTGACCTGCACAGGATTAACTGTGATGCGTTCTGAAAAATTCTTTTTAATGATGATATTTTTCAGTAACTCCACATCATTCCATGAAGAGAGTTTTTAAAGAATATCTCCAGATATACAATACAGATTTTTTTCTAAGACTTCTAGAAAATTTTGAATGACTAATTCTAATATAACAAGAATCTAAAAGAATTTGTAAGATAAAAAAAGCAAGTAAAGAGAATGATATTTCCTTGCAACTACCTGTCTCTATGAAGCTGCATTGTAAGGGTATATAAAAATTCATCACAACCTTTGTGAAGAGTTGGCATTAAGAGACTGAGTATCAGTCTGCGCAGTGTAACAGAGCCTTCTACTAGTGTAGTTGGTCAGGAGCCAACACTTCCAAGAGGACCTGAAAAACATGTTATATGCTGGTGTGACTTTCAAGTTACAAAAATGTTTTCAGTAACAAGATATCCTGTTTGCTTCCTGAAGCTAATGCAGAATAAACAAAACCATCTATTACATATCTTTGAAGGAGACAGAACATTTTGCGTTTTGCTACTTTATTCTCATCACTGCCTACCTGGAATTTTGGAGGATAGATTTGAGACTACTTAATCTACATCATTGACTTGCACTTTTTAAGTCATGTATTGACTGATTTGCACATACTTTGTTTATCTTTTCTTACCCTATCTACACTGTCCAAGTTGGCTTATGTCTTTTGTCACAGTGTTGATGGAACATGAAATAATATTCTCATTACAGGGGTTTCACAACTGCAGAATTATCCTGACCTGCAAAGACACTCATGAACATAAAAAATTAAGCATTCAATGAAACTTGGAATTGCTGTACTTATACTAAAAGAGTTTACATTATAACTTTTAATCAATGGGAAATGGATCTACAGCATAGAGAACATTTCAGTATTGTGGAGAAAAAAAGCACAAAACCTAAAACTACACATCAATTATACACTATGTAATCACTTTGCACGATTTATATACCTCCACATTCATGTTTTTGTATAATATTTGCCCGTTGACAGAGTTTTCTAGTGTACTATGGTCAAACGGTGATTAAGTGTTTGGGGGGGTGACAGAATTCATAAAGTGGTAATGCAAAGGAAGTCTCTCACTTTGGACTCATATAAAACCTAAGAGGATATAGTTGTGTATCTCCTTGTTTTATGTAAGTTACTCTGAACATTTTAAAAGCTAATAGTGATTAAATTTAGGTTGAAAAAAAGTGTTGAAGACTAATTTTCCTGATGATAAGTAACTAAATTTATTCTCCATTAATCAAATGTTGCAAACAATGCAAGTGTTCACTACAGTGAAGGTATTGCATTCACGGCAGAAGGTTTATTTGTTTTGTTTGGGGAGAGACAGGCACTGAATGTGTTTTTTACTATTGCCACCCTCTGTGTGACAGACTCCTTCAACCTGATTCTCATGGCTACCAAGTAAAAGCAAGAGCTTGAGACACTGTTCAGAGTATAGGATATGGGCTATCTTGCCATATCTTGTTTCTCTCTTGAAAACATCCTGTAGTATTATGTGATCTGTGTTGTTAAGTGGTATTATGCAAATATCCCAAAAGCCTAGCTGCACCAGTTGTTTCACCATCCTCTGTGACACTCCTCTGGTGGGTTTTTTAATATATTGTGTGAAAGTGATGCTGCACAAACTTTGTACATCTCTCTCTACAAGATGAGACTGCATTGATTACAATTGTATTGTGTGGGGTTAACTTTCTGTGGCCTGTTCCCTTTGACTTCAATGGCTTGAAATAAATGAATCTTCACAACTCCAATGAGACTCACTTCTGATAACATTGGCCTGCTGACTTCAAAGAAACACTATTAAAAATTATTCACAATTCATTTGAGTAGTCATTCTTAACAGCATCAGACCACTCATTCCATCATCCTGCTTTCAAGACTGAATATTCAAACACCTCATAAAGACAAAACCAAATGTCAATATACTTCACTGAAAACTTGTTTCTTGTGGTTATAGTAGTAAGCAGTACCAAATGTTACCTCATATGAAAGAAAGAAGCATCTTGCAGACTTTTTTTCTTTTAGATATATAGAGAGATGAAAAGCCCAGAATGACGTATTAAAAACAAACAGATCAACATTTCTTCTTGTCCTTCATGAACCTCATATGAAAGGTCTAATATGATACAGGTATGTATTTTGAGTATACTTTTTTTTTTATTTTGGTGATGTTTTCTTTTATGTGGAGGTGTTTGTTGGTTTTGTTTTGGTTTGCATTTTTGTTTGGCTTTTGTTTTTGTTTTGTTTGTTTCAGTTTGGTTTATTTTTTTAGGAAACTACAGAATTCTTCCATGAAATTAAACTGACAATGGAGATGTTTGAAGAACAATGAGCATGCTAGCTTTTGCTATCTTGCTTGAAACAGACTACATCTCAGCTATTACTCAAATCCATGATGAAATAAGGTGTGTTGCAGTTCTAACCACTGTACTGTACTAGACTGGTCTTATCCTTCTTGGTTTTTCAGAGGGAAAATATAAATTAACCTTTTTTCCCCCCCCACCCATCCAGATTTCAGGTTTGTTCTCTGTTTAAGACATACATATACCCTCTTGATATTTATGTATTACAATTTGCTTTGTTTGAGCTCTTCAGAGTTTGTCATTCATTTGGATTTTTTTTGTTGTAACCACTGATTTAACTTGAAATCAATCCCTCTACATGCAAGACAATTTTGCCATTTTCCTTCAGAAGCCAGACAATTTATAGATGAGCTCAGACCAAATAAATCAGGCAAGATATATTTATAGGCCTAATATACCATATATATTAATATATATTTTTAATCAACATCAGACTGTCACTCTGCAGAAATAATTAGCTGTTAGCAGGTCATACACTTCTGCTATCCAAGCAGACTCTGTTGTTGGTATCCAGCCTAGGACACCAGAACAGCCGGTGTTCAGAGTCAGTCACTGCACATGGCTTGTGTTCATTAGTAATGAGGAGAGCCTTCTTTGTTTCTCTGCACTAATTCACCTGAATGACCGTGTTAACTACAATTATTTTTAGATTAAGCAATGTTCAGAGTAATTCTGAACAAAGAAATGGAGACTCACATAAACATAAACATCAACTTCAGTAGTTAGTGGTGGGAAAAGGCATTGACTCATCTTTGGCTCCCCAGTTCCTTTTCTCACAGCATGAAGCCTTGGGAAATCCTCAGTTTTACTTTCCAAACATGGACTGTATCTTAGGCAGTGGTCTCTGTTTTGGGTTGACTGGATTTCTGAATATTTTTGTATAAAACCAGTGGCCTAACATTCGAAGTTAATGGGAGAGTCAAATTCTAGTTTCTTTATATGATAGCTACGATTCAACCCTGGAAGTCTTTAAATGTTTGTAGTAATTTTATCATCCTGCAGCAGCATAACTGAACCTAAAAATAAATCACTAGACATCTGCTTGAAAAACTATGTTATTTTTTAAATTATGGAATGTTTTTGAGTGAACTGGGGAATCTGGAGAGGTCCAAGCTGACTCGAAGCTGGTGAACCAAGTCCTAGTTTTCAAGGGCAAGAAGGAGGACTCCAGAAACGACAGGCCTGTCAGTCTCACTTCAGTGCCTGACAGGCAGTTATGGAGAAGATTATTCTGGAAGGTGTTGAAAATACCTGAAAGGCAATGCAGTCTTTAGTCACAGCCAGCACAACTTCATGACAGAAAAGTCCTGCTTATCAAACCTGATTTCCTTTTATGACAAGGTAGCTGATTAAGGGAAGCCAGTTGATGTAATCTTTTTTGGATTTCAGTAAAGCTTTTGATACTGTCTCTCACAGGATCCTTCTGGACAAAATATCCAGCACACAGCTGGATAAACACATCATGTGGTGGGTGAGCAATTGGCTCATGGGTCAAGCACAGAAGGTAATAGTGAATGGGGTGACATCAAACTGGTGACCTGCCACTAGTGGGGTTGCACAGGGCTCCGTCTTCGGCCCTGTGCTCTTCAACATCTTCATAAACAACTTGGACAGAGGACTGGAAGGAGTACTAAGCAAGTTTGCAGATGGCACAAAACTGGGAGGAGCTGTTGACTCCGTTGAGGGCAAGGAGGCCCTGCAGAGAGACCTCAGCGAATCAGAGGGATGGACAATCACCAGCCATATGAAGTTCAAAATGGGCAAGTGCTGGATTCTGCACCTGGGATAGGGCAACCCCAGATGTTCATACACACTGGGGAATGAGATGTTGGAAAGCAGTGCCATGGAAAGGGACCTGGGGGTCCTGGTTGATGGCAAGTTGAATATGAGTCAGCAGTGCCCTGGCAGCCAGGAGGGCCAACCGTGTCCTGGAGGCATCAGGCACAGCATCACCAGTCGGTCGAGGGAAGGGATTATCCTGCTCATTATAAGAAGGATATAAAGCTATAAGAGTGTCCCCAGAGGAGGGCAACCAAGATGGTGAAGGGCCTAGAGGGGAAGCCATATGAGGAGCAGCTGAGGGCACTTGGTCTGTTCAGCCTGGAGAAGAGGAGACTGAGGGGACACCTCATTGCAGTCACAGCTTCCTCATGAGGGGAAGAGGAGGGGCAGGCACTGAGCTCTCCTCTGTGGTGACCAGTGGCAGGACTTGAGGGAATGGCCTGAAGTTGTGTCAGGGGAGGTTTAGGTTGGACATTCTGAGAAGGTTCTTCACCCAGAGGGTGGTTGGACACTGGAACAGGCTTCCCAGGGCAGTGGTCACAGCACCAAGCCTAAAAGAGTTCGAGAAGCATTTGGACAATATTCTTGGGCACATGGTGTGATTCTTGGGGATGGTCCTGTGCAAGGCCAGGAGCTGGACCTGATGATCCTTATGGGTGCTTTTGAACTCAGCATATTCTGTGATTCTGTGAATGTGTGTATGATAAAATGAACAACATCAAAATGGAGTTCATACCTAAAGAAATATTTTTGGTAATATTAAAGGTACATTGAAGTTAGCAAATATATAGCATGTACATAGTATATTTTTTTCTCTCCCCGGGGGGGGGGGGGGGGGGGGGGGGGGGGGGGGGGGGGGGGGGGGGGGGGGGGGGGGGGGGGGGGGGGGGGG
>JAWWEV010000167.1:37269990-37335027 GCA_035583235.1 Hafferia zeledoni
GCCGGCGGCCGCGCAGCCCCCGGTATGTCGGGCCGGTGACGTCAGCCGGGAGATATTTGGAGGCTCCGCGGGGTCCAGTGCGGGGGGCCAGCGTGTGTTTGGGTCTGAAAGCGAATCAGCGGAGGGCGCGTCACTGCCAAAGGGCCCTATAAATCCATCTGCGGCGCCGAGTCGCCCTGGCAAAGCCCCCGCGTCCGCACGCCCGGCTCCGCGCTCACTCCGCCCGCGGGTGCGGCGCCCCCCGGGTGGGCAGAGCGGAGCCGGTGCGCGGGCGGGCGGGGAGGCGGTGCCGGGTCCGCAGAGGGAGGCGGGGGGGGGTGGGGTGTCGCGCTACCCCCCGTTTGGTTCCCGGCCCGCCGCCTGCCCCATGCACTTTTGTTGGGGGACAGTGTTTGCGATTAATCTGCTCTGCTGGTGACACGAATTGCCCGTAGCGGATTTGTTCTAGTAAAGTGAATCTTTCTAGAAGTGACTGGTAGGAGACAAGAGTACAAGTTCATGTGATGTTACTTTGTGATTCTTACAAAAGTATTCAAAGCTCCATTGCTACACTGCGACGAGATGTATGTCCAGAAGGAGAGCACCCAGAGGGTTTGGGGTAGGCTCTTTTCCTCCCACCCCCTTCAGCGTTACAAGTGAACTTGAGGATGAGGGGTGAGGAAGGTTCCTGGCTAGTTGTAAAAATGGAAATTAACATTTAGACAGCCTTTAAAAGTAGCTGGATCGTGTGTTAGGCGTTTTATATTTCACAGCACAAGGAAGTCTGAAAAATATTCAAAGAAAAATACTTTAGCCTTAATGTTATGCGTACATTTTTTAGGATGATCAGCATTTCTAGTACAACTTCCAAATCCCAAAGATTTTGTCTAAATAGTTGTGCCATTTTTTCCTAGGAAAGCAGACTGCCCAGTATAAAATGCCATACCTTTCATAATCACCACTGAAGTGTTAGTGTGGTTGTATTAGATGCGTTAATATTAGCTGTTGCACTTTGGCAAGGCTATATTGATATGTAGCAAAATTCAGAGATAATGCAGTGGGAAAACAGTGCATCCTCAGAATTCCATGACTTAACTACAGATCTTCATGTTCAACTAAAAAAAAATTATTTTCTTTTTTTAAATCTTCATTCCAGTGGCTGCAAAGGTGTTTCTACTGTGTTAATAACACTTAAAGCAGCAGGTTTTTCTCCTGCGGAGTTCTTTGTTGGAAAAACAATTCATATGAATAAATCCTGTTTCTCTCCCTCCCCCCTCCCCGACACACAATTCTGCTGTCTTCTTTCTGAGAATCGCACTATATTAGTGCTAAGTGTATTTGCCAGGATAGCTTCAGTAATCTCTCCAGCAGAAACATATTTGTGTGCCATTTTGGGAATTTCTCTGAGATAGGAATCTTGAAGATAGAATTAATTTCTAGGGGAAACTTCATAGCCTGTGCATGAGTGCTTTCTTTATCACCTGTCTCCATTTGGCATTCGGAGAAGGTAAATCAAAGTGCGCGATTTGTTATTCTGCTCCACTTGAGAGCTGAACTAAATAACACTTGGTCTGAAATTCTGATTGAAGTTGTAGGAGGATATACTGTATTTAATTTAATGCCCTTTAATAGCATCTTCTTGTTCAGCTCTGATGCTGTCATTTTAAAGGTTGGATCGGAATAGTTTTTCCCTGTAGGGAGTGGGAACTGTAATCATTTCAGGGGAAAAAAGTAGTCTAAATTCCTAGAACACTAATAGCCACAAACTTGGCCTAGTGTCCAAGAAGTTGGTTTTTGCCCCTAGGGTTCACTTTGTTATCTCTCTTTACAGTTCTCTGGACAGTTTAGCTGTAAGTGTTGCATGTAGAAGTTGATGACTTTTTTTTTGTAGCAGAAATAATGTCAATCTGTTCCTTAAAAAAAAAAAAAGTTTGGAGAGGATGAATCAATGCTTCAATAAACAGGTACTCATGTACATTTTTTAAAAGTTATGTAATGTGCTCCTGAAGCCTTGCATGTAACTATTTTAGCTGTCTTTGTACACATCCTTTCAACTGTGTAAGCCAAGCTATTTGAAATACAGGAGGATATCAGTTACTGAGGGGGTTTTGCAGTCTCATCTTAGCTACTACTTCAGTAAACTAGTTCTTTTAAGAATCCTGTAAGTGAACTTTGTGTACCTTCTTTTTCAGTCTTCACTACCACAGTATTTAGGTGGATTGTGTTACATTTTTTCAAGCAAGAGGTTTGTGATTACAAAACATATGTAAAAAGTAGTAGTCTCTGATGTAACCAGGCACTGGAATTGTTTTGAAACTTTTTTTCACCTGTTTAGGTTTTCAAAAGAATACATGAAAAGTTTCACACATACGTTCAATTTTCTTTTAAACTGTGAGTGTTAGCAAATTTTACAGTGACAGTAGCAGTTCAGTTTTTTCAATTGTGTAGATAAACCCCCAAGAAAATGAAATAGAAGTGTCATGCATATGATATGCCAGCACTGATTTGTAAAGAATATCTTAATATTAGAGTGCTATGGGTTTAAAGTGAAAGAGAAAAACCCTTTACTTTGGCATTTTTTTCTAGACCATGAGCTTAAACATAGCCATGATAAATGATGATATGCATTGTCTAACACTTGCTTTTATATAAATAGCTCCAGAAGATTGCTTAAATGATAATCGAAAATATGAAATAGGGTGGCCTTCATATCACAAGGCCAAGGGTCTACAAATGGAAAAACTGAAATAATGAAATATTTCCAAGGCAACAGACTGTCAACAAGAACAGTAATGCATGGGCATATCATAGAGCTACCAGAGAGGATATTAGATCTTATAGCTCTAGAGCCAGGAGTTATAATGACCTTTATTAAATAGAGCCCTCCCACATTACAACAATCTTTCTGATTTCTGATTTATGGATTAACAGTCATACTGCTCTTCATAATTTGAAACATTCTCCCACCATATATGATTTGCTGCATTTTTCTCCACTGGAATCGTACATTATTTAGAGCTTACCTTAGAGTATTGATCAACGAAAGTTGTATTAAGTATTTTCTGTAACTAATGGGATTCTGAATAACAAGCTTTTGTCTGCAGCACCATTTCTACATTCTTTACAGCACAACTGTTTTTCCTACAGGTTATACCCAGCTAGCTTGTTTTCTACCAATTTAATGGCATTATATTCTAATGCTGTTTTATTAATGTTATAAATAATTAGAGAATTTTGTTAACTGATTAATACAACACCCAGAGCCATAGGTATTTTTAAGAGAGTATCAGGATATATTTTCAACATCCCTTTCTTTTTATTGGCATCTCACTGGAATTTCAGACTCTAATATACTGGCAATTTCAAATCATGTTTGTTTCAAACTTGGTACACAAGTTGCCAGCCTAGATGGTAATTTTACTGCAAGAGTGACGTAAAACAGTTGTTCAAAATTGACATTGTAGGCATTAGTTTCATCAGCATCCTTCCTAACAAGTAAAGTATTTAAAAAAATATTTGTTTCATAAAATGATCTTTATAACAATACCATCCTTATTGGAAAATGCGTTCTAGGATAATAACTGGTACTGATCATGAAAACTAACTGTTACCATTTATTAACCATTTGGGAATGATTCTTCTCTCACTGAGGTCTGTGGAATAAAGCCATTTTACCAATGTGACAGAATTTCATTTGATAGCAATTAAGAAACTGGGGTTTTTTTAGAATTTACTGTTACGGGACCATTTCCTGAAATCTCATCTCATGTGAATAAACCTTACATTCAAGGAGTCCATCAGGTTAATTTCATGTTATTGTCACTAGTAGCTGCAGCAGGTGTAAAAGCACCTCATCTTCTGAGATGAGATTTCAGCATAGTCATGTTGTTTCAAAATGAATCAAGCCAACTTGTTCTGCAGGATATCACCCTGGAAATTTGTCTATATATTTTAAACATAAGATATTTTAAAAGTACATAGACAAGACAATTTTCACCATAGTAATTTGTTTCTTTGGTTTGTTTATACTGAATGTTTGGCATTTTGTTTTTTGGCTTTTTTTTTTGTTGTTGTTTTTTTTTGTTTGTTTGTTTTTTGTTTTTTTTTTTTAAGAAGCTGCCAAAGATTTATGGCCATGAGAGGAAATGTTTTGAAAATTCATTTCAAAAGAACTACACTTTTTCAGAAGGGGCAATTTCTTTCTATGTAATATTTATAAGGCTACTGTATGTTATCTTTAACATACAAAGTCCCAGTAGTGTGAATGAGGTGTGTGACTTCGTTTAATAGGACTTTGCATGATAAGAATAATTTGTAATAATATTGTATTTTGCTGCATAAGAAAATGTGCCATAGTAAGAATATAATGGTTGCTGCCATGTCTTATATGACTAGAGCATTGTTCTGTGACTAGCACAAAGTCCTAGTCAAATGAATAGGACCATTGTGCCATTCATTTGAACAGGACTTTGAGTAGTACAAATATTCATTAATTTTGTATGCTACAGAAGCATATTACACAGGATAAAGAAGGTACGGTAAGGGTAGGATAGCATTTCTGTCTGTAACTTGGCAGAACTGGACCCTGTCTCTGGGACAATATTGAGTTCAAGTTTGTACCTTAATCTTTAGAAAAGTCCCAAATGAAATTATGTACACAATTAAAGTATACTACAGAGAATCACAAGCAAGGATAAAAGTATTTTAACATATAATTTAATAGATGTGAATTTGTTCTCAAAGAGATCACAATGACAAATGTACATAGTGGGAGGAGTGTTATTATAAAATGTGAAAGTCTTGAGAGTCTCAAGGAAAAGTGGAGTGGTTCTCAAGGAGATGCTGATCTCAGCCTGCTGCAGCTAGATCCTGAGAGTTATGCCAGCCCTCAGCCAGCATTCTGCATGCAGGCGAGAGCCAGGCACATAAAAGAACAAGCAATATGTAAGCAAGAATTTGAAATAGATCATTGAAAGCAGAGTTTTGAAGATTTGTTACAGGCTATTTTCTCAGCCTTTCTTATGTGTTGCATTTTAGACTTTCACTCTTTTGTTTTGTCTTGTCATTCTGGAGAACTTCTTGCTAATGTAATCCTGTGTCTTAAGACTTTAATATTAGAACTGAGTATTTCTGTAGATATGTTTCTTTATATAGCTTAGTATGCTTTGAAAGGTATGAAAACACTGTTCTACACATTTTACTGATGAGATAGTTACACACAAAAGATTTTTGAGAACTAGCAGAAGTGGCAAAAGATGTTAGCACTAGGAGTAAAATTCCAGCCCCCATTTTGACTGTGTATTCAAAGATTACACTGCCTTCATTAGAGGGATTTACATTTCTTTTACAGGCAAAACCTCCACTGAAATAAAGTGCTTTCAGAGAATGGCTTGATTGCAATTTAAAATTAGCTGTTAGCTTGATATATAATAGAAGTTCAACACTTATGTTAAATAATTTAAGTGGAAAAGTACTGTTCCATTACCTGCAGGCATGTTAGGTTTACATATGTATATAGTGAACGTAGGGGATATAGGCTGAATAATATGTATGTACGTAATCTACAATAATGTCCCAGGGGCTTGGATTTTCTGAAGAGCCTATTGGATTTAGGCATTCAACACATACTACATTTCAGTGAAATATGGGCACCTAAATCCTATAAGCCCCCTTTAAAATACTTGCCTGGGAATTTTGTCTCCAACAGGAATTTAGAACAGGCTTCATTACACATTACGTTGTTTTAAACTGAATTTTATTGTCTAATGAATAGTCTTTGAACAGTCATTTTGGATGAAATCCTAAAGGGCTATAGTTTTGCTCAAATTTAGGCACGAGACAGATATATTTATATATTATGACAGGGGGCAGGGTGGAGATTTTTTTCCCCCCTTGCTTACATATCATGTTTGAAAATCATGTGCAAATTCACATTTACAGTCAGTTTACTCAGAGCCTAGGCTTATATGAGTTAGGTGCCAGAGCTGTAATTGATTTAGCAAAAGTATAATATACCAAATTTTAGAAGAATGCTTATTAGAAAGCTGTTTTTTCTTGGAGATGATGTGAGGCAGAATTTGTTACTCTGTGGGAAAAAATGTAAGTGGGCAGTCTTCACAGGTCAAGGTTGAGGTCAACAGAAAGAACTGACTGACTGAATCTGTACAGTGCTGGCAGCAGGATTAACAAAGGAAAAAAGTATTAAAAAAAGAGAATATCTGCCAGTGGCACTTATCCTTCAACCTTCACAGCTGAAAAAAAAGGTAGCTCATTTTATTTGTCTGACTATAGTTAGATGTAGGATTGGCATGTTTGCTTCACCTTTGCATAAATTACTAACAGTATGGACAGGAGGTTCTCGGGAAGAGCTGCATTTTAAAAAAACAAAACTGGTTTGTCTTGGTAAGTAGCAAATAAAAGATGAACATAAAAGGAGAAACAAATGCTTTGGGCTAATTTATTCATTCTTCCTGAGCTGCTGTACAGTTTTACAGCAAAACTTGGATTTCTTGTGAAAAATCAAAAGTACGGTAATTTTTGTCATCCGCTGAATGAGCTACATAAATGGTACTCAAGTAGCAGTGTTTGCAGGATCCAAGTAGTTTACTAAAGCATCTTAATTAATTGGATGTTCACTTTAATAGTGAGGTTTCCCATTTTTAGGCAGTGCTCTGTAACAAGAACATATATTTGACATGTAAATTATACATATGATTTCAGAAGGCCCATTTTTATTCAAAATCTATTTTTACTAAACAACTGTTTTGCATTAACAAACAACAAGAAGTAAATGGCGGTGACAGAAAACAGAGTTCAGATGAAAAGCATGATGGAAAAGATACAGTAGATTCCAGATCTTTAAAATATATATGCTCTTCCTTTTATCAATCACTCTACTTACACTCAAATTTCCAAACTAAGAGACGCTGTCTTTCCATTTATTCCTTTCTTAACTCGAAGAAAGATGCTTCTCTGCAGAACTGTAATTTGGAAACTGTTATTCCATGCTTTTTGAGGATAGTATTTCAAATTTTGTTTTACTTTTTCACTTTGTTTTACTGTTTTCACTTCCAAAAACAAGAACAGGAGACTGCAGGATGTAGCAAACATTGAAAATCCTCTTTTCTTTCCCCAAAATTAATTGACATACTGAATGTGCATCTTTGGGAACAGCCAGCACTTAGATTATGGATTGAGAATTCCTTTAGGAGTGATGTTTTTTAAAATTGTTTATTATGGTACTACTGCAAAAAGAGGTATTCAAGTCCTATTCATGACTTACTTGTTTCTTTGTATATTACAAATTGTATATTACAATATTTGTTAAATTCAAATAGGAACAAACCCCCAAGTGATTAAGGGGAAAAGTGTGTTTTAACTGACAGAGAATGTCAAAGTATTCCACCCGAAAAGCAAAATTATAATTCTTCAGTGTTTATTCTGCTTTTCACTAATTATGAGGAAAACTTTAAAGGATTTTCCACTGACTTGTATATATGCATACTGCAAAGTGCAGCCATATATTTTATGTTTTTATGTTGGATAGATGCAGTATATGTATTTGCTTGAAGGGAAATAATGCTACTTGCTCATCTTCAGCAAGCTACAAATGTCTTACTTTAGATAAAGTTAAATATAAATACATGTACTGGAATGGAGATTTTTTTTTCCCCTCTAATGCTGTGAGGGAAAAGTAGGCTCATCCTTTTTTTTTTTTTTTTTCCACATTTTTATTGTTCTGTGTAAATGTAATTTGTTAATCCTGTGAAATTTGTCATAGATAAATTTGCTTGGATTATCTTGTCACCACCGTATCTGCATTCTTTTGTTCATTGCTTATTCATAATTTAACAGTCTGGCAGTGAGCCTTTTTGGGATGCTCACAAAAGATATATGACCTCTACCAGCTGCTACTATAACCTGCAGAATGCACAGCAAGACATTAGAAACGTGAGGATTCCTCTACTGATTAAAGTGCTCTTCATTTAAACAGTCTGTTCATAAGAATCTCAGGAATCTTTGTGGATAACAGTTCTGATTTTTCTTTTCTCACAAAATTAGTTCTAACATTTTTTTTTTCTCTGATGGGAAAACTAAGATTGAATCTTAAGATGGTGGTGCTTTGCTTTTAGATGGACTAATGGCAATGAAATCCCTCATTATGTATGTGTATGTACACATAATTGTGCATGTGCATATACACATTTGCATATACCTGTCTGTACCTATGCATGCAGATATATATATGTATGTCCTGCAGTTTTACAGTGGGAGAAATTGGTGCCCATGTGTGTTATTTTAAAACTAACTCGCCTATTAAGATACTTTTCAGCACATATTATTATGCAGTACTAATTTACAGAAGAGTTATCTGATTTAACCCTGCTTTAACCCTAGTGTCTTACAGATTGTATTGTGTAAATACTCAATATTATACAGTACACGAAAGACATTAAATAGAATGTTACTTGAAGTGTAACAACATTTTAGATTTTCATTATTCTCCTGACTCTGTTTAGCATATAAATTTTTCCCCTTTTTACTTTTTTTTCTTCTTATCTGCAGATCAGCTTGTGAGTAATGGCTAGTTTTTACCTCCCCTTTGTGCTGGCACATGATTATAGTTCAAAATAATTCATTGCTAATCCGTGCAGTATTGGTTCATCTCCATCACTGTTTTGTGATTAGAGCCTCAGGCCTGTAAGAACATCCTTCTGCACAGTTTTCTATCCTGATTTTCTTTGGGTGCAACCCATATTTTAAATAGTTCTGTCATTACTGATCACCTACCAATCTTATTTCATTTTTCAAAAATGTATCAATTAAAAGAAATTAATATTTTGTAGGGTTATTTTTCAAGGGTTGATGAAAAATATCTTTTTTCCACTGCAGTAAGTCTCAAGCAATAGTGTTTATAGGTCTTGGTTCATCTCAGCTGATGATGGAAATCTGACTTGAGTTTTTCATTTTTCCTTAGCAGTCTGAATTTCCTGTGTACTTATTTACGTTAAGTGCCTCAAGAAGTCCAGAATCTTAAAAAGAAATACTGTTTCTTTTTTGAAACAGACTACAGTAGAATAGTAATTACTGTCTTGTCATTCTTAACATTTCAAACAGAGCTGGTGTAAAATAAAGCTGGCAGAGGAACTTTTAAAATATATAGGGCCTGATCCTACTACGATCACTCTGGTTGAAGTTACTGTTTATTGGGGTAGGTATGATCTGATGTGACATTAGAACTGGGCTTATATGATATAATGATATTGTACCTTGATCAGATTTAAATTTCATATTTCAGATTATGAAGAAAATCCATCCTTTTATTTCACATCAAATAATGCTAGTTTTATGAGAAGGTCATCTAAAAGATTTTTCAAGACTTCGTTTCAGCATTGAGTAGTCTTGTGTTCCTTTTAGTAATTACTTTCATCTCATTGTAGCTGTGTGTTTGAAAGTGTAGGTCAATAAGGATGATCGCATTCAGAATTTCATGATCTGTGTAGTGGAACAAATTGAAAGCAAAGCCTGTATCAATCACTGTGAAGGGAGGGTTAATTGTTACTGCTTCTCAAGCCTCTGGACAGATAAACCAGTAATGAAATACTTATTGCTCTGATATGTGAATGGTTAAGGATGAAACAATGGAAATAGAAGCAGCCTTCAAAGATAACAAAAAAAAAAAAAAAAAAAGGTAAAGAAAAAAGAATAATCTGGACTAAAGTAAGATGCTATTTATGCTGTGTATTAACATTTTAAAAGTACTTTTAATTTCATCTAGTACAGCCTTCTAGGAATGATGTAAGACAGTAGAGTGTATAAGGTTTTGAAAGCAAATATAAAATATGAATTTAAAAGCTCTTAGTATGTAAACTATTTAAAAGGTTTTATACTAAAGCTGGAACTTTGGTAAAAGTAACATTTCTAGCATTGAATGTTTTTTTAATCTGTTTTTAATTTGTCCTACCTTTAAGTGTTTATTTTTTCTTTTTTTTTTTTTTTTAAACACAGCTGTATTTACTAAATCAAATATGTTTTGTTTTCATGTAAAGTTGTTTTAAAGCATTTTAACTACAGCCAAGCAGGACTCTAAAAGAGTGTTTAAAGATAGAAGCAGTAACATAAAAATGAATGCAAAACCAAATTATGATATTGCAGTAAACATTTAACTATTTCTAGAATGTGAACTTAACATTTTAAACATCTGTTAGTTACTTATATGTTGAAATATATGCAAAAATATTTAGCCAAATTGAAGTCTTAGGCCCATGACAATCATCTCAACACAGTGGGTAGTTCTGAAAATTAATGAGAATGATAATACTGTAAAGACTGTTCCAGAGTTTGCCCAAATTCATTATCTAAGACTCTTGTTAAGAACATCTCAAAGAATTTTAACCAGGAAAATATATTAATGGTTCAAAAGCATTTTTCAAAATGGTGATTTATAAAAGTATAATGGAATTATATATGCAAGAGCTATAGTTAGAAACACAAATAACACAGAAGCAGCACATTATGAAGGAACATTTTCCAATCGCTACCGTACTTGGCTTTGATTTTGTCCATAGGCATCAGGTTTCCTTATCAATTTATATTTTAGAAGGAAATGAAAAGGTGAAGGGAACTTACAAAAAAAAGTATTTTTGTCTTCTTATTAGTTACTTAATGAGGCCTAGAGCTGCTTAAAACTTAAGCGAAGTAATTAATAATTTTAGAACTGGTATAAACATCTTTTAGACAATCAAAAAAACACTTTTAGGAGGAAGGGTGATGAGACACATCTTTAGATTTCACTTCAGAATGTTAAGAATTTCCTGTTGCCTGTTTCCTGATGGGATGACACAGCTGTGTATCATATGGAATGAAAGAGGAACTGAGTGCCTGACTTTGTTTTATGCAAGTCCTTTATTCAAGAAAACGTATGTGTTGATTTTGGCTCTTTTTAAACACACCGCTGATATGAATTTTCCAAATGGGAGCTAATTATAATTAATTTATCTGTTTTACAAGAGACCAAAAAAAAGTTAGTGACTAAAGTGTATCAGTTAAGAATGGTGGTGTTTTGATTGTTTTTTCCTTTTTCTTTGCTGTGAGCAATGAAAAAAAGAGTGTTTGGATGATTACTATGTTATCGTTATTTCCCTTTGTATTTTCAGAAGCCATTGATATATACGAGGATGTTATGAGTATTTGTATGTGCACATGTAATTGTTGGAAAACAAATCAGTTTATAGAGTTTCTTACTCATTTTGGCTGTTGTGCAATAACTTAGCCCATCTATGGAACAGTTTTCACTGGAGATGTGAATGCAAAATAGAGATTATTGGGAGGATCCAAAAAAAAATTTAAGCATTCATTTTGATGTAGACTATCCCACTTCATGGACCAATGCTTTAAAGACAATTCAGGCTAGAAAACTGTATTAATTACATTCTTCAGTATTTTTATTTTATGGTGAGAGAAAGTTTAGCAGAGGATGGCTAACCTGGTTAACTGGTCTGGGATTAGGTAATAAAAGGTGATGCAGATCCATAGCAGTGGGGCCAGCCTTGCCCTTGTTGCCCAGTTCCTAGTAGGGCTGGGGACTGTGGCTCATGAAGCTGTGTAATGCTCAGTTCCGGTTGGAATTCATACTAGTTCAAGTCAGTATTACCTTTTGCTTAGAAGGCTGTGTAAGACAAATTGGGTTGCTATCCAAAAAGCCCTGGGTGTTGCAATCACATGATTCAAGCAGCATCAGTCTATAGCTCTATGCTACTGAAGCAGAAGCAGGCACGAACACAGAGTGCATTGCAGGGATGGGCAGTACTGCTGTGGGCATGTTAAAGGGCACAGCAGAGGCATAGATAACTAAGTGGGGCGATTCCATTGGATTTCTTCTGAGACTCTCTCCAAGCAAGATAGAGGCTTCTAAATCATTAGAATCATTGTGAATCACACTTTAAATCTTAAGCTTTGATTCTTCCAACCTGTCAGTCAGCTGGGAAAACAGTTGACCATGTCCCTATTTTTTCTGTGCTCTGACCTTTTGGCAAATGTCATCTTTCTTCTGCCTTTGTACACTTTGGTCACTTGTTCAGTGCATCCTTTTCATTCATTGCCCAGCTTTGTGTGGGAGTTCTGCAACATGTTGTCTCTCAACCGCCTCTCTTTTTCTCCTTATTCTGCTCTTCATCTTTGCATAATCTCATGTGGAATTACAATTTAAGTATTATCTCTGTGCATGTGATTCATCGGCTCATGATATTTCTATCTCAATGAAAACGTAGTCTTGCTTCTCTGTCATCTCCTCCCTTATTGCTTAGCTTAGACTCCCTTAGTCAAAACCGATCTCCAAGAGTTCTTTCCAAGCTGTCCATCTACTTTTCAAGTTAACATTGCCATATTGCCTGTTAGGATAGGTCTGTAATTTGGCAGTCTCGCTGATTACAGACCTCTCCCTCATAGCATAGCAATTAAAAAGGCAAATAGATTATTTGGTATTAGCAGGAGATTGGTATTAGTGGGAAAGAAATAGAAAAACAAACAGAAAGCATGAACATTGATACAATGGCAATCCATAAATCCCCAGTGTGTGCAATCTATGTATTGTATAGGCTTTTGGTTATCATAATTTCAAAAAGATACTGTATTTTGAGGTAAGGACTTGAAGGGTGATAAGATACATGGGAGAAGTTTTGTCAGAGAAAAAGTTTAATAAAGTAAAATACTTCATACTGGACCAGAGATGACTGAGCAAGGCTTCAAGAAGGCAATCGGGGAACCAGTATTCATTAAATTCTAGTAATATGAGAACAAGGACACATTCTGTGTAATTCTCAGGAAACAGTTTTAAAACACTGTACAGAAGTTTGGTTTTGTTTTGGGTTGGTTTTGTTTGGTTGTTTTGTTTTTGATTTGTTTTTGTTTGTTTTGTTTTGTTGCTTTCATGGCTTATTTAGTGTTACCCCTCCAGTCCCCCAGGTAATATGCAATTAAATATGGGAATTCCTTCCCAAAGGGTTTTTTAGAGTTAAAAATATAAGCAGGCTCAAAAATGCAGCAGTCATTATGCTATTGTGTCTCTGAGGAACTATTACATGTGATGGTGATGATGCAACTCAGCTTCATGAAGTTTTTACACAGCTGACTCTGGATGCTGACATAGGATATCATGGAAAGGGATGCTCTTTCTCTGCTATACTTTTTTTTACTGACCTAGTGTAACTGTTTTGTTTTGTTCTTAAGTTCTTTGCGTTTAGACTGCATCTAAGTCTGGCAGGCTTTTTCTGCCTAACATCCTTGCTGTATGTGTTTTGCTTCCTGCTCTTCAGTTAAATACTCATCCTCACTACCATTGAGGATTATTCTTTCTCCAGCCCTATCTATTCAGAATCCTATTACAGAAATCACTTTAAGAGTGACAGAATGTCACACTGACCGTGTCTTTTCATATCCCCCTGGCTGCCCTCCTCTAGTGCATGAAATATTAGTAAGTTGCCCTAAGTTTCAAGTCCTTCTTCACCCAGTTGTGGGGTTTTTTTTTCAAGTTTTAACACCAGCCCTGTTGCCTTGTTTACTGTATTTTCAAATGCTTATTTGTTTGATACCTTATGGTTGGGCTTGCACTCCTTTGTAACATCACCTTTTGGGTTTCACTCTCTTCCCAAGATGTTCCTTACCTGAAACACCTACAAAAGCATGATGCCATAAAGCTACTTCTAACAAGATAATGCTTCTTGTGATGCTAGCTGCTGTTGTCTTACTGCTTCTAAATAGTTTCCTATCTCTTACCTGACACTTGCTACTTGAGATTTTGGGGTCTGGGAACAGGGTTTTTGTTCTTTGACTCTTGATTATATAGTGAATGTGTTAGTACAGTTGCTGCTGCTAAATCTGACTATTTTATCTGTGTATTTGGTTGATCTGGGATGCTGAGTTTCTGTAAGATAAAGTGATGTTTTTTGAATGTGTTGAGGTGTGAAAAGCTTTTATGACATTTAGAGGAGATGGGACAAATTAATGACAGAGAAATCCACTGAATGTTCCTAAATACACAGGAAATTCCTGCTCTGAAAATGGTTGGAGACTGTGTGTGCACATCATATATGCTGTCACCGTTGTTATGTTGCTTCTTGCAGCTACTTTTGGGGATTATTAGAGATGGGATTCAGGAAACACCAGTCTGACCCAATACTAGTGTTTTTTGCATTGTTGTGCAGGATGTTTCTGGAAGCTGTAGCAATTCTCTTTGGCAATTCTCTCTCTTAGAAAGCTGTTGGCCTCAGTTAAGTAGCTTTGGCTACTATTACTTTCAGTGCATTTCATGAATGGGCATGAGATGTTTCACAGCTTAATTACACTGCTCCATAAGGCATTTCTGTCTCCTGTTGATGTGATTAAGGAAGACCTTATTCAGACTATATGGACAAGGCATTATAGCATATGATGCCTTGAAAAAAAAAGAAAAAGAAAAAGAAGAGTGCCTGCTTTGAAGAGCTCATAATTTTAATTGCTGATTATTTTTCATTTCTTGGAAAGGTTTTTCTGTAACATAGTAAATTTTACACTAATTTTTGAAGTTGTTTTTTTTTTACCATCAAGAAAAGTGCATATTAAACAGATTGAATTCAACAAAATTAAATGCTTCAGTATTATTTTTGCTTGGTGCAACCCCAGTGGCATAAAATTAATTGTGGTGATGACTTAAACATTGCAGTGAATATGTGTGAGCCTCACTGTGTATTATACTTTTAAACTAGATTCAGTCTATTTATACACAGTAACCGTAAACAAAACCAACTAATAGTGATACGGACATTAGTTTAAAAGACATGTACTCAACATATGCATTGATGACTTCTGTCAGATATGTAATATCAATCCCCATATAAGTTCTGTATGTTATTTTTTTTTTTTTTTAGAAAGAACTGATTTCTAATAACTGTTTTCATAAATATCTAAGTTTTCATACTAGCAGGCATAGGTTATCATATGTGTAAATTTAATTAACTATATACTCAATATTTGAAGTTACATTTTGCAGTTGTATCAATGTAGACTTGGCACTATTACAAAGACTTTAGGTTTATCAAAGTAGCTACAGGTATACAATTTCCTTTTCCTAAGTTCCTCTAGCTTGAAATAATTCCTCTTTTGTTGATTTAGTTAAGGAAAGGGATGTGAAAGAGAAATTGTAGAATGCTGTTCATCAGAAGGTTGGTATCCATACCTAATTGTATAGTGGTGATCTGTTAATCAGGTCTTGAATCAGGAGGGAAGATTTGGAGAGTTCCAGGAGGGAGAATTGAAACTCAAGTGGCGACATTTCCTGTCACCTTGAGAGGGAAAATAGTTATTGTATTCTAGAAAATTATTGTACTGTCTCTGCTAAATACAGCTCAGAGGCCTAGAGGAATGTTTTCAAAGGAGAGTGAAAGGAAGCTTGATTTCTTCCACAGCAAATTTGGAAGGGTAGGAAACAGTCTGATATATTTTCAGGTGAGAGTGTGTGTCACAGTCTTGAACAGGTCCTGGATTTATTATACGTGTCATGTGAGGCAGGCTATGACTTGCTTCAAGTCACAGAATAGCTGAGGTTTTCAGGGACTTCTTGAGATCATCATTGAGTCCAACTGCCCCTGCTGAAGCAGGGTCAGCTGGATCAGGTTGTCCAGGTCTGTGTCCAGTCAGGTTTTTAATATCTCCAAGGATGAAGATTCCACAATGTCCCTGACCAACTAGTAGTGTTTGACCACTTCATGACAGAAGAGATTTTTGTAATGTTTAATTGGAGTTACCTGTATTCCAGGTTGTGTCTTCATCTCCTGCCCTACAACTGTACACTTCTGCAAACTGTACACTTCTGCTCCATCCCTTTTATAAAATTCCACTAGATAGCTGTAGACAGAAATGAGAACTCTCTTTCAACTCCTATGCTTTTGGAACAAGCCTAGTTCTCTCAGCCTCTCGTAGTGCAGTACTCCATGTCTTGCTGGCTTTCTGCAGTGGCTTGCTCCAATATTTCCCTGTATTTCTTGTTCTGGTGAGTCCAAAACTGGACTTGGTACTCATAGTGCGATCTCACAGGTGTTGGAAAGAGAGGGGCACCTCCCACATACATTCTTGTTAATACAAATCAGTTTGCTGTTGGTCTTCTTTGCTGCAAGGCTGCACACGGATGAGACCCAGCCTGAGATCTGAGTTTTTTTGTGGAGTAGACCAGCTCTAAAACGATAGAGCTTTCCAACAGGAAACACTGATTTTATGCATGTTAGTGCAATATAGTGAATTTCAATGAGAACTTTGTGACAAAAATGTTAAGGATGGGTCAGTAACAGCAGTGATTTTGAGTGGCTGAACAAATCCTGATTAAAAGATACACTACAGCAGATGGTCAGTCTGACCATGATTGAGTTTGTTATATGTGATTCTTAATGTTATGGTATTGAGTATATTGAGTTTAAGGGATAAAAATTCACTGGCAGTGAAACAGTGGGAGTCAACATCTAGGACAGAAAGATTGAGTCAGAGTTTTTTAAAATTTTGGAGATTGTAATAGATGCTAAAATTATGGTGGTAGCACAGTCCATAGGTAATGAGCATCAATTATTTTCTAGAGGGGAAAATCACAGAAAGTTACTTAGCAGGGGTCTTTTTTTTTTTGTATCCAAAAAGATACAAAACTGTTCAGGGAACTGTGGAATTGATTTTGTTCTTTTACTACCTAACATTGTGGACAGGATTAATCAGAAACGGAGCATGCTACAGACATTCCTTAGTATCAATGGTTCAGGCTGAATTGTCTCCATATTTTTTTATTTTTTAATTGTTCATAAGTTATACCTTGGACATCAATAGGGTTCCTGCCACTTGAGATTTTTTTTTATGATTACTACGTGTATGTCCCCAAGTATTCTGGAAGAAGTCAAGGTGTAGTCACTTCTGTATTACAGGTGATAGATAATTTGAGTGAGAATTTCTCAGAGGTCCAATTACACTAAATCTTGAAAAATAAGTCCACTGGAATTAGACTGTTAACAGTAGGAAGAAAAGTTTTTCTTCTGTTAGAAATGGGTACATGAGAAAACTGCAGAGATAACTTATAAAAACTCTTTAAAGTTGCAGCTGGTGACATTTGGTTAGCTATGTCTGTTGTGTCTCTAAGAGATACGTGATGCTTCAAGAATGGAAAAAACAGGATGAAATATTAAAATTTCCCTCCATGGTGCAGGAATGTTTTATGTCAAGTTAGCTGTATAGAAATGCACAAAATAAAGTGGAGAGGATAAATATTTTTTAACACCTTTTCAAAAAAGAGCTCCTGTGAACATTCAGCACTTCAATACCTGATTTTTCAACCAGTTTTACATGTGATGTTGATACCTATTATTGACATGGAAACAGAATTATTACAGGAAAAGAAATCCTTGTTCTCTGGGAGCAGCAAGCTGGTGGAGAAATGCTTTCTGCTCAAACGGGCAGCACACGGTCTCAAACATTATTTATAAGGGGATCACTTTGTTCTTGAAGTGAATCATAAAGGATTACACTGGCTGCAGAACATGAAAGACCACTACTCATATAATTAGGTGCTATTTTACTCTGCAGTCATAAGATTTCACTGTTTAGCATAAAACATGTTAAAAAGCTTGCATATCTGGTGCTTGTTTCTATCCTTAAAGTTGAAGCACTGTGCTTGTGTGTGGGAGGGCACAGGGCTGAAAAGAAAGGAAGAATTTCTCAGAGAAAGCTGACCTTAGTCAATAAGGAAGTGTCTTCTGAAGACGAGACAGTGTTTACTAAGGGACTGGGCTTCATTTGTGCAGCAGAGAATCCTAAATGGAATCCCTCAGGTGAAGAGTTACCTTCTTCAAAGTAAAAGTATTGTGGAGTCTTACATAGCTGTACAAAGCACAGCTTTTTCTAGAAGGCCCAGATCAGAAATACTGAAAATTTATTCCTGCAACCTGATGGCAAGATTGAGGGTAGAAAGGATCTTTTGATCTGTAGGAGGGAAGAAGGGAGTATTAGTCAGTGGCGGCAGCATGTTGTCTGGAATTCTTCTGCGCCTCCGGGTGGAATCATTTGGAGGCTGTATATGGTGTGGACACTTCTTGCTTTTCCTCTTGATTCCATGAGCCAAAATAATCCAATGTATCATGACAAAGGTGTATCTGGCCATGAGTGAGAACACACCTGTGCTACAGGTCCAAACTCAGAGGCTGTGTGACCATCTCTTTATGTGAGAAGATGGGGCTCTCCCTGCTCTTAAGCAATCCCAGACACAAGGAAGGGTAAGGTTGTAGGTCCACAGAATGATTTGGTGAACTTGACTGCTATCCAAATACTGCATACTCTAAACCCTCTTAGAGAAGGTGAAGGCAGGAGGCCAGATCAGGCTTGCTACACTTTATCACAAAAGTATACATTTGTAGAAAAATGGAAACCAGGATTTGTAAAATGCTGCCTGATTTTCTGTCAAAGCAGTCAGATGGAAGGTGGTAGGGGTGGCTGACCAGGCACTACTTGAGGATGGGCAATGGGGCAGAATACAAACAGGAGACCAGGCCTCAAACACGCACTGGTATCCAGCACCTGGGGCTTTAGGGATCATACTTTTCACTTTGGAAGGTGAAATATACTATAATCAAACTCTGTAATCAGCGCCTTTAAAAAGAAAAGAAAATTGGTATACTTTCTTGCTTTTTATGATTTCATACTTTCCATGTTTTCCATGACTTTTAACTAGGAGGGAGAAGCCTGAACTCTCTTCCAGGTGGACATCACAGTCCCAGCTTCCTGTTTGTAATGGAAGTGCGTTGTGCAGGGGATATGCAGCATACTGCTGGTTTTATTTAATTTGTAGAATTATTTCACAACAGACTGAACTAAAATGATCATGCAGTTTCACTTCTGTAGATACAACTCTGAACAGTTATTTTTAATTGATTTTCTTAGTTGAGTACTAGTGATGGCTTGTTAAACCGAGGCCCGATAGAATGGGTGCTTTTAAAAATCTTGGAATGGACTTAGAGAACTGTGAAGCTTCTTTACAGTATTTAAAATATTTGGAAGCTATCAAGATGCTGAAAACTTTGTGCAAGAAACAATAAACTCATCATTAAAATAGCACCACACAAACTGCTTAACGAAGTGCTAATAAGATATTGAATAGTTTGCCTTGTAATAATACCTGAAATATACCTCGCTTAATGAAATTGTTTTAAGATCACATTTTAACAGACATGTTTTTCACAGTGTTTAAAATTATGTCAAATGTGAAATTTATTGCTCCAGAGAGTGTTTAAAGACTTTTTCTAGCAAACTCCTTGTTAGCATAAAGTAATGGATTCTAAGAGATGAAATTTGAGTATTTAATCAAGAGAAAATCTCATTTTTGCATAGGGACAGCAACTTTAAAATTCCACTGAATTCTGGATGCTTAGAATTGTTCTTTTACCTCTATGGTGTGACTCAGTAAAAAAGTAATTGTCACTGTACACTTCTCCACATAATTTTTTTTTTTTAAGACAGTGCGATCCCATGCTTTGCTGACACAGTAAGGTGTTAATTGAGTTTATTTATCTGAGTTCTTATTGAGCTATGGATCATTAGTTGTCCATAGAGAGAGTAAAACAATTAATCAAAATAATATAGAGTTAACTTTTCATATACTAATTCCACTTGTGGAGAACTGAGCTAAAAATGTAATGATAACAAGATATAATTATCACTCTTGTTCAAAGAGCATTTATTAAAAATAATTCACTGGCTGCATTTTTACAAACTAAAGGTGTTGAAATTTATGAAACAGACAAGTTCTACATTTTCAAAACTATGGCTATAATATATAAACAAATCCAGTCAGTTGCTTTGGGGTTATTGTGAAGTTTTTAGTTCCTCAAATAATGTGCCCCTGCGATACATGTTTTCACATGTTCGGGTTTTCTGGTTAAGACTAAATAAGTTAAGGTGGATAAATAAGTATACAGGTATATAGGTAATATACATGTATAAATAAAGACCGTACTTGTGGAAGAGATCCAGCTATTAATAATGGCAAAAAAAAAGTAGTAGTAGTAGTAGCAAGTCCATCACAAATAATTCCCTATCCAGGAAGCACAAAGCTGCTCTCTGAAGGTGTGTCTCTGTGAATGGGGAGGTGGTGGCAGAATGTGCTGTAATGAAGTTGTCAGTGTTTACACTTCTCTTATTGGAAGGGTGTTCATTACTGCTCTAGTGATGAATTTACTGCTCTGAGATGTAAGACAATTTGGCAGATATGTTTTATTTAGGTAAATGAATATAAGTCAGCCCTATATGTGTTTTGAGAACTTATCTGTGCAGTAGAAATATAGTAAAGCTTTTGAAAGCTTTCAGTGGAAAATACTAGTTTACAGATTAAAAGAGGAAACTTCAGGATTTCTGTTGATGGACAGCATTTTACCTGTGCAAAATAGATATTTGCAGTTAAATCAGTTAATTTATCTGAACTGATTAAAAGAGTGGAAATAATTAAATAGGTTAAACAAAAAAAAAGGTTAATGTCATAAGAATTACCCTAGAAATTGAAATTAACTCCTAGAATACTTGAATTTTTTATCTATTACATTACCTAAAAAAATCAGTATCTGTACCTAATTGTACAGTGGTGATAAGATCTAATGTAAATGAGGTCAAATACTGACAATGTCAGTGAAGGAGTTTATATATATTCACAAAAATAATTGGACTAGGAAGGCCAACTTGTCCCATACTGAGAATTCTTAGAAACCAAGGGGGTTGAATGAAAATCTGGGTGACTTTTAACTAATCTTGTACATAGATCAAAATCCAAGCCTATCCAGAGTGATTTGATTTGATCCACTGATATTAAAATGTTGAAGAGAGGAGCAGTATCTAGTGTTTTTCCATTTAAAGTGGATTCAATAGTAACAACAATGTCAAAATGATTGAAATTTGCATTTTCCAGGCTTTAGGATCGTACAGGGAATATCAGTGTGGATTAGTCATGAGCTCTCTTGTCTCTAATAGAAAGTACTCAGAAAAAAAAGGTGTAAACTGTGAGTAATTTTTTGCCATTAGTTATAGCCAAACAATTCCGCTGGTGTTAATGAAGTCACAGAGTGTAATTGAAAACAGAAATCGGTCCTCTGCTATTGAACTTTAATATATAACCTGAAAATGTTTTTGAGGGAAAATAAATGAGTTCTACCAATAATTCAAGTAAAAGATGGGATTTGCTTAGCTTTAGGTTACAGTCTTGATGGGGTGAAGACTTTTTTGCTTCAAAGTTTTGTGATTATTTGATTAATACACTGGTGTTGATTTTCACTTTATCGGTGAGATGCCCCCAAGAAGAAGTGAAATTGAAAAAAATTGATTAATTGCTGCTTATAATTAAACACATAGAAATTAAAAAAGAATAGTATTGATATTTTATTTTATTTTAATGCAAGACTCCTTGGAGACAAGATTAATTGAAAGGAGAAAGAGGAGCAAGCCCTTAAGGCTGGATAATGTATTACTTTCAATTTTACTTGCTAGTATAAACAAAGCAGATGCTGAATGAGTGCTCAGTAGTAACATACGATGTTCCAGAACATCAAGTTGTCCAAAGAACAGACCATCCATTTAAAATTTATTTAAAATTTAAATAAGAAAAACTAGATAAAATATGAAATGAATACAGTGCTACAAGATATAGGAAAAACTAACCCTGGGATATAACTTTGTGTTAAATATTTTTTTAATTTAAAGCATTCATATACCTCTGTTTGTCTTGTAATGGTGATCTGTTCTATCCCCACCATTCAGAAGCAAGCAAGAAGAAGGCTTTATTTTAGATTTTTTGCATCACCATCTAGCCTTTTCTTTCTATTATTTTAAGTGCACAACCCAAGTTTATTTCTGCTTGTGGCAAGATGAGCTACTAAATGCCTCCTCAGAAAGCTGGCCATCCTCAGAGCCAATTGAGACATTCTGTTCTGCCAGCTCCTAGGGTCAGGGAATCGCTCTGTTGGCAGAGGCACCTGGCATTTGTCAGGGAGGACATTCCCCTATGGTGTTCAGGCCATGCCATAATTTCTTTAAATATTTCAGACCAATGTGTCCAAAAAAAGGGAGAAAGAATCCCCGACAAGTAGTGTAGTATTAAGTAGGTATAGCTTTGTGAAGGTATACCAAAGATTACAGAAGAGGTAGCTTTTTTTCTGTCATGATGGGGGTAAAATAATTACATATTTCTACATTCCTAATTGAATTTTATTTTGTAATATGCTCTGGAACATCATTGCTGACCAATTCAGCCCTGTTTCAAAGATCACTAAAGTCAATCAGTGGAAAGACTCTCAGTGATTTCAAGGGATTTTGAATTCTTTTCTTAGTCTAACTTCATTTAAAACTGTCCTGAGTTGTAGTTTTAATGTCTAATATTATTAACTAGGCTCAAAGAATAATAAAATCAAGACGTTTTACTTGGATTTTTGTCTGATAAATTATCAGAGCAGTCACTGTGCTTACTTGATAGTGTCTGTGAAATGAGTCATTACTTCTCAGAAATCGAAAGTCATTTCTGAAGGTTTGGACCCCAAGATGCTTTTCATATCATAAGCATAAGAAAAACTGTAAAGAAGTGGAATATCAGATAAGCTAGCAAGTATTTTTGTAGGAATTTCCAAAACATAGTCCCTCCAGGTTTCATGTTGTATATCATCTTCAGAAGTCACATGACTTTTGATAGATTTTGGAAAATGTTTTAAAAGTTATTAACTCACATTCACTTTAGAGTTTTTATTTAAAAACTAAGTTTTTATTTTTCATGAAGAGAGAAAGTTGAATTGTTTTAATCCTTATGTATCCCATTGATCTCTAGTTACTCATGTTAGGCCCATCCCATAAGATCACCATGAATTTTTGTGAATTTCTCAAAGGGTCTCCACCTCACTTCACAGGTGTAAATACCTCTTACAGTGCTGTATCTTGGGCTCACAGTCCCCTGTCAGTAAGTTTTTTTCCTGTTCCTGTGGAATGCAAGGGCACACATTGCCATGGGCACTATGCACACAGCTAGAGAAGATTTTCATTATGACTCTCTTAGCAGTGAGGTTACATGAGTTTACATGAGGCATTATTGCTCTGCTATAACCCTCTCTGTCCCTTCATCACTTCTTTTGATTTGCACAAAAGATGCAGGAATTCCCCAAACACCATTGTATTCATTAGGGTCACTTTTATATTTTAATCTCTTTGATGGGAAAGCTTGTGCTTATTTTTGTCATGACATCAGTATATAGAGCGACATTATCAGTTAGTGTTAAGCAGTGTGGCTCCATTGGCTCCAGTGCTATGTTGTCAGTTTACACAAGCTGAGTAACCAGCTGAGTATGTGCAGTGCATGTAGGAAATCCCATCAGAATTCATTCCAACTTTCCTCTTCTGCTTTTCCTATTATTTTCTCTCCAGTTGTATGCGCGTATTTATGCCTTAGATTCAAAAACATTCACTTAACGTAGGTACTAGAGCCAAAATTTTATATAATGTCTTGCTATTGGTACCAAAATAAGACAGTGCCAGTAAGATTCTCAGTTTCTCTTACAAGCTGGCCACTTATATTTAGAACGTCTGCATTTTTATTCACCATTTGGAGCCTATTGCAGATTAAATCAATAACACTGTTCTTAGGTTTCAATGAAAACTAGGTAACGCTGCCATTTCTGTAATTCCTAATTGTAAGTAGATGCTGGAAGTCTGTTATATACATTCACATATGTGAACCTTAAAGATGTGGTACTTCAATTCCTGACAACTGATAAATGCTTGCTATGTAGTCAGATATTGAGAGAATTTTATCAATGCACAGGATGCTTTGAACTTTTAGCCATTGCTTTCCTTACTTTTCTTGTTATTTTTTGTAAACACCTATGGTGTTTTTTGAAAAGTTTATTTTCTACCTGTATGGCCTTTGGGTAGGAGAAGAGTTTCCACAAAATTCTCTTTACTTTAGCACTGTTGGTGAAATAGCTAAAAATCCTGGGTAGGCCTATTTCATTGTTAACATGAGTTATTGAAACATTATAATTTGATAGTGATATAGAATTTGGTAATTGCAAAAGACTCACACCCCAGCCCACCCCACCCCCCGCTCCTATGCACAGACACTTTTAATTCAAGTGCTTTCATAAGGTGAATTTTGCTTATATTAACTGGAACATGTTCATCACTATTTTTGATCTCTTTGCTTTTGAAGAGTAAGTCAGAAAGACACCAGTCCTATTTATATTAGAGAATCATTTAAACTTATTTATAAGGAGAGTCATAACTATAGTTTCTCTTTTTCTTAGGCTATCCACTAGCATTCCCTAGAAGGACAAGGAGCAGGAAGGGCCAGCCAAAACACATGTATGTCATGCCTTCAGAGTCTCAGTGACGTCATCCTCTGCTGACTTCAGTGTTTCTTTCTTTGTGCACAATTGTAAGGCACTTGGCCAAGGGTAGTTACAGATAGGCGGATAAAGAGGTAACTGAAAAACTGATTGATTGTTTCCTTTACTATTAAGAAACTGCAAAAAAATTCTAAAAGTGAATCACTTAGAAAATAGCAAGGCTGCAGTTATTAAAAATAACAAAGGTTAAATTTAGATGTTAAGTTAAAATCCTGTTAGTCATAAAACTAACAAGGTTATCCTCATCATTGCAGGATTTTGGGCGGAAAAGGGATGTTATTTTAGTTTGTTTTTCTTCCCTGACCAGGGCTAACTATTATATGCCTTTTTATTGGCAGCACACTAAAGCCTAGAGCATTGCTGGATTATAAATTATTGGTAAAGTAAGGATAAAAATGGAACACAAACTTATGAATGACTGGCTCTAAGTTGAGTTCTAAATTCAGATAGAATGAGTTCTTCATTTTAAAGTTACAGGGAGTCGGCTGGTTTGGCAGAAATTTTGCTAGGAAGTGGTTTGGGATTTTGGTTTACTTCTATGGGAGTCACAGGGAATTGGAACTGGGCGTTCCTTGAAATGCAAATTTTTACCAGGGGTTTTTGAGCATGGCCATGGAAACTGAGAAGGCTTAGGTACTCCTTGGCATTTCTCACCCTTTTTTGTGGAACTCTGCAATTAAGGGCCCATCAATCTGGAGTGGCTGATTGGAGAAACAGAGGGTTCTTTCTTAAGTGGAAATATGCTTTCTGTGACTCAGATATACCCTCTGGATCTCATTCTCAATTGTCTGGAGTGTCAAGTTTAGTTAATTGTATATTCCCAGTGAGTAGAAAAACTGAAAAAACTCTTTATTTTGATTTGTTTCTTCGTATTTTCTGAAGCTTGGATGGTTTTCTCTTGAACTTCAAGAAGGCCATTGTAAAAATCGAAGTGGTAGCTTGAAAAATGTGAGTTATTGTTGACTGAAGAGATTGGGTTCGGCATAAACAATTGGTCTGAAGGGAAGATATGATTCACAGAAACCAAATTTACATGGTGAAACCCCCCCCGACAAACGTGTGGATTTGATTGAGCTTTACCTCAGCTAAAAAAATAATGAAGAGCTGCATGTTAAATTTTATATAATGTCTGGAATAATAATACTGAATCCAGTGTCATTAAATTGTATTTTTTTGTTTCTTGTCAGCTACAACAATTTCAGCAAAGCAAAATTCATGTGAAAGTATGAATAAAATTCAGAGAGTAGCATCAAGGACTTCTGAGCTCAGGAAACTGAGTTTGGCAGTGCTAATTTGTATTAAAGTTGTTGTTGCATGACAGCAGGAAAAAGATTTAATGCTTGCCACCTGAATCAAGCCATGGAACATTGGTTTCTATAACTGCCATGAATTTGAATCAAGGCCAATATCTCTAAATTTGAAATAAACTGATACTCTGTCTTGAAAGAAGATACAGGCCACTTATGTAGCGGAAGGTATTTAGAAAATGTATTTCAGTTTAATTTTCAGCAGTATATATCTTTCAAATTTTTAGGCACTTTAGCACTGTCCTTTTTGGCTTTTTCTATATTCCAGCGAGTATGTCGCCTTTCAGACGTTTATTTATCAACATCCGGTCTTGAACTAATACTGATTTGCACAAAACCACAGATGCTGGTTTTACTCCCATTATCACTATGCAGCTGCTTACCTTAATCTGTAAGTCATTTTTCTTTTGTATATAACTGCATTAATGGAGAAAATCAGATTTCAAGCCAAGTAGTCACACTATGAAGCTTTAAAGTCATCAGATACAAAGCTTGTACCGTGAGCCTAAGTGTAACAATATTGCCTTTACAATAGCATGTAGTGTGATGATACCTTTCTTTCTAAAGGATTCCTAAATGCTTTACAACAAGCAGTCAACTTTAGGATTTCTTTCTTTCTCTTCAGAAAGTAGGCAAGAGCTCTATGAAGTTCTTTCCTGTGTCTGGACTGTCTTTGAGTCGCTTTATAAATACAACACATTTACCTATAGAGATCATTTATCAATTTAACAAGAATAACTTGAATATTTAGCGAGTATCTGGGCATAGTGAAACAAACCCCTTCATTCCTAAATGTAAATTAAATTTTGAACATCCTACCAGGGCTGAGTGCACAAGATCATGTGAAGTTTCAGGACTAAGTAGCAACACTTGAACCCAGCTGCTTGCTTTCTACACAAGCCCTCTTACGAGTAGTTTCTGTTTTTCACTGAGTACAGAAGGTCCTGGTAATTGATTCATTATGTGTGAATAACTTAATCCACCATTGTAATTTAGCTATCTAGATTGAAATGTAGCAGCTGTTTCATAGCATGTAGGAACAATACACAAAAATCTTGTGATGGAAGGGGGAAAAGGTATGGTATGTATATGGAAGTGCCCAGGAAACTTGTAGAGGTTGAAGGCAGCTATTCCACTAAAATTATTTGATGTCTTTGTTGTCGTATAACATACTTTCTGGAGTTGTCTTTCATGTCCCTGATGGAGCCCTGAGGATATACTCCATTTCAACCCTGTTTTTAACCTTTCTCTGTGCTCAAAGACACAGCCTTCTTGGTGAGGAGGATGAGATTCTCTTCAGAGCTGAACAGTGCTGCTCCTTAATCGGCTGAAGTGGTGTTTGCATGATAACAAGAGGTACTAGTCTCACCCCAGGTTGTGCCAGCTTGGGAAGCTATAGAGAGGCTGGAAAATTAACCCAGATGGCATGGTAATGCAGAGCATTACCTTTAGGCAAGCAGGCCAAGCTACAGTCCATACTTGAAATTTAAAGTGATTTTAAAAATGCATTCAATTTGAAATGCCCCAAGGTTCCTATCATTTGTGAAGCTGCATCTCTTTCAAAATATTGTGAACAACATTGAATTTCTGCTTCTGGTGGATATGTTATAAATATAAAAACCTATAAACTTAAGAGTGAGTAGTGGTAGAAAAAAATAAAGAACTTGCACTGTCAAGAGTTAGTGTTGTCATTTAAGTGGCTACATTGCATTGAGGCTTGGGACAACTGTTATTGTTATTTTTGGGCTTATGCCAGATACGTCATGAAACAAAAATACACAGTAATTTATGCATTCACCCTTTCTTTTTTGTTTGCTTGTTATTTGTTAAGGGTGTGGGAGGTAAACTTCCTTTTCAGCATTGTCTTTCCAGTGAGCATGAAATCTGCTCTGCAGTGTTTTTCATAGTTACATGTCTATATTTGTCTAGTAGTCTTTCTCACCTTTACACACCTGCTGTCTTTTGCATATAGCTATAGTTCATTCTAGTGAGTTGCAACACTTAAAATTTTATGTAGTGTATCTTCCCAAAATATATATGTACACAATATTATTGCTTAACTTTCATGGTACTGTGTTCTCCCTTCTGGTATCAAATGTCTCTGTTACACACTGTATTTTAATTTTAAATCTTAAATAATTTTAAGAAGGCTGATCAACTAAAAGACAAAACAGTCTATTTTTCTGTTTGCACTACTTCATTTAGGTTTTTTTTTCCTCTACAGCAACTCAAAAGCAGTTGATGAGAAGCGTGCAGAAACACTACCCTGTTTAGCCTTCATCTGGTCAGCAACCCTGCCTGCAGCTGAGAATCTTACACTACTTTCACATTTAAAACCCTTGACCTTGGACTGCTTCTCTGAAGTTTTTAACATGATTTCCCTCAAAAACAGTCCTGCTTTTTTTTTTTCCTTTTATACTTTAATGGTCTTCAATAAGCACATGACACAGTACTTGTGATGGACAACAGGCTAACTGTGCATTCAGTGCATGCTGTTGTTGATTTTTAAAGCAAAGGCTTCTCTTAAAAAATGCGTTACAATAAAGCATCTGATTGTCTTTCCTGGGATAATTTAATTTATTTTATAGAATCAAAGAGGAGTAGGAGTAAGTGAAAAAGTGCTTTTCTTGTCTGCCAGTGCCACGAACTCAACCTGGAATTTCAGTCTACCTATATTCTTTCTGGTTCATGGATCACCAACAATGAGGATGCTACAGTCGGAACTTAGCTACTGATTCTGCTGATGCACGTGCCAGAAGAGAACCCAGTGTACTCTCCTGTAGCTGTAATGACTCTGTAAAAGACAAATTAAAAGTAGAAAAACACTTTTTTTTCTATTAGAGCATTTATGATTATTCCCAGCAACTGTAATAAGATGGTATCATGTTTAAAGATATATTAAAATATTTTTCCTTTTAAGCGATATTAACAGTCACATCTCTTCCTGTAATTAGTACATTGGAGGAGTGTATTAAAGTAATAGATATTATTATCCTGGGGTACATTGGGAAGAGTGTGACCTGTAGGTGCTTCTCCCCCTGTGTTTGACTCTAGTGAGTCTGCATGTGGAGTAGTATGCCCAGTTCTGGGCTCCTCAGGAAAAGAAAGACAAGGAGCTGCTGGGGAGGATTCAGTGGAAGGCCATGCTCTTGTCAGGGGAGACTGCGGCGGCTGGGCCTGTTCAGTCTGGAGAACAGAAGGCAGAGATGGGATCTCATTAATGCATATAAATATCTCAAAGGTGGGTGCCAAGGGAATGGTGCCAGATTGTTTCCAGTGCTGCCCAGCAGTAGGAGAAGGAACAGTGTCCATAAGCTAAAATACAAGTTCCATCTCAACACGAGGAAGAGCTTCTTTACATTGAGGGTGGCAGAACACCAGAACAGGCTGCCCAGGGAGGTTGTGGAGTCTGGCTCTCTGATGCACTTGGACAAGTTCCTGTGTAACCTGCTCTAGGTGATTCTGCCTTGGCAGGGGGATTGGACTAGATGATCTCCAGATTTCCCTAATAACCCTAAAAATTCTGTTGGGAGCAGGTTTCGCTTTCCACAGAAAAAGACTTGCATCCCAGTTCACATGCAAAACCAAGGTTGTACCAAGTCCTGCCTCTGGCAGAATGTGTTCAAGAGATATTTCTACAGGAAAGAGAATAGAAACCAGGCTTTTCCTGCATTAACACTGCAGGTTTTTGACAACTATGTGGCATTTTTCAATTTGAAACATGGGGTTTTTTTGACAGAATATGTTGCAGCCAGGGTATTTATTGGTAGGTATGCAGTAAAAAAAGAGGGCTGTTTCTTATGAGTTATAAGGTAACCGTGTATTATGCTATGTATAGACAAATTACCAACATCTTAGTCCAATACTAATATCCAATAACACACACAACCTAAAGTGTCTCTATTTCTATACTTACAGAGCAGAGAATTTTACATACGTTGTGTGTTTCTATTTGAGATTGCAACCAGTGTCACTTCACAGTTCGAACTGGCTATGTACATATATCTGTGCATAGGTAGTATATACTTCCATACTGATAACATGTGACACTTTCCCCGATGCAATGATGTCTTTGGTCAGGCTGGCTTTAACATTCTAATTAGATACTAGGAAAGGGTTCTTCATCCAGAAGGTGGTTCGACATTGGAACAGACTCCCTAGGGAAGTGGTTACAGGACCAAATCTGCCAGAGTTCAGGAAGCACTTTGGACAACATTCTCAGGCACGTGGTGCGATCCTTGGGGTGATCAAGTGGAGGGCCAGGAATTGGACTTCGATGATCCTTGTAGGTCCCTTGCTACTCAGGATATTCTATGATTTGTTGATTCTATGATTCTGAGTATATAATCATCTTTAAAACAAACAGCATTTTTAAAGTACTTGCAAAATGCTTTCTTTTTCTTCTCCATCTATATCTTGATGGAATGCTCCAAAAAACTAGCATATGATGATATAAAAGTTTAATTAATTTTAATTTCATCAGTGATCTTGGGATCACCCAAGCTTTGCTTCTTGCAAGAGTAGTTCTTGTTCCTGAATCATGCTGATGATGCTTTCAAGCAAGTTTACCTTATTATGTCTTCCCTTTATGTCTACACCTGTAAGATAGCCGAGGTAGTAGAGTCCCACTCAGTACTAAGTATGGTGTCATACAATGAGAACTCAGAGTATTTGTAGAAACAAAAGTTACTGCCAGTACATGTATTTATTCTGTTGACCCCTTTTCAGTTTCCTGTCTTCTGTAGTAGATTTTGTATGTTTAATTGGGAGTGATGATACATAATAAACTCATTAAAATATACAACATACCAGGCTGTGGTGTGGAAATGCATGTCTTTGGGGTAGATAATATTTCATTTTTGTAAGGTGCAGAAGGGAGTGAGGGGTGTTTTTATGTTTTTCACCTTGACCAAATGGAGGACTTCTCTGTGATGTAACCTATTTAGTTGCAGAAACTTTTCTGTGTAGCTGCCCTGCGGTGCTGAAAGCAAGTTATGAATGCTGTACTGTTTAAGCACAGAAAGGTTTGCCTGGAAGAGAGCGGTGTGCCTGGGCCCCCTGCTATTGAGAAGATGCCAGTCAGAAATGAAAACGTCTTTCATGAAACTATAGCAAAGTTCCCTGTGATACAGTACAATAATGCAAGGAATTTTTAGTCAAAACCTGTAAAAAATAAGCATAATACCTTGAATGTGGCAAAGTACTGGCTTATAAGAGACTATTTTGAGAGGTCACTGCCAAAAATATATGTAGTTTTAATACAGTTTTGGAAGTGACAGGATTGAGAGTTTAAGCCTTCCCCTCCTTCCTCTCTCTCCCCCCCCTCTCCCTTTGAGATCTCCAGTTTCTTTTGCCTTTTGGTTACAACTACAAAAGATGTCTTCTGAGAAAAATGCTTTCTGCATGACATCAGAATAAAGGAATGTTCCACACTATTCAGCATGCTTAAAAGTATTGGTTGACTAAAATAACATTACATTTAAAATTAATGCTAAACAGAAAGCCAGTTAAGGGAGAAAACAGAGCAAATCATGTTTCTGCAAACTTTTATCTTTAAGAAATATTGATTTATTGGATTTTATAGCAATATTTTCTTTAAAATAATAAGATTATGCTCTGTGTAACAGAACAGTAAAATAAAGAAAACTGTTATATTGTTGTGTGCTGGAATGCATGTAGCCACAGTTAAAGACTTGAATGCTTGGAATCAGAAGGTAAAAAGTACATACATATAGAAAAGTGAGCACATTATTATAGATAGGAGAAAACTATGGCAAATATATTTTCTTTGTTCAAAAATCCTGTTTTTTCATTGTCAGTTGTTCCTTTTTATTTTGGCTGACCTCAATTTATTTTTTATATACTATTAATAGCAAAAGCTAATTTATCACAGTTTTTGCATTTATAAAAGTGCTTATTTTTTATTATTGCTTGGACAGTAGCCTGTATAATATTTTTTGGTATAGTGTAATTTTCTTTGGTGCTAGGGATAGTCAAAGAAAGAACTGGAGAAGTATTAAAAATAGCAAAAAAAAAAGAAGAAAAAGGGTAAAACTTAAGAAAATATCTTCTAAACAAACAAAGTATACATAATAAACATAGTGATACTATAAGATGTTTTGAATTAAGAGTTGTATCAGTTAAAATATAGGGACCTCACTGTCTAGAATCATGAAACTTTAAATTTTATTACCGCTTATAGTGTTAATAAATAATTGCTCCTTGCAGATCAATAGATCTCTTATTGCAGAGAAAAGGATGCTTAGGGTGCACTTCAGTTCACTGGTGAGAAGGAAAATTAAAGTTCACATGATCAGATATAAATGCTTCCATATCAAAAGACTGGTGCATTGCTTTGAAAACCTACATGGATTCGTAGGGCCAAATAGTGGCCCAAACCCTGGCCTTGAGAGTGTGTGGTGGCAGGAGTTTCACAAATGCAGATGTCAAGCCATATCCTTCACTGATGGCGTGGAAGGCTGAAAGCTGGAAGTCTCCCCGCCATCGGTGAGACGACTTTTCAGTGCAGCTGTGCTATGTGGGTATGCGCCATATGCTGCAGGTTGTCTAGGTTTTAGGTGTTAGTTATGAGTTTCTTAAATTTAGATTTCTATTTAAGAAATTAAAACAGTATATGAGTCTGTGGTCTAAGCAGAAAAATGAGAACACATTCCCGAAGTGGTAGCATTGATTCAAAGGAGAGCAAGCAGGGCTGTTGTAGCAGTAGTCTGTAGGGAGGTGCTTGCATCCCCTGCTGAGAGTATGCTGTCTATTCTGGACCATTCTTGCCCAGCACCCTTGGAGTAGGAGCCCGGGTGAACTGGGAGAGAGCTGAGCCAAGGTGTCCATCAACCTGAGTAACAGCCAAGCTGCAGCTCTGAAGGGAACTAGGAAATTACAGATTTTTTTTTTTAGATATGCAAGTTTCTGTTTAGATTTGCCCAGTTCTATAGAGTAAGCATTTGTGTGAAGAGTGTGTGTGTGCTTTATAAAGCTCGTGGAAGAAGAAGGGAGGAGAAGGAGAGAGAAAATTGCATGATAAGGGTTGCTACAATAATCTTTTCATCTAATTATGATGTTTTACTTGAAATCCCTTTGCATCCTGTGCTTGTGTTTTTTTCTTTTTGTCAAAATCTTTAATGAGACTCTGAAAACCTTACATGCTCAAAACCAAGAAGACTTATACCTTGAAATTTATTGCTATTATTTTATTATTTTTATTACACACCTCATGAGATTTTTATTGCTCCATTTGTAAGCCCTTCTGCACTGTGTACCTACTCAATGAATCCATGCAATGTCTTGCACCAAATGAGACACTGCCCGTTTTCACCTCTTGACAGCATGAGAAGCACCACAGTGCACAAGCAGCAAAACAGAGAAAGGAGATGTGATGTTGTATGTGTGGACTCTCTGCATCAATTCATATCTGTACAACAGACTATTTTGGATAGAAAAAGTTTTGCTGTATGTTTTCATTTTACCATAATCTGAATGAATAATGACGTTGCATTTGATACACAGTTATAAGAGGAGATACCTAGAATATACCTGAGGTAAAAAATGATGAAAAAGATTAGATTATTAGCTATAAATTTGCATATTGGAAATAAATACCAAGGTAGTAAGAATAGAACCATCAGGCAGACAGCAGGTGGGCCAAGCAGCAGGAGGGAAATGGTAGTTGCTGCACCTGCTCTGCACAATTAAAAAAAATTTTAAAAATGGTAATTCTTGCAGGACACCTACTTTTATTCTGTTATTTCATTTCTGTATTTTCTTAGTTTATCTTGAAATATTTAGTAGGGAGGACTGGTGATTTGAAACCACTTCATGCTACATAGGCTTCTGTGTGTACATGTAGTCTTACACATAGCACTATGCTACCTGAAGAGTAGTGTGGTGCTAAAATTGTAATAAACACCATTTTTATTGTCCTGATGGAGATAGTCCACTACTATTATTCCCATTTTACAGGTGGACAAAAAACAAAGTACAGAAAGAGGTCAGCATCAATTCATACCTTAACTGTAAACATAATTTTTTGGTTTATAGCTCAATTGTGTAGAAGATGGGGCCAATGCATAAAAATGGCTTTAGTTTCCCTTTGCTCTCTTGCATCTCTGCTGGTTCAGTAACCCTGTAGTTCACTGAAGAATTTGCTGTCTGGTCTAATTTTAGTCAGATTTGAAACAGCTGCAGGGGTCAGAAAGTACATCATATATCAGTGGCAAAGGAGGTTGCTAAGCCTGGCCCTATTTCTCTTGTGCAACAAGCAGTAGAGAAGACAACAGCATACAAGCTCTAGGTTGGGTATGTGCTGCAATAGGATCAGTTTACAACTAGTCAAAGCAAGATTACCCAATTAAGTCATTAATGGGGCTATTGTATAGGTAACACCAGTTGCAAAGTAGGTGGATCCTACCAGTAGATTTAGCTCCAAGTTACTGGCTCCTAGAGCTGACTGTGAGCTGTTAGGGGATATTCCTAGAGAGATGGTTGATCTAAAAAAAATGCATGCAGGATTACGGTGTTCGGTGTTCCTGGCTTCCACTCCTCAGTCTGCAATGACTTGTACCAAATGACTGTAGGTAGGTCACTTTGCTTTATTTTTCTCTGCTTCCTTTTTGGTGGAATTTTGCCTTATTGCTTAAGGCAATCTGATGCTACAGATATTGATTGTGTAGTGCTTTGTTTTGATCCTTTGAATTGTCATAAAATATAGTGATGGTCTTTGTCTTTTTACACTGTGATTTCTTCTCAGAATTCCTTTGCTGCAGAATATAGCACATACAGAAAATTTTAATTTAACATTAGACCTAAGTGTGTGGAGTAAAAAATGTTGAATAAATTAGGAGGGGTGAGAATTCACTGTCTAGTGCGTCTCCAGGTGATTGTGAATATTGAGGAAAGTATATTTGTCCCTTCAGAAGTTGGATAATATTAAAAAAATCCAATAAGACCTATTTGAAAGTTAAGCAGTGTGTGATACTTGATAAAAATGGTATTTCTTAACAGTTCTGCAAATAAATGATCAAAGATGCAGTCTGTAATTACAGTGTGAGAAGTCCAATTAGTAGTAAACAAAGGCTTCATTAAAGTAAGTGCTATGACTAGTGATAATAATAGTAGGACTATAGCAGAACTAGAGTAGGGTTATATACAGTAGGAATTATTTCATTCCTGTAGGAACTAATTAACATGTTTTTCATTGGCCATCAGTGATTGAGAATTTCACTATGATAAAACAAACTTTACTTAAAATCCTGTTTATCAAGGCTTGTAGTTGATCATAGATCTTTGTAAGTGGCGTAGGGGATATGTTTCTGGTTCATACTTTTCTCATTCTGAAAGAGATGAATCACTGAAGAACTGACCATGACTAAAGATAGCAAACAGACTGTTGTCTGAGAACTGTGACATTCTCAAGCAGGGGAAGCAACTAATGCTTTTAAAGGCAGTACAGGAACTCTCAGTTTAGCAACAAGCTACAGCTGGCTTCAAAAGAGAATTATAGGTAGCTTGATTGAGTAGATTAACTAGATACTGTATTATTCTCCAAGTGAGAGTTCCCAAAGTTTTTCTTTCAAGTGTGCGAAGTACATTTCCCGTGGTTGTTCAATCATTGCCTGCATATTGGTGGAAGAGCCCATTCTGCCTGAAAAAGATGGCTAATATCCACCTTAAGGGAGTTCTTTGTAAAGTGGAGTGCATAAATAACTAAGTTTTTTGAGGAAGATCCCCTTTATCTCCCAAGTGTACTGTGTGTTTAACTAAGCTATCACTGTCATTCAGATTAGTTGATATGCCAATTGCAGTATTTGAAAGACAAGCTGAACATTGTGTCTATAGAAGAAAGGATTAGACAAATTCTATGCAAATAACTTTTTATACTTGTTTTTGAAGAAAGTTTTGTATTAGGTTAAAAAGCTATTATCAATACATTTGTTCTTTAGGCAGCAATCCTCTAATGTTAAATTAGGACAAGCAAGTAATTACAAGATGTTTAGAAGTTTGTTCCTTTTATCAGTCATTTATAACTGTAAAATAGCTTTGTATCTTAAAATATAGCAAGCTGGAGGGGGAAAAAAAAGGTGGGGTTTTTATTATTTTTCCCAAATGAAAAATAAATATATATTTGAGTAGGTGTAAAACCTTTGTTACAGAGCATGCAGTAGTGTAGTTAAACGAGACAGACAGGTTACTGCAGGTGGGCTGCTGTTTACCTCTTTTGAACTTCAGCAAGAGGAAACTTCCCTTTAGTATAGATTCTCTTTCACAAGCTGACAATCATTATGTACAAGTGTGAAGAAAGTGTAGCTTCCCTAACGTTAGCTGTTCATTGCTTGTGAAGTTCCAACCACTGAGTCAGCTGAAGTCCTATTTCTCACAGGTCAGGTGCAGTACTGGTAATCAGAAAAAAAGCTTCTGTAACTTGTTCTGATTACTAAGATGCCTTACTTGTGACTGAAAAAAGCAGGGAACCTGGGTCCAAAATTGGCGGTGCAGTATTTTGAGCTTAGGGTTTGGGGTTTTGCTGTGTTTTGGTGTGGGGGTTTTGTTGTGGTTTTATTTTGTTTGAGTTTTTAATTGTTGTTGTTTGGGATTTTGTTGTTGGGTTTGGGTTTTTTTGTTTTGTTTTGGGTTTTTTTCTGGGATAGGCCTGATTCTACTCTATAATTGTGTGATTTGGTCTATTGGCTCAGGTATTACAGCTGCCGCTGAAAAGAAGATTGAGTCATATCATGTTGCACCTAAATACCAATTTGCATGTCCTGGTCCTTAAGTAATATCTTCCTCAGAACTTTTCATGAAACTACATATACATAATTTCTAGATATTTATTTTTTAAACACTTGACCTTATAGGATCTGTGTCCTGAACAGCCTCTGATTTATGTGTCTTTATTTTCTTTTAGCTATGTTAGGTCTTTATAACTTGAATGATCTTTATCTTTTTTTTTTGAAAATATGTGTATTTCTGTTGGCATTATTTTAACTGTTAAACTCAGTTTACATACTGCAAAATAAACTTGATCTTTTAAACACATAATATTAAGAAAAAAAGAAAAGGCTCTGGTGACACTTTGGATTTCTTTAAAGAAGATGGTGATTCCCATGTCAGGTTGTAAATCTTCAGTTTTCTGACAAGTTACAAGCACAGCCCCATAGTGTTTGTAAACCTGTAACTTTTAAGAGTATCATACAAACTGCAGACCACTGATCCCTGCACAACTACGAAGCTAAGATGCTCCTTTAGGTGGTTCTGTCACTGGTGTAGCAATGCATCATCTTTGTAAACTCATCTCATCATTTGAAATCCTTGTGCAGTTTAAGTGCAAGGATTGATAATGACTTTTTTTGTATTTTATAACAAATGCATCTGAGGAAAGATGGAGAAAGTAATTGCTTCTTTTTGGGTTGTCATCAAACTACATGACTCTATAGCTGAAAGGGAATTCTGATGTGCTATCTGTGCTACACACTGAGGACTAAATGCTTTCTATCTCACACAATGGTAATGACAAGTAATTGAGGAGCTCTGCAGGATACAGAGAAAGTTTTAATTTGTGTGTTCTGAAGAATGATGAAAAGATACTACATATCTTCCTTGGGTTTGCTGCTGTGACCATGCCTGGTTTTCTTTGCTAGCCCCATAGGCTTTCTGCTTGCTTTAAGTCCATGAAGTTACCCTTCTGGAAAGGAGGCTGCTCTTCTTATTTCTTCAGCCTGCCTTTCCTGCTGCTGTTCTGCTCCCTTTGTCTTCTGCCAATGTTGACAAAAGCCATTGCAGACACTGGGTTGAACTGGTTTGTTTTGTGCTGTATACTGTAGGTTAGTAATTCTGGTAGCCATAAGCATCTTTTTTTTGGGGGGGGGAAGTGACTTTTACTCTGTAATAACTTGTCATACTGATATTTATGGTATAAAATTATAAAAGTAATCTAATAGTTACATATTAGCCTTTAGGCAAAAAAAAAATTATAGATATGCTTTAATTCTAATCCAGTGAATAATTTAATTGATTCCAATGCACTGTTCACCTACTGAAAAATAAGAATGTTAAAGTGCTTTTCCAGACTGAAGTCTTTATCAGTAACCTGCATATTATATGTGTGTATTGTTCAAATACACAGGATATTCATGTGGCGAATTATTCCTTTATATTTGATAGGATTGAATAGTATTTTTGTATCTGTCTGCTCTATTCATTTTTCACATGTTAATGACATTCATCTTGTCTATCTGTGGCATTTCTAATGTGCCCATCACCAGAGTATCTGCCTGTCTGTTTTGCAAAATAAATGTCTCTCAAGAAGAGATAGAAGCAGTAATGCATGTGTAATTATTTAAAAAAAAGTTATTACTGAAACATAGTAGCCTCTCTTCCCCACTCCAATACTTATTTTTCTTAGTGACAAAATCTGCAAGCACTGAGCAACAAGTTTATCAATTTGAACAGGCCAACTGCACAACTAAATGTATGTGAAACTTAACAAATCCCTTGGGGAAGCTGACTGTACGAATTTCCTACTCTGTGTCGAGTTACTGAGGTGCGACATGGTGGATTGAACTTAATGCCTTAGGCAAGCACAGTCAAATAGAGAGTTTAAGGGTTTGCTGTGTCCATGAAGGGATCTGCTGGTAGTTGTCTAAATTAAGCTTTCAGAAACGAATATAACACTATCATGAACGCTTTCCCTTGAATGTTTTGGCAGGTTATTCTGGTATAAAAGAAAACCAGGCTGGATTTCCTCTGTTTAAGCTTCATAGCAGTTAAAAAAAGATTGAAAGGCTATTCTCCTTACTAGGAACAGCACAATACTAGAACAGAAATTTTTCATTTTCAATGTGCTGTCTGTTTTAAAGGCATAGCATCTTAGCCAAAAACAAGAATCCCCACCTGTGTGGGAATTGACTCCTATGACCCTGGAGGTGCTGCTGGTGCAAACACTGTGGGGACTACACACCTGCCCTGGGTTTCACACCGTCTCTTTTATTTCTGTGTGCATCTTTGTGAAGGAAAAATTGATCCTAGTGACCAAGCTGGCTTTAGTAACCTTTATGATCCTGTAGCAGTGAGCCTGAAGAAGGCAGCAGCAGCTTATGGAATAGTTTGTAGACAAGCTACAGAGTTGAGATGAGGTCTGCCAGTGACAGCAATGCCTTCAAGTCACAGTGGTGAAAAAGCCACTTGCTATGTACATGCTAAGAGTTGGAGAGCCAGCAGGAGGGAATGGAAAAGCATGCACAAATCTGAAGCTGCAGCTACTTTTAGAGCTTGGTCCTGAGTAGAAGGGCAGGAGTTGAACTGCCTTAGTCATTGCCTCAGCAGTGGCAAAGGGAAGAGGAGCTTGAGAGTGAAAAATCACCTCCTCTCTCTATGAAAGAGGCTGGATTTCATGGTGTGCTGTACCCCTTGAGTTTTCTTTGGGATCTCCAGTAGTATTTCTTCTCTAGTGTGTACACACAGAGCTGTAAGTGATGCTAGGACTTACTGCATCACTCTTCTTTCACAAAAGACTCAACTTCTTGGGCCACTATAGTATATTTATAAGGTGGCCTGGTCACTGAAACACTATGCTCTCCTCATAATCTGAGGCAAGCATTAATTGGCTGGGGAGTGCTTTACTGTTTTCTGAATTTTTTGTTGTTTTTTTTGTTTTCTGGTTTTTGGGGGTTTTTTGTGTTTTGGGTTTTTTTTTAACTTGTTCTCAGATATCTTTATTATTGTTCATTTAAATTGGTTAGATGGCAGTTTCTGTTATTGCCTGGTATAAACTGGGCAAGGAAAATTAAACAATTATATACTACTTAGATTATTAAAGGTGATATGAGGCTGAGGTGGTACTGTATATTTGCCAACTCTAAATTTAGACCATAATATTCCTTTAACTCATTGCATGGCAAGTATTGATGGTGATCCCAGCTGTAAGATGAGCCTGTGCTCATTCATTAACTGAGGACCTCCAGCAATTAGCTACAGTCAAATAAATACCATGGGATATAGGAATGATGCTGACCTCTTCAGATGAGTGATATGTTTACACTGAATTACTATTTTTTTAGTTAGATGGTAGGAATTGATGAGTACATTTCTCATGCTATCCTAGTCAGACTATTGGTCATGTGTTGAACTTGAGGGTCAGGGGCCTGTCTAGCCACTGATGCTACCTCAGAGCTTCAGGTTTCCAGGGAGATGAGATGCTGCTCCAAGACCTGTAGGAACAGAGAGTTAGGCATATGAACATGCATGTTTTATTTGCCTCCTATTGCTCAGAGCAAGCCGTAGTCTGGCAGCACTGACCAATCCCTAGAGTTAATTACCATAATTCATTAGCAAAGCCTCACTTCCTAGATGTTTTGAGTTGATTAGGAGGAACTCTGTTCTATCACCTTTTTTGGCCAGCATTCATTTACAGGTTTCAGACTCCAAAGACTAAATGGATTTACACATAGTGCTTACCTGGCAGAGAGAAACAATTGAAATCTAATACAGCCTGTTACTTTCCATGTAGCCTTTGGGTCTTGGTGCAAGGGTTATTCAGAAGGAGACTTTCTAACTCAAAACAGCAAACCTTTTTTTCTTCTGAGCTTTCCTTCTGGGTCCTATGACCCTGTTATATCAACTGACTACAGCTGACCACTTTCGAAGAACTTAGAGTAATTTGTTTCTCAGATGCTAATAACATTACAGTAGGTTGTAGATCTTCCTGAAAAAGAGCAGGAGCTATGCAAGTTTTCTGTGTGTCTGAGAACAACATGAGCCATTATTTTGCAGAAAAAGAATTATTGGTCTGTTACCTATGTGTAACTGAGAGCGAGCAGCCTTTTATTTGCGCATGTACTTTAGTAGACCATAGTATGTAGTAGGAGCCTATAAGTCACGAGGTTGTGGGAAGATCCCTGTTAAATCAGAGATGGAGCAATCCTATAGCTGCAGATTTTGAGCAGGGTTTAGTAACTGTTCTTCCTATTTTTGGATTTCATAGTTCATAGAGTCATAGAGGGCTTGGGTTAGAAGAGACCTTAAAGATCAAAGTTTGCTCTTCCCATATTGTGTTTGATCTAAAGTGTTTGGTTCATCTGTATAAGGACAAATAAACCCCAGGATATATAGCAAAATTTTGCTAATATCTTGTTCAAGATAATATGAATGACAGGCAAGATAGCTCTTCCTAGCAGTGTTGCCTGAGGCCATAACACTAATTTTTTACTTTTTTTTTTTTTAATTTGCTTTGTTCTGCTTCATATTCCGTTACAAAACTAATAAAAATTTCAGACTAAGAGATATATTTTTGAAGAAAGGCTAGAAGAGCTCCCTTTCCTTCTAGAGTAGTACTCTTGGGGAGGATACAAACAGCATTGATGGACTTGATTTTAAATACTGAGCTAGCAATGGAAAACTTGATGTGAGGAATGAGTTCATTTTTTTGATTTACATTGAAAGGGATCTATAACCCTTGAAGTACACTAGTGTAATATTGACCTTGTATAATACTACTGAAGTATTTTTGTGAAGCTGGCTCAAGAGATACAGGTATGTTAGGTAAGAAATTAGCAAGCAGCAACGTTATTCTTTTCAGCAAGGTATATTAGTGCATGCATAAACTTATAGGTGGTTCCAAATTATACACAAACTTTTTACATTAATTGAATTGAGTAATAAGTGATTTATACCTTATCTGATGTGGCAGAGGTTCTTAAATACCTCAAAACAAGTTTCATCGGTATTGGTAGACTTAGGAGTTTGTTATTAGGGCTGTACTGCATTTCTTTGGGATCCAGAGTATGTGGTGTTTTGCCTTGGGCTCTCATTATTTACTGCTGCAAGGACTACTGGCTGTCAGATAATTCTGTAGTGTGAGTTACTGTATTTCAATAAAGCTGTGGCCTTGGCCTTTAATCCGGTTACCAGAAATCTGTGTTTTCTGTTTGTGTAGTCCACAGTGGCATTTGCAATGTAACAAGCATTTTAAAGATTTACTTCCTTCTGGCAAATAAAATTGTTGCACCAACTTAGTGTTTCTTCCCTTAAAGAAGTAATTATCTCCAAATACTTAATTTCTACTATAAACAAGTAACCTGACTAGCCTTCCACACCTTAATAGTATCCTGACTTTAAAGAAAGGGTTTTCCATTTCGTGAAAAAGACTTAACATTGTTCTTTCTTTTCATAATGGGTTTTGCATAGAGGAAACTAACCAAAGTTATTGGAAAGCTAATATTGCAGCAAATTTGGATATATTAATGCTTTTGAGTTTTGAAGTTTATTTCTAGTAACAAAAGCATCACAATATATAATTATTTATTTAAAACTGAAATACTATGAAATATAAGCAAAATAGAAATTTAATTTCTCTTTATACTAAAAAATACTTATAACATTATCTAAATACAGTACAATAGAATGTGGAGCTCTGATGTGGGGTTCTGCTTGAGCCTTCTGGCACAGGGACGGGGTGTGCCAGATGCAGAGCTTGCTGTAAGTGGAAACTAAATTAAAACACAGAGATGGAGGGGCCTGGAAGTTGGTAGGGCATGGCTCTGCCTTCCATCCACTGATAAACAGGTCTGGCTAGCTTCCCACTGATAAAAATGATGCAAAAATCTATTATATCCTGGACTACCCATGCAACCATTGTGGGAGGCATTTAGCTTCAGTTATTTGCAATATATCTTACCAGGCTTTGCTATGTTCTCCCTACCTGTCTTATCCATAGCATGCTGTTTAAAATTGACTGGTCTTATAATTTGTTTAACATTTAGAGCATTAGTAAATGGAAACTTTTGCCAAACTTTTATTTTAGGCATTTCAACAGTTTGCAGAGTGATGTACTCATTTAATCTAGTGTGCAGCTGGCATACAATACAACGTATTATTATGAACAAGCTATTTTATTTGCAGCTAAGGGGCAATAAATACCAAATACTAATTCATAACAGATTTTCTCATGATGAATTACTAGTAAATATTTTCCCAAACATATTAGCTATTGAAAAGTTTCAATCAAATTTAAGTAAATTTAATTCTTACTGATTTAGGAGGTGCTGTTTGTGAGACTAGCTGGGATGTGAAATTTAAGCTCTTTCGGTTTTATTCTGTGGTTGAATAGATACAACTTTGAAAATTGGGTGTCCCAGATACTAGTGATTACAAATTCTGCAGTAGGCAAAGCAGTTTCTTGTTTTTTACACAATTCTATCAGGAAATAAGTTTGCCAGCGCACTGGTTAAAGACACAAAAATGTTTGAATATCATAGAAGTGAAGATGATAAACCATGAAAATGAACATTTTTCAGTTTCCACAGTTTGGGAACAGAAATATATGAAAATGAAATGGCTGCAAGTGAAGAAGCAGAATCTATTCCAAGCACTTTCCCAAATATGTTACCTTCCCAAGAACTTCTGAGTTATTTGTGCCTCTTCCATCCTTTTTCCTTCCAAGCAGGCATTTATATACTGCTTGTTTCCGTCTCAACAAGAGCTCATAACTGTCATGGACACTAATGGTAATCACTTACGCACAGTGCCAAGGAAACAGAACCTTTCTTAGGGTGAAATTAAGTTAATTTGCATAAAATAACATAATCAACAGGTGCAAAAATCCACTACTGCAATCCAAGACCAAACTGTTGGGACCGTATGCAATGTATAGCCTTTCACAGAACCCTGAGGTGGAAGGGACTCATCAACTTCTGACTTGCATGGGACACCTCAAGAGTCACACCATGTGCCTGAGAGTATTGTCCAAATGCTTCTTGAACTGTCAGACTTAGTGCTGTGACCACTTCCCTAAGGAGCCTGTTCCAGTGCCCAACCACCCTCTGGGTGAAGAACCTTTTCATAATATCCAATGTAAACCTCCCCTGAAACAACTTCAGGCCATTCCCTCAGGTCCTGTCTCTCGTCACCACAGAGAAGAGATCAGTGTCTGCCCCTCCTCTTCCCCTCATGAGGAAATTGTAACTGCAATGAGATCTCCCCTCAGTTTCCTCTTCTCCAGGCTGAACAAGCCAAGTGACTTCAGCTGCTCCTTGTATGGCTTCCCCTCTAGGCTCTTCACCATTTTCAGAGCTTTCCTTTGGAGGCTTTTAATAGTTTTGTATCTTTTTTTATATTGTCACTATTTCTTATGTGACTTTCAAGCCACTTCTCTTAAAAGTCTCTTCCAACCTTGATAATTCTCTGATTCTATGCTTCCAGTTGCTTGGCCTTATTTGCCAGTCTCTAGCATTTCCATGGCTACCAGTTGGCTAGTTTTCAGGTTTTTTTAAGTATTTTCCCCACTGCCTTTCTGGCTGTTGGATAGGTTGACAGTTTATGCAGCTTTCAGATGTAATGCATCCTATGATTAAAGATGGTAGGGTTCAAGAAAGTGTACTTCATTAAACATGGAAAATTGGTAGGTAGCTTTCTGTAGGAAGCAAGTGCATGGCAAAGTGATATGAAGGCAGATGACAGTTATTTAGTGAAATATTCACTGGTTTTACTAGCGCAAAGAAATAAAGTTTAACACAAGTCTGATTTAACTAAACATGAGCTCTTTAGTGACCTAAAACTTGAGGGATGTTGTCTAAAACTGAAACTGGTCAATTTGTTATGGATGATCACAAAATAATGGTCTGGACAAATGGAGATAGACTTTGAAAGACTTGGGCACAAAGTGGAATCCAACTATAAGAGATAAAGCACTGAAAAAGGAAGAATGAGCAAAGAGGGCTTGTTCATTGCTTAGTTAGTAGGTAAGAGACCAATAGATGCCTTGGCATTCTTAGAATAATTTATTAATTTCTTGCTGCTTAAATTTCACTGGAAGTATTAATGGACATGAGATTTCTTACTATTAACATTTATGCCGCAGTTTGAGAAACTCAGCATCTATATGAAAAACAAAGGAATGAAAACCTACGTCAGTAGAGTTGCAGTGTGGGGATTCTTTAACAACTAATGATATTTATCCAAGAGTAATTGAGAATTGGTCAGGCAGCAAACATAGCTGACAGCATCATCTATGAAAACTGTTGGAGAACTGGTAAGATTCCTAGCACAGTAGCAGGTGTACAGCTGTGCTCAATTCAACCTATAAGCTGAATGACTAAGTTAAGACTCTAGGCCTCAAATGGTGGTTAGAGATAATTCCAGATTCCTAGTGGAGTCAGGGGGTTCCTCTGACGGTCTTTCCTTATCAGAAATTCTCATTTAGGCATTTAATTGTTTTCCTGAAGAAGATGTCTATGAATACTGTTTTCTCAGCCATTCTTCTCTTTAAACCTTATTGGCCCAACTAATAGACCAGTCAGCAAACTTCAGTTATTGGAAAAAAAATTACGTTGCTCATAAACATCTGGAAGAAGTCAACACGACTTCAACAAACATACTATCAACACGACTTCAACAAACATACTATCAACACGACTTCAACAAACATACTATCAACAAGCCTACCTGTAGTAATAGGATAAGCATACCTTATAGGTAGTAGAGAAACAAAATGTGACATATATTTTAGTCAAATTGTAGCTTCTAGTAGTAGATATCTTAGTTTTGACCTTCCTTCTTCAGCTGTTCTGTGATAAACGTGATGAAGATGAAATTACCATAAAAGGGATTGGGATGATTAAGAGAAAAGTCATAAGCAGGTGGAAAGCCAAGAATTCTAACATAGGTACCAAACTGATGTGCCAAACTACGTAGTGTTAGCACAGTTTCATTGTAGAGGGAGTTGGTGCGGTACCTTCAGAACTTGGTAACATTTGTCTTCACTGATGCCTTGGATGAAGAAATAGGAAATACTTCTTTAGTTTGTAGCTGTTAGCTAGAGCTTCGTGCAGAAGGGAAGGTCTGTGTGCATTTTAAAGCATAGGAATAGAATTCGCATTATATTGATAAATTGAGGAAAAAAAATACATACGCTTTACTAAAAGGAAGTCCTAAACCATATGATGCTAAGATTTTTAAATACTTGATGAGAAGATGATCTAGAAGAAAAAGCATCCTGGATCGTGATAGCTGGTAACAAGCTGAACTCAAAGCTTCAGGTGGCATGTTAATACAAAAACAAAGATTGGATCATAGGACAAGGAAATGAAGGAAAACTACATCTATTTTTCTCAGTCTCATGCGAGTATATTCAAACACTGTGAAAGGTCAAACAAAATCACTTTTGGGTACAAATAATGGCAACAGCTTCTTGAACTGATTTAGACATGCTTCTCAGTTTTTGTAATAAGTACCATCTCAAACCGGCTCATTTTATTGATCCATTCCTTTCATAAAAGAAAAATACGTTGGTGTGCATATCTATGCTTTGTTCAACAGCTAATAAAGCTAGCATTGTTATGTACTGATGTGTAGCCTACTCATAAACACTGTTCATGATACTTCACAAGTGTGCAATCTTTGTATTAGTATTATAATACTGATACGGTAATTACATTCTATTTATATATGTACTGTGGCATCAGTGTAGCATGTAAGTGTAAACTGCATGTGTATTAGAAGTGTTTTCCCATGGGTTTGGGATTTCAAGTGGTTTTGGTTTTGCTTTTTTGCACGAAACAAAACCCTGTAAGACTTCTCTTCAACTTATGGCACACCGTGACTTGGGAGACAATGCTAGAGGATCCTTCTGTTTCCCTTGCTTTCTGTGATAGAGGTTCAAGTCCTAAAGGCCACTCTTGCATCTGAGCATCTTCTGCTCCTCCCTGTTTGGTTATAACATATTTGTCTTACAATATTCTTCTATTTGGATATATTTCTCTTACAAAATGTTGTGCTTAGTCAAATTATTTAGGTTAGATACAAACAGAACAGTTTTGATTTGTGAGAAAGTGAATATTTATGAAGATCTTTGGAACTGAATTAAAAATATTTGCTGTTATATATGAACTGGTTCTCTGGTTTACCACTCTGTGAGGCTTTGAAAAAGATTAAACAAAGCTCAGGACTAATCAATCATGGAATTCAGAAGTGGAAAAGACCAATGTTTCTGCCCATATACAGTGAGTCTCCACAGTGTATTTTCTAGTCTGCTTTCTCCTGTTACAACCGTCAAAAGCTAGTGGGTTTCTGCCATCTACCCTGTCAGGCTGTTCTATGGCCTAATACACTCAACTTTTATGAAGATTTTTCAATGATGCCTATATCTTAAGTGGTCTTTTGCAACTATAGCAATGTTCCTGTGTCTCAATGGAGAATCCATATGTATTTGGCTAAACTTTCGGTATTCTGTGTGCCTGCGTATGCCAAGGCTAGATGGAGGTCATAAACTGCAGATATAGCAAGTTTCTAAAAATGTAGGCAGATATCTTTGCAAGTTCAGTTTTGAATCATTGAGAGGACTGATCAGGGCATAGGTGTTGCTATATAAAAGCAGTCTGTTCCTCTTTATGTAAGAGAAGTGTAGTTTTTAATAAGTGAAATGTTCAATAATCAATATGCTCTTAAAATTCTACTTTCTATATTTGCTAAGCCACCTGAGTATTATAGGCAGTAAGAGAAAGCTATTTGATGGCAGCTGGGTAGTAGTGATCAGAAGAAAGCTGTTGCACTGCTGTCTTAGAAAGATGAGTCATTGCATTCAGTTTGTATTTGTTCAGGGGTTAGGAAACAGATACCTGCCTGAGAAACATAGGCAGGCATTCAGAGAATGATACATGTCTTCATGGAAGATTTGGGCCTGAGCTGTTTTATCCATAATTCTGAAGTACTTCTACCAATAGCTGTCATCAGAATTTGCCGTATCTTCACAATTATTGTGATCTCTTTACTATAGTGGTGCCTTTTGTAAAGCATCTTGGTGGCTAGATCACCAAATGGTCTACAGAAATCTAGAAACATTTTTTTAACTTTTAGTAGAAACAACAATATTTTGATAATTTTCCCTACAGCTAATTTTGTCACTGTCCCTTTATATCTTTAATTACATAGAATACCCACTGATACAGGTCAACAGAGGCAGTGAGAGCAGAGCCATTGGCTGGGGTAACTGGTGGATTTTACTCTGTAGGATGGATCTGGTACATCAGTTGTAGTTCCTGACACTGGTCTTGCAACACAATAGTGTAAAAGAGCCATAGTTGTATTTGTGTGAACAGAAAAGAATGAAGTGAAGTGTGCCATCAGGTGCAATTGGTAATAATAGTCAGAGGGTGTGGGAGAGAGTCTGACACATTCACTTCTGTATGTCTAGTGCTGACAGTCTGCAAGATGTAGTGTATTCACTGGCCTCTGTACAGCAGCAGTGGGGAAGGAGAGGTCCCTGCACCTGTGCCTCTTGTATGAGCCTTCCAAACACTGAACATGGACTTTTGGTTGTTCTGTGAGATGATTTATTATACAAATTGCAGCTGCATATAGACTAAACAACCATTTTGATTTCAGTTGTATTCAAGCAAAAGGGAAGGAAGAAACACCAAAAGCAAACGTGTTTCTACAGTTTACATTTTTACAGAAACATAAAGGAATTATTTTAAGTTCTATAGACAAATGCCAGAAAAGCAGCATAAATATTAAAAGGGTGAGTGATGCTCTTTTTTACTTGCAGAGAGGTAGGATAGGTTTTCTTACAGGTGAGGTGGAGGGATGAGGCAGCAAGTAAAGCGCTGTTGTGGTGTGGTCAAGGTTTTTTTGTTTAAATACCGTTATTCTTGTGAGGAAGTTGAACTGGTTGAATGTATATATGTATATATAAAAAAGGCAGTGGGCTGAAAAGGGACTAGGAAAACATTGTGGAATAGAATATTTGTAGCTATAGACTAAAAGTAATTCTTTCTACTCTTGTGACATTGTGCACACATAAAACTAATTTTAAAAAAACATTTAATTTGAAGTTTTTGTAATAGTAACTTCAAGTTATGTGTAATAGGCAAGTATACACATCAAACTCTAATATCCCCAGGTAATTTTTTATATTGTGTAGTTATAAAAAGAAACCAAACAGCCAAAACACAACAAATTTTATGTGATTATTTGAAATGTGATAAGGGTTAGCACATTGTTACTTGTTCTGTTCAGAGAATAGACCTGTTGAACTGGAAGAAAGCAAATTTGTTCTTACTTATTTTTGTGATGGAGGTGTTTTAAATTAGTAACTAATGGTCTTTTAAAGGAATAAATTTACTTATGACCGATGATGTCTATTTGTTTCTTCTGTGCCATGTTAATGAGTTAAATTGATTTCTTAGAATATCAGCAAGCCATAGTTAGAAGAAAGTAGAAGGGGTTTCCCCCATATTTTGGAAAATGCCAAATGCTGCAATGCTTCTTGGGTTTGTACAATAGTAACTCATGAAATTAAGATAATACTAGAATCAATTGTTATATTATTTTTTGTTATATTTAAAGTTATTCACTTTATTATTACAAATTATTTATTTTCCCCTCTCTTGAAAAATAATTCTTTTTTGTAAATGGCAAGTACCGTTGCTGATTTTCTTATGCCCTACACCCTCTGTGTGTGTGTGCATGTGAAGGTTTTTTTCATGTTTAGCATTGGTGCTTCAAGCATAATGTGTTAAATAGTGTCCAGTAGTGTCCAATGTGAACAGTAACATTTTGCAGTTTGTGTGTTTGTTTGGTTTTTTTACTGCCATTTAAAGTGATTACAGGGAATACAGGACTGTAGATAAATAGGTCTTATTTTACTTAATTTATTTTGCAATAAATCAAGTATGTAGGGGAAATGTGAGTGTGTGGATTCTCCTGACTATATCTGTGAAACCCCACTGATGGCATTGGGGTGCTATCAGTGGGATTGCAGAGGTGTAATTTGAGTATACTTCAGAAGCTGAATAGATGAAGCCAATAATGTCCCAGTGGTCCTTTGAATTTGGCCCCATGAAATTAATTTCCACCTCAGCTTCTACATAGAATAAATTAATTCATACAGACCCAGTGTTTCTCTCCTATAATCTGTGTAATTGCTTGTTTATTCCAGCACCTGGTAGGTCTCTTTATCTCTGAACTTTTGTGCTCTGCAATATTAGCTTGTCTAAGGCTGTAAAATTAAAAGTTACTTAAGGATTTTATTGAGCTGAAGGCATTGTGTTTTTCAGCCATAGAGGGTTTGTTTACTTAGTAGTGATTCAACCCCACCCAGTTGTAAGGCCAGCCCAAGCTGTTATCACACAATAGGACTTGGTGTTTGACCATAACTGCACGTCTCACTCAACAGGCAATCAGCATTTTAATTAGTGATTAAAGGAAAGTCATTGTACTCTAGCTGCTTTATCACAATAGCCTAATAATTTTGTGTTGAATAAATAGATAATGCAAAAGGGAAACCTCCCCTCATAATGTTATTGTCATTAAGGGCTCTTTTACTCATTTGTGTATGTATTAAAACACACATGACATGAATAGAGGTAATTATAATTACTGGAGGTTTTTTGGCAGATTATCTGACAGTTTTTTCATTGTAAACCTTTTCCTTTATAATGCCACTCCAAAATGAATGCAGTATTTAAAAGTTCAGATAAAGGTAAGTAGTGGTGGCTCTGATTCACCAAGCTGTGTGGATGTGAATGATTGATTTGCTGTGTGCATCACTGGAATTAGGTAACTTGCATCATGACTGTGATGTACTGTGTAATTGATGCAAGCCCTTTCATAGCATTCTGAGATTGAAATCAATATTTATTTGGACTGCAACAAATGCAATAAGCTGAATTTCTTGTGTAAGCATTGGTCTAGCCCCTTTTTTAGTTTAGTTGTGTAAAATATCGTTCAAAAGCAACTGATACATGTTTTGGTGTGGTTAAAGAATTCGTTAAGAGGATACAAACAAGATGGGGAAAACAATCTGGTCTGATATGAGTGCAAAGTTAATGTATTGCTTTTATTATGAATGGCCTGACAGTTTATTCGTAATTTTATTTATTTACTGCTACAAATATTCTTCATCTGCATATCACATAAATGGGAACTATGCACGGCTAAGCTTAGCTATGCTTTTCTCTAATAGTGAATGTTAGATCCTGAAACATGTAATAGTCTGGAGACAAATCTTACCTTATATGTACCAAAAAGATTTTTCTCGAGGTAAATAGGTTATTGCAAAATTACAGTGCTGTAAACACGAAACTTTATTTATACACCTTTGATGCTTGCGATGACTTCATGTGGGGGTTTTCTGATTGTGTTTTTTTTTTTTCTTTTGGTTAAAACCACTCTAACTTGTAAGGAACCAGTACTTTGCAAAGCATTTATACACCCACTTTTGATTACTTGGTTTTGAGTGTAGTGCCTATTGTCATCTGTCATGATTGCTTTGCTAAGCTGTTAAGTTCAGGTGTTGAGGTTCAGAGAGCTGTGAGGGCAGGGACTTTTCGAGGTTCCATTGCTTCATGATGTGCTTTTGAAGTGTTAACAGTTCTTGTTCTAGGAGTCAACACCCACTCCATGCTCTCTTGATACTCGTGGTAATCCTCTCTGCTGGCAACTTTGGCATGTTGAAATAACAAACTCGCCCACACCTGACTCGGTAAAAGGAGCTCTGAAACACATGCAGTGGTAATTTACCACTAGATTCTTTTATAACTGATGTTAAACTATTTTGCATGTTATATACTTGAAGGTATCAGAAGTGTTACATGAACCATGCAGAGGATATGTTTTATGAACAGGTGGGCGTATCTTGTTTGTTTTACCTCCTTTATCACCCCTACCACCCCCACCCCACCTCACCTAACAGGTGTATCCCACAGAGACATTCAGACTTTTTCGTGTTGAAGTAGGAGTTAACTGCTATTGATTTTTTTTTCCCCATAGGTTATTGTTAGTGGGGTTGTGAGGCATGAATTACCAACACACATGCTGCTGTATAAGTTTTCTGAAATACCCATGCAAATACCTTAAGTGCTCAGAGCAGAGGGAAAATTAAGTATTTGATGTAAAGACTGAATGGCCAGCATGAAGAACACGAGCAATAATGGAGTCAGATCATTCACACAAATTCCAGTTAGACTGGAGATATAAAAGGGGGTTATTAACTCCATCTATATAGATTTAGAAATGTTGGCTCATATTTACAGGCTTCAATTTATTTCAGTGACTAGAAGTCTTTCCAGACTTCCCTTCAGGAGAGAGAGTCTAGACTGCCTTCCTATTTTGTTCCATGGTAGTATGCAACTTTTATTTGTGTGTAAAAACCAAAACCAAACAAACAACTTCAAAGCAAAATAAAAAGAACCTTGAGTTATGCTTTTTTTTTTTTCAGGGAACAAAGCCAGTTCAACAAATCTGAGATCTTTATAATCTGCTTGTCTTTGAAACTTAAATAACATTTCACAGAGTCGTGTTAAGTGTTGGCAGGGACAACCCCATGGACATGGACAACCTGTTCTAGTATCTCGCCACTCTCACAGTAAAGAATTTCTGTCTAGTATCTAACCTAATTTTTCCCTCTTTCAATCTGCGCACGTTACTCTTTGTCCTATCACTACAGTTCCTGATGAAGAGTCTCTCTTGGACTTCCCTGTAGCTCCACTTCAAATACTGGATGGTTTCTTTGAGGTCTTTCTGCAACCTTCACTTCTCCAGTGTGGAGAGCCCCAGCTTTCTCTGCCTGTTATTGTAGGGAGGGTGTTCCAGTTCTCTTTTGAACTTTGTGCTCTCCTCTCAACTTGTTCGAGCAGTTCCATGTCCTTATGTTGGTGGCACCAGAATTGTGTGCAGTACTGTGGGTGGGGTCTCACAAGCACCAAGCTGAGGGGCAGAATCCCCTCCTTTGACCTGCTGGCCACCCTCCATTTCTGGGGAGCTGCGATACAATGATTTCAAAGATAGCTTCTGACATAACTTTTGGAACTTAATCTCTTTGTTTCAGTACAAAGTTCTGGCTGATTTTTTCATACTGGCCTTACATATTGTATTTTAGCTGGTTCTTTAAGTGAGCTGTGCTTTTTTGAGATTGCTAGTGAACATGTTTGTCTGCCTTCTGTTGCTGTGGAGGTTAGTGTTGCCAGGTATTTAGTATCATATCCTCTTTCCTAATGTGTTAGAGCAATGCTCTGTGAGACCTGATCAATTATATGCATTTGGAGTAATAGGTAAGTCAAGGCATTTCTGGGGAGAGGATTCATACAGAGAATGATGTTGGCCCATTTTGGTGACATGGTCAATATCCATTTCTTGCTGAAAAAAGAACTGAAAGAATAGAAAAAAGTATGCCAAGTTCTGTACAGAAGTACAAAACCAGACTTGAAGTCAGACAATTTTATGCTTGCTATCTAACTTACCTTTGTTTCTCTTACATATTATAGAAAACATCCCAAGAAAAAACAAGTCAAGTCTCTTGTGAATGGCAATCATAAATGTGAAGTGCAGCTGTATGTCAGACTTTCACATTGTCCTTGTGTGCCAGGATGAGCTGGCAAAATGCCACCTGCCCAACAGAGAGAGAGCCCCCCTCAGCCATGAGGGGAAAAAACCCTCAAACTAACATGAACACATATATATATACAAATGTGGAAAACAACAACCACCACTGGGTCGCCCACCCAACTACAGATTCCAACCACCCAGACCACATAAACACCTCAACAGACTCCCCACAAAGGACACCCAGAAAGAGAGAAGAAAAATTAACAAGAAAGTGTTCACCTTCCTAGACAACACCTCAGTGGGGTGGCAGCCTGGCCTAATCTCAGTAAAAACAGAGGCAGCACATCCTCCCAGGGAAAGAGCAAAGAAAGACAGAAGTTCCACCTCCCTCTCTTTTTATACTTGTTTTGATGTCAGATGATAAGAAATATCTCTTTGATTGCTCAAGTCAGGTGGCACTTGTCCCCTTCAGTCCACGTCACACTATCTGAGCCTGCCAAACTGAGGCCTACTAAAATTAAGGCCTAAACTACCACACCTTTGTCAGTGACACAGTGAGGGCTGTAGGCTTTTCCTGTGTAAGGACAGGGATGAGTTACTGTAGTCACTACTGCCTCCATAAAAGCCTAAATCTACAATACATTATTCCAAACAGTACTAAAATTATATGGTGCTACTGTGATTCCTGTAATCAACTTGTGGTAACAGTTGAGTACCCTGTTGTGGTGGCTTCATTAGCTGAGTTGTGTCTGTCTTCCCAGTCTGGCCTTTAGCTGAGACAATACCCTGTGAGTGGAGTGAATCAGGAGGGTAATGAGTAAGGGAAAACACTGCAGGGAGAGATGGGCTTTTATTCCAAACTGGAAGGACAGAGCTGCCCTAGAAGTGGATAACACTGAGGATATACATCCTATGTAATTGCAAGTGAGAGACAAGGAGGTTGGAGAAGGAAATGGAGGCCATGCCTTTGTGCTGAGCATCTTCATGATGAAGAGCCAAGGCACAAATTCTCTATAGCTGACACATAGGTCAGCATTCCAGAACAACCAGATTGTGAGCTAGAAAGTCGGTGGGTGAAAGGTCCGTGGTAGGATGTGCAGTTGCATGACTCTCCACTGACTTTTTCCCTCAGCCAGTTAAATTATCCTATGACAGTTATTCTTTTCAGTTGGTAGTTCATTTTCAAATTGCTTAAAGGCTAAGAAATATCTCTGTGCTGTAGAAAGCAGCTGCACATCTGGGAGAGGTTTTAATTTTGGTGGATTTACTTGCAGTCCAAAGCTCAGCCATTTCCCTCATGAACAGTGTGAAAAGCTCATTTTTTTAAAATAAAAAATAAAATTTCATGATGTTTACATGATGTTTGTAATGACCATTAGCCAAACTATTGCAGAATTGCATGTATTTCTCTGCTCTGTTCTTTTGGCTTGAGGTTTTCATGTAACAAGCAACTTCTCCTATAATGCTATGTAAATAATGCGAAGTCCTCTCTACTGTCATCATTATTAGTATACTAGATATACTATATAATATGTGCATAATCAATACCTGTGAGATGGATGTTACACCATGAAGCTTTCCTAACAATGGAATTGCTAAACTGGTTGTTTAGATGGGTTTTCCAATAACTATTTTGTATGCTTGGTACTGTAATCACTTCTGGCAGGTGGTAGTAAATATGTGAGGCTTGTGTTCTGTATAATACCTCTAAAATTAGTTTAATAGTAACTTCAAAGTTGTATTAAGTGATATCATGATAGTCTTTGGCATAATGAGTCAAATGTCACCCTCCATTCTTGTCTGCTGGATGACATGTGTGTGTGGAGGGAAGGTTTGTCATCTTTTTTATTTATGGTTTTTTAAAAGTCACTCATGTGACTTGAGTGTCTCTTAATTGGTGGCCTCTTTCCCTTGCACATATCAAAGAACAGCAGGATTTTACTCATGTTGTCCCTCCTTCCTGTTGTGGTCTTTTGTGGTGTTCCTGCTGAGATTAAACATGGTGGCAACATGCCAGTAAATTTTGGGGAACCTGCCAATTTGGAAGTGGGATGTTCGTTGTGGTGTGGTCCATGCCTTCCTTCCTAAATAGTAAATGGGTAACTGTTAACTAGCTGAAGTAGCCAGCTTATGCTGAGTTTCATATCTTATTTCTATTATTTGATTGGACCATCCTGGCTGGTAGTGATTTTGCTTGATGAGGTGCAAGGGGATCAGTTGTTTGCAGCCTCTTAGTTTCTATGATTTCTGTTTTTCTAGTGTACGGTCACATTGACAGAAAACCCATGATAATATTGACACTGTAAGAAGGTGGCTGCAGAATTTTATGCAGAACAGAATAAGATCTTGAGAACCCTTAAACAATGGAAATGTTATAATGATTTTTTTTAATAGGCAGCACTATTGGTGTCAAGTTACAAGACAATGTATATTTTCGTGCACAGTATTTTGTAGCAATCCGTACATATTAGCTGTTCGGAATTGTTTTTCAAACATGCACATTCCCAGTAGTCCTTTCCCACTGTAGTTATTAATGCAGCCACGATTTACTAGTGATATTATCCAGAATTATCAACAGTTAATCAACATGCTATCCTCCTAAGCTAAACTTTAACCATGCATGTTTTAATAATAAAAACAGACACATAAATGATATAAGACATATAAGCTAGTTAATAGATCTGTTAACAATATGTTATACATTATTATGTTGGGGTTTTTTTACATTAACAGATTTAGGAACTTGCTATATATAAATGGTATTCTTCAGCTTTAGGTTATTACTGTTCTCAGAAAAAGTCAGAGGTTCTTCTTGGAAATGTAGATCTGCTGTAACAAATGTATGAACTGCAACATGAAAATACAGTCATATATTCTGTTGGAACTGACATGCTGCTAGTTAGTGCTTCACATCAGATCTCCTGTTCCTAGACATAAAGCACAAACCAAAATTAGTTTTAAAACTAAATATTTACAATATACAGAACAAATGTGGATAGATTTTTTTTTTAAGTGTATATTTGAAAAATTCACTGTATTTATATTTTCATGTTAATGAGTTTGAAATTATTTACCTAGATTCTGTCCACTTGGTTTGGGTTAAACCAAAGCCTGAGATGGAAGGATTCCCTTTATTGAATTGTATGTCGTCACTGTGACTTTTCTGAAAACATATTTGTTGTCCCTTAAATCCAGGAAACACTGTCAAAATTACTTCATATGCAGTTTACATTTTTTGACATGCTGACAAAATCAGTAAGGTCTTATGATACAAACTACTTCATCATTTTCTCATCTGAATTATCACTCTGCTAAAATATATTCTACCTGCAGAACCGTCTCTAATTCTCTAGTTTCTCATTTTACATAGAGAGAGGTGTCTTGTCATGAGCACCCTGGCTAGGATAACACTCAATTTCTTAATTATTATATTGTAAACTGTCAAATGGCATTATTTTTGGCAGGCGGTAATGCAACTGTATTTTTAATTAGGTTTTATACCTTCATAAGTATAGAGTTCAATTGTATGGGAACTGGAACTGAAAGAGCATACTGTTAGTTATTTTGATGCAAAATTGCATGTTGACAGTCTTGCCTAGTGTAAGAACATCCTCAGTCCACTTTGGTTTGGGGATTTTGAGTGGGTGTGTGTCTGAAGTATTAGCTTTGTTTTTGTTTTTGCTTTTTTGATATTGTGTCAGCTCCAGGTTAGAGATACACGAGAAGCTCTTCAAAGAAGTTTTAATTCATGGTGTTTTTTGCAATGACAAGTGCAGTGTCATTTTTGAGCTGTATCGTGGGTCTTTGTGGAGTAGATGGTGGGTCCAATTTTTTTGAGCTAGTTGCGTGTATATTTTGATGCAGTATTTCATTCAGGTGGTTGGTGTTTTGTATTTCATTGGTCCAAATAGACTGACTACACATCAGAGCAGCAAGCTACAGAGTTGGGGAGAAAACAGTGCAGTGGGGAGAAATTAATGTCATCTATACATTGAGTAGTCATCATACATGCATGTAGGCATTGCATGTTTGACTTGCTAAACATCTTTCGTATAGAAGATGTAATTTCTTACAACCTATTTTTTAATTATTATTTTAATGTGCTGTATTAAAAATACAGCACTGCTGCAGGCTTTCTGAAAGCTGTGCCAAACTTGTGCCAACTGTGCCTTCTCTCCAAGTGGTCTTAACTGTCTCTGCATTACAGTCTTTCAAGTATGCTTGATAAATGAAAGTCTGAAATGATGTTTGTACTGCAGCTTAAACATATGCATACCGTAAAGCTATTCAGAAGTAAGGAATTGAACCTGCACATTCGTTTTCAGCCATTCAACCAAAGACACAAAGATGATTGAATTCAGTCTTAAATTTTATAGAACTAAATTTAATGGTGAGCACAATCACACTCTGTGGTGATTGTTTTCAGTGCTGCTTTATTAAGTTATGTAATGGCAAGAGTTCAAACTCCAGAGATTGTTGAAATGGTAGATTTAGAGACTATATTAGAATACTTGTCAGTAACAAGTATATGGGCTTTCAAACCACAGAGATTTTTACCTAGATATTGCTGCAGCTTGTGATTTTTATTTAAATAGTTTGGAGGTTTTAGACTTAATACCCTGCTTTTAAAAAATGTTTTAAAATCTTGTTTTATTCCCCAAAGATTTGTTTTCTGCTGTTGCGATTAGATGATGACAGCTAGCTGGCTTTTAAAATTGATCAGGAAGTATTTTGGCAGTCATTCAGTGTTGTAATAGCACTTTAATGGATATGAGCTATTCACCCAGATCAGACTCAATGTCAAAACAGGCGAAAATACAGCTGTCACTCTGGACAAGAAGTTACATATATGCAAGCAGCTGCTAATAATACTGGAAAGAAAGCCTTATAATAATGCTTTAAAGGTGCGTGTGTGTATATGCATACATACTACTTGTACATGTGTAGACACCTCATAATAAACATGCCAGAGATGTTATTTTCTGGCCATGGATGTGCTTAGGGAAAAAAAAAATACGTAAACCATATACTCTGACCTTTCAGCAAGTTGTGGTAAGTTCCTTACATGCTAATGGACTCTCAGGTTTTTTTGAAGTAGGAACCTCTGAATGGCATGTTGCTAAGATTGTCGTGTGAATTTTCTGTTTTAACAAAATGATGACTTTGTTGTGGGTTTGCATTTAATGCATGTGTTGTGCCATTGATTTCCATGTAGGAATATATAGGCTATAGGAATACAGCGGCTTCTTAAAAGGCAGTTTTCTGTTAGAAACTTTAATGTCATATCTTAATGCTCATATGTATGTTAGCATCTTATTTGTTGTCAGGGTGCTTTTCCCTCCTTTGTGTGTGTTCTAAGGTTAAAAATGGTTGTATAAATGGTTTATTTTATTTAATGCTAGAGAAGTAATTGGATAATCTTCATGTGGACAAAACCATTCATGCCTTCCTATCATGAAAAGCATGTAAAGTTATGGACAGATAGAACTGATGTTTGATATAAAGGCAAACTGATTTCTGGGTATGGTATATTTTCTTTCCTATTTGTAGTTTTAGGATAGAGATAAGTAAATGTACAGCACAGGAATGGATTGTTGTTTGGCTAAATAATGCTTGAGAAAATGAAGAAACAGCAAGATTGGAAATGTCTTCTACCCCATTTTAAGATACCGTAGCACATACCTGACTAATACAAGTGATTGCAGAAGCTAATTGGATAATGTAGAGCTAAGGATGGTGTGGTTTTTTGGTTTTTATACTCTTGCTTACCTTAGTGAATCTGGCTGCTTAATTTTGTCCTTTAAAGTGATTTTTTTTACCATAGAGTTTTAGCTTGATGTATTTCCCAATGTTAAAAATATGTGAGAATTGGGATATGCAAATTTACAAGAAATGCAGGTTGTCTTCTGAGTATATTAAATTTGTTCACATAGCTCCCTAAGCTAAAGGGACAAATTCAGATGTTGCAGGAGAGTATTTTGAAAAGGCCATAAAATATTAAGTCACTTATATTGTGCTTATATATAAATATAAAGATTCTGTAATGAAGTTCGAGAGGTGGAAATAGTAATATATACACACACATCATTTTGTTCCTGAGCTTTCTGTTTTTTGGACACACAGTAAACCTACACGCACAAAACCATTCAGCAAGTATGGAGAGGGTAAAACTGGTCAAAAACTTGAGGATTAACTCTCTTCATATGGTTCAGAGGCACAGGAAGGACTTTGAACAGGCCAGCGAAGCGAGCCATGATAAAATGAGAAGTCACCTGTCTGGGCTGAGACATCTGAGACAGGGCTGTCCTTGAGGACAGCAAGTAGAGGAATGAGTGCCAACATACATCATTAAAGCACTGAGAGAAGGAAGACTGGGAGTAGTGTATATGCTGTTCTTGTTGGTTAAAATGCTTTTGGTTTTTGTGTCACTTGTAATCTACAGTGAAAAGAGAAGTAAACATTAGATAGTGCTACATGACACATGCATATCAGGAGTATCCACTTAATAGACTCATTTATGTTCCTCTTTAGGAACATTAGGTCTGTATTAGATTTGAAATTCTGCCCATATAAATGGCATAAGGTCATGTTCTGTATAAGCAAATCTGTATCATGTATTGCTTGCTATGTATCTGAAACCTGGATATCCATTGTGTGTATCCATTTTTGTAACCCTCTCCTCCTGGAAAAGAGAGCTGTTTGCAAGATCATGTGTTCCTTCTGGATGGCTGGATTTAAAGAAAATGCTGAGTTTTTAAGTCTTCACAAAATACAGTTCAGGAATTGTATTGTTTTGGCTATTTAAAATAGAAACTCTAGCAAAATTTTTAAAGAGAAAATGGCACTACAATATTTACTCATAGATGCTGTGGGATTGCTTATTTAGTTTTTGTTTTGTCCTGAATCAGGAGAAGAAAAACCTCATTGAAACACTAACCAGAAAGAATGTTTTCCTACCTGCAAATTGCTTTCTTTTTTTCCCCCTCCACAATCATGTCTCCACCTCTGAAACTGAAAATTTACTTTTTGAACAGTAATGTGTGAGGTTCATCTGTGTAATGCACCTTTTCGTCTGTCTTGCTGTTCTGTGAAAGATTTGCAGTTTCCGTATCTGCTCAGCACATTGAGAAGAAAATACACACCTCTGCACTCTTTTGACTTACTGGTTTTTAGGACTGCTTCCCACCATGGTAACGACATATGGCTGTGGAATCAGGATCATGGCAGACTTGGAGCACAGACATCTAATGACTTGCTGTGCCTGGTATAAATTGCTCAAACAGCATCCTTCCAGGTTTTCCTCTCAGGGGAGCAAATGCTTTAAAGAATGACCTTCGTCTGCCCCAGCACGTCAACCTGGAAAGTTTCTATTTGCTATTGAATTCTTGACAAGTAATAGGCAGTACTTAAACCTACTTAGGACATAAAATGTGAAAGACATGCTGCTTTTTTTGTTTTAAACAGCATTGTTTTCTTTAATATCATATAAAAAGTAGGTTGCTTGCCTTTCAGATTTTTTTTGCCTTTTTTTTTTCCTTTTGCAAAGCATCCTAAAAAGCATTATGTTTTTAAATGTCTCTTCTAAAACTAGAAGACCTAAAATATCTGTTCAAAATCATTGTTCTCAACCTTCTCATTCTTGAATTACGCATCACTAAAGTGTTTGTTCCCTCAGAATTGGGAGGACTGATAGTACCCTCTATGCTTTCAGTAAATGCCAATACTAAAAATAGTCATTATCTTGCAGATCTTTTTCTGAAACATCAAATGCATGAGTGTTTTGGTCTAACAGAATACCAGTTCATTTTAAGTCATCATTAACCAAGCAGGCAGCAATTGCAACATTGTGATTCGTTGTTCTGACATTGGTTCTGAACTGAATCTTGCTACTTGTATACAGTGGAATCTGGTTAAGTTCATTCATAATAGTGTCTTTTTGTGTTATCAGATGCCAGAAAGAACCCGTGTTGGTTATTTTCCCTTTTTAAACTGAGTAAGATAATATGCAGCTATGGTTAATTACATATAGTCCTTAGTAATCCTCCACTGGCAGTGCAAAATGTCAGGCTACGGAGTTCTCAGGACTGGAGTTGCTTATGTGTGAATCTGAGGGGAAGTGGTGTTGGGGTGGAAGTTTTTGTGGATTTTTTAATGGGCTTTAGTATTTTCCATTCAGTGCTGACTTTTCCACAGTCTTCTTATGATTTAAAATGGAATGCTGATTAGGAAGCCAGTGTTAAAAAACAGACCTCAATAAAGCTGAAAAAGGTAATTAAAGGAAGCAAAACTGATTTTTCTCTTTCTTTAGAAAGAGTACCACTTGTGAGGCTTAAGAGTGTTATCTTTGGAGATTTTCTCACTTGGGCAAATGGTTAGTAGGAAAAAAACATTTGTGGACATTTCCCCAAAATATTTGTTGCTTATGCCTTTAGGGGAATATATTTGTTTCTTTTGTACTAGTCAGGGCACTGAGGGGAATTCTTTAATTCTCAAAATAGCTGTATGTGGTTCTTTTTTTTTTTTCTTTTTTTTTTTAAATAACTGAGGTGTCTTGGATTTTGGTATCCTTATTTTAAAAAACAATAACCCCACCCACAAAATGAAAGGGAAAGCTGTGTGAATTAAGATTACCAGGTTGTAAAAAGGTATGGCTTCTAGCATATTTACTTCTTTGCTAGCGATTAAGTCGACTGTGCAGAAACTCACTGTTTTAGGTCAATGTGTGAAAATGTCTAAAACTGAAAGTTTCTATTCACACCATTTACTTCAAATATTGTAGCTTGGATGAGATTGCTGCTGAAGTGGCTGAATGTTTTGGTAAAAGCATCTTACAAGTAGAAGATACAATTTAAGTGCTTTGCACTTGATTGAGTTTCATTTTTTTCAGGTTGTTGTTTCCCTATAGAAAGTAAAAGGCAGTGGGGTTTACTTGGAAAACACCCACCTGCCACGCTTGCTTTGCTTAAAAGCAAATATATTTTGTTGGGGGGTTAGTTTGGGGTTCTTGTGCATTACTCTGTTTTCGTTATCTGGAGAGGGGTTAGTATTAATTAGCACACAGCAATATAACCATTTATCATGTCTGTTGCAAGGCTCTGAGGCTGATCTTTTTACACTCAATAAATATTAAAAAAAATTTTATATGTGAGAGGTTAGAAAGACTTTTGAAGTTTAATTTGTCTATTTACTGTTTTTATTCCCCGAGGCCTGTATTTTATGCACACACCTTTCCAGAGCATGCTTTACTGCTAATTGAACTTAACCCAAACCCCTTTGCTTATCTCTCTTTCTCATTTTCATCCCTCACACTCTTGAAAAGAAAAAAATTACTCAAATTTTAAATTTATTTATTTATTACAGTGTATGTTATTTTGTTAATAGAGTGGTGGAGGACTTTGGTGGAATGATAGAATATTATGCTAATGCTGAAAAATCCAAAATCTAGAAATCTGGGGAAATGCAACAGCTTCCTACTTCTCCAGCCCACAGCCACCATAACCATTCCTGCTCATGGTGCAATTAGTGCTCCTGCCCCATGTTCCCCAGTTATGGAGTGTGTGGTTGTAGCTGGTACAGCTGTTGCTGGCTGTGTTTCTGAGGAACCTCCACAGCAGTGCTGCATTAGTTGACGTATTCTTTCCTGCATAAAGAACATCAACAGCAATACATGGCACAAACCTTTCTGTGGCGTGTGCAAGCCTTGGGCTTCACTTGAACTGTAATGAAAGCGGGTCCTGCCGCTATTCATTTTTCCATGTATGTGGGCTGATGTGTCCCAGATAAACGTAACTACTGTGCTGACTTTCAGGGGGAATGTGAGGGTGTATAAAACACCAGGGACCCATGCCACTGAGGGCACTGAACTTCTGATTAGGCTTGGAATTGAAATTAGGCCTGGCAATCACTGTGGACTAAGTTGAATTCTTGTGTTTTGGTTTTATTTAACTCCTTGGGATTTATGGTCTGTTCCATACGGATGGCTCGCAGGCTGTTTTCAAACTGCATGTTAGAAGCCTACAGTAGTCTTAATGATTTATTCTCTTGCGGAGATCTTTGTGCATTAAAAAAATAGTAATCCTCTGTGCAACTGCAAATGGAAAGTGACTTTATTTTGGCTACTGGTGTTCTCTGGGAGTCCAGTAAAAGATATGAGATAAAGATGTCTTGATGCTCACATTATCCATTCTTAATGGGAAGTGGTAGTTCCGATGTTAGCACCATGTGACAAGCACCATGTCTGTCCTCTTGGTCTTTGCTCATGGAGCTGTGTCTGTAGCTACTCTACAGTTGATGGTCTTTCAGAAGCAATCCTAAGCATCACCATGCTTTTGGATGTTTCTGAGAGGAGCCATCACAGACAGTTTAACCATACTCCGTGTATCAGAGGAGGCAAGAATTGCATGATGCACAGTGTCAGCAGGAATCTGTAAATCAAATAGCATTCAAGTGTTTTGACTTCGTTGGTAGCCAGCAGGTGCTAATCCACTGAAGCCTCACTCAAGACTGTGGAAGATTTCTGTACATATATACAGGACACCATTGTTGAAGTTGAACAATTATTGAGAAGTGGTAACTATGATGGAATTTTGCAGTGCAAGTTAATGACCTTTCCTTGTGGATCATTCTTCATGGAGTACCTGATCACTGCCATCACTTGTTTGTTAATTGTTGGCACTGTTTGAAATTTTTTTGTCTTCCTGAACAGCAGTCTCAGCTGTTTTGTGGCAGGCCAGCAGTACACACACACACACACACACTCTGCACAGCCACCTTTTGCCCTCCTCAGTCTTAGTCAGGGGCCCGTCTGCCCAGCTCCAGCATGTACAGAGAGGAGCATCTGGCCCTTTGTGATTGGAAACTTACTGGGTAACTGATTCCTTATGCGGAATTAAGGATGCTGAAATAGACCCTGATGACAGCAAAGCTTTCACGAGAGGGTTCAAGAAGTTGACATTGATGCCTTAGAACAGTTGAAAAGAAATAATGACGTGGAAGTGAACTAATATAAATAATTTAATAGGAAATCTCTGTGCAGTCTCAAATACAGTCCTCTTTTGTTCTGAAATATGTCAGTGTCTGGCTATTTTCCTAGTGTTATGGAACCAGTATAAAGATCTAGAAAAGTTATAAAATATTGTCACAAGCAGAATAGCAGAGTCAGCATCTCAAAAGAGGAGGAGTTTTTCAGGGAACAAATTATGCAAAGTTACATTGGAAAAGAGAAGGAACACTTTACTCGTAAAAGTCTTAGCATTTTACCGTTACCCTGTATGGTAAAATAAGCAAACTCCTTAGCAGTTTAGGAGTTGACACTTTTACAGCATACTGGGCAAAAGTACTGGAAATTCAGGTCTCTGGTGTTGGAAAAAAAAATTAAACAAGGCCAGCCTGTTATCCAAGTAACTTGAGAAATATCCCTCTAGTTATGTTTAATGCTTTACTCATTAGAACTTTTTTATTTATTCGTTGGGAAAGAAGGCAGGGCAGAAGCTGGCCACTACTACAGGGCAACGATATATGAATAATCAGCACAGGGATAATTGCCAATATCCTCTGCTGGAGAAGTCAGGATTGTTTGAAATATCAGTTTAAAAGTAAAATGAAGTAAAATACAGTTGTGAAACCACCTTTTTATGTCTATTACACTGATGCATTTAAAATATTTTGTCAGGAGTTGCATTCCCTTTCCACTGAGCATGCCTTTGTGTGTGCGTAGCTGGAAGGTTTGTGTGAACAGACTTTCTGTTTTGTAGGTTTTGAAGCCTTTTGCTTTATGTTCATGTGACTTAATGATGTTTCAATAAAAGATTAGGATATCATGTACTATTGTCTTCAGCATGAATATTGGAAGTACTGTCTTTCATCTGTAACAGTTTTCTGGGTTTGAGACAACATTTGTGTATACTAAGCTGGGAGGCAATAGACCTAATCATATATAGATTTTGGTGGGAGGTTTGTGGGGGTTTGTGTTTTCCCTTTTTGGTCCCCCCCCCCCCCCC
>JAWWEV010000167.1:37335072-37345072 GCA_035583235.1 Hafferia zeledoni
ATTCACTCTGCTATAGAAATACTTAATGTCAGGAAGGAGATATTTACTGGAATACACAAGTCCAGAATTCATCATGATTCAGTGTGAAATCTGCTCACCCTTTGCACCCCACCCCCTCTTGAATTGGAATGAAATGTGCCTTAAACTGAAGTGAAATACATCACATGCAGCAACAGCGGGCCCTCGCTTCGCCTCTATTCCTGGTGTGAAATCGATACACTATCTTTCCTCCTGACCTGTTCTGTGACCTCCATTGCAGCTTTCATGCTGAACAGCAATTGCTTTGAACAGTCTGGGTCTGCCACAGCTCACAAATGATTCTCAGCTTCTGTCTAAAACTGATGCTGATAACAAAGGCTTGATTTTAAATAATTCAGTTGTAGTCATCTTCTAATTAAGAATTACATGAAAGTGCATGGTTTTCTATTACAAGAAACTTTCAATAGCATGTACAGTATGTATGCAGCCAGAATGACTCCTCACTAAGAAGACACTGGAGTTTTGTTCTTAAATATGTCTGATAAAAGTTTACGTTGCTATTGAAGAGGGGAAATGTAGCAAATACTTCAGTATTTTGAAGTGGAAACACATTTTTCTTTATCACTGAGTAATATGGTACTTTTTTTTTTTTTAACTCTTGACTTTTTAAAGGAAAAACCATATTGGACGATGCCCACATTTCAAAGGAAGGGTACTCTTTCTCAAATTAAGATGTTTTAAAGCAACTGCAAAACTAAGCAAAACCCAATTCTTTGTGTAAAAAGAAAAAAGTAAAACCAGAAAGGAAAACATATTCTCCATTTCTGGTTAACCAATAGTGATTCAGGAAAGATCAGCATTTTAAAGATTTATTTATTTATTTTTGAGTGCTGTCAGAGGATTACTGACAGCAGAGACCAGTTGAAGATATAATGGGCATTTATGCTTGCACGAAGTCTATTGTGCTATTAGCTAGATTACTTTAATAGCCTTTACGGGCTTTGAAATCAAGAGGCTGTATGAACTGCTGGATAAGAATTCATTTTTCCAAAACTTTGTGGTAGTTAATAGGATAACTATGGATTTCTGTTTTGAAATTAATGTCTCTTAATGGAGCATTCCTCTACCATTCTCTGTGAAACAAAAAGGTGACTGTAGCAATTTTGACATCATAATTGAAGTAAAAAACAGCTTTCGACATAATACAGTTTAGGAAGCAATGCTAAACCCTATATGATAAGTGTACTGTCTGGATTACACTTATTTATGAAACAGTTTACAATGCAATTAGTAGAAGAGAATATCGCTCTCTCTCTCTATATATATATTAACAATTCTTAGCTATATAAATGATCTAATTCTTTTATTGCTCCTTCATATATTCATTCCAGCTGTTATCAGCTTAGACCTCTTATAGCACCAGAATCTAGGGAGAGAGACGTGTAATAATGGTATCTATACAATAAGAAAGAGCCATAAGAGTGGTTGTGAATCACTGGTGTCAGACTAAGTAATATGTTGCTGAAATATTATCTGTTTGTTAAGTGTTATTTATGTAGAACAGTTTCCAGTGATCTCTATAGAGTTTTACCATTAGTATCACCTTTATTTGGCGAACTTAAGGCTTGTAAAACTTGCCGCATTTCCAAAACATAATTGTATCATTTTAACATGGGGACTTAAGACATGCTTATTGATGCAGTACTACTGCCCAGTGGCAATATTAAAAAAAAACACAAATCCCAAACAAAAAATAACCAACAAAACAGAAAAATCTGAAATGCTTTAAGAATTCTCTTAAAAAATACCTAAAGAAAAATCAAAAAGCAGATATCAAAAATAAAATAAGCAGGTGGTGCTGTTGAGAATATTTTTTTTTTTTTACTCTTCTCCCCTTCTAAGCAAGTTGAAATGCTTGTTAAAAAATAAAATAACCCTTCTATTGCCTTTTTCTCTGAGGCTTTCAGTGCCACCAGCTGTTTTCTCTCCATTAATACATTTAGATTACCTTATGTTTTCACTCGTTGTTCATGAAGAGGTGTATCTCAAAGATGCCTTTCAGAATAAGTCCAAGTCAGCAATAGGCAATGAGGATTTTGTATGTTTGAGCGCTGATTCCTAAGAACATTTTTTAACATCAACATTGTCCTTTTTGACTGCTATGGATTCCTGTGCAACTTCAGGCTTATTTTCATTCATTTTAGACTGATCTATGTTGTTTATTTTTTAAGAGTAATTTAAAACATGTTGTATTCTAAATGTGGATATAATAACATGCAATACATACAGCTCACCCCAATATTGAAGAATAGGTGCATGGGCAATAGTGTAGTTTCAAGGAGTAATACCCCTGTTCATTTATTTGCAAACAAACATAAGATGATATGATTGCCTACAGAGTTGCATAAAAATAATATTTACAAACTCATGATGCAAATTGCACCGTGCAAGACAAGAGGAAGAATTTTTGTTACTTATGAGTAAATTTCTATTCAGATGTGCATATGTGAATGGTGTGCATGCATGTTTGTGCACACATAGTGCTACAGGCATAAGCATCTGCAAAAACTTAGGCTCCAAGTAGGCAAAGGGAAAATAAATAGTTCGTAGTTCCTTGCTGCTGCAGCTGCTGTTGTTGCTTTGTAAAAACAGTTTTAGTCGAATATAATCCTTTCTGTGAGAGTGTATTTTGTGATGCACAGCCACACAGTGGTTCAAGAACTATTCTTGTCACTCACAAGTTCAAGATCAATAACAGGCGTCTCCCATTCATAGGAATAATAAGTTTTAATGGTGAGAAACTTACAAGACTGTGAAGTGCCCAAAATCTTTTTGAAGCTGCACAATAGTATGCTAACCTAAAAATAAAGTGGAGTGTTTCTCACTTTTCCTTTCATGAAATACTCCCAAATAGCATTTTTAAAACATTTTATCAAAGCTAAATCTCCTTAACCAGAGATTTTTTTTTTTAATTATTATTGTGAGTATAAGCAAGTAATACAGGGTTCCCTCCAGTGAATTGCTGTGCAACAAGACTTGATGCTAATTGTACCTTTCCCAAAATCTGATATCTAGCAATTTATCTTCTAAATAATACTCCTGAGTACTAAATCTGAAATGTTTTGGCTCCAGCCCAAGTCAAACTTCTGGAAGTTTATTCTCAGGAGCATATTATCTATCTCTGTAAATTTAATTGTTATAATGAATAGAATACACGTGTTAAGATATTACTTGTGAGTTTTACCTGTTTACTTTTTGATCCTGGAACAGAAACATCAAAATGAGACCATGAAGCTCATAAAAAGGGTTTGGAGGCAAATTATTATTTTTTTATTTTTTTAAAGGGAAAAAAATTCTGAGAGAGAAAAACCTGCAAAACTGGACTATCGCCTTAGATGAGGGGTTTGAAAAACTTTAGTACTGGCATAGAACAGGAAAAATGTTTGCCCCTGTGTTCTGCAGAGCTGTATATAAGAACTTTACACATCATGCTGTGCTAGGAGATCCTGTCAGCAGAAATGGACGGGTATTAACTACATGAATATAGTAAAAATACTGTATATACTGGGGAACTGAGAACATGGACTTTAAACCCGTGGAAGAAAGTCTACAGAATCATCAGTTCAGGGGTTTTCCCTTCATTTGCATGTCAGGGAATGAAACCTGCAGCCTTATTCAGGCCACTTAGATGATGGACTGAAGGTTGCATTTATGGGCCTGACTTTGCTACTGATTTTATCCTGTCAAAACCATGGCAAAATGAGGATTCATATATTTAAAAAAAATACTTCCCAGTAACAATACGAGTTAAAATAACTAAGGAGAATTTTACAGTAAAACATCCAAAATGTACTTGTAAGTAAAAAAGTTGCTTAAAACTTAAATGTGTAAAAGAAACAAGAAGGAATTAGTCAGGATGGGGGGGAAAATGGTGTGATATTTCCAATATCCAAAAGTTTCTGAAAATGTCCCCCATTAACATTTTTTTTTAGGAAAATTTAATACAGTTATGACTATTTTAAAAACAGAGTAATATGTGGAAGAAGCTAATTTCTGCTTAGGTTTGTAGAGATTAGAAGAAACTTCTGAGGCACCTCACTGAGCTAATAGGCAGCATAATGACAAATGATTCATTGCTGACAGATGAAACGTAGTGCACATTGGAAAAAAAACCAATTTGAGCTACTCATACATATTGCTGGGTTTTAAATTAACTGTAACCTAGAGGAAATATGCCTGGATGTCACTGTGGACAGCTTGGTGACAATCTTTGCTTTAGTGTGCAACACTAAACATAAAAGCAAACAAAATGTTAAGCAATGTTGAGGGATAGGGTAGAAAAAAATCTGTATTGAAAATGCATCTAATAATACTATAGTGTGAGCATTGTAACAAATATGTTGTACTGTATAGATCAATGGTCTGACATCACTTGAATAATGTGTTCAGTTCTGATCACTGACAGAAAGATATAGCAAAAATAGGATAAGTCTGAAGTAACAAAAATTACTTGCATTTAACATGAAGAGGCTGAAGGGGCTGGGTAAGTATTGAGAGAAATAAGATGAGAAATACATGAAAAAAAGCACTAACCATGATACACATTGAATACTCCTGTTTGTATGTATGTATGGCTCAGCTTCGAACGAAAATTTGGGCAGGGCTCTCCCCACGTGGGTGTGCCCTTCGAGCCTGTGCAGTGGATGTTTTAGGTGAGGCACAGCGTGCGCAGAACTGGCCCCACCCTTTAACTCCTGAGGTTCATCTGCCACAGCCGAGTGAGCTTGGACAGTGACAGTGAAGTCCTCAGGACTAGAACCTACAGCCCTTGGTATTCCCAGGAGGTCTCCCATCCAAGTGCTAACCGGGGCTGACCCTGCTCGGCTTCTGAGATCTGACGTGATCGGGTGTCAGAGAGGCATTTAACTGCCTGTGCTCCTATTTACTATGCTTATAAAGGGAAATGCAAGTGGCTATCAAGTAAAATTAAAAGTTGACAATTTAAGAAAATAAAAATGTGCTAAATCTCCCTCCCTACATTGTATGATTAATTACTGAATTTTATTTCAATCTACATCCTTTACATCATAAATGTAGAAAGATTTGGAAAGGATTTGACATTTGTTGAAGTATTTAGGACATTCACCATTTCAGCTGGGGAAGGATCAAGAGCTGGGAATTCAAGACCTCACTTCATTTCTGTCTGATGCTGACCTGCTCAGTCACCTTGGGCTTCCCCTTGTAGTCTTTTTCAACTTCAGATATTTTTAGTTGTAGAAGACCCAGAGTAAGACTTTTAAAACTATTCATGCCTAACTTGTAAGCTGGTGCTCAACTTCCTTTTTAATTGATACGAAATTAGGTTTGTATGTAAGAATTAACTACCCAAGTGTTTTGTGTATCTTCTCCCTAGACAGTGGTTCCTGATAACTATGTAAAGTATACTAAATTTTAGAAAAGTTAAAAAATAAAGATAGAACTATGTGTTTTAAGGTAGATGTGAGCTAACTGAATAGACTTCTGAAACAATTGCAACCTCAGGGCAGGTATTTTTTAAAAACTGTTCATACTTTATGGGCTTATAAAATGCAGCAAAACATCAGGCCCAAGTAGCATAAGCAATATGGATAATTGGTGCAGTCTGTGCTGCTTTATATCAGTGCATTGAGGGGGGAGAGGGGAGGAAGATAAAAAGGAAGACAGACTGGATGTACATGTTAGTTTAATAGTCCAATGCCCTGGAAATGGCTTTAAGTCCTTCTAGCTACAAGATTGCCATCAATTTTACTATAGGAAGTTTGGACTTCTTTAGGTTGGAAAATACTTTTAATATTATCGAGTCCAACTGCTAACCTAACACTGCCAAGTTCACCATTAGCCTGTCATTAAGTGCCATATTTACAAGTCTTTTAAATAGCTCCAGGAAAGGTGACTTCACCACTTCCTTGGGCTGCCTGTCCAGTATTTGGACTACCCTTTTGGTGAGAAATTTTTCCTAATATTCAATCCAAACCTCCCCTGGCCCAACTTGAGGCTGTTTCCTCTTGTCATGTTGCTTGTTACCTGAGAGAAGAGGCCAATACCACCTTAATACAACCTTTCACGCAGTTGTAGAGACCATAAGATACTCCCAATCCTCCTTTTCTCCAGGCTAAATGCTCCCAGCTTCCTCAGTTGCTCCTCATAAGACTTGTGCTCCAGACCCTTCATCAAGTTTGATGCCCTTCTCTGAACATGCTCCAGCACCTTAATGTCTTGTAGTGAGGTTCCCTAAACTGAACACATGCAGCCTCACCAGGGCCAGGTATAGGGGGGATGATCACTTTTCTGGTCCTGTTGGCCACACTATAAAAGTCAGGACATATTGGCCTTCTTGACCACCTGGGCATGCTGCTGTCTCATGTTCAGCCAGCTGTTGATCAATACCTCCAGGTCCCTTTCGGCAGAGCAGGTTTCCAGCTGCTCTTTCCCAAGCCTGTACCACTGCCTGGGATTGTTGTGACCCAAGTGCAGGACCAAGCACTTTGTCTTGTTGAACCTTATACAATTGGCCTTGGTCCATCTACCCAACTTGTCCAGATCATTCTGTAGAGTATTCTTGCCCTTCAGCAGAATGATAGTCCTGCCCAACTTGGTGTCATCTGCAAACTAACTGAGGGTGCATTCAGTCCTCTGCTCCATGTTGTCAGTAAAAATATTAAACAGGCCATAATACTGAGCCCTGGGGGAACACCACTACTGATTGATGACCAGCTGGATTACCTCCATTCACCACCACTCTGTGGGCCTGGCCATCCAGCCAGTTTTTCACCTTGTGGAGAGTGCAGCCACCTGAGCCATGAGCATCCAGTTTCTGTAGGAGAATGTTATGGGAAACGGTGTCACAGGCTTTACTGAAGCCCAGGTTGACAATGTCCACAGCCCCATCCACTGTCATAGAAGGAGGTTAGTGTAGTCAAACAGGACCTGCCTTTCATAAACCTGTACTGGTTGGGCCTGACCAACTGGTTGTCCTGTACACACCATGTGATTGCAGTCAAAATTATGTGCTCCATGACCTTCCCTGGCACTGAGGTCAGGCTGACAGGCCTGTAGTTCTATGGATCCTCCCTCTTCCCCTTCCTGTAGATGGGCACCACATTTGTCGACCTCCAGTCATCTGGGACCTCCCTGTTTAGCCAGGACTGCTGGTAAATGATGGAAAGTGGTTCAGTGAGCACTTCACCAGATCTCTTGATACCCTTGGATGGATCCCATCTCTGCCTATAGACTTGTATGTGTATCTGAGTGGTAAAGCAGGTCACAGACCAATTTTCCTTGGATTATAGGGGCCTTCATTCTGCCTTGGTCCCTGTCTTCCAGCTCAGGGGCCTGGGTACCCACCCTGGAAAGAGTTGGTCTTACTAGTAAAGACTGAGGCAAAGAAGTCATTAAGTATGTCAGCCCTTTTCCTTGTTCTTTATTGCTATGTTTCCCTCCACATCCATTGAAAGATGGAGATACTCTTTAGGCCTACTTTTGTTTTTAACATATTTATAGAAGCATTTTTAATTGTCTTTTACAGCAGTAGCCAGGTTAAGCTCTAGTTGAACTTTGGCCCTTTGAAGTTTCTCCTTGTGTAACCTTATGGCATCCTTGTAGTTCTCTTGAGTTTCTCACTCCTTCTTCAAGTCATAAACTCTTTTTTTCCTGAGTTCCAGCTAAAGCTTTCTGTCAGACTGGTCTTCACTCACCATCTGTCAGGAAGTTACCTTCCACTCAAGGAGGGTTACCTACACTCAAGGAAACTCCTGGACTATTACCTCTCTGCTGTATTGTTTCCAGCAGACATCTGGTAAGTTGAAGTTCCCCATGAGAACAAGGAATATGATGGTGAGACTTCTCCCAGTTGCTTATCGAATATTTTGTCTGCATCTTCGTCCTGGTTGTGTGGTTTATAACAGACTCCCACCATGATATCTGTTTTTTTTGGCCTTCTCCCTGATTCTTACTCATAAATACTTCACCCTATTATCATCATTAAGCCATAGACAACTAAACTACTTCCTGACATACAGAACTACCCTGCCACCTCTCTTTCCTTGTCTATCCCTTCTGAAGTGTTTACAGCCATCCATTGCAGCATGCCAGTTGTGCGAATCATCCCACCATGTTTCCATGATGGTAACTGTCATAGTTTTCCTACTGTGCAGTGCTTTCCAGCTTCTGTCTGTTGCTCATGCTATGTGCATTGGTGTAGATGCACTTCAGTTGGGCGGAATTGGTGGTGACCAATTGATCCCACCACCTTCTTGGAGAGGAGGAGCCTTAATTCCTACATGACCATTCTTGTCCACTTCTGTGGTTTCTAATGTATCAATAATCCTTTATGTGTCTTTGCTGCCACGTAAATCTCCATTCCTTACCTTCACTGAGATGGCCAAAGGACCAAAGGATGTTGCTAGCACATCATCCCTCAAACACTGGTGTGCTATCCCCTAGTTTTATCCCTTTTCCCTATCAAGTCTAGTTTAAAGCTCTTTCAATGAGCCCTGCTAACTCCTGGGCAAATATCTTTTTTCTCTTTGAGACAGGTGTACCCAGTCTAATTCCAGCAGGTCAGCTATTTGTAAACCAACCCATGACCAAAACCCCCAAAATTCTGCTGGTGACACTGGTCTTGTAGCCAGCATTGATCAACTGGCTCTTCTTGTTTGTTTGTTTGTTTTTCTACTCATCATGCAATTGTAGAGACAGAGAAGAGGGAAGTAGGAGAGAGGAGAATTTTGTAATGAGAGGGGACCTGTACATGGAAGTCATTCATAACCTTATTACTTTTCTGTTCAGGTATCCTATTGCACATTGCAGTATGGAGTGGGAGTATGCGCAGAGGTCTCTGACTAAGGCAGCAGCAAACACACACATGGACCATAAGGGACAGTTATTTCTAGAAACAAAGGTTTATTCTGTGATATGCTTCAGATGTGCCTCTGAGCTTTTGCCTGTTCTTTCTGCCTACAGTGATATTTCTCAAATCTTGACCTGGTTGTATTTTAAGAGGATATTGTGACACTTCTGAATAACCTTTGAAATCTGATGGAATAGAAAACACATTCAGATTTTTTTTTAATCTCCTGACTGGTGTACAGACTAGGGATAGATATGAGGGTGATTCTAGTGATGGCCTAACTACTTGAGCTCTTTCCTTTCTCTAAGGGGTGTCAGAGATACCAGCAGTGTAGACAGTAGGCCCAAGTAGGTTATCCTCCCTTTGTCTCTCAGCATTGATCAAATCAACAGAATAATTTTCTACATTCATCTCTTGCTTATAATCATTTAACCAATATTCTGTCACATGGTAGGAAGGGATCTCATACCATATCCTATGTTTTAGTTTTAAAATACTTAATTTAAAAAAGGAAGATATGACTAAACTGCTCTGTCAAAGTAACTCATATGTGTAGCTTGAGGAAAAAAAAGGTGGTAGGGCCTAATTCTAAAAGTTGTCTATACAAAAAAAAAATGAAAGAAATAAGAAAGTAAGGAAAAAGCATGCAGGGACACACAGAAAGCTGAAGTAGTATAGGGGAAAAACTGGCCAGTAATCAAAGCAAAGAAAACACAGACAAATTTTCATTTGGAACATTTAATTACATCTGAGTTTTTGCAATCTCTTCTACTTCCATGGCTGATACCACTTAAGTTTTGGCTATGAGGTGGAAGTTTGTTTTTCTTTTGTTATGATACAATTCTGAAGATTCTATACTCACAAAATAGAAAATGCTAATGGAAGTATTTAGTGTTTGTAAATGAAAAATAAAGTATTTGGAAACCTTGAACCAGACTCATACAGCTTCATTGACACCTAAGTATTATGTTTCTCAGAGACTGTTTTTGAGGCCTAGGGCTGCCTGAATCTGGGCCCTCAAACTCTTTGTGCCTAACTTTTTGATGAAAACCCCTTTGTCCTCTGTAAGCAATGCTACCATGCTGATATTTGCAGGGTAAGAACAGAGGCAATAAGTTGTTTAGAACAGATTTC
>JAWWEV010000167.1:37350072-37370361 GCA_035583235.1 Hafferia zeledoni
AGCTTTCCTTGTACACTGTGTATAGTGCTTAGATGCCTAACTTACAGGGCCATGGTATCACAAAAATTAAGTCTCTCTGGTAATGTCTCAATTAGTGAATGCAGGAATATCCCAGGATGTGGAGGTGTTTGGTCCTGCCTTCATCACAGAGCTGTCTCTCCCCTTGGCATGTGAGGTCCCATGGTGTGAAAACAGTGCTGAGGCATGCTCAGACCAGGTTTCCAATTTAAATAAGCGAAGGACTAGGGCTGTAAAGATGTGAAATGGTGTGCACTTGACACTGCATAGGTGCAGCCTCATAGAGGAAGGTCCTCAGTTTCCACAGTAGATAACTTTCAATTTATCATAAAGCTTGTTGCTCTATAATGATACTAATTTCTTTCTCGAACCTGCAGTCTCAAAAATACACAATTTAAAAAAACCCAACAAGATTAGCTTAGAGCTATGTAGATGTTAATATTATAAAAATAATGGTAACATGAAATAATTCTCTATTGACAAGAATATTTATTTTTAAAAAATCACAGCCTAAAATTCTACATTTGAAAAATGTGTAAAATTTCTCAAATAATTTATTGTGACTCTAGTGAAGTACCATTATATTACAAGGCAAAAAGGTATTAATTTGTGGAAGATATAAAAGCATCTAAAATGTGTTTTTATTCCAGAGAAGAGGGAGGAAAAAAAAAAAAGAAAATTGGTGGGTACTGTTTTGTGTGCAATTCCCAAGTATATTTTAAAAACAACATTGAATTTTTATAGCCAAATTATATTTTCTGCTAACAGGGAACTGGGGAGGGATGAATAATAGAATGATTGACAAATCTTTTAGGGCCTGATTTTACAAGATGCTGCGCACCTCCTGATTGCTGCCAATCACTTTCATTTTCTTTCAGTCAATCCGAGAACATATGGCATTATTCAGATGGTGCTGAGCACCTTCAATCACAGTCCTCATAATACCACAACATCCTCATTCTGTGCAAATGTGAGAATTGCTGTTGACATTTTAAATTGGAGGGTTATTTGGTATTTGTCTGGACAAACTCCCAGCTGACGTAAATGGATGTTCTGCCTGATGAAGGGCTGGAACAGTAAACAATAAATAATCAATTTTATAAGCACTATTGTATAGATACAAACGATGTGAAGTATCAATTTGATTTATAAAATTCTATACCTTTTTCACTTTTATTTGATGGGGAAAAATAATACCATTCTTGTGGAGAACTGAAGTTCAGTTTACTCTCAGTGCAAATTTTGAAAATTGGAAATTGTGGGTGTTATGTGCATAAGGCAGTTGATTTAAAGAGATCAGAAAGGTGTTTAATTTAAAAACAAAATTAAAAAAAAAATCCATTTCAACATACTGATTTGTCCTGCATTACAGTTACCTGTAGAGATCTTCTAGTCATGTCTATCTGTTTTTGATGCCTCTACAGAATAACTGTCCAGCATCCTCTGCCCAACCAATCAGAATGTAGGAAAATCTACCGATATGACGGAATCTACTGTGAATCTACCTACCAGAAGTATGTTGAAATCTGTGTGAGTCTTGCCTCTAGCTCGTGCATTTAGTGCTCGTGCTCTCCTGCTATTCAGAAATTACACGTGTTGAAACCATGCACTTCTACTTGTGTGCAAAACCTCTACAGCAGGAACAGAATTGTGTTGTTTAATTCTTTGGGATTGTGCTGTAAAAGCTAAAAAGCAAATAAAAACCTTTAAGACTTTACTAAATCTCTTAGGTATGTTTCTGTACAGTGCAATGAACAAGAGTGTACACGCTAGAAAATCTAGGCAAAATGTATTGCACAGGTGCTTCACATCTTAGGGATTTGAAAGGTGTGTTATGTATAAATTAGCTGTCACTTTTTCTCAGTCATGTAATGGAATGATGAGTTGTAATTTGCATAATCCTTTAAGAAGTCAAATTATACTGTCATGTAGCAGACTTAACATGCTAGCTAGTATTTCATAGCTTTGCAGCTAATTAGTATGTACCTTACAGGACAGTTAAATTGAAGTTCAGTCCTCTTTCTTTGCAGTCATTTGCCTTTGTCCATTGCCCTAACAGAGCCTTCTTTTGTGCGTAACTCATGATCATTACTGGTACTTCTGACAAAAATGTTGTTGCTGAGGGCAGGCAAATGCAAAGTGCTTGACTTCTGTTAGTCTTGCAAGCAGTGACGTTTCTATTTTACTGTAATAAGGATTTAATTATCTATTTCTACATAGCATTGAAAAGTATATATTTCACAGGTGTATTGTAGATGATTTTGTATTAATATATTGCAAATGCATTATGAATTCTCTGTTATCTCACTGGATTTTGAAGCTGCATTCTGTCACTTAGTGTTTCCGTTTCATGCTCCAACTACATTCCTGTTTTGTATACCAGTGTTACCATTATCATCCTCTGTGTAACATTTCATTTTCCAATAACCCCTTAACTTCTAAGAATCCTTTGTACTTTGCATTGCACCAAAATATTTCTTTGGCAAGGCAGTCATACTCATTACAATTTTTTAATCATGTTATCTCATCCCCTCTTTTTATTCTATAACCTGCTGCTTGTTTCCTGAATCTTTTCTTTTAGTAATAGGTACAACCACATCAGTAAAAGCTGTTACTTCGCTGTAAATGAAGACTATCGTTTTGGTTTACAGAAGTGAGAGGAAAAGAAAAATCTAGATTTATCAAAATAATTACAACATCAGTGTAACTTGGTGAGCCAAAATGAAAATCTGACCTCTTCCTTGGCTTTTTTTTTTTTTTTTTTTTTTTTTTTTTTTTTTTTTTTTTTTTTTTTTTTTTTTTTGTGAATGGCTGCGTTTGGTGTGAGATATGATTTATTCCTGGTTTACAATGGCTTATAAATACTTCCTGGACTTTTCGAATTTTTGATGTTTTTTCCTTCTACCTCTCTAAATAATGGCAGTGTCCTGGGTAACTGAAGCAATCTCCATCTAGTATGATGTTAAATTTCACCACAGAACTTCATTTCAGTGGTTTTACTTCTGTTGTAACTTCAGTAAGCACAAAAATGTATTCATTTGTTTAAACATATGAAACAGATTTGTTGTGCACTATTTATATCAGTTTTTAGAACAACTTCAAGATTTTGCAACTTTGTGGAAATAAGAAAATTTGGCACAGTTTGTCATGAGTGTTAAATACAGTGATGACTTCACTCTGAACACTGCAACACAGTAGATTATCTTCTTTTATTTAGGTAGAATTTATAGTCAATATAATTAAAAACAGCTAGCTGTGCAGCCCACAAAGTGGAATACTTGATGTTCCGTTACAAGTAGGTGTGTAGGTGTATAATTGCAAATAAATGTTGGCATTTTTGAACGGAAAAAAGTAAAATCCAAAAATCCTACTGGTGATGAAATAGTGTTGATTTTGACATATATTTTGTTATTCCTGAAATGTGAATTATGAAGTATTACAGCCCATTTCACCTTGCTTGTGAAAAACATGGGTTGTTTTGGAAAGCTGACAGCTAGGTCTTTCTGCAGAGGATATAAATCACCTTTTGTTTTGTGAATTTTTTTCTGGGTACTTCTTCCTTGCTACTCAAGCTCTCTTTCTACTTTCTTCCCACTGGATTCTTTTGGTACTTTTTTCCCCCAAGTAATTTCTTTTGAAAGATATAACAACAAGTTACTGAAAACTTCTTACTAGTGAAGACCAAAAATTTTCATGACACTTTTAAAGCTTTTACTCTAATGCTACAAGACACGTGAACGTTTGGTACTCGATGTTCATGTGTATCTCTTGTGCAGGCTCAGTCTCTCCACTGATTAGGCTGGGAAAGGGAGAACGGGTGTACAAAGGCCACTACCGGCTGTCAGCAGAAAGGGCTGTGTGATTCTCCTTTTTCTTGCAGGATAATTTTTGGGCTGGACACAAAGCAGCAAACTACTTATTCTGAGAGCTGAGGGAGTTTTAAGGACTGGCCATACAAAGTAGGACAAGACAGAGAATCATGAATTTTGGAGTTTGACTGGTTTTCTTCTAATTCTTTTTAAAATTAAAAGAAGTACTGTGTAGAGAGCCTACTCTGAATTGATGCTTAAGCATGTACCTGCTAAAGGCATTTTGTGTAAACCTACTTAGCAGTTGAAATGGAGATATTCTGATCCTTTCTGTAAAAATTTGAAAGGATCACACCATGACCTTCTATTCCAAAAATACTTTTCAGAAAACATTTGGGGAAATAACCGTTTTAGACAAATCTTAGTGCTAGTAAATACTGAAAAAAATTTCTAAGAGTTCTTAAAGGTATAGATTAGTAAATACATTATAGTACTATTGAAAGAAATTGCAAAAAGCTTTTAGCAGCACAAGTTCCTGAGGAATTGGACTACTTCTTACACTAGCTAATACATAAAAAATTGGCAAAGCAGTAAATATTCCAAAACAGATTTGTCTAACTCTTTATGATTCTCTTCCAATGGAGTCTCATAGCTGCTGTTAGGTACCTTGCTTGGAACATAGTTTCAAAGGCTGTTGGCAAAACAGCAGATTCCTCCCCTGCTCCATTGTCCCCCACCTTGGTAGCCATGGGTCTGTGGGTTTTTCACGTCATTAAACATGTAAATATGCCTTTTAAAAAGCTCTAAGTAATTACAAATAGTTTCTGTGTTCACTAGTGGTAGGGACTAATACACCAAGCATTCTTAAAAGATTTTACCATTGTGTTTTTGATGACACGTAGATGACATGTCTCGAACTGTGGAGGTAAAACCAGAGGCCTGTCAGTTGCTGGCCTGAAATACAGATGTTCATCAACTCTGGAATATTTTCTCTTTTCTTTTCTAGTACACATAGCTGTAGCAAGGTATGTCCAGGCTCTTCTTCAGTAATGTCAAACAAGATTGACAACAAAAAGAAATATTTCTTGTTCAGTTTGAACTACTTCATTATAACCTAACTGCCAAGGTTTTTCCCTCTTGCCCAGGTCAAAACCCTTTTTTTTCTGCTTGCTCAGACACCTATGGTTTGCACTCTTGTTTGCCTTTATGGGGTGTCAAACAGTGAACAAAGCATGGGTAGATGATCTCCAGAGACAGTTGAAGAGAAGCACAACTCCCTGCCCATGCTCTGGTTTTATTTGTTGCTAAATTACAAGGAACTATGACATGTGAAGAAGACATGGGCTTTTTTTTGTTTTCAGCCTGGAAGTTAACTTCACAAAGTGACTCTTCAGGGTATCACCTGAGTCTTGAGGGGAAATTGTTGGCATGGTAGCTGTTGTTTACTATCTCCCAAACAAGGGTGGAAGAATCATCTCTTCCTTCTTCCTGTCCGTATTAAGCAGATGTAAAGAGCATGTCTTTCTTCAGGAGTATTGAGAATAGGGAAGAGTTCTGCAGGAAGATATTTCTTCTGAAATCAAGAGCATGGAATAAATATGTAAGGAAAACACCTAGCTCATTTAAATCACAAAAATACAGCTATGGTCTTATTAGATCTTTTCTTTTCTTGGCAGATTACTGAAATGAGCACAGGGCAGAAGACTCAGTGATTTCAGTCTAAGTGCAGAAATTTCTCCTGAAAGATGTAGCTTGGTCATACACATTGTCATTCTGAGTGTGTAAATGTTCTAAACTTCCAAGCTTGACAGACCAAAGTAAGCTCCTCTCAGACTCCATCTTGAACCATACCCATAAATATTTGTACAACTGAGAAAAGGAAGCACAAGGTTAAACCATTTGATTCAGCCTCTAAGGCTGAAATTTAAATTTGTTTATTTATAAATGGATATACAAAAGCCAGAATTTGTTTCTATACACAAGAAATCTAATGGCCCTACTAGACAACACAAATGAGAATATAAACCTTTCAATGCACCAAATAACTCTCCCGGGGTTACTAGTGAGAGAATTCAACCAGATAAATAATATGGGAAGATGTTTCTTGAAGTGGTCTGCAGTGCCCATCATCACCTTAATGCAGAAAGAAGAGTAAAAAACCGTCAGAAGAGGAGCTAGTGGTTCCAACTGGAGAGTCACCACCTTGTGAAAGTAAAACTCTCAACTGGCCCCTTGGCAGCTGGGCCTGCTGATTCAGCTCAGTATAGTCACTTAAGCAGCATAGAGAAGCTGATGATGGCTGAGAGGTCATTATTTTTCCCCATCTAATTGTTTCTTAGTTGTGGTCCTGCACATAAGTTGCCGTAGAAAGATGTAAGAATTCCCAGACTTTTTGTTTGTGTATTCTGACTTATCTGACCATATAACTGAGGAAAAAATTCACTTCTTCAGACAGACAATTATTTTAGCTCCAGGGAAAACATATAACATGTAGGACAACAGGACTATCATTCAGGCTAATGCTGTAAAGTACACGAGTATTTTTTCCAGCAGTGACTTCAGTATCCCATGTTTCGGCCTTAACCTAAAAGAGATCATACTGAAGAAGCTGCTGTTCAGTTTGCCCCTCTCTAGTAAAACAGGAAGGAGAGGCTACATCTTCTTGCAGTGGATCTCGCTTTGCAGCAGTTCCCTCAGTCAGCTGGATTTTACCTTTCACAATGTGAATTTGAGAGGTGTATTTGAAGAAGGTTCTACGCATCATCTCTTCATAAATTTGACCTCTTAGAAAATATTGAAAGCTAATAACTTCATTCATTCTCTATCAGCAAATGGCAGAGAAGCCACTGCTATACTCGTGTGAAAGGCCTTTTATCATAAATCATTTGATTCTTACAGCCTCGGTGTGAGGCTGCCTGGAAAAACTTTATCCCTGTTAACACTGCCTATGTTTGCTCTTACCTTTTTGTAGCATTGAGCATATTTGTGGATTGTCTGTGCTGAGGTGTTTGAGAGGTTTTCTGCAGGAAGAAAAAGAGGAGTCATTAACCAAACTTAAAACACATTCAAAACTGAGCCAGCATCTCCATTACACATAAGACATGAGTGGGCTTTCTCTAGGGAAGAAATGAGATTAGCTGGGACACTTTAAAATGATTAATGATCACTGGTTAGCATTAAGTTGAACATCTAATCCTTGGCTGATTGGAGCATTTGAGAAAATACCACTAAAAAAATACCACTTTTTAGTAACAGAAATTTTGTCATATTTTGATTATGGGGCAGTTGGGTGTTACACTGGTTTTAAAATTTTGCTTTGAGGTCAATGGAATGTAGCCTGGATAGAGAACCGGTGCAATGCCTACATGTTACCTGAAAATTTTCTTCCACTGAATAGTACAGGGCCATGTTTATGTTTGCAAAATACTGTTCAGTCTACAGTTCAAAAAAAATTTTGAAGATTCACTTAAGCTTTGCAGTATCTAATTGTAATACATATTCTGAATCAAATCTCGAAGTGAATTTGGTACTGGTCAATTGACCAATTAGGCAATTACCTTTGTTAAGCTGTCTGGGTCTTCAGGTCACTTAACCACACCCTTTCAATCGGATATTAGTCACAGTTTGCTGATTCTCTGTTAAGGCAGGGATTTTTTTTATGTTCTACTGAAATTTCTTTTGCATTTCTTTCTCATTTTAGATATGAAGGGTTCTTTTTGTGTTGTTTCATGGTGGTTTGTTTTTTGTTTTGTTTGGGGTTTTTTTGGTGGTGTGGTTTTGTTGGACTTTTTCACAAGTCATATTACTGGTTTCAGAAGTGGAAAATCAATTCAAATTATCTATGACTGAGCTATTCTCTGTATTCAGCAATATTTCACTTTTATCTTGCTCTTTCAGTAACTTGCTGCTTTGCGCAAATATGAAAGCATTAATACTTATATACAAAATACTACTTGGGCAAGCAGTGAGCAGTTCATTTGGCTTACTTACAGTTTAAATGATCATTCCACAACTTGGGAAAGGGGGAAATAATTATTCCCCAAATACAGGGAGCTAGCTAAATACCTGATGTAAAGCTCACATAAGTGACATGAGTTGCAGTGAACAGACCTGTCCTGGAGCATTTTAAGTATGCTTTGGAAAACCAGAGTTCCAACTCATTGTCATCTTTGTCAGTATAGGATACTAACAGAGTCTTACAACTTCTGCTTCTAGTTAGAAGGCAAATGCTGATTATAAGAAGTTAAGGTGAAAGAAAATCCTGCCTCTGTTTTGATGAACTGTACTTACTATTAGTTAAAGTATTGTTGCCTTATTTTCAGTCTGAATTTTTCTAAATTTTATGTAGCAGAAAAATATGCAATCCAGTATTAAGTAGCTGCAAAGTCCTCTTTTAATATTCATGATACTCTTCATTTCCCCCCACCCTCCCATTTAAATATTTGTAGACAGTAAACAAGTGATCATTTATCCTCCTCTTTGACACAAGGTTTTTGTTATTAGCAGGGCAAGTTTTCAAAAATTTGAAGGCTTCTTGTAGCTGTTTGATTAAGTCTTCCTACTTTGAATACCAGTATAGTCCACAGTTGTTCCTGTGGGAATGCTGGGGGATCAGAGATACAAACTAGAACCATGTTGTTACATGCTGTTTGAAACAGAAAGATTCACTGTCTCAACATTGGTAGTGATTTATATAATCCTTTCCTATTGCTTCTCTGTGTTTACTTCCTTGTACATCAAAGGATCTTTTTCACTGCTCTAGCCAGGGTATTGCACTGTAGGCTAATATTAATTTGGTTATCCACCATCATCCATATGCCTCTTCCTAGGTTATTATATTGTCTTTGTTTGGAATCTGTGCTTTTAGTTATGAGATAGACAGCTTTGTGCTCAGCTGTGTTAAAACACATCTTATTCAGGTGAGCCCAGGCTGCTATGCAATCTGTGGAACTGACAACTCCCTGGTATTTACCATTTTATTATCTTTTGTGTCATCTGCAAATTTTACTGGGAAGGATTTTATGTTTTCTTTCATATCACTGATTTATTCTCCTGCACAGGTACTCCATAGGGAATAAAGGGCTCAAGGAGTTCTTTCCCTGCACAGAGTACTTGGGGTAGATCTAATCCATATATCAGAGCTGCTGGTCATAATGTCTGGGAGCAGATTAGGGCTGCCGGCACTGATGAGTTGCAACCAAGCAGGGGCAGTGAGTCATGAGCACACTCTCTTGCAGCAGTACGAGATGGCTGCATTCTTTCTTTAAAGTAATGTGAGGCTGGTTTTGCATAGTGATGTTGTTGAAACATGAAGACAATTTTCCCTTGAAAATTTCTGGGTTTAGTGATGGCTACTGTGAATTCTCTTCTTTTTTTTTTTTTTTCTTTTTTTTAAAAAAACTGTTTCTGAAAACAAATCTAGATTATTTGCAAATAGTTAGCAAATTTAGTAAATGTGTTTATCCAAAAAGAAGGGCAAAGAGGTGGGTTTTGGAAACCCTAAAATATTGCATGTTGGTTTTATTCCCTAATGAATTATTTTTAGGTTTTTTTCTAAGTGATGCTTTTATTTTAGAACTAAATGTGCTTTTCAGATAACTGGAAGATTAAATGATGAAGCCATCAAGCATAAGGATTTATTGGAAAATAAGTTTAGAGTTAACTGGAAATGAACCTTTCTGATAACATTTAGTTCTTCATTTTCCCTCCACCTCCCAAAAGTATTTCTTTGAGCAAACACAAAATTGTGGTCTAAAGATTTTTTTCTTTATTTGGCTACTCAGCAGCCCTGTGCAGTTTTGTATCTTGTTTAAGTTTAAGGCTTAGGTTAAGATATTTAGCAATCTATGAATTCTTCTACGTAGCCATAGGGCTTCATGATGTAAAAATGACACAACTCTCATTTCACATCCAGATGGAACATTATCACTAAATTTTGAACTTAATTATTATTAAGCTATTGACTTTTGGCTAAAATTACTTTATGATAGTTGTACCTCTAGTCAGTTTAAAGTATTCATACTGATTTGCTTTCCATGTAAGATAAATAGTGCTCCAGTTAAAACATGCAATTACTTAGTAAAGTCTGCATCACCTCAGTCTGGTATACAGAAAACAAGACTTGTGTTGCATTTTGTAAAATTTTTGTTATTGTTGTTGGCCAACAATTTGTCAGGTGTTTAGGGTCTTAAAATTTCCATGTTTGTATTCACAAATGTACATATATGCACATACATAAAACACACACTTTTGTAAAGAAAGGAAATTCATTCATTTGAGGGAAAAAGTCAACTAAAGCATAAAACATATTGAGTGCAATAAGAAGGTGAAAAATTTTAATTGTTTTAGGCATGAAGCGCTCCTGTGTTGCTGTTCCAAAACTCCTCCCTCAAAACCACCAAACCCACCCCCAAAACCCACAAACAAACAAAAAACAAAACAAGAAAGAGCAACAAAACCACAGTACCATATGAACTAAAAAGTATGTAATTAAGGTTTGCCCTTAATTTTTCTGGTAAAGAGAGAGTAAATTTCTCATGGATACTAAGCAAAATATTTGGTCACCAAGAAGGAAAGGCACAGTCTATGTCACTTCAAAGTTTTCTGCCTGTTGAGTAACAGAAGACTCGTGAAAGTAGATACCTTTGCCTGCTATAGATGCATTGAACTTTGTCTTACAGTTTCATAAGTGATGTTGGGTCTGTGCCATCTTTGAGATTGCAGTCTGTGATGCAGAGTAGTTTAAGATGTTGTATCATGTACCATTTAATCAGGCTGCACTACTTAGAGTATGTGTTGTGTACTGGGAATAATTTGTGTGTAAAGTCTTTCCAGCTGCATCTGTATAAAAGGTGAAATTCCCCTACCTCCACACAAAAGTCAGCTAAATGGACTGTGGGGAATGGAGCAGCAGTTGAATGAATTAATTTCATGTAGCTGTCCGTAGCTAGCTGTGACACTGCAGTGTGTTTCCTCACAGCTGACTCACAGCCAGAGCCTCTAAATATCTTTGTGCAGGTCTTGGGTTGCTAAATTTCTATGCATTGATAGTTGTTTCCTTGCCTAGGAGTGTCCTGTATAGTTTTCCACCCTCTTGCTAAATTCCAGTGACTCGTTTATGTGCTTGGGACAGCAGCTCTGCAAGCCTTGTGATTGTGTAGTGGATTTCACTACTTATTATTATCACCGTTGTTACCTCTAAGGACAGTGCAGCTTTAGCACTGTCCCCTTCTGCATGTCCTTTTGTGTAAGCTGCTGTACATCCTGCTTCACTGAGCTGGGACAGAGAGGCCGTTGTGCAGTTCCCCTTTCCCCTGGAGGTTCCCCTGGAGGAAGTCTGCTATTTCTGAGGGTACTCTCTGCTGGCAGTTCTCAGTGATGAATGTATAGATGGTCCAGGCACAGGGAGGTGTTGCAAAGGTTTTCAAGCTGCAAAACAGTTTGTGTAACCTGTCACACTGCAAGGTGCCATAGTTTGGCAGCCTGGTAATTCCAGGGCTGTCTGGAAGCACCACAAGGTTGCAGACACTCTCTGCACTGAGCAGTGTACACCTGTGCAATCACTGCTCAGTGTACTGAGGATAACTTTGGTATGGCATGTACAGTTTCTTTGTCTAGCAGTATTTCCTTTGTCTCAAGAATGCTGCCATGCTCTACATTTTGAGATGGATGTTATATTAAAAAGGGCGTTTATATTTTGCTAACTTGGCAAATTGAATTGAATGGGTTTTGTTCTTCACTAGGGATAGAAAATGATCCAAATATTTAGGGAGAAATTCTGAACTAAGATTAAGAGCAGAATACAAGCCAAACTTACATTATATTTTGGTATAGCTTGGTCAATTGGAGCTATTTAAGTGGTGTAGTATCCCACTCGGACCAAGCTGCATCAGCAGAAACCTGCATAGAATATACAATTTTAATTGTAAAACTATTCTTTTACTGATATTGCTTGTTTTGCTAATAAGTGATGATTTTCCTGTATGAGTCCAAAGCAGACCTTTGCTGATATAGCTGATAGCATGCTGGTGCTTTGCCATAGTGGTGTACCAAGATTGCTTTATTGGCAAAATGCTCCTAATGCAGACTTCATCTGATTTTAGTAATTCACTTTTCTTGATTTCAAAGCTCAACAAAATAAGACTCCTATTGTAGAATTTGAAGGGACATTAGTTGCTTCACGAACTCTGTAGTGAATAATCACTGGAATAAAGAGACTCAAGAGCTGTACTGCATTTAAAAATCAATCCTATTTTTCATAATATAATTAAGTTTTTTGTAATTTTATTCTTGTTGTAGACTTGAATTAAGGGTGAAAAACCTAATTTTCTGAGTTGCTTCACATATTTGATACATTTTATGTATTTCACTTTTGGTCTCCATAGAATCTTGCTGATGGTGTGATTTGCCTGATGGTGACAGTCCTAAATCCCACATGGCTGAGCTCCTCCTTTGCCTTGAAATCAAATGATGTAAACAAAAAAACTTTCTGAAAGTATTCTGAGCTTTTTCACCCCCTCAAAAATCTCACAACCCAAAATTGCAGTGAAAGACCTGGTGATCATAATCTAGTGAGGCACAATGCCTTGCTGCGTGCTTTGGACAACACCTAGATCTTATTTCTAAGGGAGCATGTTATGGTTGTCATAGCAGGAGGCCTCCTTGCTTCCAGGGGTAGCAGCATGCTTTTAGAACCGCTGCATTACTGCTTGATTACTGGTGATGGTTACATTACATGCTGGACCCAGCGTGACTGAGAAAGGCAGTTCTGAATCATATCACTCTGGGGAGCATCAGGCATGTATCCATCAGCAGCAGCATCAGTGGTGACTGTAGCATAGAAATTGCTAGAAAAGGCATGGAATCAGATAATCATCCATAAAGGAGTACTACTGAATGGCTATGAAGCTCACAGCTGGTAGATTGTATCTTATGGGGTTATGGTACTGTGTAATAGGCAAAAGCTGTTAAGTTTACTAAACAGGTTACAGCAACTTCATTACATAGGGTTTTTCTATTGTTGATGTTGGCTTATTTTTACATCACCTCCTCACTAAGTGCACATTTCTAGTTATAAACAGATTTTTGGTTAAGACTTCACAAGAAAAGCCAATCAACTGCTCTAGGTTGTATTTTGAAGGTTAAACTGAAATATAATTATTGACGTTGCCACTAAATGGAATTAAATACATTTGAAAATATAGAAAGTTGCATTAACTTGTCTGACTTGTGTACACTCCAAATTCTTCAGTTTCTCTTGCTTAGGTACTTTGATGCATTCCTACAGCAATGTCTACTTCACAAGAATAAAACTAGTCCAAGCAATTCATCCTTCCTCCTAGTTTATACCAGATGCCATTTATTTTTAGTTGAAACCCAGGAACAGATCTTCTGCCTTAATTTGAGGGAGACTGCTCTTGGAATCTTCTTAAGGATTCGTAAGAAAGGTGATCAAATACCATATTGTGCAGATGTTGAGATAATTTTTATATGGGAGTTGGCTGACTCTTCAATGCACTGGCTTTTATTAGAATAACTCCCCTTTTCCTCAGGAAGAGTTTAAGGAGGTGGAGAGCTTCTCTGAGCTTCGAGGCTTGTAGAGCCTCCTGAGCTGGGTGCTTTTTAAAGGATAGTTAGCACTGGCCATACAGCTCTTCTTGCAAGCATCTAAATACAGCAACTTCGTGGCACAGCAGCAATATGCTCATGGTTGCAAGTGGGAGTTTTGTTGTTTGGTTTGCCTTGCTACTGGAGAACACCACAGTCCTGCTGTGTGTGGTCTCACTCCTGGCTGCCAACGAGCACTCTCCATCCAGTTGCTGTTGGGGTGTGTGCAATAAGCTGAGTGTAGCAGGAAATGTTCCACGCCAGGCTCTGCAGAGGGGAAGTAGAGCTTTACAAGGGCTCCTCTGCTCTGAGAGTTGCTGCTCTGCGTGTGCCAAGTGTACTTGTTCTAAATACAAGTACAGCTTTCTCTCAAGGTAAGACTTAACTGTTTACAGATATATATTTGAGAAGATACTGATGATTTGGTAATAGATTACAATTCATTTTGGTATGTAGCTTCTTCTAGATTAACATTTGTATAAAGTTTTCACTTTTTCCACAGGTTTATCTAAGACTAGTTTGTAAATCTCAAATAATTAATTGCTTACTGACAGTCATCATGCCCCTCCTATCTGTACCTAAAATTCTATATTTGTGACTTTGACTTGCTTTTATGTCTTTTATGTGCAGATATTTTTGATTGACAAATAACGGAGTTCAGTTTGGATGACCACATCCAATGTAAGCAAATACCAGCCCATTACTGCTATGTTTAAACAACATTTTACATCTGCATTAGAGAGAAAAACATAGTTTGAGTTGGTAACAGGTGTTGCATATTGCATGAAGGCAGCAAGATGCAATCAAAACCAGAAAATTATTTTATTTTAGGCCAAATGCAGTAGTAACTATGATCCAGCATTAAATATTTCCTCCCCCAATTTGTGCTTGTGTTTTGATACTGAAATTCTCCCCAACACTACCCTATATTCCTATGTATTCATTGCTATTCCTGTAGCTCCTTCTGTCACTGCTTGTGCTCGCTGTTTGTTAACCTCCAGCCCTAGAAAGGCAGGTACATTCTTTGTTGTGGCAGGGATGGCAGCACTCTGTAGAGCTTTTGGGTGTGCTTGGACAGGTAGGCTGGTGCCTGATACCAGTTTTAATGTGTTTATCACTTCCAAAGATGTTTCCCCTGGCTTGAGGCTTGTGTTCAGAAGACCACAGTATGCATTCCAGATGGCACTGCAAACACTGTCTGACAGGGAAAAAACAGGTAAATAAAACAAAGCAGGGAGGTAATTGGGAAACTGTACTGTGTAATTGCATTATGGTCTCAGATGCAAGGGACTCAAAAAATACTAGTTAATACATAAATACTGGTGTTACAGTGTTTATTATATGATAGTGAACAATCCACTCAGTAAACATACAAAAATTTAGGTCAGAACTGTAATTTGCCACACTGGTGAAAAAAAAATATTGCTGTATAATCAACTACCATACTATTGCTTACAGATCTTTTTGGCATGTGACTTTTTCAATGGTGTATCTGAAAGCAGATTTAGAATGTGAAAATTATGCTGCTTTTTTATCCTTGTTCTAATCAGATTAAAAAAACTCCTTGACTTTATATGTGTATATGTATGTTGCAATTTTCTTAAAACATGTTCTGCTGTGTGATATCAATTTTTGTAAGTGTCCATATTTTTTCTCTGACTTGTTTTTAACTCTTTTGACCATGTCCCCACCACCTTTCAAGAACTGTTAAGAAAATAGTCAAAATGCCCTGAATAATTTTTTTCTTTTTTAATCACTTGAAGTCCTTTGTTCTTAAAACCCAACAATCTCTGTCTCAGTAGTATTTCTTGAAAACAATAAGTGGTTTGGCAGAAGTTGCTTTCTCTAAAGTTGATCACAATTCTACTTTTTATTTCTTTCCAGAGTAATTGGGTGGCTTTTCCAGAAATTCTTTTTCCAGAGGAAAGATTGTCAGAGGAAGATTGGATATAATAAAAATTCAGTAAGATCTACCTTCCTTGAGATGCGTAGGTCTTTATTAGATAGTTAAAGGTAATAGCAACTACTGTTTCAGTTGCCATATGACTGATCTCTCATTTGCCTTGTGCTTTGCATAGTCACTATTTCCTGAGTGCATAAAACATATTTGTGATTGAAGGCAGTTCACTGCTTGTAATTTAAAAATTCAGTTTAAATAATTAGGTGTTTAAGATCATTACTCTCTGGATATGTGGTTCACATGAGGGGATGCATCACCATATGAGTCTGGAGCTTGCCCTACATAGCAATTTCCATCTGCAGACATGTGTGAGGTTGGTTATCACATTGCTCTGCACGTGTATATATATTCAGGGGCACGCAAACATGTACAACAGAAAAGTTAAATCATTCCCATTTGATTCAGAGCATGCCTATAAGAAGAGTACTCAGAACAGTAGAAGCAAGGGTGCCTGTTAAACTCTGAGTCTTTAAAACTCTTTAAAACTGAGTCTTCAGAACTGTAGAGCCAGAAACACTGGCTCAGATGTGGGAGGTATGAATGTGTAACACACTCACTGGGAAAAATGAAACTCCTACAAGGTGCAGGAGCAGCATCCCTGGTTAGCTGAAAGTCAGCTGAGGCAGAAGAAATGTGGCTGAAAAGAACAGCCCAAGCAGAGGCTGACTGCTGCGCTGGTGAGGGGACAGAGGCAGATGTAAGGAGTCTCGTGGTCCTCAGAGGACTCTAATTGAAGCTCAAGCCATTCTCATGGGTGGTGGGGGAACTGGAGAACTCTATCACCCACAGCCTTGTGTACTAGCAGAAGTAAAGGGTACTTTGAAACACATGGAACAATCTGTATATCTTTTGCTTCTGTGTGTACTGGAAGGTGCGAGGTCAAAACCACAGGGGTTTGTGCTCTTTGCTTCTACTCCTGAGAGCTGGTCAACAAGGCTGGCATTGTCTTGCAGAAACATAGTAGTCTGTTGTGGAGGGGGAACCAGGGAAGTCCATACCTGGTCATTGTGCCAGTGAAATCACGAAAGACAATGATCCAGTTTTCTCAGATTAGAGGAAGATTAAAAACTTGTGACTGTAGTGAAACTCAACCACGATAGCAAGATGAGTGGAAAGGAGTCTTCCACAGCTGCTGTGGTGTTATGCATCAGATGGAAGATCTGTTGTGTGCCAGCTTACTGTTTAGATTTTACAGGTTGGTCAGATACACTGAAAATGTGCTCACTGCAGTTTTAACATTTCTGGAAAACAAAACAAGGCCTCTGAGTTCCATATCCATCTGGAAATCACTTATGGAGAGATTTAACTGCTCAATGCAAGTAGCTAATTGCATTTTCAGTTGCAGAGTAAATCAAGACCCAGCAGAGGAACACTTGGTTAAAACACTTCAGTGCCCCTTCTATAATAACAAATGAAACACTGTTGTGTGGCTTCTCTGGGTTTTGGGGATTTTTGCTATGAGGTTTTTTGGTGTCGATTTGGATGAAGAAAAGTTTTCTCATTGTGTAGTGCAGTTTTCTCTCTTCTCTGGATGGGAAAATGTAGGTATTTGAATAGCAAAAATGTTCAAATTTGACCCAAGCCTGTTATTAGTCAAACAGTAAGCTTGCCTGTTTACTGCTGAAGGTTGTGGCTGGTTTTTCATTAAATATCAGGATTTTGGCAAAACTCTGTTGACTGGTTGGGGGCTAAAATCAATTAATGATCTTTAAAACCAGAGTATTTGATTAATAAAAATTTGGAATAGCAAAAACACAAAGACAAGGAAAACAGCTTTTTGTGACTTCAGAATTTGGATCCCACATATTCCAATATCCTGGAAGACGTAAAGATTTTTCAGATCTAGAAGGTGAATTTGATTCTTTTCCATTCAAACATTTTAGGAAAAAGCACAATGGAATCTTCTTCTATTTTTATTTACGTTGTGTTTCTAAAATTTCATTTTAATGCCATGCCTATTATTGTATCATTAGTGTTCTTTCATTCTTTTGTCTCAGAAATGTGTCCTGGACATGCTTTTATCTCTCCTTTATTGTGTCTAAACCTTGTATTCCCTCACCACTGTGGCACAGCTAGGGCTCTTTTTCCTTGCTTAAACCTACCACAGTCTCTCTGGCCCCACCGCCAATCACCAGCTGGATGCTGAGACAAATTTTTTTATAGCATCTTCTGTCAGTAAAGAGAAAATATTTTGAAAAATACATTCTAAAAGCTGAATGTCAGCCTGCTGAGTGGCCTGGTTAAACAGGAAAATTGCCTTTGCCAAGTTTTTTTATTTGTTGGGGTTTTTTAAATTTAGCTTTTTTGGTGTTTTTTTTTTTTTTCTTCAGTTTCTGTCTCCTCTTTTCTGGTGTCTGTAATATGGAAGTTTTCAGTCTGTTCTGGGAGTAGCAAAGAACTTACGTACTTCAATAGCTCTGTTGCATCCCCTATTTTGTTTTCTTTTTCAGTGAAGGCTAAATGACTGTAAAATTCTTTGTTTCTGATGCTCAAAATCCTACAACAAGCATTGCTCTTTCTCTGTAGGAAGTGTTCCAGAAGATATTTTGGATGTCCTGACAGTTGCATTTAGTCTTTGTGGCCAGGGCAAAGCACACTCAAAAGATTTAGATAGGCGAGAAGCTACATATTTTTTTAAAACTACTTTGAAAAAGGATGGTGGAAGCACATGGCATAATGTGTAGTAAATCTTGTATTAGAAAGCTGCAAACCCTTGTTGAGAAGTTGCATTGGTCTCCTGAGCCAGAGAATATTGCTGTCCTACAGATATATTGTTGGAAACTGCACTGAGAATTGCAGCCTATTTGTTAGTTGATAAATAGAGATTAGAATAATCTATTAGGCTATACTGTAGTGCTTGTTAACAATATTTACCTTCCTAAATTGATTCGGTATAATCCTCGCTATGGCATTACCTCATTTCTGGAAGACATATAGATAACGTTATGGTACTTAGATGAAGTCTTGCATGCCACTGAAAACTTGCTGTATTTCCTTAGCTGAATTGTGTGGCAGGATTATATTAACATGGATTTTGGAATATTTGAGCTCCCATAGGGTATGGTGTGTGGTTGATATGACATGACTTGCCTTCAACAGTTGTTTTAACAAGATATCCTTCGTATAAAATATACCAAGCTGAAAGGCATAACTGAATGAGTTAAGTAAGAAACACTGGTGGCAAAATTCTTCACTTTCATCTTTATCTGATTAATTCAAGGCTAAGTGTTACAGAGAAAGTATTTTTAACCTAGCATAGTATTTGTTATGTTTATTTAAAGAAAACTGAACAAACCCAGAAAACATAAAATCCCACCCCCAAATCCCCTTTTATATTATTTAGTACAAGATAATTTTAATAATTTTTTAAAATAATTGCAAATATATGTGCATTTACTCAACAAAACTCATACTGCTTAAAATATCTTCTCACTCCTCCTAAAAACTGCTTTAATAATACATTAATTAACACTTCTGAAGTACTTGGCATATTTAACACAAGATAATTTACAGTTCCTAATATTTTAAACTGTGTATTAAAAAGCCTAGCATTAGTGAATAGAAAATACACTGTATGTGAATATAGCATTAAATACTAAACATATAATTTACATGTAGCTCGATCTTTATTAAAATTACGTATACTTCAATGTCTTAAAACATTTTCAAATTCCTGCTGATGGTTTATTTTTTTAACAGGACTGTGCAGAGACTTAATATCTGTTAATACCAATAATTAACTTTTGGGTTATATAAACAATTAATTTCAGATTTTATGACAAAATATTGTATTTTGTTTTTTATCTATTTTCTCCTTGCACACAGACTGAAAAAATATTCAGCCAATTTAATACCTGAAATATTGTACTTGCATCAAAAATCTTTGACTGACCATGCACTTGAGAACAGATTTCAAATATAGACGGCTTTTCACTGTCTCTTGACTTTCTGCTGCAAGAAAATCTTACTACATGAGGCTACTAAATGGCTTGAGGGTTTCGTAATGGGATGTGGAGACCTTCACCTTAGGTCAGTAGTTTGAATGCAGTCCTGGTGGGTGGAAACTAAATCCCATTATCATCTGATGGCTCCTGGATGGCCTATGTGAAATGAGTTGGTGGTCCCAGCCAACTTCCTATGAGAAAGACAGTAGTATTGCAGAATTAGCATCACAGTTCTTGCAGATTGGGACCCTTGCTGGAACTCTGCTGAAAAAACAGTGGCTGGAGTGGGTTTGGGCACTGAATTTCCTTCTGCACCTCAAGTAGTTTGCGTAGGTCAGACAAGAAGCATAATTGTGTAACAGAATATAGAAATCATTCTAACTCATTAGGCCAGGTCTGGCTTGTAAATACACTTCCAGAACTGTTTAGCTATGTTTTGGTCCCTCTATCATTGATTACAGGGTAGTTCAGAGAAAGCCTGCATGCTCCTTTATAAGTAGAAGGTCTGGGCTAAAACAATGGACAAAACCACCACAGAAACTTTTACATTAGTTAGCCTCTCCAGACTCTGTGTTATAATTCTGGTTTAATTTTCCTAGTTGAATTTAAGTGGTTGAATCCCTTGGCTTTTTCCTGCCTGTAATTTTGCCACCAGTCTCAAGTTGTTTTACTGATCCTTGAGGAGGAAAGTAATATATGTTATATTTTTGTCAGAGACAGTGAAAGACTCTTAATTGTAATTACTGCACAAAAGCAGTGCTCAAAATTTAATTGTTGTGAGAAATGGCAAAACATGTTCTGTTTTCCAACCCTCAAACTCCTCTCTTCTTAGAGTTCTTGTGCATAGTGGTTTGTGTGTCTGTCCTGAACATAGTCCTGATTAGCTAATGAAGCTCACGTGGTTGGGTAAATGCAGCCTCATCAGGTGCTCTCTGCTTCCCCGCCCGCCCCC
>JAWWEV010000167.1:37370461-37466925 GCA_035583235.1 Hafferia zeledoni
CCGGAAATGCGAGGAGTCTTCCTTCTATCCTTAGTCTTCTGAACAGCCAACCTGTGGCATTACTGACCCCCATTACTACTGCACCCCCCAGCCAAAAACTAATTGGTCTCTTTTATACATGGGTCAAGGGACCACACCACTAGTGGGAAAGACCATGTTTCCATCAGGTTATGGATACCTCCAGTCACACTCACATTTGCTGAGCTTAACAGCATCAGTCATAGATGATATTTCTTCCCAGAAGAATCATAGGAGCAGAGTGGCTGGTACTCACCAGTACTGAAATCCACTTTGCTTCCTGCAATTTTTGATACTTCAGGATTATGGCAAGGTGGTGGTGTTTCAGCTTCATTCAAGTTCCTCAGGCTTGATCTGGGTAGTACTGCAACTGGTGCTTGGGTGAAATTATTTCAGAATAGAAACAGAAGCACGTGTTACCATTCCCATAAATTTCAATCAAGTCTATTTCTCCTTAAAATACATCAGCTCTTTCTCAGATAAGTTGGACAGTGAATTAACTAATGTTCAGATGCTGGGAAACTTTCCACTAGTAATGTTAAATTTTGGGTTTAAATATACAAATATAAAGGATTTATAGTTGGTATCCTAAGAGCCTATATAGTGTAGCATATTCTGTATGCATCCTCCTAACAAATCAGGTGCATAACATTAGGCTGCCTGAATACCTTCACTTCCTCAACTATTCAGTGAGAATGTACCAATATTCAGTGATTTGACTTTGCTCTATTTGTTAAGATAGTAATGCACACTTCTTTGCAGGGAACATTGTTTAGAAAGTTGCTGGAGGACTTTTTTTTTTTACTTGAGAATAGTTAACAAAATAAAAAATTCTAAATGGCGTTTATCTTACTCTTGAAAGAACACTTAAATATAATAGGCAAATAATAGTAATAGATATTATACCTACATCTATTTTGAGATCAATAAGTATCACAATTGTTATAAAAGCATCCTCAAAGCTTGTGTATCATGCAATATAAGATGCTAACCAATTTGAACTTTTGTTAAAACATTGTGGTGTAAACAAAATTGCAGGAGGCTCGAACTGAATATTAACTTTCGACACTAATGGGGAAAAAATTTGATTAATTTGTGTTACAGCAACCCTTATTAGCTAAATTTCTAAATATTGTCCTATATCTAGCCTGGTAGATAGTCATAGGAGTTTTTGGGGTTTGGTGGTGGGGTTTTTTTGTTCGTTTATTTTTTTGGTTTTTTAATTAAATAAAATCAGTTATATTTGACAAAAGGAATTCTCTGATAGTTTTCAATATTATCTATTAATTCTAAATTAATAGATATTAATTGAGCATGTTTACCACTGTGGCTTTGGTTTTTGTCATGGTTAGTTCCCATTTGTAGTTTACAGAAATCTTTCTGTCAATTTGCTTTTTTTACTATGTCTTTTCAAAACACATAAACCTACAGCTGTAACTGTGGGTGATGATCTAGGGACTGCAGGAGTTAGAGAAGTCACAGCAGAGGTTTGTAGCTTCTTTTAATTTGCTAATCCATGCATGGAACAACATTTCCAGCATTACCCAGAGATTAAGCCCCAGGGCCAAGGCCAGGGCCTCAATTTTGGTTTGCTAGTGATAGGCATACTGTGGTTAGAACTAGGTCTCTGCTGTGGACAATACCAAGCCTTTTCAATTTAAATTTCAATAACAGTAGCAAAATATTAAACATGAAGAACACGAATTAAAAAACCCCATCACTCTGTCTTTGCATTCAGTCATTTCCCTGGATAAAGTTTATGCTGTAATATCGAAGACCAAAAGATTTTTACTTTTTTTTTTTCCAAAATGAAATATAGATGCGATATGTTAATTTCATACAAAATATTTGTTGCTGAGGTTGTGATTATTAATGAGTAAAGAACAAAAAAGATAATGATTTTTGTGTAGATGATTACAGTAATGTTTAGCAATATATTAAGTATTGCATATCCATACAATTTTTTGTTGATTTTTGTTGACTCTGATGATTAACTGATAATTTATTCTCATTAATTGGTAGGTTTTAATATAGGTCAGAGGAGTGGTAATCACTTTATTTGTTGATAGTAAATATAAGAAATTAGAAAGATTTTTGGAGATGCAAATTCAAAATATAGCATTATTTTATATAGCAAATAGATGTCAGTTTATTGTAATGCATCATAAAATCTCTTAAAACTGGAGAAAACATACCTAGTATCATTCAGGTATGGGATGTTTTCTTGTTGTGTTCCCCCCCTTAATTGTTTTCCATTTTAATTATTTTATTTACTTGTTTTTTGAAGAAATATGTATATATATGCACATAGGTTTTTCTGAATTTCTACAAGCTGGAAGCAGTACAAAGCTCAGACTAAATGCAAATAGAAGAGCCATCTTTAATCACCGTCTTCAGTATTTACTGGAATAGCATGTTTTGTACTCATCTCTTACTGCTGTATGTATTATGAATATAATTGTGCAGTTAATTTCCCTCCTGTTAAGTTCCCTCCAACCCCAATTTTTAAGAAGGTAATAAAAATATTGCAATGTACTTAACCAAAAGGAAGGTGCAGTAGTATCTACATTTGGATAGGTTACGCAGGGCTAGTGAGTCTCCAGAAGCTTGACTAATAGGAAAAGCAAATATAAGATAAGATTAATGCACCTGAGAGGTCTTTAATTGTCACTATTCTGTGGAAATGCTGCATCCAGGACAGAAGACTTAAAGAAAGGAATACATTGTTTGCCTGGCTGAAGTGAAGCTTCTCTTTAAGAAAGGTCCTAGTCCTGCATTTTATATATACCTATGTCTCCAGTTACCTTTGCTATAAGTACTCTACATAGAAAGCCTGCAGAGTCTGACAGGATGGAGACTTTTTATTAGAGTTACATGGGCATAACTCTTGGAGACGAGGTAGAGGTAGGTATGGCTCGCTTTTGCTATTGATGAAGTCTTCCCCTTCATATAGGTTGTTCTGTTACTCACAACCTAAGAAATTTAGGGCAATAAGCTCATGTGTGTGTTTTGTTTATTTTTTGTCCTTTTTGTTTGGGAAAAATGATTGCAGATTTCCTTGTGGAAATCTTTAACATCTTGGGGATTGTTATTCTTATTAGGTACTGGACTAGTGGAGGCTCATGGAAAATGATCCGTCTCCAGCCTACATGGTATCTCTTCATGACTGTCAGTGTGCTGCAGAATGGCCATTCAGGAAGGGTGTCTGGGAAGCTGGAAATCTCAACCCTTTTTCTGCTCAGATTCTTTCTTAGAGAGTGTATTTCCCTATGATCATTGTGAATATCCTTGTATCAGATGAAATAGCGATTTTCATTAAGCATTGAGCAAAAGAATGTTTTTTGTCATATTTTTCAATAATCAGTCACATTTTTCATTGCAAATAGAACCCAATCTTTAACAGACCTCTGATTTTGGGGCAAGTGTTATCTTAGGTCATAGAAAATATATGGTAATGAGATACCTCATTTGTTTTTAGTCCCTGACATCAATATACATGCTATTGCATGATGCAGTTATCATCTCTGTATCTATTTCTAAAGAGCCTAGAGTACATACTTCAAGTTCAAAAAAACCTCAGTATTTACAGACGCTATATTTTCCCTGTGACTGTCTCAGTATTTTGGGAATAGAATAGCATTAAACAGTGAAGCAACTCTGGAATGTTCAAAGGAAGATTTATTTAAATAGCTTCTCCTTATGCCAACTGAAGAGAGCTCCATGTTGCTTTGTTGCATTAGTTGTGTGTTAAAACCTCTCTGACCACTTCATAAGGATTATAAAGTCATACCTATAATAAATAAGTTTGAAGTCAGACTCAGTTGAGACCAAAATAAAATTTGTTTCCTTGCTTTTAATGTTTGAAAGGTAGTAGTGCAGCATGTGTGTGGTCTTGAGTTTTTTGCAGACGTGATCTGCATTTAATCTGGGAAAATTAATTCCCAAAGCTGCTGGCAGGCAGCATGTACTTGTTAATTATTCAGGTGGATGACAAATGCAGAGCAGAGGTTCTCGCAAAGACAAAGTTTGTATGATGCATGTTTAGTAACTGATAGGCTTGACATTCTGTGGTGTCTTACTCAGTGCTAATCCTAATAAGCTGCCTGATGAGATGAACGCCTATCCTCCTGTCCTTTAGAGAGAGAAAACAGAGATTTGAAAGAACTTCATTATAGCAATAAATCCCATACTTTCTGTTATTCCCGGTGAAAAGAGATCTTGTCCAGATGAATAACACACACAAAGAGAAAAAAGTCAGGATAGTGGTGTAATACAGACTATTGAAATGAATAGAAAACTGTATTGTAAATGCCTCCACTGTAAAAGCAGCTGCAGTTTAACTTTATCGGTAGGCCAAGTTTATGCAGGTTAATCCTCTTCAAATTCTTTGGCATTATTCTACAAGTGATACAATCCTGTGGATGTATGATTTCACCAAGATTTGCAAGTTGACAGGGAAGTAAATTGAAAATACTATATTTTCTGTAGTTGTTTTCCTTCTCTCTGTTTTTATTTGGTAAAAGTGCTGAATTGTGAGTATTGCACCAGTTACTTTCACCAGATCAGGCCAGGGGCCAAAATTACACATGGACACTGGAAGCAGTAATAACCAAGGGGCTGCCAGCGCAAATGGGTCCTGGATTTTGACAAATGCTTTTATTCTTTGTTGATTTCTCATGGTTTCTTTCACTCCTTTTGTATTTTTTATTAGAGTAGGAAGAATGATAGCAGATCTAACTGCTCCACTGCATCCTAGAGTGCCCAGCACCAATCCTGAGTGACACTTCTTAAGTTATTCTGGGATATAATGACCCAAGATGCATTTTTCTCTGTTCATGGCTCTCTTCCATATGACAGCTTTTTCTTGAAAGAATAAAAACTGGGCTTTACTGCTATTTTCCTTTAAACTATAGATACAAAAAAATCAGTTTCAAATACTAAACTTTTATACAAAAGGAAAATTTTCTACTCTATCGCTTTTTAAAAAAAACTTAGAGTAGGAGATGTTGATGGAAAATGAATGTATTCTATACTTCTGTGAAACTTATTTCTGTTTGTCTTATCAACTGCATTTAAACATATCCTCTAGCTCAACTGAATATGAGGCTGGGGAAAAAAGAGTCATTGGATTTGTGTAAAGGAGACAGTACTTAACTTCTCTCATATACTCCCCCTTCTGAGTGTGCACATGTGGTTGGGGAGAGAGGGAGACTGTAGGTCCAGGTTCTGGTACATTGACAGAGACCTCTGATAAAAACAGAGCTGTTCCTGCTTTGCAGACTCCCATGAAGTATAGTGGGTACCTAATAACAATCAGAGAACAATATGTAAATATTTTGAGAGGACTACTTCGTGGCTCATGAAGGTTAAAGTATTACAGTAACATAATGCACTTGTTTATCTTTATAAAACACGTGGTGCATTGAATCCTAGCTCTGAGCAATCCTCCTGTCTTGAGGTGAAGGAAAATGTTACCTTAATTTACAAGCTAGCAGAGTCCTGGGCATCTCCAGATTAGGGGCTTTTAATGAAATGAATCTGTAGCTAATAATTGAAACCAGTTTTCTGTTGCTAGCTGTGAAATTCACTTGAAATCACTGAACTCATTTCCACAGGGGCTTAAGAACTGGTTGAAATTAGAGTGCAACAGGAAAGGGCTTTTGTTTGTTCCACCAATGTATGTATGCTCTTTTCTTTTTTCTCTTGATCAAATTGTTGAGTGTGGTGATTTCCCTTCTGAGACCACCAAATTCACTTCTGTTAAGATTTAAGGTTTGGCTAAAATCAGAGTATAAAGCTTTCAATTTTTTTTCATTAATTATGTATCCTCTTTCCATTTTTCTTGTGCAAATTGTTGGTCATGGTGGTTTCATTGCTGAATCTTAATTTTACCTAGCAGAAAAATGCATTATGTACTGTGTGAATAATTGGTGTCTACAGAGTAATTTCATAAGGTACTTGGTTCATAATAGCATGTACTGAGCTATTCCTAACAGGAAAAAAGTTATTTTAGACATTTTAGCCCCCATGGTTAAGCTCATATTTCAAAGGATAGCCCTTCCTCTTTGTGTCATTATCTCTTTCCTTTATATTTGCAAGTGAAAACAACATTGCATGGATTCAAATTAGAAATAAATAGAAGAAATTGTAGAAAAATATTAAATGTTAGTGTGCATTTCAGTATGTGCAGAAACTGTGACTTGTTCTGTGAACAAAAAAGCAAAACCTTCATCACAATTCATTAATATAAAGCAACTCTACTATATCCAAGCAAACCTTGAAAATATTGTATGTTAGCAAAACCTCATTAAAATGTCACATGCACACTTAGATAAACTTTACAAAATATAATATTTTAAGAATTCCCCATTAAACTGTCATGCATTTTTTCTGCATTTCTTTTGCTATTATTGCCTGATTAACAAGATATTTGTATGCTAATTGAAGCTTTTTTCTTCTTCTAATTGCCCTTACTCCCTCATTCATTTAGGACAGAATCTGAGATGTGCGTGAGAAGCAAAGATTTATCTTGGTTTCTCTGAGGAAACTGTTTTTTTCTGTGACCTTCCAGAAGAGAATTCACTGTCTCTCAACAATATATGCATCAGACCTGGTATTTTCAGGGACATATGAATTTTACCCACAATAAGGGTTTCCCCCCCCCCCCCCCCCCAATAAATAGATAAATCTGTGATTTCATTCTGTCTAGCTTGGAACCAGGATCAGACACAGTGGAATGCCCCGTGCCCTGTCATTCCCTTCCTTTTTTTTGTGTCTGCACTCACAGCTTATTATCAAATTTAAATTTTGGCAGCATTTTTATAATGGATATTGTGACATTTTTAAGCTGTTCTTTAGATCACGTCCTGGGACACTGTTTTATCCAGTTCCTGGTTGTATGATAAAATTGTGTTTGACTTTAGAAGGCTAATTCTTTCTCTTTCTTTTGCAAGGACATGATTATGTTCTTGGTCCTCTAAAGTTTTTTGGTGGGGAAAAGTGAGTGTGAGAAAAGACAAGAGAGGTAAAACAAAAGATTGGTTCTTCCTGCCCTCCTGATTTTTGAGCTGGAAGCTCAGCTACCTCTGTACACAGAGTATAGTTTTGGGGGTGTTTTTGCAGACCATTCTGGGTAGAAGCATACCTGATCAGTTTTTCCTGACAAGAGGGGAATGAAATAAAACTGAATGGGAGCTGGTCTTTCTGCTTTGACTCTTTGTTCCTTAATCCAGAACAAAAATAATTTGAAGAAAGCAGCATTGCTTAGTCCACAAATGAAAAGAAACTAGAGCCCCATGTAAAGAATCACGCTACCTATTGCTCCACCAGCCCTGTCTTTGATTGCAGAACTGAGCCACTTCTTTACCTCTTCTGCTTTTCAAACTGTGCCTCTTGCCAAAGCTAGAAAATGAAACTGGTGCCTGCAAACAGAGATAGTTTTAGAAGTGAGGCAAGATTTGTGGGACAGCAATCCCCAAAGGGCACACATTAATAAATGTATGATATGAACACATATTTTCCTCATGCCTTCCTGAAATGCAGCTATGGTGATAATCTTCAGTGCCTGTTCCCCTGTTCCTCTCAGCAGAATGAAGTGTGAGAGATCAGAACTGCAAAGAATGGATCGTAAAATATGGCTTGAACTTGCAGGGCATTCAGCTGTACATGCATGGCCGAGGAGTTCCTACTTCCTTTGCACAGAAATACTAGCAGATGAAACCAGAACTAGAGACCAAGTCAGCAGCCCCGTGCCCCTCCACCAAAGAAAAAGAAAGGGAGAAATCCCCAAACCAACCCTAAAACCAAAACACAAACAAACCTGACCACAGATTTTTGCCTAAGTGAGCATATAACTTTAAATCCACTCTTAGGATATAAGTGGTTGCAGATACCAGACCATCTTTATGCCAATAGCTTTACATATCTCCCCAGACTGCTTGAAAGAGAACAATAGATAGTGTTTTGTTGCATTCAAGTAATGGAGGAAATACCCAGCTGTCATAAAAAAACCTGCTGCTGTTGGTTTCATGACTTAATGACTGAGTTTTCTTTTCCAGTTACCCCTGCAGAATTCTAATGCCCAGGTAATCACTCCCAGCTTAAGGAGTGGTTGGAGAGGAATCCTGGGGGGAAAAAAACAGATGATAAAGAGCTTCTTAGCCATTTTCTAATTTGATTTGTGCGAAACATTCACATAGAGTTTATAAAGCCAGAAATTCCTCATCGTGTTGCTTTGGCCTCATTAATGCGCTGACATAGCTGTCCTACCAGGGAACCAGGATTTTTTAACTGAGAGAGACCTTTACTCAGCAGAATTATTTTTTCACTTTGCTGGTTGTTACCACCTTCCCAGATTAGGTAAGCAGGAATGCAGCCACTTTGGTCCTCTTATGAGGTCCCTGAAAACAGTAAGGTAACAAGAAAACCCAAAGACTGGTTATCATTCTAAAAAGCTCTGCTTGTTTTTCAAAAACTTCTCACCAACAACGGCTCCTGTCAGGCTACACACTTCATGGACTTTCTCATGGGAAAAATGGAAGGAATCAAGATTCAAATCTATTTCAAGCAAGGAAAGCAAGCTCTAAAATTGGATATTCAGTTAGATCAATTCTGAACTGTTGCAGTCAAATATTGAAAATATTTCCATGGTAAATGCAAATCACATAGAAAGGAATAAAAATCATGTGGTGCACTGATATAGTTCATGAAGTGAGGTAAATTAAGTCTTTTCATGTGTTGGACAGAACAAGTGAGTTAAAGACTCCATTTGCAATGGGTATGTCAGCCATTCTTCCTGGGGTAGCTGACTGAAAAGATTTCAGTACAGAAACACGTGGAATATCAGTAACTTTGAGTCATTGAGATTGCTAGACTTTTTCTAGGTTTACTACTTTATTGACATAGAAAAGAATTTCAAAAACAGCTCCTGATTTCAGCTACCCTGTATGTCCATATGAAATTGATTGATATAGTTCAAACTATTCTTACTGTGAAGGGGATTGGAGGTGAACAGAGCAAAGCTCTGCCTCTGGTTTCACAATAAGCTTGTAAAAAAGGCTTATATATAGAAGAATATCATTTACTATCTTCCAATAATTTATAAATTTGGTAGGTGGATGGGACCCCTTTTCTTTTGCTGGCTTGCACCACAAGCATTCTTTGTACTCCTGTGGTCCATCTCTTTGGATTGTGATAACAGTAGTGGCTTTGGGAAACATGGAAATGCACTTATCTTTTTGATCAGGGTTCTATACAAATTGAAAATCTAAACAAATACAGAACATTAGAGTTTATTGGATTGACATAGAAAGCAGCCGTACAGTGCAAAATAACCTGACAATAACAGAGGAGTTACATATGATATGACCTTGAAAAACATCTTGTCTAGGATCCCAGTTAGTGTTGTTTGGGAAGACCATAAGGATAAATACTGAGTGATGACCAAAACCACCCCCAATTCTTTTTTTTGTGGCCTGTTCTGAAGAAGTCCTACTTCATACATCCATTTATAATGATGTTGTCATGCTACAGATACCCAGCAGTTGTATCTTGTCTTTCCATCCAGTACCCAGTCTCATTGATGACTTGGGTATAACTGCATATTCAGTGATTCTGCTCCATGTGTAACAAATGAAGTAAATCAGGGCTGTTCTTTAATTGCATCTCTCAGTTCTATTTCATTCTGAAGTTTTCTTCCTTTCCTAGATTAATGTGTAGATGGCAGACAGGAGGGTTATGGCTGTGATTCTGCATTGTCTCTGAGAACTGGTTGAATTGTTAGGAGATCTGTGTTGTCTAGGACAGGCAAGTCTGTGAGATACATTTCACAGTAACTGGAAAGGGTAGGATTGGCCCCACTTAGGAAGTTCGCCTGTATCAATAAAAGTGATCTTCCTATGTACTTAGATGGTACCCAATGTCATCGGGGTGAGGGGAAAAAAGGTTCATAGGGCGTAAGTTTTTTTCACATAATGGCTGCAGTGCTCTCAAGAACTTACGAAATAAATAAATGCGGGGAAAAAGGACAGTGAAATATTTCTCCCAAAAATTCTACTTACTAATATATGTAATCTTCCAGAATTTACCAGAATATAAGTCTCATGTTGTATTTTGCTCATAAAATGACCTTTGATTTTTTTAAGTCCTTTGTCATATTCCTGTGCATACTCCCACATACTCCCAGTTTGTTCAGTTCTGAGTACTTCATCTGCCAAAAGAAAACTTCTGTGTCATTAGAATTAAAACCTTTCCTTGTTGTATTTTTTCTTTTGTTTTAAATTCCCAGCCTACGTGCAGATAAAGGCAGTCAGTTTCTGATGTGGCTGTATGGAATTGCTAATGCAGCCCAGGATACTGTCTGCTGTCTTTGTTGAAATTGCATGTTGCTGGTGCATGTTCAACTTACTGTCCACCAGGTCTCCTAGATCCTTTTCTGCTAAGCTGCTTTCCAACTGGGTGACTACCAGTATTATGTTGCTGCAAAAATTTGCACTTCTCCTTGCTAAACTTAAGGAGGTTCTTGTCAGGCTGTCAAGGTTCCTCTGGATGTGATCCTCTGATGTATTAGCCACTCCTTCCAGCTGTGGAAAGTGTCATCTCTCTGTGCTATCAGCACATTTGCTGAGGGTACCACTTCCCCATCATCCAGATTATCGGTGAAGATGTGAAATATCTTATGTTCCTTGCCTCTTGTACTGGCGCCATATCCTTCCCTTTTGAGTTCCTTTCTCTCTACTCTCATTTTTCAGTTCAATCAAGTTCAACCTATTCAGCTCTGTCTTTAAGGATTCACTCAGTTCTTTGTCCTGTACTTATCTGCTCTCATGGCAGTGCTACCCTCCCTCCTGTTGCTAGCTCAAGCTGAGAACACTTCCTAGTCTTCTCAAACAAACATTTCTTGCGTGAGAAATTCAGTTCAACAAGTAAGTGCCAGAAAGGGCTGGCACACAGCTGGGATACAGTGATTTACTGACATCTTGGAAAATTGTTGCTGTTGTCAGTAATAGACTGGTGTTGTTTATAACAGTCAAACATGCCTGATAGGGTTTCCATAGTAATTGAAAAGAACATGATTAACCTTACCAGAGAAATTACACTGTACTAAGCAAAAACTCCTTTCTCTGAACTGACTTTAGCTAGAGGTGACCACCAGAGACAGCATTCTTCTTGAAAAAAATCTTAAAAACTCACCTCTTGAATATTATCCTCAGAGTTCTCTTTTGGTACTAACATACATTAAGTTAGTTAACCATAAAAACTGCAGCTTATTTAGGCCTTCCAAGAATTGCTTGAGTTAATTTTTTTAACTATCTGATTTCAATCCTTTCTCTTCTGATCCTTTCCCTTCAGACCCATGGTCAGCTGTGTTAGTCATTCATGCTTCAGTACCCTTATCCCAGAGTTGTGTTTGCATGATGATAGAAACAAGAACATCTGAAGGTTGTGCCTGAGCAGGAACATTGATGTAATACAGTTCAGCATGCTGGGGCAGAGTTTTAGAAGTGAGATGCTTTTGTTGAGGTAGTAATAATATCATGTAGTGGGACACAAGTCCCAGGACTTTCCTGTAGGGTGAAGTTTTGTTGTTGGGGTTTTTTCTGTGTCTTCGGTGTGGGGGAGAAGGGATCCAAACCACCTGCAGCATTCGTTCTTTTAGGGAGAATTGTCAGAGTGAAGGCAGGCATGAAAATAAACCTTTCAGTGCTGCTAAATTCTGATGGCTTCCATTGTAATTAATTTAACAGGAAACAGAACCTTGCCTTGACTTGTATCTTTTTGATTTGGGATTCTGTTTTCTACAGGATGCCACTTCACACACACTGTTTATTTCTGCATGTCAAAGAAATTATGATTAAAGTTCTGAATGCTCACAAATGCAAGAGTTTTCACCACACAAACTTAGACATTAACTGTATTGGGGAAGATGTCATTTGTATGGTGGGTATTTTATAGAGAAGTTCTTTGCCTTCAGAAGAAACTTCAAAGGCAGCCAGGGACAAAATGCAACTGGGCAAAGGGAAGTTTTCCTCACAGCAGCAACAGAATATCAGTGAAAAAGTATGAGATAGGTTTGTGCTTTTTTTTTTTTTTTTTGTGAATGTCGAGTGTTCTTGACTTTCATGTATGAGTAATAATGTATCAAAGTAATGTGATATTAAAAATCTGAAAGAAAAATTGTATTCAAACAATATTCAGTGTTTATGTCAGCTATTATTACATGAAATAGGACTTTTGACGACTTTTAAACCACAACTAGATAGTTCCAACCAAGAATATCTAGAATGATAGTAAAAAGCATCTGTTCTTTGCTCATCACGAAAAGGAAAGCTCAGTGTCGAGTAAAACTTTTTTTCCATCAACATACATTCACTTTATGCTATTTTATAGTGTTCAAAATCAAAGTTTCAAGGTTGACCTTTGATCAGAAGGAGGAGTCTTTTGTGAGCCTGCGGTCAGGTATTCCTCCTCTGAGCTGGTCAGAGCAGTGGTGGGGATTAACACCTGCAGGTCATACCCTGTCCACCAGACACTTCCATGTTCTCAAGCCAGCCATTTGCCTTGAAGGTGAACAGATCTTAAACATCACAATACTTAGATTCTTTGCTAAACAGCCTATCTTTTCGTTCTCTTACAGTAACTCTGGTACTGTCCTTCAGGCAATTCCTCTGAAGGATATATTTAACGTTGTGCTCATTTTTGGAAGCAACTTCATTTGGTTCTAGAATGTCGTCAAAGAAAAGTACTTCCAGGTGGCATCCAAACATAGCTTAACTGAGTGCAGTGAGTGGTCTGAGTGCTCTCCTAAGACGCAGAAGTTTCTCATCTGCCCAGCAATGTTTTACTGTGCATACTTTCAATTTTACCACAATGGAATATCTTCCAACTGGTGTTCAAAAATATTTGCTTCACCTTTTACAGACTGCATTTGCTCTGTCACTTGTGTTGGGATATATATTCAGCAAATGGATAGAGAAAAGAATGCACTACAATGCAAAAACCCTTTTTTTATCCACATTTTCTTGTCTCTATGTTTTTGAGACCTCTACTAGCCACAAACATTTTCTGTGATGTACAGAACCAAAGTGTTACATTGTTTTTGGTTGTGTTTCGGGGGGGGTTTTTTGTTTTTGTTTTCTTTTTTTTTGTTTTTTTTGGTTTGGTTTTTTGCTTTGTTTTTTTTTTTTTTTTTTTTTTTTTTTTTTGGTTGGTTTGGTTTGGTTCGGTTTGTTTTCTTAGCTGTCCCTTCCATTTCTGGGCAGGATGCACTGCTTTGGGTGTTGACTGCTTTTGGTCTGAACATGCTCACAAATTTGTCAGTAAACTTGAAATCAGTAAATGTTCTACTTTTAAAATTGCAATTTATTTTGTGTGTGTGAAGAATACAGAATATTAATAATTGAATATATTGTGTAAAACCTGTTTCTGTTCATTCCAAGTAGATTTATAGTCACAGTGTCTGTATTGGACTATGCAAAACAGTGGAGATATTTGTATGTTTTGTAGTCAAAATTCTTTTCCCTGGGGAAGAAACAAACAAGCAAAGAACAAAAACCACCTCTGTAAGCATTGCAAGCAGATCTAGCCAGGTAAAGCACTCCTACTACTGTTCATTTCCTAGTACGTAAAATTAAATGTGTATATTCATTTGAGGTTAGTTTTCTAAGTCATAGTTAAAACATTTTGCTGAGATACTGTGGTTAAATGCCAATTATGTGGCCTGTATTGTGGGACTCTTCGTAAGTGCAGTCCAGTGGATATATTGAGGCAACTTTCATCACTAAATTCAGAACTAAACAGTATTAGGTTTCAGATTTCTATCAGTGAATACAGTGTGAGTTCATAAAAGAATTTCTACACACAATACATAAAATCTGAATGAGTTGACAAAACGTAGATCTGACTATAAATTTATTCTGAAAAAAAAAGTTTGAATAAATAAAAGACTTGCGTAAAGTTAAGATTGTCTCAGCTAAGCCATATAAATAAGAAGTGACTATTGACTCCTAGCTATGTAGTTGTTATAATTTCAAGTCCAAGTCATCAAGGAGTTCAAAAGAGTGATATATTTAATTTCATTTTGACTTGAACAACAATTATGCAAACAGTCTTTTGGTTCTTTTCTAAAATTGCTACAATACCACAAAACAGGGCTGTTGCTTTTACAGTCTGAGTCGTAGATAGTAACTGGGTACATTCCCAGACTTGGCGAGAGCTGATTATCATTAGCTTTCAGTTATTAGACAAGTTCTAAGTTGCTACCATTGACAAAACGCCAATAATGTAGCTGTATATTAGGCATCCTTTGTTTAGAGGAATGTCAATCACAAACCACTCTGGAAATTGCAAAGTGGATGAGAGAGGTTGCTTTTGGATATAATTTGATAAAAATATGACATAGTAATAAGTATTGATTACCTAATCTAATTTATATTCATTAAAACCTTTAAAAATATTTAATTAAAGGGTCATATTGTTCTTTTGTGTAGAAATCCTTGATTGGGGTAAGAACCTTTTAAAGCATATTTCAGAGATCTTTTTTGCAGTTTATTTGTGCCAGGAACCATTCAAATCATTCCGCACCCTTGTCTTCACCTTATCCACACAAGCCTCACTTCTTGTCAACAGAGATTTGTAGCATTCATTCTGCTTCTTAGATGACTGATATGTTCTTAAATTCCCTGGCAGCAAACCCAATAGAAGGCCAGGCTGGCAGTGTGTTACTGGCTAATGCAGTATTCCTGGCTCAGTCAGCATTTCCTGTTTCACCAAGCTATTTAGGTAAAGAGGAAAAGCTCTGTGTACTGAGTAGATCCACAGGAAATGCCCAAGGATGTGACCATTAACTGAGATATGCTTAATTGGTTTCTAGAAAAAATGGTGCCGGCTGTTTGTGTTCACAGTTTAGTCACCTTAACTTCAGGCAAATACAAATACTAGAAGGGAAATATATCTGCTATTTTCTCTGTTTCACAGTGATGTGCTTTTTATTTATGGGGTTTTTTTGACAGCTTACTTTGGTTCACAATTTAGGAAATTTTATCTTCGGTGGACTTTGGCCATCAAAACAATTAAATGGCTAATTTAGTAAATTTAACCTGTTTTCTAATTGGTTTGATAATGCGTTGACTAGAGAAAATCAGCTACATGATTGTGGCTAAACTGAAAAAATACTTAAAATCAGCGATTTAATTTTATTTTGTTTGATGTTTGACATCATGACCTTTAGAAATCCAGTCATTTTAAAAGGCCACAATTCCTTCCTGTAGAACAAAGTGTTCTGGACCACTGCTCCCAGATAGAGCTCCTGCCACACCAGACTCTAGCATGGTCACAGAACTGAAAAATGACCCTTATCATCATCTTCAAATGCTATGTCTGCATTCAGTAACTTCTCACACGTATTGTCCACTCGTGTTAAAATTACAAAAGTTTAAACCATCATGTCAGTTTCCTCTGTTCTTTTTGAGGGTTGATTTCGGGTTAGATTTTTGTGTGTGTGAGACAACTATTTAATCTACATTTTAAAGCATTTTAATCTATTTATCCTTTGTTTGTGTTCATTTAAATAACCCACAGTTGGTACGTTCAGGTACTTTGCATTTGCTTATGGTTTATAACTAAAGCTACTTTACATGTTATCTGCAAATCAAGAATTCTTACCTTGGTGAAAGAGTGAGAGTGAAATCCAACCTGATGGCTTTCCAAAGGCCTGCATATCTTTAAAATCCTGCATAAGCCCTCAAATAGACTGTAAGTATGTTTTTAGTAAAGCACAGGCATAAACTGTGTACTGCACCTCTCAACAAGATTATTTTAACCCAGACATTCACGGGCTTGATGCTATCCTCATTGAAGCCAGGGGCTGAAATTTTGATTAGCTTCTGTAGTTCACATTCAATCCCTGAATGACTCTTGCCAGACACAGAATAATTAGAAATGTTTCTGAGTTCAGTTTGCAGGGCACTGCTGGTGTTTGTGTTATGTGTATGACTTCAGTGTAGCTCAGGGAGCCTGCACTTAAGCTGGGTTTTAGAGTAATGGATCAGAGGTACCCACGTAACAATGAAGTTAGGGAAACAGTGCTGGCCAGAGGAAAGAGGTAGATCAGTTAACGAGGATCAAGACAAGCTCTTTCTATTTTGTTTCATTTACTGCTGTGAGCAAAATAAGTATTTTTCTCAATTAATTTTTATAGCTACTCAGACCAAGTTGTCAGAAGGGCCGGATGGAAAGAAAGTTTCCAAGTAGGCTTGATTCCTTTCTAATTGAGTCTAGTTTGGCTTTGATGCTGATCATTCACACTAATATGAGAGCCAAGTAACCACAGTAGAGATCCAAGTGTTAATCCTCTGCAGCTATAACTCAAGCTTAGCTTCCAGGAGAATGGCGTGTACTTTTTATCCATATAGGGAATGTTGAAAGTGTGATCCGCTTTCTGGGATGCGTTAAAGGGAGTTATAAGGGTCAGGCAGAGCATGGTCACTGAATGTCACTCTGTTCTTAAAGGCTTGAAGTAAGATGCATATTTGGTAGGACATAAATTGCATAGTTCCTCTGAAAAGTTTAAGTTTTTTTCAAGCCTTTGATTTGTTATCTTTCTCACATTGTTTTCCACTCGCAGGTCATGGGGCATAATTGGCTATTGCTTCCCTTGTGAGCTTCACAGGCAGTTGTGCTGACAGCTCTCAAGTTGCCTCTGGGTCTGTCATAGAGTAAAGCTGCTGATGGGCTTTCTGTGTTGCTTACCGAGCTACTGTGGATTTAACTGTGCCTCCTCCTGAGCTGTGATGTGTGATTGAATTCCCTCATTTCAGAGAAGCACACAGAGATCTTGCGACTTCTATACATGTAACATATCAGTGGATACAAGAGGAAAGAGACCGCTATACTTGGTGCCATCACTTTACTTACAGCACTTTGTAACAGTAGGGTTTTAACAGAAACAAGTGGTTGGAATTATTAGCAAATAGGTAAATGGGAAACTTAACTCTTAAATTTTTTGCATTATTCATATGAATAGTAAAACACTAGAGCCGAAGATGTCTTAAAAGCAAGATAGTAAAAATGTTGATTACTGGGAAGATAAGGGGAAAAAAAATAAAGATGACAAATACTGCTGTTGAATTTCCTAGTGCAAAAAGAGCACTGAGTTAAATGGAAGGAAAAGAAGTTAAGTGGTTTGTAAATACAACTGTTTTTCTGGCACTAGAAAATTCTTAAGAGAATTTTGTGGTGTGCAAGTCTATAGGTGTCTTGAAAAATCAGTTTGGAAATAGCTATTAACATGTTTACAGTCCTGTGATGCTAAATTTTTTTATTTATTTGTTTGAAAACAATTTCCAACTGTATCAAATCTGCAACAAAGCCATTGAATCACCAAATATAGCCTCTGACTTTTTTTTTTTTTTTTTTTTTTTAAGAAAATACCTTTAAAAATGCTGGGACAAATCAATATAAAACTGTATCTAAAATTCCAAATACAAATACAAGGTTGTTCTTGACTGGTTTGCTCATATTGAAACTATATTATTTTATGTGAAGTATGTGTAATAGAGCATTAGATTTGAAAACTCTGTGTTGAATATTATTTTTGACAGCCATTTTTAGGGTCACTAAAATTCCAATAATTCAGTACAGAATTGAAGTCGATTCCAGAGAAAAATTTAATATAGTCTGCTTGCCTGCCAGCTTCAACATAGTTTCTGAGTATTGAAATAGTTTGACACATTGAAATATAAAGTGCATTTGTCATATCTATTGGTGGAGTATTTTATGAGATTGCTTCTAACAAAACTGAAGTCAGAGTAATATTTAATGTTAATCTTCTCTTTTTACCCCTTTTAAAAAGAAAAAAAAATCATTAGGGCATATAAGCTCTTAGTAATAGAAATGCAAACTCCTATCTGGTAATGGCATATTGGCACTCAATTAATTTGTGTTATATACTGCTTTTTAGTGGTTTTATATAACACAGATGTTATTTTGCAGCAATGTGCAAGTGTTCCATTAAGTGTTCCTCTTTCTTGCACAAGGAGTTCTACATTTTAATTCAAATACTATGACTATCCTGAAGAGAGATTACCTTGTGGTGACCACTGCAACATAAGTTCATAAAAATTAATATTTTTTTTTCTTTGTTAAAACACTGAATTTATTGATTACCTGCTTGAACAAGACCAAGGAGAAGAAATGGCAATGGAAATGTATTCCATCCTATTGGCAAAATGTCTTCATGTTAGCACAAGGCTTGATTTAACTTCTGTAGACTTTGGCTCAAGCTCATGGTTTACATGAAGCTGAAGGAAGATGGGTAAGCTAAAGCAGATATATAAACAGACAACTTTGAAGAGGTGAGCCCAAGTAGTAAGACAGCAGGAAACCCATGTTAATGGCTTGTCCATGTATCTCTTGCATGGAGGCTTTGGAAGGAGAACACAAAGGTATTCTACAAGTGTAGGTGCCCAATTTCATAATGCTGCCTGATGCTAACCGTGGAATCAATGATTAGATTAGATTCAAAAGCAGGTATGGTGTGTGTTCCCTGTGGTAGTTTGTGTTGTTATGAGGCAAGCAGTTCTGCCTCCTTGCACAGGGGTGCAAGAGCTTTCCCAGGGAGCAGAGTTGAGCAAAGAAGTTTCCTTTCTAGGGCTTATGCCGAGGAATAGTCTTGATTGTAAAATACTTTTTCTTAAAAGTTTTTTAGTCAATCAGCAAGAGGCAAAATTGCCAAGGAAAGTACTGTAAACGTTCTGTCCTTTCACACATACTCTGGTCCTTTGGTAACTTGGTGGCATTATTTGCAGTAAGTTTGCCTATTGCTTGCCAGCTGATTGCATTTTTCATACTTTTTAGTGTTTTTCAGTCATTCTAAGTATAATATTCCAACTTAAGGCATTCCCAAGCATTTCTTCTCTATTAGCTATGTAGTCTGGTGAAAATGGTTGGAGTTTTTTTCCTGCATAAGAAGGTAATTCTTTTGAACTGATAATCTATTTCTTGTATAGAAAGATACAGTGTAAATTATCTGAGTTGAGTATTTTTCCTTACAATATTAAGAAGTAATATTTTTGATGGAATTTAAAAACTACACACATTTTAATAATGTCCCTCAGTACAACTGAACATAAACAAACTATACATGAATTTGAAGATTGAGGATGCTTGTCCAGTTTGTGTAGAGGATTTAGACTAAAATTACAATCAGAAATACACTTAATTATTATTAAACATCTCTGTTGGAATACAGGAAGCATATTGAAGAGTGAACTATATATTTTAGAGTGATTGGAAACATGACAGGGAAACTTTTAAATGAAACTTGGTGGACCTTTTTGCTGTAGATTTGGAAATAAGTCCAGAAGGCTGAGCTTAATATAACATGTGGCAGGTGGCCTGCATTTGCCTAGAGAATTCCTCTAGGGCAAGACAGCTAAGCAAACACATAAATCCTTTTTTCTCTGTTATCTAGTAGCACATTTAGTTGCCATGGGAATTTTATTTATGCAGCAGATCCTCTGCAGTTCAGTTTGTGCCTAAAGTTTAACTGTACAGCTGTTACCGTAAATACGACATAGCAATATTTTCAAAACACAGCACCTTTGAAGAAAAAGAACATGTCTTCTATTATTGATTTTGTTATGTTATCAAAATACCATTTTGATTACACTAGGATTGTGTTTCCCCAAAAGCTTCATAAGTTGATTTAAAGTGTGCATCTCCTGTGCGGCTCTTTTCAAAATTTATTTATTTATTTAGAAAAACAAAGTGCTGGATGTATCTGAAGAGTATATTACAACAAGTGAAATTCTGTGGCTTGCAGGACAGAACTTCATATGAATACAAAATGCAGATATAGTTTTCTGTTTACTTTCAGACTGTTGGGTTTCTTTATTAGCTATAAGTAATAAAATATTAATGTGGATCTTATTTTACATTTTTTTGTCTATTTGTAGTTCTGTTTTGCTCACCAGAGATAGGCAAAGAATTTTAAGTTCATTGGCTCTGATCTAATTATTAGAAACAATTTTGTTTTAATCCTGATTTATGCAACAACATATAAATCATCAAAGTTTTTTTTGTGCAAAGAGATGGAATTTGAGCTTTTTCAGGAGTGAGCAAGTTCTCCAACACAGTCTGTATCCTGACCCATTCTCTGTAGTCTCTAGATTGCAGAGATTGTTAACTAAAGCAATTAAAAATAAATAAAGTTCTAGTGCTGAAATTCAGCAGTATCTTTATATTGATTGGAAATTTTTCTGTGTATATAAATGAAATATTTATTCTTTCTAAAGAACTGTTGACAAATTATTCTGAAGTATTGCTTTACATAAATACAGCTTTGATAAAAACCCAAAATTAAGGCTTCAAGACAAAATTTTTATGTTGTATTTTATTGCAGCTTTTTCTGGCACAAATCATACTGGTTTAGCATCAAACCATGTTCCTGCAGTAACAGTTATTAAATAAGCTTCCAGGTATCAGCACATGACTTCCAGGTATTTGCTCTTTTAGTATGAATTGTCTGAATTTTCAGAAAATAAATTTCAGGAAGATTAATAGAATAAATTTAATGCTTTAAACAGCAGCAATTTTGAGGTTATGAGTTTTGCTGTTGAAGTGGTGTTTTGAGTCTCTTCAGTTTGTTCGCTGTTAATTGTGATGCTGGAGAACAAAAATACCTTCACCTGCACAAATTCCTGTTGAAACTTATTGTGTGTGTAGGCCAGACTGAGTGGAGAATGCCTGTAATGTAACAGAGCACTTCTATTCCCTTTTCACCTGTAGTCATTTAAAAGTAGATGAGAGGGGATAAATGTATATATTTGCTAGCAGTGCTACTCATTGCCTGTGAGAAAAGTAGTTTATTGTGGCTGACTGATGGATGCTCTGTGGAGAACGCCTATTTGGGAAATTTTCTTGGCCAGAATTTGAGCCCTACTCAGTTTTTATTTCCCCACAGTACTACTGATTACTGGAAATCTGGTATGGAGAAGTAGGTCTGCAGTCCTAGAGGGCTGGAGCTGCATCATTCTCTTAGTGTTTTAGTGGACTTCATGGGTTTAAGACAATTTTGCCTGTTTAAGAGCTCACTAAGCTGATACTCAGGAGAGTACAGCCACACCTACTGTAGCAGATACAAATCGTGCTTTCTGCTGTCACAGGTGAGATCGTATGGAGTGTGAGAAAAGGCTCTTCTTGCTTTGATCTTGTGATCTTGATTGTATCTTAGGTGCTTCTTGGATCTGCCCATGTGAGAATAATCCTGGAGGTTACCCAGGAGCAACATTTATAGAGGACTGGAAAATGAAAGATAGTGAGCATCTAAATTAAAAATATTCATGCACAAGTGAGTGTGTTGATTGTCCCTGTCTTTTCATGGCATTAAGACCTCTAAAAAGGCCCTTTCTGCTTTTTCAGATGATGGGCATTGACAAAATATTGTAACTTTAGGGAAAACTTATATGACGTAGCTTATTTAAAGAAGCTTCAAAGATTATTTGATTCATACTGCAAAACTACCTTCCTGGGGCAAAAACCTGGGGTGCCGCAGTTGCTATAAAAGAACAAGCAATGATAACAGGAGCTCTTTGCTGTCAGATGAAACCTGATGTGTTTAACAGAGAAATGTGATGCTCTCGGCGAATTACTTTGAGAAAATGGTGAGCTTGTCATCTGTAGGTGTCTTCATGTTTAGGTTAGCTAACCTTCAGTAGGGCACATGTTAACCAGCAGAGTCATTGGCTTCAGTAGAGAAGTTCAGAAGCTATCAGCTGAAACTCAGTGAGTGATTATGTAAGAGACCCAAACTAGGTAACATAACAAATCATTCTTGTCTTAAATTCCATTGTCAATGACTCTTTGCAAGGATAAACTATATTGTTTGTTCTTGCACACTTGTAGTTTCTATTAAATGTGATCTGAACACAGAAGAGGGGAAACTTCTTCCTTTACATGCTGAAGAGGGAACATACTGAATTCCCAATAGTTCCCATACTGAATTCCCATCTCTGAGAATGCTCCCATGAAATTCCCAAACCAAATCAAGAAGTGTATGTATTACTTTCTCTACATCAAAAGCAAAGTTTCATAAATAACATGGAATTGCTTATCTGATACTTTTGTAATTTTCTTTAACATAATTCACACTTTTAACTGGATGTTCAGAAATTAGATGTAATTAGATGTCTAATAACTCTGTCCTCATCTTTCTTGTTATTAAATCTTATATTTCTTGAAGTATTGTAAGGGTTCACCCTGAAGCCTTCTCTTCTCCAAGCTGAACAACCCCAATTCTCTCAGCCTTTTCCTTGTGGGAGGATGTTCCATCCTTGCAAGCACCTGTGTGGTCCTCCTCTGTAATCAGTCTAACAGGTCAATGTCTTCCCTTTGCTGAGAACCCCAGAGCTGGATGCAGTGCTCCAGGTGGGATCTTGTGAAAGCAGAATCATCTCCCTCAACCTGCTGGTTGCACTTTTTTTGCTGCAGCCCAGGACACGTTTGGCTTTCTGGTCTTTAAGTGCACATTGCCAGGTCATGTCCAGCCTCATTCTCCAGCACCCCCAGGTCCTTCTTGGCAGGGCTGCTCTCAATCTGTTCATCCCCTAGGCTGTATTGATACTGAAGGGTTGCCCTGACCCAGGTGCAGGACCTTGCACTTGGCCTTGTTAAACCTCATGAGGTTCACATGGTTCTTGAGCTTGTCAGGGTCACTCTGAATGGCATTCCATCCTTCAGGTGTGTCAACTGCGTGGCTCAGTTCTCTGTGGTCTGCAAATGTACTGAGGGTGCACTTGGTCCCACTGTGTCATTGATGAAGATATTAAACAGTACTGGTCCTAATACTGAGGGACACCCCTTATCACTATTGTCGATCTGGACATTGAGCAGTAGGTAAGAATTTATATTTGCACCCCTTTTTCCTCTGTGGCCAAAACTATAAATTAAGGCAGCAGCTCAGATTCTCTATTGTCACAGGATAGAAACAGAAGGAAAATGTTTGCTACTGCATTTTTTCTTCAAGAAGAAAAAGCTGTAGGCTCTTCATAATTTTGCTTCTAATTTTACATTGTATAACCTATTTATGTAGCAAACTCTAGTAAAAGTAGGTCATTTATCTTTTGAAAAGGTATACTCCATGATGGAAACACTAATAACAGAGTTTCAGAACACGTTACGATAAGTAGATGATTTTTGTTAGTACAGGCTCAATTTTTTCAAAATTGATGTGCAAGAAAGAAAAATTATAAAAGACTATTAGTATGCATATATGATGTAGAGACTTTACAAAATTACATAACTTGTACATTTTAAAATATGTTAGTAATTCCCAGTATAATCTTGAAAAAGTTAAAAGAACTTAAAAACCTTTCTCCAGTTTTGTTCCATCTGTCCATGAAAATACAGTAGAATTCAGTAGGTGCAAGTAACTTCACCAGAAGAGGTTGCTGAGAGTTGGGCCCCATATCTGTACTGTCTTCTCCCTTGTACAGCTGTTGCTGGCTGCTTCATCTTCATTTGGAAAAATGGAGATTTAGAAATTTACATAATCTGATCTACAGTCTGTACAAACAGAATTTCACATGCTAATTTTCACTTGTTTGTTAATCAAAGGTTTTGAAAAGGCAATGTTAGTGTATTATTAATAACTTTAAAGTACATCCTGTTTATGAGGTAATAACCTTCTGTCATGGGCTGAATTGACTTAGAGTTTAATTAGCCCAGAATTTGTTGAATACAGAGTTAATCAACCTCACAGTGGCTGTGGAGAAGTTTTGTGTTAGTATTTTTTTTAACTGAGTTAAGCTTCAAAAGATATAAAGCAACAAATTATGCATGTGCCCTAAGAAAATAAATATGTAATATATGTCTGCAAACCCTCAAACCTATAAAATCAAAATTCACTTTAAAAATCAAACTCTTAAGATTTTTTTCCTTTTGCAAAATCCTTATTGCTGTACAGTTTCACAGAATTTTATTGCTCAGCATGACAACTGAGAAAAGAAAATAAGATAAGGAAATGGCATTATATAGACATACACGTATGTCCACAGACATACAGAGTTTACTTGTTTTGAACTACGGTAAAGAGTAACTGGATACCTTTGTAATACTGGTGTGTAACAGAAATACTTCTGTCTTCTTTGAAACTGGAGTGTATGTTAAACAATGACAAGAGAGTATGTCTCTGTCTGTTTATAGTCAAAAAAATTGGCTAGTAACTCAATATAAATTTTTGTAACAACTTTAGGTATTTAGCAGTTCAAAAGGAAAAGAAAATCAGTTTTGATGGTTTTCTAAGGTGTGTACAGTAGTTTAAACAAAAATCAGTTTAAGAATCCTGTTGTCTGTGTAATACAGGAGTCTTTGGGTTTTGGAATCTAGGCATCTCCATAACTTAGTTCTAAATGAATCTGTTGCTCTGTACTTAAACCGAGTGGGAAAACACCATAGGAAGGCTGTAGACCAACCTGCTGCAAGGCTGCTCAGGGATGTTTCAAGTCAGGTCTTGAAACCCTCTGAGAATGGAGATGCCACAAACACCCTGTCCAACCTTTGGCACTACTTGACTCTCTTGGCAAAAGTGAGAGTGAAAAAGTTATTTTTCAGTCTGACACTTGTTCATTTACAATTATGCCTGTTGTCCCTCACCACCCACCATATACTGCTGTGAAGTGCCTGGCTCCATACTCTGTGCCCTCCCTAGAGATGTTGGCAGGCTGCTTTTAAATACCCAGCCCAAATTCCCAAATTTGGGAGAGTGATTTCCTATCTTCCAATACAATGGTGAAATATGCATTCACAGCCCAGAAGGCCAACCATATCCTGGGCCACATCAAAAGAAGTGTGACAAGCAGACCGAGGGAGGGGATTCTGCCCTTCTACTCTGCTTTGGTGAAACCTCATGTCGGGTAACACATGTTGCTCTTGAGCCCTTAGCACAGGAAAGATGTGGACTTGTAGCAGGTCTAGAGAAGGGCCCATGAAGGTGAATGGAGGGATGGAATGTCATGAGTAAAGGCTGAAAGAGCTGAAGTTTTTCAGTCTAGAGAAGGAAGGGCTCTGGGGAGACCTTTTTGCAGCCTTTCAGTACTTAAAAGGGGGCTTGTAAGAAAGGTGGTGTCAGACTTTTTAGCAGGTCATGTTGTGATGGGAGAAGGGGTAATTGTTTTAAACTGCAAGAGGGTAGTATCAAATATAAGGAGTAAAGTTTTTTACAATGAGGGTGATGAGTTGTTGGAACAAGCTGCCCAGAGAGGTGTTGGATGATCCCTAGAAATACCTAAGGTCAGGCTGGACAGGACTTTGAGCAACCTGATCCAGTTGAAAATGTCACTGATCATTACAGGAAAAATTGGTCTGGAGAGTCTTAAAATGTCCCTTCCAAAGCAAACTATTTTATGATTCTACGATAGTTGGGTCTGATGTTTTAAAGTTGCGTTTTCACCTTGTTAGAGTTACACCTATATGCTGCCTTTGGCCCACATTAATCATTGCACTGATACTAGGTTTCCTTTCTGTTCTGAAGGCATGCTGATTAATTTGTCAGTTAAATCAGCAAATCCAAACTGTGTTTTCATTGTCTGGATCAGTTCCCTGTAAAACACAAAAAGATAAGTTATGTTGATTTTTTTGAGTTAAATTCAAGTAAAATGAAGGTTTTTCATTTTGTGTTTCCAGCTATAAGCTTAACGCCACCTCAATTTTTGATGTAGCTTTTATGTCTGTATATTATTCACAGTACAGGATTACCACTTCAACATCCATATTCCTGTTGGAATCTGAAGTGTCCTTTAAACATCATATTGGGCAGATTATTAAGACTTCCTACTGTCATTTGAAAAAATGAAACCATATTTTGTCTGTATTTATCCTTGTCTGTTTAGGAGAAGCTGGCTCAGGGTTTATCTCCTCCAAGCTAGACAACTATAATGCTTTGCTCACTGGCCTGCAAAGTGGTCTCATTACCAAGCTTGAGCAAAACTCTTCTGCTGGAGAAGTATATCTTTAAAAAAAAAAAAAAAAAAAAGCGTATCTCCCTAATCCTAGCATCGCTGCATTGGCTACTCAGAAACAAAGGATTGATTGTGAAGTTGACCTGTCAGCCCCTTCATGGTCAAGGTCCTGAATATATCTCCTGATTTAATTTTGAGATATATTGCTTCCAGGCCTCTGTGCTCTTCAGTGCCCTCTTAGTGCAAGTTCCAATTATGAAACTACAAACCTTGCGTGATGGAGGATTTTACCATTATGCCCAAAAGCTAAGGAATAAGCTCCTTTCTCAGTTTAGGAAGCTCATGCTCTTTGCTTAAATCTCCTCTTCTGAAGATTTGCTTGTCTGTCTTTTTCCTTTTTTTATTGAGTAACATTTTATATACCATAACTCAAATCATGTGGGGACTGTGATATATTCTATGCTGCTATGCAGAATGAAGTGGTAATTATAGATTTAAACAGAGCTACTTAAGATTTTTTTTGCTGACTTGAAAAAAAAAAAATTTAAAACCAAATTATTTTTGTCAAAAGACAAAGCAGTTAATAGGAAAAGATTCTTAGGAGGAGAAAGCAAAGAGAGCCTCAAGATTGCTGCACCCTCCACTGTCCAATAACTAGTGGCTTATTTGGATTCAGAAAGCTCAAAGGCAAACTTAGCTATCTTCCCTTTACTGAAATAATTATCAATCTGTTGGCTACTCTGGAGTGAGGCTTTTTAAGCCACTTCCATGGTGAATGTGTTGTTCATATAATTAAGGTTAATTGATGCTTAGACCCAAAATTAGATCTAATACATCTTGCTACCGGCAATGTGCTGTTCTAGAGTAAATATCTGTATTTTACCTCCACCTTTTGTTACGTTGTTAGAGAAAAAATAAAATATTCTAGTTTCTATCTCAGCATAGAAGGAGCAAATTTTTAAAATTGCTTGTTGAAAGTTATAGATACTCCATTTTCGTGGAAAGAGACTGATTTAGTTTTATTAGCCAGTGTTCTTTGCAGAAAAAGTGTATTTTATTAACATTTAGATTAAACACTAGAAATTAAATTGTTAATATTAAAATATTTTAACTCCTCCAAAGTGAATGAGTGTCATTGTACAAGAAAAAAATTTCCTTTGTAGCAATAGCACAATAAATGGTTAGAAAGTGGGTTAAATGACATGTCTTAAAAGACAGAAAAAAAGAAAAAGGTAGTGCTATAGCCAGAAAATGATGACAACCTGGATGAGAGTTTTAGCTCTTTGGACCTCAGAGATCTCATACAGAAAGAACGAGCAAGATTTAGGTATAAGCTGAATGTGACGGTTGATAAAAAGCCATGCTGAAGCATCCATTAGAGAGGCGTAGGAAGAGTTAGAATGATGCAGTACTGGAAATAGGGAGAGGGTGAAAAGGAAGAGAAAGCTGTGGAAAAAAAATGTGGACTGTGTTGAAGGGAAAGTAAGGTGTGGAGATAGACTGCTGACTGTGAAGGAATTAGAGATTCTGGTGAAGAGAGTTACAGTGAGTGCATTTGTGGAAATCGAATGGAGACTGTCTAGATGGGTGAGAAACTCAAATGGCAATTTTACATTCTGTGCTTTGAGAATTTGATGCATCACATAGTAAACAACCTAGAAGTTCAGCAGAAACGACCACTTCACTGGTGAGGTTTGCTAGGAGAAATGGGAGATGACAGATGGTTCTTTTCCCTTTTCCCAGTGGGTGCTGCTTTTCTAGTTGGTTTTGTGCTGTGCTGCCTACAACAGTAGTACCTGTTGATGTCTAAGCCTTCGCAGGATATGAATATTTGGCTCTGTTGTTATTAACAATATTTTGTTTCAACAGCTTATCAATAGACTTAGATACTTTATAGCAGTGACAGATTCTGTGCAGCTGCAACTGCTACCAAAGCTAAGTTTAAACTTTCATGCAGTGCCCAGGTGAGTGACATGGGGGTTTGTGCAATGACACAGACTAAGGCAGTGCTTATGGGGAGGCTAAAAGGGTGGAATTATATATATATATTAAAATATATATAATAATTACATGTTTATATGTATATAGTTTTTATATGAAAAAGATGTTTTTTCCGCTGTGTCAGGAAAGAAAGGAAGGAGTGTAGGACTATGGGGAGGAAAAAGGGAGGCATTTTCAGTGATGTATCTGCTTCTGTTAAACTTGGTTGGCTGATATTTGTGTGGAACTTCCAGTCATCTTGTTTTATATGCAGATGTGAAATTAAATTCCAAACTGGGTGGTAGCAATTGGTTTTGTCCTAAAAGTTAGTAATTATTTGTAAAAGAAATAGCAGTTGTTCTCCTTTTGCTAGAGAAGGTGAGAGAGTAGAGGAGGAAATTAGGTATTATTAATGGAAATGTATGTGGTTCTTCAAAATAACTGAATATATTGCTTTTAAAGAATTTAACTGGCTGCTAACTGTACTGTAGTGTATATATGAGCACCATTAGTGCATAAAAATATGACTTAATGTAAAAGGCTTTGTCATCACAGTATTTTAGTATTTTTCTTTCACCTGAGCTTCTAACAGGTTAGTTTCTTCTTTTCTTCTTTTCTTCTTTTTTTTTTTTTTTTTTTTTTTGTGGATTATAAAGAAAATATTGCAACATGGGAGGTATTAGCAGTCTTTTGTCAGGCAACTGAATGCAAAGTTTCTGCCAATTAAAACAATGTGTCTAGTATAGTTCATCCACTTCAACGTACAGGTATTTGAGGTGCAATTGAAATGTTAAATTTTTGCAGAAAGCGTTGTATAAAATTAAGTTGTTCTCAGTTTAGCTTTGCAATATGTGACCATTTGTGGGGTCCAGGTCATATTATAACTTTTTTAAGCAAAAAAAAGGTGACACTGGTTGTTTTGTTACTTGAATGTTCAAAGTTCAAATATAATGAAAACAAGCATTCTGATATTTTAAAGAAATGGTTATAGAGGAAGAGGTTGATCTGATTGTCGGTCCTGTTGTATGTGACATGTTAGAGAACTGACCTTTTGCGGAGTCTTCACCCTTGCACACGTAGGTGTATGTACAGTGTTTTATTTTTACATACCAAAATCTTCAATCCCAAAATTTCGCTCCAGGCTTCGTCCCCCTATTATTCCCTGAGCCATGTGCTATGTTTTCAGGAATATATTTGCCATGTAGTTTAAAAACTAACCAACCAAAATGCCAACCTGAACACATAGCCCACATAATGTCTTGGAGAAAATATCTTCACAGCTCTTCACCCTTTTATTTTTCTTTAACCACATACTTCATGGTGTTCATTCATTGTTGTATCATTGGACAGCAGTCAAATAAATGAGGCCTATCAGAACTCTATTTAAGTTATAGGAAAGCAGTTAAGAGTTTTTATATGCTAATATTTTGTTCAGATGTCAGCAAATGACTTACACACATGTAGGCAGCAACAACAAAGAAGAACAGTACATGCTTTTTGGTAGTATGTGATCTGGGCAGCACAAAAGAGAAAGGAAGCTTGGAAAGTGTTCAGTTGTGTTTTTGGCAATATTTTGCTCCACATAGTGCTGCCAGAGCAAGAACAGTGTGGACATTGTCTAAAGCAGTGCTGACCATCCTCTGAACTCTTGGACCACCCTATGGATGGAAGGTTGCCGGGACATTTCTTTCACGGGAAGAGTTTCTTCCTCTGCTGCTGCAATTTGACTGCTTTGTGCTTAACCCAGACTGTGTTTCTTTTTGAGGTGTTAATCTCTCTGCTTCTCCCACAAATTTCATTTGCTCTGTAGGCAGTCACCGAAGTCCTCCTCTGTCCTTCAGGCTTCTACTTCCGTTTGATTTCAGTCTTATTTTTATTTGGCTTACAAAAATGAGTCAGAATATCATTCATAAATCCAGGAAACCTGAACAGACTTACAGCCAAGCACTCAGCAGGAATTAAAACCTTTCTCTTTCCTGACAGTGTAGTCTTTTTAATTTCCTGATTTACAAAAGCAGGAAAATAAGGAGGACCAGGGAAGCTGAGCAGAGCACAGGACAGAAGTGCTAAAGAGAGAGCAAGACACCTTAAAATGTGTTAGGAGCAGCTGCATTTTGAAGCTGATGAAGGCAATAGAAAAAGCTATTGACTGAGGCCAAATGCTGCCTGAAATTCCAGAAGTGACCTGCTGTAAACCCACTCAGCAAGAGAGCGATCTCTGGGTATTTAATGCTGACATGCTCTGGGGTGAATGGAGCACAGCCAAGTAGCACAATGGCTGTATGCTGAGAAAATAAGCGAGTTCTCATGTGCTTTTTCACTGTTTTGCATGTCACTGAAGCATAGTCATAGCAGTAAAGGATATGACTCTGTGCGCTGCTGAAACTGTAGTTGGATAACTGCTGGCACTCATAACAACTCATTTTTTTGTAGGAGTAAGGGTGTGAATCAGATGGTTAAAATTATTAAGCTTTTTTTTTTTTTTTAACCAATCATAAAATGCTGTTCAAACATGCTTTCACTGGCTGATGTTACATGCTCCTGAGGCCTTTGCCTTCATATCATCATTTTTGATGTGTCAACAATAGCTGAGAAGAGTTTCTGGTTTTATAAATGGTCTGCAAAATTTTTCCTTCCTACAGAATGTAGCAGATAAGTGGTGGTTTTCCCACATCTCTAGTATTCACAACTGCATACATCTAAGTCCGTTGGTACTCTATCTGACAATTGCAAGTTCCAATGCATGGTCTACTTTAAATATATAGCAGCCAAAATGCTTTCTAAACATTTTTATTTTTCTTTCAATGAATAGCAAACAACACTAAAACTTTTTTTTTAAATAAACTAGTACAGACAAAAAGGAGATTTGCTTCATATATTCTCAGTATGATATAGTCACAATTTTTATGTAGATATGGCATTATGTACACTTTATAAGATACTATAATTTTTCAGCTAAGGTAGAGGGAATGCTTTTGCATACATAGTTTGTGTGGTGGTGCAGAAGAATAAGGATTTCATTCTGTCCTCTTTATATCCTGAGTGAATTAAACTTGTGAGAAAGAAGGGGGCGCATAATAGGGCTGTCTTGGGCAGAGCTTGGCAGGATGGTATAGTGGCCTTTGAAACTTTAGGAAGTATTCTTTGATTCCTTCAAACTGCAGTTGTGTGGTGGTTAAAAAAAAAGTTATGTAATATGGTTTCTGTGACTCAAATAAGCTTGTTTGTTTTTAGCCTCTGAATAAATAATGCATTCCCAACCTTACATTTCCTGTAACAAACTAAAATGTGAATAGCAATATAAAGTCCCAAAAATTTTGATCCCTTTATAATTTTTCTTGCCTTAGTGCTTACTCCGTGCTCCGAGACTAATACCAAGTGGAATTGAACACCTGCAGCTCTCGTTTCGAGTTATGCTGTATATTGCAGATGAAGGGAATGGTGTGTGCTTTATATTTTCCAGAACTTATCCCATGTGCCACTGCAAATCTGGAAGGACTTACTGTTCAAGGAGTCTCAGACTGATCTATTTGTTCCTGGATATACTTAAGGCTTTGAGTATATGACAGTTTATGCCTATTCTGAGTTTATTTGCCCCAATGAAACATTCATTTATCTAATTTTTGAGGCTTTGGGGATGGTTTAAAATTGTTTATATAAGAAGATCTCATATTGGGATGTTCTGGAACTTCTTTGCAGGGAATGATTATTTGCTGGCCATCAGCTATATCCTCTCTGTATCACCTGTTATCTCCTATCACCTGACTTCTTCACTGCTCTTGTCCATTATTTCAAATTTCTACATGAAAAATTGGCATATTTTTCAGGATGAGGAAATAGGGTTTTCTGTGCAAGGAATTGAGTTTGTAATTGATTTTGATTCTTGGAGAATAGTGATACCAACCATCTTATTATTATAAATTTGTTATTAAAAAACCCCCAAAACAGCAGAGGGTAAAGAGCAGTCTGGTTAAGGTTCTCCAAATCTGAGTTGGATCTTAGATTAGAGAAGTTATTTCTCATTTTCCTGGAACTATTTTCCTCTTTGATTTAGTTAAGCCAGACATTCCTTCTAACCTTTTCAGCTTCAAGGAGAAAATCAGCTAGTTTTGCCATTTAAGGATTTTGGCCTTTCAGTGGAACCTTTGCCTGTGTATGGGCCCAAAGTATATTATTTCAACCATGTGGTGTAAATGCAGGGCTACCATATGTTAATATTAGAGCAGAAGCAGGTCATGTAGGGTTTGATGAATAGTTTAGGGTACATGTATTATCATTTAAAAAGGAATTCTCTAATCCTGCGTATGTTGCTCAAGGACTGAGTTCCAACACTGGAAGTGAACTGTGGTTCAAAAATCATCATGTAAGAATTTACAGATAAACTCTGTGGTAAGGAAAAATAGGAAATGGTAGAAATATTACATTTCAAGTTAATGTAATGAAGTTAAATATTGTGAACAAATAAAAATTTTTCTGTGCAACTCAGGAGAGCATGTGGCCCTACCTGATTCTCACAGTTCAGAAAACACAAAATGCATTTTGCAGGCCATGCTAGTGGGTGGGAGAGGGAGAGCAGGTGGGACAATACTCTTAGGTATTCTAGACAGCTCTTCCATTGCTGGGGCCAGTGAAACTACCTATATCACTGTTTAAAAAAAGCAAACCCCCTCCAGAGCACAGAGGGCCTAAACCTCTTTACAAAAACTTAATGAATTTCCAGAGTACTCTTCTTGAGAATTAATTACCAAAAATGTTTATAAAATAAGGTGAAAGGTCACATAGAATTACAGGCCTTAGCTTTGAGTCAGAGCCTAAACCTTTCCCCATATTTGTGCTAATGCCTGTATTACCTTGCTGCATTTGCTCTTTGCTCCAGTGTGTATCAGAAACAGCTCCCAGAAGCCAGAGGAGTCCACAGCTGTACAACCAGGAAACACAATTAGCCTGAGAATCATCTGGATGTTATAGACTCTGTTGCACGTGTGTAGGTTTAACTAAGGGGACAGTGGAATGATATTTCATACTTAAGATTCAATGCCTTTGGTTTCGATATTGCTGGAAAGTCATCTATCAAGTTTGTCTCGCAGGGCCTTTTTCATGTGTTTTATAACCTATTAGACCAGAATGTAAATCAGCTTCAGTTGATTTTCACTGAATACATTTAAGTCTGTTGGAATTCTTTGGACTTTTTTTTTAACTTCTCCTTATACCACATCACTATGAAAAACAGTCAGAAAACCCTAGTTCATATGTAGTATACATCATTTCTGATAAATACAGATTGGCAATACACTGTATAGTCACATACTGCATTTTCTTGCTTGCCTTTTTAAAATTCCCTTAATTATTTACAACAAGATAAATCATTTAACATTTTAAATTTTAATTATCAGCAGAAACAAGTATTTAGTATTCTATGCCAAAGTTTTAAACTCTGCATAGATTCTGAATTTCCTCTAAATGGATTTCAATTACATTTCTTGCTGGTTTTGGGTTTGGTTGTTTGTTTTTTTTTTTTTTGGTTGTTTTTTTTTTTTTTTCTTTTTCTGGGGTATAATTGAAAATATAAAAGGCCCATTTAAATAAGTAACCCCTCGTCCAAAAAGAGGCAAGATTGCATACCCAGCAGCTTTTGAATTCTTGATACGCCTTCAGAAGTTTTCAGATATTTGTTTTAATAATTGTTAAGAATTTATAATGATTCATTAATTGTGTGCTCTGTAAGCTATTAAATAGGAAGTTCAAAATATTAATCTTTCATGTTATTGTTTTCAATGCTATATTTAGGAATGAAGGATTAATTAAAATGCTCCTTTAAAGTTTTTTCTAAAAGAAAGCAGTATGTGTACTTATCAAGATACATATTTGATCTATAGGGAAATGAGCGAGCAAAGTTTTGATATAGCATATGTTGAACTTGAATTAAAAAGATTTTGGTTATGTAGAGTTCAAATTACCTTTGACATATTTTTGCAGGTTAGTTACAAATTCTCAACTAAACATAGAGCTCTTCTTTATCTTAGAGCCTAACATCAGATTTTAATCATATTTTGTACCCACAGGGTTTTAGGTTTCCAACAGGCCACCTGTCTCAGACATTAAAAAATTCACAGGACAGATGGGAAGGTGAAAGTGGTTGTCCTTGGATAAAGAAATTCTTGCACTGCAGGAACAGTCACAGTCAAGGCTGGCCAATATATCACACATATTACCCCTTTCTTCTAGCATTGCTGTATCATGATTGCAAATTTCCCTTTAGTAGTATAAATATAGAATTCATCACTTATCTTTTTTCAATAGCGCGATTTGCAAAACCTGTCTCTTTTCCACGTGATCTATGAATCACTGAGGGATAACATGACATGCATAGTACTTCAGCAAACATAATGTGTCTTGTACACATACCAGAGCTCCTAGAATTCCTATGTTGTTTATTAATGACACGAGCATATGACTATTTATTTGTGCAGACCTCTGATGCTGGTTTGATAGGTGTGATGTATTTTAATATGACAAATTTACCAACCTGAAGAAAAGTGGTTATTGGAAAGAAGTGTAAAATGGTGATGTTTCGTCCTATGTATTGTCATTGTTTCCCACAGGGATAGTAGTTTTTGTACATCACTGGCCAGTATGATGTGAACTCTCCGTATTATATAGGAAACACTCAGCAACAATATAAAATCCAAGGGGTAAATTTTGACCTCAGATGTATGTATCCAGTTTTTATTGACTCAGGTATTTAAGAGCCAAAAACCAAATTGGAATCAATTTGGGATGTTTGTGATGAATCAGAGAGAAGGCCAAACAGCACACTCTCTTGTGTTTGGCTCATGTGAAGATCCCCTTCCACTTTGAGCTCTTTCTACTCTTCCTGACACTAAGAAGAGAAAAGGTTAATGGCAGTATAATACTGTTCAGCAGCTGCTAAGCGTGCAGAGGTTCAATAACAAGCATTAAGCCTGAGGTTTCACCTGACCTACACAACAGAGGGGTGCTACCAGGTGGCCTGGAGAAGGGTTTGTGTAAATATCCCGATACTGCTGTCTTGCCTGTGTCACTGGGGAAGCAGGGCTTCCCTGCCTAGCAATCCATATTTTTAGATGTTTTAAAATCCAAGAGAATCCAAATGGAGGGAATAAAAAAATCTCTTAGGAGGAGGTTGCAGGTTCATACTGTGGATTGCTTTTCCAGTGTATCTTTCGTTGTATAACAGCTACTAATATAACAATTGATGGGGGGAAATCAGAGTCCCCTTTCCCAGCTTTCCAGGTGTATGCCTTGATCATGAGGCCCAGGGGCTGTGCGTATCTGCACATTTGTTCTCTCTGGCCATGCAGAGTGCAGGAGGAACTAGCAGTGCCCACCCCCTCTGAGAGAGGTGATGTTGACAGTCAGAGCCCTTAGGGTTTGGTCCCTCAGGCTGGGGAGGAAATTGAACCTGTTATCTCTATTTTTCATGATTGTTCTAACCAATAAGCTGCTGTGTGAATATAAGGACATGTGATTTTCTTCTGGATTCTGGTTTTGAATGTAGTCATAACTGCAGTGGTGCTTTGTGCAAAACCTACCCACAGAGACAGGATTTAGGCAGGATCTGAGGACACATCAGATCAGGGCTTGTTACTGGATGTGGTTGTCAGATAGTTGTAAAATGATTTTGCCCTTACCTTACTTGGGTGAGAGCGAATATGTTTCAGGAATTGTGGAGGTCTAGGGAGCCTGTGGGAACTGAGCAGTCTCCGTGTTTGGAAGTTCTTAAGATTTGCATGAAGCTGAAGTAATGCAGTTCTGATCCCAGGCACCTTCCACATTTCCAGGTTTTTATGCTTCAGTTCTGTGGCATGTATTTGTTAATTAATTAATGCTTGCAAAAGTATTACATGAAAATTCCTCTGGTTATTTTTTTTAAACAGGTGTATAGGTAGTTATGGTTGTCCTGGTAGTGATGTATCTTAATCTAGGTCCTCTTTGTAAAGACATGGATCCTCTTCAAAGCACTTAATCTACAAATGTGTCTAAGAAATAGAATTGGAAAGGACTTGAGTTGCAGGGATGGCAGGGGAAACAGTTAACAAAGGGTATGTACTTCTGAGCACAGATTTTTGCTATTAGGTGCAATCCTGTTCTTTCTTACAAACTTGCTTGGCTCCCTCTTCAGATCATGGAGGATACTCGGCTCTTATTTCTGGCCCAAATTGTTACTCTCTTCGTAGGTAAAGAGACCAGCTCAGGAAGATAGATGGCAAAGTACTGGTCCTCTTAACAAGTGTGAGAGTTTCCTTTATAGTCACTGGGACGTCAGTGGGTGGGCTTGTGGGATACATCTGGGTCACTAACAAGCATGATTTGTTCATTCTTTACCTACTGATTTCCCTGAGTTTTTTCTCAGAAGCTTTGAATCTTCTATGAGCAGTGCTCACTGGGAGTTACCCTCTGCTCTGAAATCTTTAAGAAAGTCTATTCTGACAAGTAATTTCAGCTCCATGGGCTATAATATATTTGTTTGCTCTTTTATTGTGGTGCATATTTGCATAGAATGTAATCTCTCTCTTTTTCTTTCTAACACACACTCCCTCCTGCTTTGTCCTTAATAAATATGTTTGTATAGAAAAAAGGATGTGGAAAGACAAGCATGCCTAATATTGAAGGACAGTATGCTTGTGCCTAATACATTAGAGCAATTGTTCAAGAATAATTCATCTTACGTGAAGATTACCCCGTAAGGCTGCCAAGGTCACAGGGACTTTAGATTGTTGGCTGTATAAATGCTGCTTGTGTGTTTTAAAGGGGTAGCCTCAACATTTTTGTTACATTTACTTGAAGTAATTTTATTTGTTTATTTATTTATTTATTTATTAACTTGCATTTTCTCTATTCATATATTTGATACTTTTTGTCTTTCCTTATTTTCCTATCTTTTTGTTATTCATATCAGTGTGGTAGAATTGCTTCTAGATTACTTCTGTTTCACTGTAAAGGAGCAGTTCCCAAATGTGAGGTGCTGAGCCCAGAGGTGGGCTGTGAATGAAACCCTTGGAACTGCTGCTTTACAGTATATAGGTTTTTCCATGAGATATAAATCAATCAGCCTTGTACAGAAAATATGAGTGGTGAGGGAAGATGAGCCTACCAGAACTGCTTGAGCCCTCCTCTAATTCAGTCTTCTTAGAAGATGCCACTGCCATACATTTAAAGTAGAGGAGCCTTGAATAAATTTAAGATTCAGACATTTCAGAGACATGACAACAGCGTAAACCAGAATATGAAATGTTTTCATTAATTACACCCTGCACCTCTTTTAGTGAAGGTAGCTTCCCTAAAGATAAAGGGCAAGACCTTTGTTTTCTGTAAATCTAGGAAAGTCTATTTAGTTTTCTAGAGCTAAGCTACATTATACCAGCTAAGAATTGGCCTATAAACCCTTTAAATATATTCCCCCTTTTCTTCCATTCAACCTATTTCTTCTCTCTGAAATGCCTAGTATCTGCATTTTTTGTAACAAGTTTTGCATTTGCATGAATGAAATTAATTTGCTTTGTATTAGAAAACAAATCTGCTGTGGACTGCCTGTGACTGACTGGTCTCATAGGTCTCTCTGACTAGTTTTAAACTGCTCGATCGTATTAAAAGAGGCTTTGCAAACTGATTTAAATATTTTACACTAGTACTTATATGGATAATAAAGCTGTAGTTTTAACAGGGATTTATGTGGTTGTGAACTGGGAGTGAGATAGCCTACAGCATCATATTTAAGAGGGAGAATATCTGTACAAAGCTGTCAGTTAGAATGTTAGTTTGCAGCTTGAAGATGTTTTGGAAACCCTTGCCAGCCTTAAATAAAAAAAGGTTGAATGTGAAACCCTACATTATAACTACTGTGGGAAAAATCCTATGACTGTTTATCAGTAAAATCCCATCAGGGAAGAGTTTGTCCTGATATTTGTGAATGAGTTAATGAATTGATGCCAGTTTTCTAGAGGCTTGCTACAGGTAGTGTGGTCAAAATCTTAATGTGTTCATTCTTTACAAAACAGAAATTGAGAATGAGCAGTTGATGAACTCCTGACATGGTTATGTAGGCTACTTCAATTATCTTGCACAGGGAGGGAGAGCACTGAGTTTCTAACATCATCCCCAGAAAGAGCACAGTCCCCTGAGAATAGTTACTGTTGACAAAGAAAGAGACTGGCCCCATGACACCAGCATATCATGAAAGCATCTCAAGTCATGAACAACTTGCACTTAAAAAATCATGTAGAATTAGTTTGGTTAGAAAACCTCTGCACTTTTCATTTATTATTTAATCTTATTTTACTTTGTACAGACAAGCTATCTGGCCTAGTGTGAGGCTTCACACAGCCAATTACTTCAAGGTGTTTAGTTCATATATTATTTAAAGCATAAATCTTGTACAGGTTGTCCATTGATGACCCTGTGAGGAGTCTATAGTAAATGCCTTTCATCACTGCTGACTGACTCATGTGCATGGATCTACCTGCTGAGCTAAACAGGCCAGAAGAACTGATGCATTTGTAAGATATTAGATTCAATAGTCTTCTTATATGTTTAAGTGATGTAAGTGAATACATATAGTTGAAGCCCAGTGTTAGGATTTAAGAAGAAGTGAAATGATATATAGTGTCATGAATTGTATTTGGTTCTACTATTTGAAAACAGTGCACAATTCATTTTCTATGCTTTGTACCTTAAAATGTGCTTTTAAAGGCATTGCTGGTGTATTTGAATAAATAAAATGTTGCCATAGGAAGCTACCTAATGTATTCAATAGAATATTCATAGAAATTCCCTTTTTAAGACATACATTCTGTGGTTGTGTTTGTTCTCACCCTCCTTCCTCAAATCATTCCTCTAAGGCTGATTTTTAAGTCTAGTGCAGTGATACCAGCAAGGTGCTCTCTGAATAGCTTGGAAAGAGACTTTCTCAACTAATGCACCGATTGCATCTGATGGGTTTATGTGCCATTAGCAGTGTCTGTCCCACACTGAATGTGCCAGGTATTTAACTGGGGACTGGTACTAATTTCAGAGCTAATATTAAGCTGTTCCGCATCAATGCTTACAGCAGGTGGTTTGAATTGACAGTGTAAAGGGAGAAAAAAAGTGAGAGAAAATTACCATTGTACTATAGAATTTCTCTGATTGAATTGACTGATTATACTGTCAGAAGAGCATTGGGAAACTGGAAGTGCTTATGAGGAGGAAAGAAATAACAGGATTCTTTTAGAAAGAGGTTCTCTGACTTTGTGCAGTCAAATAGTTCAAAAAGATGATAGGATTTTATGTTAAAGGTTTTAATCTAGCACTTAAGAAGTCTGCGTGTTCTTCAATTTATGACTTCTCAAGCTACGTTTCTTTGTAAACTGATCCTGGAGTTTTCTCGCTCTGTGCTGGCCCTCTTTCAATAGTCATTAGATGCTTCAACAAGAATCAGTATATGTGATTCAGCATAGTGAATCCCGCCTTTTGGTACTATCTGAGTTTGAATTTTAAAAACAAATAAGGGAAAAAAATCCCAAATGCAAACCAAACAAACCAAAACACCCACCCCAGCCTGCCACCTGCCGAAGCCAACAGCCCTCTTGTGTATGAAGAACACATTATGCAAGACATATGGAGAATATATATGAAGAATTTGTACTCAGTGGTTTGTACTATTGCAACATTGTCAAATATATGAATAAATAATGTTTTAAGTGAATTGTCTTAACTGTGTTAATAATTAATTCCACTTACTGTCGAATTATTCTTTAAAACACTCAACTTCAATGTAATAAGACTAGACACAAATCAGAGAAATAGTGTGAAATGGTTTTTTAGTAATGGAAATTAAATTGTTCAGTGTTGCCTGGTTATCCTGTTTGTTTTAAGTTATTAACTATGCCCTATGATAGCACTGGGATTTTTTTTTTCTTTAAATTCGTGTCTGAGGAGACAAATATTTTCTTAATTATATCACCCCACTGATTTCACCTGGAGGAATTTGTCGCTTTCCGTCTTCTCCACTAAGAGTTTGTGCACCTCTTTGCTGATAGCACCAGTGATCAGAAGAATTTTTCCTCTACATAGGCTTCAAGATTGGATGATAACAAAAGCAGCTTTTAAAAGGACTCTAGTCGGTCCTTGCATGGGTGGCATGTAATTTCATGAATGTAAATAAAATAAATATTGCCCAATTCTTTCTGACATTACAAAACAGGGTTGACATAAGAATTTTTCTTCTAGTTTGTCAAAAAAGAAAGTTGGGTTTTGATGAATAAGAACTAAATAGAAACAAAAGTTGATTTCTCTATCAGATACATTTTATAAATCAATCTAAAGACTTATTAACCTTTTGGTTTTTGAAATCATGACAGTTAACCTTATTAGTGAAATTTTGTTCAAGCTGTGAAGAGAGGACATAGTATAGGTTGCCAGGGTAGATACTCTTTCTTATTTCTTGTACAAATATGACTGTATTTTACCTCTTGAGATTTGTGGTTTGTAAAATTGGGGTACCCTTAAAAGATAGGCTAACATGGAAACTGGGAGGGGGTGTGTGGAAATGGAAATCAGCCTGCTAATCTTCAGCCATAGAACGGAACATTATATATTACCTAATGGATATATGATGGTATACATAAATATAATTGCATTTATATGTAATACATAGGAAGTTTAATTTTTCAAGGAAGGGAAAAATTCTCTATTTGAAAGTGTATTGGAAGGTGTAAGGTTTAGATGCAACATTTATAGTGTTGAAGGCTCTGACTACGTTATACTTATTCCAAAACACCATTGCAAAACGATGGGAAACTACATTCCATAGGATTTCTATGGTGACCACAAAGAATTTGTTCTGTTGCTTCCAGAGCAACCAGCTATAGCTTATAGTAGCTTTAGAGCTAATACACAGAGCTTCTACTCACCTTTGAATTGTATCACTGCAACATAAATACAACAGACGATATATTTATAATTTGCAGACTTTATCAGAGCATTTCTAGTTTGGCAAATAGAGTAGAATCTGGAAAAAATACAATATCTTAAAGTTCTTTTCTAATGTCAATCAAATAGTACAATCATTTCTTCTCTTTCCGTTTGAAAGCAAACAAGTCCTTGCATCTTTCTGCCTTTACTAGTTGTAGATGTTGATATTACAAGGGGAAAATTATTTTGTTTAGATGAGATTTATCGAGGAGGCATGTTTGCTTTAAGTTGGCATTCAAGCTCTTTGCCAATTTAATAGGGAAAAATAGTATAAAAGACTGACTAGTGTTACTGCTGGATTCATAAATTTAACTTCCCTTTGTGTATGGAATGAAGAGATATATCTTGCTATTTCATAGCTGACAGCATGAATGGTGTAGATTGTCATATTTATAATGTGAGGTGAAAAAAGTTAATTCCGTGTAGCATATAAAACAAAAATAAAATGGCCAGTGCATTGTATACAAGGGAAAGAGGTTAAACTGATTGCTATTCATTGCTCCAAACATTTTGCTAGGTGGAGATTAAGGATCAGTTCTTTTACTAACTGTCACTCTCTTTACCTAGGATTAGATTTTGGCATAAGTCAGATTGAAGATCTCAATAAGTTTTATTTGGCTATCCATTTGATTTGATGCTAGCTAATGAAAGTTAAGTCCAGTTCTACAACAGGAAAATCAGTAGTGTGTATTAATCTCCTTTGAAAAATTTACTCATGACCCTGTTCTTTTCCTCAAGAACCTTTTATATGTCATTATCTATCTAACATGCACATTTTTTTTCCTGTTCTTGCTCTCCTTCTTTAAATTTAAACTTCTTTCTGCATGTGTCATGGCTTCTTATCATTCCAACTCATGATCTCATAAGTAGGAGCACTTGATAGAAGGGATGAGTGAATTGCATGTCTTCAGAAGCAGTAGGATCTTACATTTTTTGAGTGAAAAGCAACAGCTTTTCATACAAAATGAATTGCAAATAAAAGCAAACTTTTTTAACATGGATAATATGATTGGTGTAGCTCTATGTGGTGGATGTGCAAAGTAGGTGAAAAATAGAAAGGTAGGTAGGCAGGATTTTCTCCATTTTTCTGAAGACAGAACTGAAGTCAAGATCCATGGATGATGCTTCAGATATGTTGAAACCATTGTTTAAATCTGCCCTGTCTCAAATTTTATTCAGAAAGTGTTTGCCAACTGCAAAATGTCAAACAGCTCTGCTGAATTTTTTTGATTTATCTCTAAAATCAGATGAAAACTATACTTGTAGCAATTTGGAAAAGACATTCAGAACATAGTTTACTTTGGAAAGGTTGGCAAATTTGTTTTTCAGTATTTTGGGAGTTCTGTAGCCCTCTGGTGGAATGTAAGAAGAATCTACAAGTAAAATATTTGATAATCAGTTATTATTCAGTTGTGTTTTACCAGCTCTCTGAGTAATTTATTCTTTCCCTAGTTATTTAAACAGAAATGATGCATTGGGCCATAAAGGCTGTTTTCAAGAATTGCTTGAGAAGTCAAGGTCTTCCTTTTTGTTCAAATTTTGCATCTTGGCAACAGTTCAGGGTGCAAGAGGTAAAAAGTCTCACGTAACTTGACTAGTTGGGGAGAGACTGCTTGATAAGAAGGGCTACAAGAAGCTTCCAGGTCCTGACCAGAAAAGTTCAGTTTTTCTGATCAGAGATGTTCAGGCTGTCTCCCTGAAAAGATGGTTCTATTAAGAACAGCTGTTATATTTGGTCAGGAATTGGCACATAGTTCTGACGAGGAATTTTTCGTGCTGAGAGAGTGAGTGAAAAGCAACATGTCTTCCAGGGTGCCACTCCAGAGAGGGACAGTGACATATTAGAAGTGTAGAATCATGCAATCTTAAAAATAGGAGTGGAAACGAGTTTCCTTTAGTATAGCAGAAGTGAAAGAAGAACACAACAGCAGGCCTTTTTAGCATGTAGGTGGGGGACAGCAATAGCAGCAGTCCTGCAAGAAGTGGTAAGGCATTATCAACCTACGTTTCAGGTGGCATAACCTCATTCCAGTTGATTTTTAGAGAGGACACTGTGGCATGACTCCTATTGATGTACATTGAGGCAGTCATGTCAGAGTGAACAGAAAGGTAAATGAAAATAAAATCATGGTAGAAAAGAATAAAAATTTGGCATTTTGGGAATGGGGAGATCTGCTGAATACCTGTGTGATGATGAAAGGAAGACTAGGTAGTCTATTCTGGTGTGAAGAAACATGTGATTTCTCTGGGCCATGAACTCTGATTTTACAAGAACTGTTTATGGAAAGGAGGGAAACAGGAGTGCTTTTAGGGGAAAGCGGATTCCAAAAGCTGTATGGCCCTGCTGGTATTATAAAAAAACCCCAAACAAATAGCTTGCTAATCTGAATTTTCTAAGAACTACTAGTAGGAAACGCTCACAGAATCTCAAAATCTATAGCATGTGAGTTGGCAGTGGCCAGGAAAATAAATAAATGGCAATTCTAAATAGTCCAACCTTTCTTGTTGTGGACCTAGCAAATTTTAATAGTTTTAATGATTAGCTGAAAACACTTTTCATGGTCGGTCTACAGACATATAGGCTGTTTACCAATGTCCCTGGTCTCTTAAATAGGTTATTTTTGTAAGACAGTAGAAGCAAATCCTATGCTGTGTCAGGAAGAGAGGAAAACTAACTTCAAACTGGAAAGATGGTGGACCAGCACTACAGTGTAGGGTTTTTCATATTCTCCATTCCTTTACCACTAACTCAGTTTTTGCAAGAGTCTAACATATTTTTTGCAGAAGTGCTTACTCAAAAAAATTTCAGAACAGCATAAATATATTGAAATAGTTGTCAGGATTTCTGTTTGAACATTAACTCAGTGTAGTAGTAATTCTGTGTGACTCCTACCCCAGTTAAGATAAAATAGACAGAACTGAGAGGTCAGTGACATTGTAAATAAAACAGGACCCTTTAGATTGACACTTATCCTGATATTCCCATGTGGCAAGATTGCTGTTAGGTTAATGCACTTCTGGAAATGCTCCATTCTGATATTTGAAGTCATGTGCAAACTGGATACTTACTGAATTTCCAGGTGCTACAGATGTCACTGAGATGCCCTGCTGTATTTTTTAGATTGTTTGACATACACACAGCTGAGTTGCTCAAAAGGATAATAGTTTGTCTGTACCCTCCCCAACTTCCTGACACTCTCCACCTCCTGCAGGACATTCTTTGCCTTTATTCATTTCAGCACAAAATCGGTTCTAAGATCTGCCAGCAGAACTTCATATCTTAAAACCACGAACACATTTCTTTCTCTTCTGCAGAATTTCAAGACTAAATCCTTTGTTAGCTTTTTCAGAAAGAAATTTAATTGCTCCCAAGCTAGGATGCTTTATGCCAGGTTTCAGCCTGTAGCCTCTTCTTACTGCCAAGTTCTGAACCCCTGAAAATAAGGGCTTATAGAACTGCTGACACAACCTTAACTATAATAATGCGAATGACACCACCATAACACTAATGATAAATGGCATACATTTTAAAACATTTAAAATGATCATAGCCTTAAAGTCAAACACATCTGGGAAATATTAATGGTATATGAACTGCCCTGTATGGATCTGAATTATGAACAGCACAGAGATGGAAAGAGATAAATTACATAATAAATCACTTTACTTATTATATTGTTTACTTAAAAAAAGCATATATACTTTCTGTTTATGCAGCCTGTCAGATGTTTGAAAAAAGATGAATAGTTCTCAATTCATATTTATTCCAAAGAATGAATATTTAGCACTCTATGGTGTCACACTGACTTCAGAGAAATAATTATGGGATATGGCTTTACCAACAATGATGCTCAGAGGCCATTGAGCTTGTATATATTTAGAGTAGTTTTATCATCTGATCACTTTGTTCTTTTTTATGTATAGAATTCAGGTGTGTTTCAACCCTCATTTTTAATTTGGCAGAGATGGCATATGCATAGTCTCTGATAGTGCTAAATGGATAATTGAAGAAAATGTTTTATCATTTACTGTATAATAGTAACCTAATACTCAAAACTTTGTCAAACTGATGAAGCACAAGGGATTTGGGGAGCTTTCCCAATCTATGTAACTATAAGAGCATTGGATCCGTGTGAATAAGTCATATGGACTCATTTTAAAATGTTTCACTCAATACTGAAGTAATAATAATTTATGGATAAAATTCACATGTGTGCCTGAGACACAAGGATTTTTCAAGGGGTTTGTCTATGAGTCAAAAGCCCCACAGTCAGCTTAGCCCCATCATGGTAATGTCACAAACATCTCTGTCATCCTGTTCCACAGTGGTCCACTGACTCTTATCCTTCTCCTTTTCTTTTTTTCTCTTCTCCTTTCCATTCCCGCCCCCCGTCCCCCCCCCGTCCCCTTATTCAGTCTTTCCTCAAGCCTGGGCCTTTAGAAGGGTTTTCATTGATTTTCTTTAGGTGTTGAGGAGCCCAACACAAGAAGTTCCTTTCCTAGGACAGGTTTAAAGGTGACATGCAACCTGAAATCATTTTTGGACTAGTGTATATAGGGAGGAGTAACAATGTAGAGGTAGTGAACATTGAGTACTAAACAGTATTTTCATACATTCAACACAATAATTGATTTTTTCTTCTTGAAAGCATGAACTTTACTTTTTCTGTTTGTTTTGTAATTTGTCTACCTCTTATATAATTTTTCCTTTTTTCCGCAGCCCTGGCGCTTTTTGCTCTTTTGCTTTTCTCAGAACTAATGCTTTTTCCTCTGGTCTTTTCTATCTTATTTTTTGTTTTCAGTTGGTTGGCAACATGTAGTTCTACCCCTGCTGACAGCTCAGCACTGGAAATTTTGTTTCCAGCATATTATTTATTAAATCTTCTGTACTGAAGAGCTGAGCAGGCTCCTCCCCTTTGCTTCCTGCTGTCTTTAGAAAATGTTTCATTTCTTATGGACGATGATATTTCCAGTCACCATTTTTCAAACAGTCTTAGAACAGTAACAGAATGGTAGAAAATGTAAAAAGAATCAAAGCTAGTAAATTTCATAAGACTATGCATTTAAAATGTGCTCTTCTCTAACAGTATTTTTCCCGACCTTATTTTTTAAGAGTGCTTTTTTTAAAAAGTCACAAAATATAGAGCTTGGTTTTCTGCTTCTCTGCCTTTACTGCAAATTGTAAGAAAAAGGATTTTCTTTTTGCCAAAGTGGAGGTAATGTTTTTATTTTCAAGTGAAACTTAACTGGATGAAACTTTTGCTTTAGTAGAGAAAAGGCACAAACAAAAGTTTCACAGAAAGATGCTAACAAAATTACCTCACAGTTCTAAAATGACTTAGGTTTTAATATAGTTTCTAAATTTTAGACTTTCAGTTATATGTTACTCTAAACATAAGGAGTAATAATTGTTTATCACATAGCAAATTAAAGAAGGAAAGTGAGCTTTCAGAGTATTCAGAAAAGCAAAAAATTATGAAAAAGGAAACATATTTTGAAAGGTATTAACATTGAAAAGAGTATTTTTGTATTAGTATTGATTAGATGTTAATATGTAAAGGCCAGGTTCTGTGAAATGCAATTTACCAGAAATAGCAAAATGTCCCTATGTAATCATACACTGTGATTTGAAACAACCAAATCCTTACTATCCAAGTTTTCAAATGAAAGCAGCAAGTTCAGAAGTTCTAAAAGATGGAATGTCTCCCAAGATATTATTTAAATGAGAAGTGGGAGAGGAATTTTTTAGTGTTACTAGCAGTTACGTATAATCTGAAAGTTATTTTTAATTTTATCTCTGCAAACATTTGTGTTTTAGATTGATTACATATGTATTGTCAAATCTCATTGTAATCATTTTGAGAGATTAATTTGGAGATTGTTTACAATGTTTAAGATCTTGGGTTTTTCTCTTCTGTTTAGAGAATTTTCATCTGATTATTCTTTCCTCAATCTCTTTCAAAAATACTCACCAAAATGAGTTTGAATCTCCTGAAGAGATCTGCAAACATGTTCACACCTTGAATTATGCTGGTTGTAATACATAGAGGCACTGAAATACTGAGCAGGTGCTCCAGGTTCTCTATAACTTCCTCTGTAGTCTCTACAGATTATTGTACACTGATGTCATATTATGTGTCTGAAATGTACTGGTCCTGCATAGGATCCCAGTAAGTCTCAGAGTACATTTATTCATTAAGAGCTATATATCAAAGCCAGAAGAACATTGATGTGATTCACAATATCCCTTAAGATGGTGTCATCTATTATATTATTCACTGTATTTTTGTATAAAACGGAAGTTAATGTGGGCTGTGGTCCAAAAAAGCACTTTAGGCTTGTGCATAATGTTAAACATAAATAGTTTCACTGACCTTGGTGACACTATTCATTAGTTTATAATTATTTATATATTTATTGCTGTATTTAAGCATCCTATGGAATCAAACCCAAAGGCAAAGCATCCACTGAAGAGCCAGAATGGAGGGTAGAAACCTACAATTTTTTTTTTCCTTTATAACTCTTACTTATAACCCAGTATTATTTTTGACATTTATTATAGTGAATGGAAAGGAACTACTGCTTGATACCAATGTGTTAGAAAAGGTCCAGTTCTGGTTTTTATTTAAGAAACAATAAAATAGAACTAATCTTTATGGTATTATAATGACTCAGAGCTTTTGCTTTCTGGAACTCTTAAAACCCTTAAGAACTTTTTCTAAGTAAACATGAAAAAAAATTGTGATTAGTTGTGTCGTAAAGTTTGCAGTTGCACAAGTTGTAGCATTCAAGAAATTAATCTATCAGTGTTATTTTGAGCTGAGTTTGCAGAGACCATGATACTTATTTTCAAAAGCCATGGTTGTGACTTGGGGAGGGAGGAGGTGGGGATAGGCACACATAGATGCCAAAGTTGTGTGTTTGTGGCACTTATGTATATATATTGTTTGCTTAGTGTTTGTTCTAGAGGCAGCCAATAGAGATGAGATCCCCTCAACCCTGTTATGGACTTGATTAAAGACTATAGAGATCAGAGAAAAAAACTGTTGCTGTAGTATTTGGATTCTTCTTGTAAATCATTCAAGCAGTAAGAGATATAAACACATTTTGACACCTAAAGGTTCTATAATTTGAGCATCTAGTAGTGATAGAAATGACTGTGGGCAGGTGGTGTCGCCATTACTTTCTCCATGTGAATGCTTTATAATATATTTTTGAAATGATATACAGCAAGCAAGCATCCAAAGGCATTCCCCAAGACTCCTCTGCAAAACGAAGTAATCCAATTTCTTTCTAAATTGAAGGCAAAGGAACTTTCTACACATGTGTACGTGTAGGAAAGTGTACATGTATATATGTATTTGCATGCAAACACCCAGGCACACGTGTTTATTTTGCCAGTAAACTGTTGCTGAAAGAAAAACCTCTTTCCTAACCTGTAAGGTGAGCTGTACTCTGCTGTTACAGGTGTGACTGTAGCATCCATAGGCATACCCAGTCCAGCTTCAACTGCAAGCAGTCAAGCTGTAGCAACGTGGATTTCAGTGCATGCTAAGTGCCCAAATATGCAAATCGCCTGCTGGCTGCCTCTCTGCAGTGCACCTGGGGACCAGTAATACAGAGGTTTGCCATCATTCATCCCACAGCTAGCTCTGGTCTGCCTGCACTCACACATTCACACCTTTGCTTGCTGCGGAGACAAAGCCCTGGTGGGTTATTTGTAAGGCAGTGTCATGTTGCAATTTCCTGAAAATAAGAAAATGGTCTTTTTCTAACACTTTTCTAAAGAGAAGAAACGGCATAAGACTGTATTGTGGACTCGTATTAATATAGTTCCTGTGCAGCCTCTAATGTTAGGTAAAGCCCAGGAATCACGTGGCTAAGTTGAATATGGGTCAAAGAACTGTATCCAAAGAGTCTACCTGTGTTCCTTCTTCTGTCATTTCTAATGTCTGAAAAGCTGTTGCCTCCACATGTTCTGCTTCAGGTGCCAATGCGTGCTCTAGGGAAAAGGACATACTTTGCATCTATGAATATCAAGATGAGAATAATCAATCCGGTATTTTCCCACTTAAATAAAAAAATCTTTGGAAGATTAAGGTTTCAGTTCTTTTGCAGAAAAATTATTTTAGATTGACTATTTTCTGAGGAGCCTTGTTTTAAAAAATAATAGCAAAGAATCAAAGGTAGAATAATATCCTATATTTTTCAGTCCTATGACAATGGTAGTAGGATATGGTATAATCCAATGAAATGAGATTTTCTGTTTAGTTAGAATCCATTTCACTGAAATAATTCAGAATCAAAGACCTGCCTTCTCCGTTAAGGGGGAGAACAGCCTGGTTGTGCTGAAAATGTGAATAGTCAAGAATCCGACCATGTCATCCTTTATAGCAATAGTGAAATGTTCTCTCTAGATCCAAATGTTTAAACTTCAGCAGTTCTCATGCAGATTAGGTAATTGTTTGCCTAACTGCCAGCTGTGAATTCAACTGCTGGTTAACTAGCCAAAAATGTGGATTTGCAGGTGAATAGAAATACGTACACATTTTAGTAATGATGGCAACTACACAGAATTGAGATTTTAACTTCACAGAATCACAGAATAATAGAATATGCTGACTTGAAAGGGATCCACAAAGATCAAGTCCAGTCCTTAGCCCTGCACAGGACCATCCTTGAGTCACACCATGTGCTCGAGAATATCATCTAAATGCTTCTTAAACTCTTTCAGGCTTGGTGCTGTGACCACTTCCCTGGGGAGCCTGTTCAGCAATCAACCATCATTTGGGTGAAAAACGTTTTTCCAATGTCCAAACTAAACCTCCTCTGAGACAAAATCGGGCCATTCCCTTGGTCCTGTCACTGGTCATTACAGAGAAGAGATCAGTGCCTGCCCCTGTTCTTCGCCTCATGAGGAATTTGAAGACTGCAGTGAGGTCTCCCCTCAATCTCCTTTTCTCCAGGCTGAACAGACCAAGTGACCTCAGCTACTCCTCATACAGCTTCCCTTCAAGACCCTTCACCATCTTCATTGCCCTTCTTTAGACCCTCTCTAAAAGCTTAATAACTTTTTATACTGTAGTGTCTAAAACTGCACACGATATCCAAGGTCAGGCTGCCCCAGTGCAGAGCAGAGTGGGACAATCCCCTCCCTCAACTGGCTGGTGATGCTTTGCCTGATGCCCCCCAGGACATGGTTGGCCCTCCTGGCTGCCAGGGCACTGCTGAGTCATATTAAACTTGCCATCAACCAGGACCCCCAGGTCCCTTTCCATGGCACTGCTTTCCAGAATCTCATTCTCCAGTCTGTACATCCAGGGCTGCTCCATCCCCAGTTCAGAATCCAGCACTTTCCCTTGTTGAACTTCATATGGTTGGTGACTGCCCAGCCCTCTCTGCAAGTCTCTCTGGGGGGCCTCCCTACCTTCTAGGCAGTCAACAGCTCCTTCCAGTTCTGTGTCATCTGCAAATTTGCTTAACATCCCTTCCAGTCCTGCAGCCAAGTAATTTATGAAGATGTTGAAGAGCACAGGGCCCAAGATGGACCCTTGTGGAACCCCACTAGTGACAGGTCACCAGTCTGATGTCGCACCATTCATTATTACCCTCTGTGTTCAACTTGTGAGCCAATTGCTCACCCACCACATGATGTGTTTATCTAGCTGTGCTGGACAGTTTGTCCAGAAGCATCCTGTAAGAGACAGGATTGAAAGCTTTACTGAAATCTCAAAGGATTACAGCAGCTGGCTTCCCTTGATCAGCTAGGTGGGTTACCTTGTCATAGAAGGAAATCAGGTTTGATAAGCAAGACTTTGTCATGAAGCTGTGCTGGCTGTGACCAGTGACTGAATTGTCTTTTAGGTGTTTTGCAACACCTTTCAAAATAATCTTCTCCATAACTTTACCAGACACTGAAGTGAGACTGACAGACCTATAGTTTTCCACGTCCTGCTTCTGGCCCTTCTTAAAAACTGGGACAGAATTCACCAGCTTTCGGTCAGCTGGGATGTCTCCAGATTCCCAAGACCACTCAAAAATCATCAAGAGAAGTTTTGTGGTGACATCATTCTTGGATGAATCCCTTCAGGTCCCACAGATTTGCAAGGATCCATCTGGAGCAGCAGATCTCACACAATGTTAGTGGTGTCTGGGAGTTGATGATTCTCACAGTCATGGTCCTCCAGCTCAGGGCACTGAGACCCTCTTGGTCCATCAACCATGTTGAAGACAGAGGGAAAGAAAGCATTAAACATCTCTGCCTTGTCTCTGTCCCTGTTTGTGAGGTGACCATCCTCATCCTCTAACAGGTCAATGATATTTCTATACTGCCTACTGCCAATAATATATTTTAAAAAATGTTTTTTATTGTCCCCCATATTTCTGGCCAACTTCAACTCCCGTTGAGCTTTGGCTGCATGAATTTTCTCCCTACACCAGCAAGCAGCATCTCTGAATTGTTCCCATGTCACTTGACCATATTTCCACTGGGCATACACCTTCTTTTTTTGTCTTGCTTTCAAGAGAAGATTACTGTTCAGCCAAGCTGGTTTTCTGCCTCCCCTGCTTGATTTCCGACATTTGGGAATTACCTGCTCCTTCCTGTGCCCTCAGGAGGTGATGCTTGAAAAGTGAGCGGCACTGATGAACCCCAGCACCTGCAAAAATATTTTCCCATGGGACCTTACTAATTCCCTGAGCAACCTGAAGTCTGCTCTCATGTCCAGAGTTGAGGTTTTGCTGGCACTTTTCCTCCTGTCAACAGAGAGCATTTTCTAAAAAGTCATGCTGCTAAGTATATAGCACACATTTTCTCCTGTCTCGTTGTATTTCATCACAGTAGTTGCAAATTCATGCTTTGGAGTTCTGTTGAAGTGAATGGTTCTAGAAACAGTCAAAATCACTTTAAACCTTATTTTTTCAGATAATGAAATTTTACATATGCATAGCTTAGAATACTCTAAATTAGTCTTTGATATTGCTCTATAACTGTTGCTATTGATTTTCTGGCTGTTTTACTAAATTATGCTTTTGTATCTGAAGAAAAAAGTTATTACTTTGAAATGAAACTAGAGGAATGAAATGGTGCCACACATTGAGCTGGACACACTTTAAGCAACCAAAAATTTCTGGTATGTCTGCTGCTGGAATAAGTGTATGTGCTACAAGTGTGGGGGAAAAAACCATGAAAAAAGAATCACAGTCCTTGCTAATACCTCTGTGGCAGCAAAACTGGAAAGAAAATGGAAAAGTACCAGAATTAATGTCTAATGGCTTATTCTGTTTAGGGAACAAATGTCATTTTTGCCAGTGTAATCTTAGCTACAGTTACACAGGATGTTGGGACAGGCAGGGAAAAGGACCACAGTAAAGACCTAATGATATAATGATTTCACCACTTTAAGTATATCCACTCTCATGTTCTTGTGTTGAAGTTTTGTGCGTAGGGAGGGCTTGCTTTGTTGTTTTTTTGTTGGTTTTTTTTTTTTTTCCCCAAAATAAATCCAAGAACATCTGTTAAATGTGATCAAAGAGCCATGTTAGAATTCAGGTTGAATGGAGTACGGAAACTCTCTATTTTCCTGTTTTCTTTTAAGCTTATCCTTATTTTTTCATTCAAGTAATGAGAAAATGAGCTGTGAAAAAGACTGCAAATTCTTTTGATTTTGTCGTACAGTCTCTAGTCTTTCACGTTTTGTACATCTTCTTTTGCCACTCTGCATTATCTCCATTTAAGTAACATTTTCAGCACAATGTATTTTGAATATTCTGTATGTTCTCCATTTTTCCAGAAAGAAGCTTATACATTGTGACACGTAAAACAAAAGCCGAAAAGACACAAGAATGCAGCTGTTTATTACTAGCTGATGAAGAATTAAATAACTTTTTTAGACCATCTGCAGAGCTTACTCATATGGCCTCTGCTTTTTACTGTCGTAAAATGTAGCTTTTGAATTAGTGGTGAATTGGAGCTCTGAAATTATCACTACTAATCATGTATTGTGAAAGAATGGAAAATACACTATTCACAGAATCACGAACTAATGCTTGATTTTATAGTGACTGTATTTGCTTTCTATGATAGTGGCATATTCTAATATGTCTTATCTCTTGCCTTATCTCTTCTTAATTTAAAGTGCTAGTAATGAGGGAAAGGTATGCCCCTAATCAAAGGTTAGGAGGTGAGAAGGATTCATCTAAATGGGGCCACAAGATTTTCACCTCTCCCTTCACTATGGACTTATAGCAGAGAGCCCTTCACACGGTAAGGAAGAGCCACATGAATGACAGAACCTTTGGAAGCAGTAACAAGGTGGAGCAGGGATGCACATTTGCCTTTTTTCCCTAAATGCTACTATTCTGAAGCTGAGGAACAAATTATAGGGAGCCATGGTTACATTTTGCATCTGTGTGGGATCGCAGAGTAAGAATATGGTTTGGTTTGGAGGGGCCATTCAAATATCGTCTAGTCCAACCCCCTGGATAATGGTAAAGGGATAGAAGAACCCGTCTGGTTATGCAGCAGCCCACCTGCAAAGGTCAATTCAGTATCTCAGGACTGTGGGAGAATCAATTTATCTGTCAAACACGTCAGGTAGGGAGGGAGGGATATGGGAGATGATGCTTCTATCGGTGCTTGCCCAATCTGATATTTTTAGGAACTGGCTGACAATGCACATCATCCTATCATCTAGGTCTTTAAAGAAGGAATTGAATTTAAAGAAGGAATTCCCTCTTTAAAAAGGGAATGGAGATCAGAAAGGCAGGATATATATGCAAAACCACTCAAATATACGTAACATGTACTTTATGGGAACCCAAAACAGGAGAGAGGAGAGCCAAATGTGTGTGTCTTGCCAAGTGTATGTAGCACTCTGCAGAAAATGCAGATGCTGCCTATGAACACAATGTCTCTGGGAGCAATGCACCTCCTCAACCCGACTGAAGATTGCAGGTCACATCAGAGCTCACAGAGGAGTGGAAGGTGAATGGAGAGGATGGGATCAATTCCAGGGAGCTGAAATCACCCAATACAGTTAGCCAGTGCTCTTGGAAAGGCACTCTGACCCAGCCAGCTACCCTGAAAATGAACATTTTTAATGAGGAATACATCTTGTACAGAATGCATTCACTTTGAGGGAAAGAAAGTAAATGGTGCTATAAGGAGGATAATGAGGAATATTCCTTGTCTGCTGAGTGGACTTTTGTCTCTTGAGGCTTGGAATACTAGATGATCCATAGGAAGGAATTCTTCTACTTTGTGTAAAGGCTGCTAAAGAAGAGACACTTGCCAACAACCTGATATGTAACTGATGGAAGGGATCTATGTGTAGCTACAGAGCTAAATAATAGCGATTAATTGCACTTTGCTCAAGATGTAAAAACTGCGGATTTTTCTGCTTGTACCTTCAATATCTGGGCTGGGTGGCTAAAATAAGATGGTTGCTTTTGTTTGCAAGCAAAAGACACCACTTGCCCTATCCTATCTGCCCATCCCTCCACCACCACCACCAGAAAAAAAAAAAAAGTGTTACAAAGGTCTGATGGGGCTAACATTGTTCTCTAGTAAACTAATTTTAGTCAGATATAATTCAAGGCAAGAAAAGAAAATTTCTGATTTCAGTAAGAGTTTATGGAGAGATGGGATCTCTATATTTAGGACTTTCATTGTATATTTTCTTGCAAACTAAGCATTTGAAATAATCTGTATTGTAGACTTGAATGCTTTAAGGAAAAAAAATCTGTGTGTATTTCTGAATGTGCTTCACTTGGAGGTGTGCACATTTAGAAGAAATTGAGTATTGCAGGGAACCAGATGTTGTGACAATCTCCAGCTGGGTTGTTGGCATCTAATGACTATAGTCACCTGGCATGAGCTAGAGCAGAACATGCCACAGGACAAGTTCTGAAAAAAGGAGTTGATGTTGAACTTCAATCATTTACGCTTAAGTTTTATTTAAGTTCCATATAGACGAATTCAAACATAACTCTGTCAGAACCCAGAATAGCATGCTTGAAGTTAGCGGAGTCACTAAATTGTGAAGAAGTGTAGGAGACCGTAACTGCACCTACTATTATAAAAAATAATTAAATAGCACCAATTTTAAAGTACTGTTAAACTTTAAAATGAAGTTTATTATATCCTAGGACAAAACAAAAAAATTACTTCAATGCATGCAATAAAATAATACTTTTATTAATTTAAGCCTCCACAATTCTTCTAGTATGTCAGGGAGTCACGACATGTGATAAAAAGCTCGCTTTACTATCAGGACTTCTGATGGATTAAGGATGTATAAACAGTTCACAAGGCCAGGCAGATCCCAGTTGGCTACACGTCTGAATAGCCTCATATGAAAATGTTTTTTTCAGGTAACATCTGCCTGGTTTTAACCAGGATTTGTCATTAGACTTTAGTTTATTCAAAGACTTTGCTGCATATTTTAAAGAAAAAACCAATGGATTCCTACAAGAAAAGTTGTACTAGCATGGTATGAAAAAACTTTCAGAGCAACAAACTGGTTTTGAACATGGAAATCAGAATAAATTAATAAGGTTTGCTGTATTTGATACAAACTGCTATGAAGGGAAAGAAATCAAGTGAACAGAGGCCCTGAGGAACCTGGCTTAGATCTGTTCTAAGATCCCATTAGGATGCAGTTCAGGAAGTTGGCTGGCGTATTTGCCGTGGTTATCACTGGCATGCTGTGTATTATTTATTTCTATCAGCTACTGAATAGAGATATAGAAACATATGCTGTCAATTATATTGAAATCTATTTGCTTCAGTATCTGTGGTTTCAGTATAGGCCTGAGTTCCACCAAAGTCCAAAACAAACCACTACCCCCACTCAGCCTGAGGCTGATGCTGAGAGAGAATTTAAGATATTGACTGGCTGTGTTTATTAATGTTTAGCACTTTTCATAATTCTAAGTAAGCATTTCTGAAGGAATGGTAATTTGGCCAGATTCCAAGTGGGCAGTTTCATTCTGGCAACCCTTATTGTTCTGACAGCTTCAGCTGAATATGTAGTCTTGCTCCTATCATCGCCTTTCCTTCATGAATATGGTAAGCTGGTAGTGCTTAGAGATGTGTTCTCACTCTTTCTGTGCCACCCCCACTTATATGGGCATTCATACATCCATGTGGCAAACTTGGTGAAGGAACCTGTAAACTAATCCAGTAAAAATCGATTAGTAATTTTAACCTTACCTATTTCCAAGGCAAGTGATGGTTCAGAGTGGGAACAGAGGAAAGTGATTTCTTTCAGCTGTAATGCTAACGTATGTCTGTGCCGGTTTAATGTGTTTGTGTAGCTGGGATCTTGTTATTTATTCCTGTACACAGCTCCCAGATATGACATATTTTCAGCAGTATATGAAATAATATCTATATTTACTGGTGTCCAGCTGTTTCAAGTGAAGGGCTAAACATATTTCAAAGAAGTCAAGGGGATACAGTCTGTGCTTTGGAAAAGGTTCCCACATCTGTTCAGTTTCCTTTTGTTCTTTTTTGAGATTAAGAAAGTTATCTCCACCCCCCCCCCCCCGAGTGTTGTATGGAGAACTCACCAGCTAATACAGGTACAGCTAACACAGGTACAGCTAACTTCTACACATCACCCCTAATGCGCGTGTTCCTGTGTGTCCTGGATTCTGAGACTGATTGGGAGCTCACTATCCACCAGCAACTCCTGGTTGGCCTGTGGTGATGTGGATATCAGGACTATCCCTCACCTGTCTTTCAGTCTCCATCAGCAAAGCTGAGTGCACTTTCTTTTCTCAGATTTTCCATCTTTCCCTCTTTTTTTTTTCCTTTTTTTTTTTTTTTTTTGTTTTTGCTTTTTTTTTTGGTTTTGTTTTGTTTTTCTTTTCCCTGTTCTCTTTGGCTATTTTACGCAGATTGGGGGAAAGAAAACACCCTTGAGGAAAGGCTCACTAAGACAAGGTCAGCTCAGATTTCCCAAGACCTACTGAGAGACAAGCTGAATGGCAGCTGTTTTCTGTGTCATGATATGGTATGATGTGCTGTGATACGAGGCCAGTTAGAAAGCTGATAAGCAGCGGTAGGAAAGAAAGGGAAGCAGCTTTTTGGAACATTCCCAGCTCATATGAGCATTGCTCTGGCAGCTGCAGTAAAAGCAGCGGGAGGCAGCATCCCGTAGCAATGAGACTGATTCAAGTACTTAGGTTTTAAAAATGTTTGGTGAAGGCATTATGTCTTCAACATCAACTCAGAAACAACATACTTTATATATATATATATATATGTTTTCAGGACTGCAATTTAGATGCACCACAGTTCAGCGTCACCTAATGCACATGCTGGACTTGCATGCATGAGCCTGACTAAATTCTGATATATTCAAGACATCTATGTATAGTCTTATTGAAATTAATGGATTACTTTTATGAATAAACTTTTTGGTTGGTTTGGTATCAGTGATGATTTGAAAATGTATTACATAAACTAAATACAAGAACAGTTTTTCTGGCTGGTTAATATATTGAGTCTGATGGTCAGGTTAGTGTTTGGCTCTTGATTACACTAGAAATTAATGGTAGAACTGAAATTAGAAGCTCAGATCACCAACAAACAGCCTCTGATACTGGCATTATTTGCATAATTTAAATATATAACTGTGCTCAGCATGCCCCAGAAAGCATCTGCCAAACTATGTAATATGGATTATATCATCTATAAAAAAGAATAAAAGAATATGAGCAGCTCATGTTTTATACTCAGAGGCTGACATTAACTGCTCAAACAAGAACCACGTTCCAATATTACAAGATAGAGTGCAGATCCAAGGGCAAAATTTGGCTCTAAAGAACTGAATAGAAATTATTCTTAGAAAGGCTTCAATTATCTCCACAGTAAAACTACTAGAATCCTCATTTTCGTCACTACAGACACTTGATGGAAGTAGCAGATGGCCACACAAAGCATTCATGCTATTTTATTTGAGATTTTAATGTAAACTGAAATCGTAAAATAATTTAAATAAGACTTTTAAAATTGACACAAGAATTCTTAGTTTTTGAAGGCTATAAGTCTAAAAAATCTTGAAGTAACCAGAAAACCAAACTTCTAACCTGTTTTATCTTATTCTATTATTGTCATAGAGCCATTACTTTTTACTACACAAGTCTCCTCTTAATGTTTGTTTTTGCATATCAGACTAATACCTTCTTTTATACTGGTCATTCACAGAACGCTCTAAAGCTGTTTAGTGGTTTTGGCATTTCAGTTAAAAATTACTTGATACAAAAAGTTTCTTCTACTCAGCCAGAATTCTGGCACTGGTTGTAGTCTGTTTGTGGCTGTAAGTTTTCAGGGATGCTGGAGGCAATTATGAGGCTCCTGTTCTCTGATTTCCCTACAGGAGACAGTCACAAATGGGAGGATTGGTACATGTGGGTGTATCTTCACCAGCCCCTGTCACAGGTCATAAACCCACAATAGTCGAGATCCCGTTTTGTCATGTCAGTAGTATCTGTCAGCAGGCTTGCAGTGTGGGAATTAGCATTTGCACCTTATTAAAGCTATAGTAAACCCTGTTGCTCAGTGGAGTCTTCAAGAGCCTGGAAGGCATTAGGCATCACACAGATACACCGACTTCTTCTGCGTTATGGGGAACCCTTCAGCTGCTTTTTCTCCCTTGCTCCTAAAAGCATGATTTTTCCTGTTGTGTGATTTTGAAGCAGGCATTCCTAAGAATACAAATAATGGCTATATAAGGTGAAATAACAGCAACTGCTGTTGACAGCAGTCAGGATTTAATTACAAAGGTTGACTCTGTGTATCTCTCCATCCTGAAGAAGAGATGAAAAGGTATTGTGAAGTATGCTATACCCAGTATACAAAGGAGTTTAGAAAAGACAGCAAACCTGAAAATCCTGATTTTAAAAGACTACTAAGTAGGGCAATTCTGTGAATAAAAGCAAAGTGTCTCATAAAAGTTAATTCGACATAAGTTTAGAAAAGTAAAATTGCATGTGTTTTATCTTTCTGTGTTTTGTTATCCATTCACTTTTTCCACTTAGTCACATTGTGGAGATGAGCATATATTCCAATCAGTTGTAGGATTATTAGAACATGATTCCCACTTGACAGCAAATGGTTGGAGATTTGATTTGTTCAGCTGCTGTAAGCTCGCTGAAACAACAGTGTAGCAAAAGAAGGATTCCACTTTTTTTTTTTTTTCTCATTTTGTTTCTCAAATATTTACTCTTATGAAATTGCTTAGCACTACGGGTCCATGTTGTCCTTTGAAATCAATGGAGTTGGGCAGGCACATCTGGTGACAGAATTAGACTATTTTTTCTTTTTTTCCTCTTAATTCTTCAATGGCAGGAGCTGCCAGACCTAGTATTTAAGAAAAGAAAAAAACCCACCACCCTGACGTACTTAAATTTAAACAAATTATTTTGACTCAGGTATTTTTTTCATATTACAATATTACAGTTGCTTAGCTTTTTTTCCTTTTTTTGCCTTTTTCTTTTTGTAGTAATAGCAGCAACTTTAACTGATGCCAGATTATGTATTTATACCACAGATCAGGCTGCAAATTCATTCTTTTCCAGAGAGGCAGAAAGATCATGTAAAACTGGTGACCACATGTTGACAGGCTGCATGATTTAACAAAACCAGAGGCAATAATTTAAAAGAAAAATGTTTTATTTTCTGCCAGCAGAGTATAATGGAGAGAAATTGGTTGGTATTATTTTTAAAAATTGCTCAAATCACTGTAGTTAGTATAAAATTGTCTCTGGAACTATTTCCTGTAAGTTAACCAGACATATGATTGTATCCTTTCTATTTTGAATACTGAAACTCACATTTCATCTGTCTTGTGTAGAGCCTGTCAGGTATAATAGCTCTTTGTGATGGTTCCTTCTTTTCTTCTTTCTTTTCTGTAGCTAAACCCCCACCCACAAACCTAATACAATTGCTGGTTTTAAGCATCACTCATTTAGCTATTACTAGCAGTGTAGCAGTCATTCCACCTCTTTCATCTTCCTATGAGTTTGTAGATCTCTCAACAGGTAAGTTCCAAGATTAACATGGAGTATTTATGGGTGTAAACTTCCCCTCAACTCCAAACTGTTTTGGTTTACCTGACTGAGGTTATCCCAGCAATGACAGGTTTCAAATACAGTACAGTGGAATTTTCAAACACTTTTGGTGCCTCATTTCACTGGGAGCAGGATTTGCCAGCACTGTGTGGTTTTGAAAATCATATCTTAATTATTTTGAACATCTCTGTGAATAATGACTTTTGGGGATTATCTCAAGAATTCATCATCTTACAGAATGTTTTTTCCTGTTTGAGTTTGGCTATTTTAACCTGACTGCAATTTTACACCAAAAATTTTGACGTGGTGTAAAAGAAATTCTTGCCTGTTTATGATTGCCCAAATTGAAAGACTTAAGTTTTCTTTTGAGTAGCAGCAAAAGACCATGGCCCAGTATAATGCTGCTTCAGATACGGAGTAAAATAATCTTTAAATTCATCAATTGAAATATTGAACATGGAAATTATAACTGTTGCTGCTGCATTCAGTGTTGAAATTTTTTCATTGTTTTATTGTTGGAAAAAAAGAAACTGCTAAAATGAAGACTGGAAAACATACAATGACTGAGTTCATTTAGTCAATCAAGTATCTTGTCAAAGGGAAGGTTAAGAGGGTGACTTGATCATGGACCATAATTACCCAGCCAGGGAGAAGATAGCAGATATTTGGAGTTTCTTTTGTTTAGTGGACAAAGGAATTGCAAGATTCAGTGACTGAAAGCTGAACTCAGCAAAGTTGAAACAGGAAAAAAACCCACAAAATTTTAATGGTGAGGCTAATTTAAACATTGCAGCTGCTTAGCAATAGAAATTCTTTACATCTTGGAGTTTCCAGATTAGGATTGATACTTTTGCAAAAGAAACCAGAATTACAGGGTAACGTTATATGCCCTGCCTCATGATGAAGACAGTTCCTAGATAATCATAATACTCCTCTCTAATTTCCTCTCTGATCTAGACCTGCGAGACTTCACAGGAAGGTGCTCTATCTGCTGAGTAACTAAAAAGCAAGGAGCTTTTCAGAAGGGGCTCTTACCTTTGGATCCTGTTTTGTTTTGTCATTTTATGTCACTCACGTTCCTCATCTGTGTGACTGGTTGGCCCTTTTTGAGCAATTGTTTTACCAAGGATCTTTGGTACTTGGTTGAGATGTAGCTGGGGCAGTGGCTGGACAATATTTGAGTCCTCTGATAGTTTTATACCTTTAATATGTGCAGTCAGATGGATTTATGATATTGCTACTCTTGGTTGTAGTTGAATATTGTTGAAGAAGATATGCATTACTTAGAGCATGAGATTTATGTCTCAACTGTTAAAACTGAGGCTTTTGTCTAAGTGTTGTTTTTTACAGTTTTAGGCTTGTAATTGATGGTGCATGAGTTTTAAGGAGAGATTTTGGTGTATATCATTATTTTGATCATGTGGCATCAGGTCTACTCTGACCAGTTAAAATGGTTTCTGAGGAGAATTGATTTTTGCTGTACCATATCTGAAAACTTTATTTAGAAATTAAATCTTGGGTCTGCTACAAGTGCCTGAAAACTCAAATACTTAGGGACATGCTTCTAGCACAGCAGTTAGCACTGTGTGAGGCACTTCTTGGTCTGGGTTCAGTGCATAACCTTTGACAGTAATCTTGGCATTTCAGGAAACATGAGCCCAATATTGTGTGCAGCCAGTACTGGTATCTGTAAAGAGAACAAGGAGGGAGGTCTTCCTTCTGCAGTCAATATGGGCTTCATTTTTATCCCACTGTCTCAAAATGCCAAAAATCCAACAATATACTTCTTCATATGACCTTCTGTCCTTCACCAGTGTGCATGGTGCTTGTCCCCTGTCCCAGAGTATTAAATAGAAAGTAAAACAAATAGAAAGTGCAGGGGAAGTCAGTGGAGGCTGTAGCCTGTCTTGGAATATGTAAGCAGTAATGAAAGTTATTTCATTGGTGGTATGTGTGAAAGGGATGCCTGCTCCTGAAAATCTTGCTGTCTTGTGCTCTGCTGACATTCATTTACACTAAGCTGCCCAGGGTTCAAGCAAGGTGGCTAAAAGTGAAAAGCCTTGAAGCTCATTCATACTCTACTGAGTCAATGGTTCAACAGCTAACACTGCACCTTGGAGAGTGAAGCTCGTGCTTCTAGGAGAACAAGTTTTGATAAATCCATCAGTGAGCTTCTAGAAGCAGCTGGATCTTCCTAAGACTGCAGCAGAAAGAATTTCCCTGCACTGCTGGATTTTGAGCATTCAGTGGAGGTAGCTATACTACCAATCAGGCTGGTTGTTGCATGTTTTTGGTTTTGTTTCTTTTTAAGGTGACTGGAGGTATTTTAAAACTAGGTAGCTTGAGTATCACTGACAGAGAGATCGCTATCAGTACAGGTTTTATCACAGGCAGCAAAAAACATGCAAGGAGCAAGGCTGACATTGGTAGGACAGCTCATTGTCCTGTTGAAGTTACAGTGTTGTCAGTTTTAAGATAGCTCTGTTGTGACTCTGAATTGGAATAGCTCCTTTGGACTGTAGCGCCAGTGACTCTTTTATCCCTTCAATACTTCACAGAAGGTCCTATGAAGACTCACATGAGCAGGGTTCAAAACTGGAACTTGTGTATGTTTCACAGAGCCCCACCCATCGGTGTATGCATAACTTTCAGATGGGAAGGAGAAAACTAGGAGATAACGAGGATGAAAATTGTGAGAGTGGCTAAGGAGACAAAGAATGTTATTTTCTTCAGAAAGGGTCTTAGTATTATAGTAGTTGAGAACACACCACTACCATTATTTATGTGGGAGCAGTGAAAGAGAGAGGTTAGAATTCTTGCCTTTTTTCCCTGCTCTGGGAACTAAATTGAAGCAGGGTGTTACAGAGAGCACGGCCAATTCTAACAAAATCCCTATTTAGGTCATCTGTAAAAGAGTGAACTTGAGTTGCCTGAAGGCAACATTGTGCTCTCAGGCCTTTTGACAGTAGTAAAACTTAATGGTGTAGATGAACTACCTGGCACAGACACAACTTTTATAAAAGTAAAAAAAAAAAAGTTTTCACCTGTACAGCTTCATTTTAGAGCTACCCCTGGTAAAATAATGCTATGGAAAATAATGGCCATAGCTGATATAAATGTTGCAGCAAAATTTTTTGCAGTAGCTCTGATGTGGGTGAGGAAAATACCAGCTATTTAGTAATTCTTGAAAGTATTAATTCAGAACCAGATAAAAAACTCCTAACCTATATCGCTCTTTCTTAAAGACAGTACTCGCAAAAGGACTATAGTCAGAAATTTGGTTTTTTCAGAGTGATTTATTTATGTAGTAGCAGTTAGTTAGGCCAAAGAGTAAAGCTATACCTAATGTGCAACATACTATACAGCATTTTTAGTGTGGTGTATGAAATAGCATATGTGCACAGCGTGGACTGAAGCTACCTGGCTTTGCAGTTTGATACATTCACCTCAAGCAGGTAGATGTGACCCACACCGACATTGTGTGTCTCTTTTCTCTTGTTTTCCCCACATCACTTAATAATGGGTGCAGCTTTTCATATTTGTGATTGCCATCATTCAGGGCTGCAGTCAATCTGGCAACAGTGTACCTGTGCTCGCTCTTTGGTTACCCATAGAGAAACTGTAGTAAAATTGCACTTTTCATCCTAATGTTGAATAAATTACTTCTTTACATATGCAGTAATATATTCTCCTGTCACATAACTCTTGTTATTGTTAATTGGAATTGCTTATGCTCATTGAGGGAGGAATACTTTTCATCCTGTTTTGAACGAAAATCTGTAATCTTGGATTTGCTTCTAAACTTCAGTCATGAGGAGAGCAGTGCAGGAAATTGCTGCTGTTCCACCAAATTAGCTTCTCAGATATCCTTTTAATTGGAGACCATAACTCAGATTCTTAGTATTTTAGGAAGTTGAACAGTACAAATTGAAATACATATATTTCCAGTAAAGGCTCTGTTCAAAGAAAGCTTTTATACACAGATGAGTCTGCTAACAAATAGCATGTCATATGATAATGAGGCCATGTTTTCTTATGCAGTTTCACATTTTGTAAGTGCACTGCTGTGAAATAAGTGGAGTGTTTATCTACTCTCTCTTAAACTGACAAATCTCTGCTAGGGACAAGTGTGCCCACTATAGACAGAACATAGGTATTCAAAAAAAGTCTGAACTCTCGATTAGAAACATATCACTTCCAAATGCAATATATCACACTTGTTCAGAAAATTCATTTCCGCCAAAGTATTCTGTTTTTAATGTAAAGACTTCAATTTATGTTTAAGAACAAGCAAACTATAGTACTTTGACAGCCGTTCACACTTAATTTCTTTGCATTAAACCAACAGCATTCTTTTCCACAAACATCCATTGTTAGGACAATGCTCTCAGACGGAATTTATGAGAAATGGAATTATGTTACCAAGGAGATAGCATTTACTATAATGAAGAGTAGATCCTAGAAAATGGCCCCTTTTACAGCAGCTCAGAACAGAGCCACAAAAGCAATTGATTGGTCTTGGCATTTAGTCTTATATCAGCTGTGTCATCCATAGCTTCAGGAGTGAGAACACTAATCTGAAGTGACATTTCTGTTCTGGCGGGCTTTTCTGCCCTGATGAAAGCAATTACTTCATTCCTAAATGATAATTTGCAGGAGTTTCAACCACTTTAATTGATAATTTTTTGTTCTGAGAAGTTCAATTGTGAAGTGATTAACTGATTTGGTAAATAGAAATTTAAGGTGTGAAATGTACAAGTTGCTCCAAGGTAAACTGCTGTTTATTGGGTGCTGCAAAATTGCTTGATAAAACTGCAGTTTCTCTATTATCACAAGGCTGGCAATTACTTAGTTCAACATAGGAAGAAAAAAAAATCAAAACACTAGTGTTCTAGTTGTAGAGTTTGGGTTTGAAGAAATGTGTCACAGCTCACTTAATGGTTTCTGTATCAAAGTGTACCTTAGTTTTAGCGGATTGTGCAGGATGGCAAGTTTGTAATCCTTAATAAACCTGCCAGGTTCCTATTATTATGTTTTAATGACTCACTTTGGAAGCAAATCCTGTTATTTAAACATTGCGACAAAGGTGCTCATTGGCGATAAAACCTTCAGTTTAATGATTAGTTCAAACATACACAAATCTTTTCCTTGAATCAGGTTTACATATTTATAATAAGAGGATCCTCTTCTGTGAAACCACAACCCCTAAAAACCGTCCTAAGTGTCACTGATATAATAAAATCTTTGTTTAATAAAGGTATTATTTTTTCATAAGTTTCACATTATTTTTGCAATAATTGTTAAAGCACTTTTGGAAAATTTTTTTGTGTCAGCAAGGGAAAGAAACGTTTTTAATGAAAATCAGTTCTAGGGTATTTTCCTATATAGTGAAAAAATAATGGTCATTTCATGTGTTAAATGAGAAATATAAAGCAAAAATGAAGGTCAAACTGATTTAGCACATCAAACAGTCTTTGTCAGCCAAGCTTAATATATCCTGAGTTTGTGGAACAAATGAAATTTTGCTGCTATGTTACACTTTGCTTCCAAACAACCATTACAACTGGTTTTATATATTGTGTGAGCATCAGACCATCAAACAGTGCATCTTTACTGACGTGTTGCTGCAGTGATGATCTACAGCAGCAATCTGCCATTTATATAAGGGCAAAATGTGCATCTATATTTAGTTGTGAAATTGGCCTATTATACTCTTGATGTTTACAGAGGCTAACATAAATTAATGATGACAGCTATGAGCAGTGCATTAGTTAAGCAGCCGAGTTTTTACCTTGAACTTGAAGGTTCCAGCTTTAACTTCCAGCATACAGCTTTCTTCACATATTACAGAAAGTCTTCTGAAAACATTAATTGACATTAAACAGCTTTAATTTGTGAACTAAGCCATTGATGATAATATCAGATAATGGTCTAGTTTACATTTTTGGCAAACTTTTGCCATGTAAAAATGGTGATAATTATGGTGGGGCAAAAATGAATGTCCCTGAAAAATGTTTGCTCATTGAAAAGGTCTGATTTCCTGACTTTGAACTGAGTCAGACATCAGATATCCCTTGTCTGATGAGAAGAGCAGTTTGAGGAAGCAGCGTGCCTCACTGCGTTGCATACTGCACTTCCACCTGACAGTCTCCTCATGCAGCTCATGCCAAAGCAAGTGTAGGCACTGCCGTAACTATAGATTCCAGTTAACTATGACCACAGATCTGACAAGTATGCAGGTGTTCAAAGGTTCACAAGTTAAAATGCTGAAGTCTTTGATGAATTTTTGATGGATGAATTTTTAATACAAGTCGACCTTTTTCCTTTGAGGCTGCATGCTAGATTAATTGATAAATAGTGAGACTGAGCAATGTTCGGATCTCCTAAGCAAACAAGCAGAAAAATCCATAAAAATCTGCCATCTGGCTTCTCAGATCTACTTAAAAAAGAAAGAAGGTAAAATTTAATGTGGCTTTTGATTTTCCTCCTTTCCCCTTTTTTGGAGTTTTTTCTCTCATGAAAGTAGTCTTCACTTTTAAACAGCATAACTGTTATTATTAGTCTTGAAGTTCTTGTGCTCTCAGTTCAGAAACAATCTTTTTGAAAAGAAAATCTATGAATAGGACAGCAGAAAAAAAAAAGGGCAAAGGGAAGGAGAAAACATCAAGTCAAAATTGTCTCAAGAGAAAAGAAATCCCCAAAGATAGAAAAATGCAGTGTAGAAATTAGAGGTAAACATATTAACATACTTTCATTATCAATTTTTCAGAACTAATTGAATTAGTCTTAGGAACTTGGGAGAGGATTTTTTCTTCTTTTAATTCACATCTATGGGAGCATTAACTCTCTTGCTTCATTCTTTTATATTCGCTTGTATCTACTATACTGAAAAAAATATCCAGTTTCATGCATATTTGTGAACTCTCTAGAGCATAAGCTTTAGAAAAAACAGAACAATAACCAAAAAAACCCTTGATAATAGCAGGATTTAGGCTCCTGCTGCCACCAGCAATGATGTTTGACTTGCTAGACTGGATTTTTCAACTGCAATATGTGCAATTATGCAGTGCAGACTACTCTGCTTTCCTTCCTTCTTTTTTATTCTGGTCTAAATAATTTTTTTTTAGTCTGAAAATATGCACTGCTGTTCAGAATAATATCCACTTGGACTGAACACTATTTTGAGATGTCACTATTAACATTTGAAAAAACCCCTCAGGAATTAGAAGAGTCACAGAAAATTAAAATAAATAAATATTCCAAATAATTGGGTCATTCAAATATTGATGCTACTCCATTCTTTGAACTTCTAATTAAGTGTAACTGTACAACAACACCAGTGAAGTAAGAACATATTTTTATATGCCAGTACATGGTCTATGGGTGGTCATCTATAGGTGGAGTGGGACATTATCTTAATGAATTGCCCTGGCATTAAGAATCAGCTTCTAAATGTATTCATTGTTATAAATGGGCTAAACTGCCCTCACTGTTTGCACTGGTCAGCTTGGAGCCTCAGAAAAGATTCTTAAAGATGTGACTGTGAGGCCACAGGTAATCAATTATTGCTATAATAGATCAGAATGTATAAACATTTGTATTAGTTAAATTTTCATACTCATGTACTACATTGCATTGATAGAGATACAGAAATCGCTTAAATAGGTTATTAATAAAAGAGGAGGGGATCTAAAGATGATTTATATATAAAAATGTCCCAAGTATGGTAATACTTTGTCACATCATATTAACATGGAACAAAGTAAGAAAAAGATAAGAGCATCTTTCTAGTGTAACTCATATAGAATTGCACAAATGCACACCTATGTACTCAGAAACAGCAGAAAGTTATTTCCTTATGTAATGCTATAACTATGCTTAATAGCAAGTGAGCATTCTTGTGTTCTGTGTATTGGAAAACTGTACACAGAGGGATACACATAACTGGAAGCCTTTTTCAGGTCAGTGAGGGGGCTGGATCACTTATCTCCAGTCCATATTTTTTGTCATAGATTCATTGTTCACAGTAATGTTGCGCATCCTTTCCGTATATCTGATTTCTTTCTTGTGAAATTGATATAACATCCGTATGACTATGTCCTTTGGAGAATTAGAGAATGTTTATAGTGGATCTTTTGATCCTTGAATTTGAAAGACTATAAAATACGCATATGCTCATATTGCTGCAATCTCTATGAAGCTTGTTATAAACATTATTAGATATTAAATGTTATTTTTGCACTATGTCTGGTTTTGCTGCTACTAATCCATATTATTGTTAGAGACTTAAGTCATTCACTAGTGCTTGATAACAACTGACTTAACAAGTATGAAAATGTTTAGTAATACAAGAAAAAGTTCTGGTATACTGTTTCATTTGTAAAGTTTCTACTGAAATCAGGGAGGATTTCAATACCATTCTCAAAACCACTGTGCATCCTTTGTGAGAGTTTGCCATAGTTCCCTGCCTGTAGTTAATGGAAATGAGTAAGAACTATGATGGGACACTGCAGCCAAGCTGTCCAGTGGCTTGGGCCATTATATCTGGAGCTCAGCAGTCTGTCTGTCCCTCAAACATTGTTTTATGACCTTCGCTCCCAATCCAATATCTATTTGTGACAAGTCCAATGAGAGTACCATAAAACCCTAGCAGTGTTGCTGCGTGGGGCTGTGCAGGGACAGACTGATGTTTCTTAGGAGCCCCGTTTGGGGAGTCTTCCCTGTGTCTGGTTAAAGGGAACAGTGTGGGTGAAATGCAAATGTGAGCTGCCTTTCTAAAACCAGGCAAGTTTGTGATGCACCTGTTTCCAAGCAATATTTTGAAATTACAGGCAGAAATATTTATTTGTAACTGCAACCACTCTCCTATGTTCATTCACAATGCAAATTCACATAATCAAATTATTTCACTGTTTTTAGTGCCCAAAGTGAGATATGAAAGCACGGTATTGATATGACCCTGAGATTAGCTCAGTTGGTTAGAGCATGGGGCTAACAACGCCAGGGTTGTGGGCTTGATTCCCATATGGGCCATTCACTTAAGAGCTGGACTCAATGATCCTTGAGGGTCCCTTCCAACTCAGAATATTCTGTGATTCTGTGAACATATGCTAAAAAATCCTTGCTAATGTAGGTCAGTTGCTATGCTGTAACATGTTTGATTGCCATTAAATGCTGCAAAAAATTAGCAGCTGGGATTGTCCCAACTTTAAAGTGACAGATGTCGATTGGTCAGATGTGAAGATTGTGGGTGTGCATGTAGATATGAATGCATGTATATGCTTATGAATGTAAAGTATATAAAATTATGTGAAATAAAATATGAAGCAGGTTAAGCTTGGAATGACCACAAGCACAATGAAATCACAAGTGAGTTATGAGTACCAATAAAACTTTTATGCAACAGCATATTATCATGTCTTCTGCATCTGCCATGTCTTCAATAGAAAATCTACTTTAGAAATGTCATGTATACCATTTCAGTATTATATGGAAGTATTTATTGTACCCTTTCATCTGTAAAAGCCAGACCCCCTTTATATCACTCCATCTGGAAAGGCCCTAAAAGGAAAAATAAAATATATTTTAGAAACCATATCTGAAAAAGCGTTAGTTTTCAAGCCATTAAATATCCTGTTTATATGGTACTGCTTCTCAGAATTATCAGGAGCTAGCAGCTGGAAACCTCTTCGTCTTCTTTAGTGGACTCTGTATATGGAAGTTCTATGAGAAATATGTTCTTAAGGGAATGCATGAAGTTTCACCACAGTATGACAACATCATCCTTTTATATTGTACAGTGATGCACTCAGATCCAGTTGTCTTAGCTCCTTACCCTTCTTCACAGAAGGCAAAGAGGGAGCAGTCTATTTCCCACTGCTACTTTCTTGTTGGTATCATAGATACTATATGTATTTTCTATTGTCTGTTGAGGGACCTTCTCTGTCATGTGAGAGCTCTGAAACATGTGATGCTTGCTTTTTGGTGTTTTCTGACTGTCTTTGAAATCCACTTAGCAAACATGGCGGTAGTTTCCTACACTTTTTTTTTTCTCATTAGCAGGAAAGCCTGTGAATATCTAACTTTTTTGCAGTCTTAGACTTCAGTAAGTTCATTGTGTTACCAAGAGCCACCTCTAATCCCAGTGTCATATGACAGGACCTAAGATGAGTTTTGCTCCTGTTTCAATGCCACTGCTTTCTATCGTGAGCTTTGCACCCCTCTTTTCTAGCATCCTCTTGGGATTATTAGTGCCAGTAGTTAAGCGAATCTGATAATGAGGCTGATGCTGCCTATCAGAATCACAGGTGCCACAGAGGATTAACAATGATGTTTAGGTCATATCCAAGGAATTCCTGCATCCTGCTGAGGAAATCACTGCTCCCAAATTAAGGACCCATTTTATCAGCATAACTGCAGTGCCCAAGACTACAAGTGTATTTCCCTAGTGACATTATGTAGAGTAGAAATTAGGACTTGTATGCACCTATCGACGGATGCTGTTTCTAAATTTAGCTTAATGCACTGATGTCAAGAGTTCTACAGATTGCAAATTCCTTGACTTGGTTCACTATGTGAACTTCCACAAATGACAGTATACCAAATGGCAGGGTGAAAAGCCAAGTTACTCTTAGTACTGTTTCTCAGGAGTTTCTTTTTCTATTATGTCAGCTCCTCATCCCTTCTACTTTTTTATGGCAAAAATTTGAACACACATAGGTGGCTTTCAAGTGATTCTGTTTGCTGACACTGGTAGCCTTCCTTTTCAGATTAACTGACTTCTGTTGCAAACTGTTACTGATCCCCAGTAACATTTTGTTTAAGTTTACATTTTAATATATTATTCGGTTTCAGCAATCTACTGAAGCCTCTACAGGACTTGTAAACTGTGGATTCAGACTTTGGTGTTGCTAAGGAATATTCTACCACTGTTCAATTTCTAACATTTTTCAATTTCAGAAGTTGCTGAGATCTGTAATGTTTCTGATTTGCTTTAGTGGGATCTCCAAAAAGCTTCCTTCTTACACAGGCTTATAATTCAGTGCTTTGGAAAGGAGGTGTGAACCTCTAGGTTCAGACTTTCAGAACAGATGCAGAATCTCAGTTCTGGATTCCGTGCATTTGATCTGGGACTTGAGATTCTCAATCTTGGCTTCTGGGGAAAAAAAAGGTGCAGTAACAGGTAGTAAAGGTGATGCCTTGTGCCATGAAATTGAGCTTTCACTTGCAAGCAATTGGGCAGAGACACTTGCCTGCCTTTTCCTTACGTTGCTGTTGTAGATTTTTAACCTGTAGAGGGTATATTACTTCTCTGGAATCAATTGGACAGTTCATACCTCACAGAGCTGTAGCATCCAGATTTCTGTATCAGCATAAAATACTTCTGTGTTATATTTAATACGCCTTTTGAGGGATTTTCCACATCTGGGATCGTAGATTTTTAAAATTTGAAATTGCATTGAGATGCATGTACAAGTAGTGCAAAATCTTATTTTTCAGGTTCTTTTTTTCCTAGAATCTAATTTACAAATCAAGCTTCTAGCATTCTATATAGAGTTCATAATGTATGTAGTTTATGTACTTTACTGTGTGATTCAGTGGGATTGTAGATTTTTACCTGTGGGTAAGGATGTGTTGTCTCCTCCTATATCTTTATCTTACTATCCTTATTTCTTAACTAGATTGTCTTTTTAAATATAATTGATATTGGTATGGAATTGTGTAGGGAATGTAATGTGTTAACCCTTCTCTGGGAAGTTGCATGGTGCGATTTCATTTGTGTGTTAAGGGCCCAGCTGATACGCCCTTTCAAATCTGAGGTGGCAGAGATGACTACAAAAATGCAGGTGGTTAAGGATATTAAAATAAGAGAACCTCTGTAGTTTATTTCCAAATTAGAAAAAGAGGCAAATAGAGCTCTTAGATTCATGGTGTAGTATCTGTGTGCTTCAATTCTACTGATTTGGATCATATGCCAGAATGCTTTTGTAGATCTGGCCATTATGATTTTTTTCTTGACAAAATCCAGGATGTCAGGATTAATTGTAGTAACTTGAGAGAAGCATTTGCTGTTCCATTACACACAAGTTCAATTCTAGCTCTGTTGTAAACCAATGACTAGTTATTAGAATTGTGGCTTTAACTTCATCAAATTAATAAGTAAACAAATGAAGCAAAGATAGACTCCTAGTGAGGGAAAAGAATAGTTTCTACTCGTTTTATTTAGCGGCTGACAGGAACCAGCCACAGCATCAGCACCAAGGCAGAGATAGGGTGAAGCTGATAATATCCTGACTTGAACACTTTGCAATGTGTAAAAACAAACTAAACCAACCAAACAAAAAAACTTCCCATTAAAAACAAAAGAGGCAATATGAACATTTCTTTGTCTGCCCCAAAACATACAAGAAAAAAAGTAAAGCCCTTTTTCCTTGCATAGCTGTATTATTATATATTGAAACTTGAGTTTCCTTTGAGTTACAAGGAAAAATCATGAGAAGATCCCAGTGGTTAACCACTGTCATCACACTGTGCATACAGCAATTTTAGACCAATTAAACACATAGCCCAGGAGTAAAATCTGAGTTACCTTTGTGTACTCGGTATGGGTGGCTGTGAGTGATACATTGATGCAACAGGAGCTCTAACAGTGTAAAACAGAAGGTTGTTTCTGACCAAAAAGTAGTCAGTCTGCTATGTATGTGATAGTGAATTACAATAAAAAATACAAAGCACACAACTGTATTAACTGCTTGCTCACCCCTCTGATGAACGTTAATGTTTCCACTGTAAAGACAATGGAACAACTGCTAAAGAACAGCTTCATGAAACCCAGGAATGTTTACGTTCTTGCACCAGACTTAAACTTCTGGGGCTCAGAAGATACTGTACAACCTGTTTGGTCATCCTGGCTGCACTGCAGCCCCTGTCAGAGGTGGCACACACTTGAGTCATCTGCTTTTAAACTTTTCCCAAGAGTCAGAATTTGGCATAAATTAAGGCAAAATGGGCTTACAGTGAGTCAGGAGAAGCAATGGCACCTAGGCAGATAAACCCCATGTACACAACATTCTTGTGAATTTTTTCTTGAGACTGACAGCAGAAAAAGGAAGGGCAGGCTAGGAAAAAAGTGGCTGAAATGAATTGAGTAATTACATATGTTGACTACTACTGAAACTCAATTATTTTCATTAGTTTTAGTCATTCAAGTCTGGAGTATGATTTAATGTATCCTGGAGTCTATAGCTCCATATGCAACAGCGTTTTGAAAATGTGACAATTTGTAGAGAAGACCAGCACTGAAAAAGCAAATTGGTTAAATGTGATATAACACTTATATTGATGAATGTCCCACTTTGTTATTTTCTTTCAGTTTACAAGCTTTGCGGAAGGAAAAGTCTCGAGATGCTGCTCGCTCTCGTCGGGGAAAGGAGAACTTTGAATTCTATGAGTTGGCAAAGTTGTTGCCACTGCCTGCAGCCATTACCAGCCAGCTTGACAAGGCATCCATCATCCGACTTACAATTAGCTATCTGAAAATGAGGGATTTTGCTAATCAAGGTGATCCTCCATGGAACTTGAGAATGGAAGGACCTCCACCTAATACATCAGTAAAAGGTATGGAGTAAATATATTGTGCAGTGTCGAATATGGCAGCCTGAAGTAACCTCTAAATTGAAATTTTTACCATAATCCTTTCTTCTTTCCCTGCATATCAAATCCTTTAAAGGGATTCAAATGTGGAAATCTGAGGTCTGCATGAGAAAGACACCATGTGAAGGTGAAATAAACCTCTTACTTTATTTATTTTTTATTTAACACCGAACCTATTGTTGTGACTATTACAGCTGTGAGTCTTCTGGGTGATGTAGACTAAATTGTTTGAAGTTATTTACTTTTTATTATGTTGTTTTGTTTCGGTATTTTACGTAAGGATGTGTTTGAGAGGAACATGGTATTATTCCTTGATTTGAGAACTCAATCTGTTAATTCTTTGACTATACCTTAAAGGTAGAATCATGTATTTCTGAAGTTTGAGAACACCACATCTACATATTTAAATCTTCAGGTGAGAGATTAGGATTTTATTTATCATCTTGTAATGTCTATAGAAATTATTTTGACTTCTGAGCCACCAGGCATCTATCAACATTTCAGGCAAAATAAGCTTTTTCATTATTAAACAACCTCTTTTCATGCTCAAACAAGCAGTCAGGCTGAAAATCCAGTGTTTTAGATGTGAATTGCCACAAATTCAGGCAAAGGAGGAATCAGTCAGTTGTTTTTGAATCTGTGTGCATGGTGGTTTACTTATATAAAGTGGATTCTTTTTGTAATTTTTGGGGGTTTATATTTTTTTTTACTTATGCACTCATGTCAATGAGTGTGGTCTTGCTGTCTAATAAGTGTTTTAAATCAGTGAGCAAGCTCCATTATCAGAAACCAGGGTTACTACAGCCTGGGATTTCTGGTTGTCCTGGCTTTGACAGCATAGACAGCATTCTGCTTTGTTTTAGCTTCCAATCTCACATTTTGGAGGAAACATATTTTGAAAGGGGCATATGACATTTGAACACTTCAGTTTTTTTCCACACATTATGAAATATAAACTCTTAATCTATACTTAGATAGAACATATATAGAATGAGGCAAAAGATTTTAAGTGTGGAGGAGGGAGATGGAAATAGAATCTTGTCAGCCCACAACTGTCCATGAAAGGTTACTGATACTGGTGGTGCAAAGGGCTTTTACCTACTCTTCCATTTAAAGGAAGTGATATTAGTTAAGAAAAGTTGCAACTTTCCATTGATGGAGATAGGCATGGAGGGCAAAAACTGAAGCACTTTCAGGCTGAGGATTTAGTAGCTGGACATAGTTGTGTCATTTCGTATATTTAATTTATATTATCTGCCACATCATATATAATTCTCACAGAGGGAAAAAGGTAATAATTACATCATCCAGCGCATGAGTATAACATGGTTCATCAGGCTTTCAATATAATATGCAAATGTTCCCCATTTTTTCAGCATGAGAGTTTATTCTCAGTCAATTAAACAGTCTTTCAAGGTGGATGTAAAGTGGACTCTACTGTACAATCTGTGATCTGTCTGTGCTTCTGTCCTGTATTACTGAAAGTCTGAGCTCTGCAGATCTCCGTGTATGTCTTCAGAGTACTGGGGATCTGTTTTTCACTATCCTCTTGTGGAACATATACAGGAATACCAAAGCTTCCTTTTTGTACAAAATTCTAATGCAGAAAAGAATTTTAAGGGAGAATGAAATCTGACTCCTAGACAACCGCATAAGTAGTCTGACCTAGGTTAACATGTTTCTTCCTGTAAAAAAGCTGGGTAAGTGTTTAATGCCTGTTCACCCTGTCTGATAACCCTGCTCCTCCACCCATGTGGCGATAGTTTCTAATCCTCTAGGGGTTAGGGTTGTATGGGCTCTGAGGAAGGGGGTTTGCCTTTTTCTTTTCCCGTTTGCGTGCGTAGCTTTATAGTAAGTAGGATTGTATGAGTTATGTGTCAGTATATTGAAACAATTTTGATGAAACAGTGTTTCATTGTGTAAGACTTCCTCATAAGCAGGTTTAACTGTATAGTACAGGTATACTTTATTACTTCACCAGTTCTCCTTACATAGAAACCTGTTAACACATTCTGATCAAACATTCATGAAATTACATCAAAAGAAATTCAGATTCATTTATTAAGGTTGCTTTTTGCTGCCCTTGAAGTTCATTTGTATAAACAAGCTCACAAAAATAGCTTGCAGCTTCATGTGAAGTATGGTTGATAAACCTACAATAAAACACTAGAAACTATACTAGGTGTACGCCTGAGCAATCTTCTGAATAGACTTAAAGGTATTTGGAAAATTATATGAGAGGTACTTATGTTGTGTAGGCAACTGCTTTTTTTCTTTCTCCCAAATGTATTGGTCTGCTTGTGTTAATCATGAAATTTAAAAGCTTAGTTTTAAATGTTCCCTCCAGTACTGTACAGCAATTTAATAATTTTAATTTAATATTTCAGAAAGGTCCTTTACTCTGCCCTGTATTTATCACAGCTTTTCTTAGAAGTCTGTAAAAGCTGATGAGTTTGTTTTCTTATGCCTGTTGAGTAGTGATCACTACAAGTTGTGCTTGCAAATGAGCACTCAGGTATCTCATATAATATTTTCAGAGTCAATTACTTCATGGAAATATCTTGGGCAATTGGAAAGTAACAGATAGTTTTCTCCATTATTTTAGAAAAATCTGTATTGTTATAATACAGATCAAATCTACAATGAACATTATGCATTATTCAAGAAATGACCAGGCATTCTCAGCAGTGTTTCAGCTAAATAACTGATGATTGTAACCTTTAAAGAAATCTCATTGTGATGACTATTGGTAAATCATTTCTCCATTCATAGTAATCTTTATTTAGAGGTGATCTAGAAACCATTATATCTTTTATTAATCTTAAAAGCAATAGGCAATGATTTGACATTTACTAAAAATGGAAATATTTTCCATCTTTTAATACAGCAGACTTCAGTTGTTTTTCTTTTGGTCCTTTGTCTAAGGCTTTCTGTGTATAGGAACTCTTAGTCCATGTAAACAAATACACACATAATTAATAGCAGGTGATTATAAAGACAATTTTTAAAGACCAGGACATGATTCTATATGGCAGAAAATAATCAAGAAAGTTAAGAGACAGTAGGAATAAAATTACTATTTTTGATAGTACATAAAATACGCACTATTTTGCAGTACCTCTGTATCGATCCTTCCAAAAGTCTTTATTCTGGGTTTTGGGTGTGTTCTGAGATATATAATCTGCTGATCAATTTTTTGAACTAAAAAGGTGAATTTTCAGAAAGTTATCTGGGAATGGAGGTGTTTTCATGGTATATTCTGTGTTTTTAGCCAGTAAGTGGCGCTTTACATGGCGTGGCCCCTGGAAACATCCTTTGCATTCTGGTGCTAGGCCCTGTAGTTCTGTTCCGCCATCAAACTCTTTTGAGAACCTTCTTCTTTTAGAATATTGTCTTCAAATGATTGACTCCAAGTTTCTTTGAATTGTTAGCACAAACTATTTCTCCAAGCATTCAAAGATCCTTTTTTCTTTTGAAGTGAGGAGAGAAAGGGTGAGGAGGAGTGTGAGGCACAGTGATATTCTTTGGTGTGTTGAATCTTTTTGGCTGAGGTAAAGTCATGCTGTGTATTTTGGTTTTGGGCAGTCTTTGGGACATTGGTTCTGACTTGTGACCATTGTCTCTATAAAAAGAAGGCTCATGACTATCTTGAACAAAGTTCCCACCGTTTACCATTTTTGTTTCTTTTGAAGCAGCAATTAAACCTAGAAGTCTATGCCTAATTTTGCCAACCCTTATCCTGGAAATTTTCCATGATGATATCAAAATCATTATTGAAATTTAATTCCTTTTTTCATTGAAGTGAGGTTTAATTTTTGTCTTTGGGGATGCAAGTGTTTGTGCAAGGCCGTGATTCTAATTTCCTGCTGAATGAAGTGGCACATGGATTCTAGAGTCTGTAAGACAACTATGGACATGTCAAGTTAAAAGTGGGGTTATCATGAGTTTTAATTTTGGAAGCTGAATCTTTACATTTTATGTTACATAAGTGAAATAATCTTACTATTCTGCTGTAAGAGCAGAGATGAAAAGCTGAGGAGTGAAAAGGACTTCAGTAAATAGTGCTGACTGACTGGTGGGTTGCATAAAGAATGTCCCTTCTAGTTTACGCATCTCTTTTTTTTTTTGTGTTCCATGTTCTGCAATTATGTAGTTTTACACATGTATTCTGGAATTAAGATATCAGTATGAGAAGAAATCAGACACTGTCAGAAGTATTTGTGGTGTACTGAAATATTTCTCATCCAAATTGTTCTTGTCTAATCTAAGTAAATATTGCTCTTAAAAGCTACTTGCAATAAAGCACTCAATGTTACTTCAATTCTGCATTCATAATGAGATTTTTAAAACTTGATAATGACAAGAAGAAAAAAAGTTAAAATTACACCTGTTTCCTTCCAACTAGCATGTTTTTCAAGGGATCCATTCTCAAAATAAACAAAGTATGTAAGTGTAGCTTGAAAATGAACTTGATGTCTTATCGTAGTGTGGGACTTGGGGTTGAGGAAATAAGTCCAGCACTTTGAATTCTCTGGGAAAGAAAACAAGCAATAATGATAATTGGAAAGTATGGTAATTGTTATTCCAAATGTCAAGTGGAATTGCTTTCATTAATTTAAATATCTTTTTCTAATAATTTTTGTACTGGATATGTATGCGTTAATAAGAGATAAATAAGTTGCTCCCTGCTGCATGATCTCATTGTGGAAACACTTTAAATAACATTACCTGTTGTTAGCCTTTTCTGTTTTAAATGGAGCAGTGTCTTCTGAGCAGGAGGTGTCACGTAGTATAACCATTTCCCTGCCAAAACCCATAAGCCTTCCAGTAAGACCAGCCTTTTGCTCTGAACCACCACACAATTCTGTTTCAGGGAAACCGTCTACAGGGGCAAAGAAATAAGAATTAAATAGGGTTTTTGGCCTAGGACTGTATTTTTCACTGTTGAAAGTAAAAAAGTCAATCAGATGAAAACAGCATAACTCAGATGAATTGGTGTTATTCCTTGTCATGCAAAGAGTCTCCAAATCTTGCCATCCCACTTTGTGCAGAACTTCTGCTTTTATGCTGGAGAATTCCTTGATAGCCCTGTAATTTATTTCTCCCCATCTTGTGGGACAATTGCATGTTTCTCATGCTTATGAGAATCTGTGTTTATATAGGCCACTATGAAGTGCTCTGACTGTGTATTGGTATCAAACACTGACTGTAAGTATAATGTTTATCCATTGTAAACGTGTTTATGTGGCTGTCAGGGCAGTACAGCTCTAGCAGTTGATAGCTTAGTCATTGACCTCTTACATAAGTTAAAGGTGATTAGGTGTTGTTTGAATGTAGAAATTGAGTGCTGAAAACTTCAGGAGGTCAGTGGTAAAACACTAATGCTCTCTATGAGAGCTATTGATGGTTTTCTGGTATGAAAGATACGGAACCCAAAATAAGGTAGCTCAGTTTGGATTTCATTGTGATAGATAAGATGAATTGATTATGGGTCTCAGAGTTGGTGGTTGCCTGGTGACAAGTGATCACAACCTGATTGCTTTCAATCTCTGAAAATGGAGGAGGATGCCGACTAATAAACTTAGTAGTTTTGAGGGTTTAATTGACTACTGGGGAAACTGATATGTGAAATTGATTGTGAGGAAAAATTTTCATGGAAAAAATTAGAATGAAAGTTGACTAGAACTCTTAAAGAAAAAAATTCATAGAATTATAATTTGATGTGCACCTGAGAACTCTAAAATTACATCCTTTTTGAGAATGAAAGTAAAATAATTATTTTGAGAAAATATCTATGTTTATTTATATAAAACTTAGGGAATTAAATGGAAATATGTAACAAGATAAACTGGGATGTCTGAGGTGCAGAATGTTGGCAAAGACAAATAGAGACACTAAGGGAAAATCTGAGAAGATTAGAAAAAATGGGTTTGTGTGTTTTAGAAATGTGAGACCATTCTGGCAACAGTATAGACTCTTTAGCAGTAAATCTTCTACTGATGTAGAACAGCTTGATAAAGTTTATGTAAAGTGCTTGCTTGCACAGAATCCATTCTACAGGTTACAGTTAAGGGCAGTGTTGAAGAAGCATATGCAATCAAGCTATCAACATTAGGGGAGGAGAATTTGCTTCTCAGAGTTCATAGTTTGGTGGACTTGGCAGAGTTAGGTTTAGCTTTACAGTTGAACTTGATCATCTTAAATGTCTTTTCCAATCTGAATGATTGTCTGATTCTATATCATATCTTCTTCATCAAAATGACATTATTATAGCTTATTGTGGTTTTTCTCTTGTTTGATCATCCTTGTTTCTCCCTCAAGCTTCTCATGCAAAAGATTCTGCTGCTGGAATACCAAAACTGGAGTCCCAAACATGAAGCTCCAAGAACTGTGTCCTCTGTTTGAGTCATGTCCATTCATGATGAATGCTGTCTCTATCATTTCTGCTGGGAAAATAAGAATTGTTTCTTTAGTACCTATATCAAACTTTTAAACATACTTGTAAAAGGATGTAATTCTTAGATGTGCTGAAAAACCAGAGTGAGAAAATCCTTGACATCTCTGTAATATCCACAGGCCTGTCCCAGTTGTAGTTGCCACAGTTCTGTGTTGCTTGGATAGGTTACTTGCTATGGTACAAGCCAGGGAATCTGAAACCCTTGGCCATCATCATCCCAAATCCCAGCTGGCAATGTTTCTCAGATATTCCAGAACTGTTGAATAAATTGTCTGTGTTCTTCACACAATGGTTGGGTTACCTCTGAGATATCAGCCTGATACAGTTTTTAGGATCATCCATTCTTTCAAAGTGGTGGTGGTATGAAGTTTGTAGTACTGAGCTGTTTTAGCCTCAAATCAATTGTAGGCAAAATATTGGGAAATTTCTTGCACTGAATGGATAAAAGTAAAATCGTATATTTTTTCCAATGAGCATGGGTAAATAGGAGGTAATTTTTATATAACAAATCCAGATTAATTCTCTGAAAATTCAAGTCCAGTTAATTAGGATATACATTGTATCCTGAAATATTTTTAAGGCATTTGCTGTCCTAGTGAATAAGAATTATTTTTTTAAAATACTGGAAGAAAGTTATATAGGCAGAACCAAATTAAATACATCAACTATATAACTAATTGATCTTGGAAAGCAGATCAAAATGAATGTTACTGTTAAGAAAGGAGTTTCTGTGTTTCTCTGCAGAAACTTCTCTGGGCATGATCATCAGTGAACTGGGAGTAAACATGGCTGAAATGTGATTTAAAATTTGCAAATTACAATGATGTTTGGATCATAAACCACAATCTATGCAGCTTAGTAAATCAAACTTCCCAAGATGTATTTGTTTCAGTATAAGAATATTGTTATTATTAATATGATTATTATTGTTAATATAATGTTTGTCTTTGCTGTCCTAAACTCCGGGCTATTGGAGTTAAAAGGTTTGGAAATGTTATGGAAATGTTTATGAAGCAGAACAGAAGTAATGGGAAAAGCATTTCAAGTTCGGCTCTTCTTTTTTCTGGCATGAACAAAGGCATGAAAAGAGCCTACCTGATCCTTCGAGTTCTGCTAGCAGAAATGATAGAATGATTTAGTTGCTCATGGTGCTTTATTTGTATCATAAAAAGTTCTATCCATCACTTCTGTGGAGACACAACACATTTACTGCCGGTAACAAGTTAATACTTTTTCTAAAATGTTGTCAATCAGATGTCAGTCCCTGGAAGAGTTTATTGCTAGAACTCCACCTTACAACTTAACAATTAAATGAGAAAACAACAACACATTAAGTGTTTTTAAGAGAAAGAAAATGGAAAAGGTGGCTTTAACACCCTTTCTCTCACTCCCAGCCACTACTGAATTTCCATTCTATTACACTGCAATTCATCTTCCTTTGTCTTCTTGTGCTGTTACACTGACTTGGTCATTTTTGCATTTTTAGTATGTTCTTTAATACAGCTTATTTTTCTTAGCCATTTGGAGTTCTTTTTAGACTTTAGCTGAAACACTGAATATGCATGTCGTCTTAGCGTACTCAGCTTCCAGTGCTGACTCTCTCCTTTTTGTAGTCCTGCATTTTTCTCTACATCTTTGCATTCTTAATGCAGTCTTGCTAATGAAAACAACCTGACGAAGACTATTAATATTTAAAAGAAACCCCAAAGTTTTTAACTTCTCACTTTGTTCTTTCTTCCTTCAATGTTTATATCTTTCTGTGAACAGTAGTCCATATCATGTCATTAACAATTCACTCCTGAGTTGAGGACATAACTTCTTCATTCCAGCAAGAAGATGATGGGTGTTGTCATTAGAACTGATTATTGAGAACATTGGTGGTATAGCCTCAGTGGTTTTTGGCAAGAGCATGGCCTTCAGACTTGCAGAGGTAAATTTGTCAGGAGAAGCACAGTATTGACAGTTGCACTGGCTCCAACCTTAGTGATGATAATAAAATAGGCCAGGAAAAACTTTCAAATTAAAACCACGTTAATTTCTTGCCACTATGTAATGATACGGATTTTCATCCAGTAGAAATTTCTATGTAAAAGTCAGTGCCATGACAGTCCTCTTTTCCAAAGCTCTTAATAAAATGCTTCCATATGCTTTTTGGATTCATGTTTTATATTGCATGGTTTAGCTCCAGGTGGTCTTTTTTAGAAGCATGAATATCTTAAATTAAATATGCAGTCTACATAACTTTTCCAAGTAACTCACATGATGGGGTTAGCCAATTACAGATGTGCAATGAATTCAGTGTGCCAAAAGTGCTTGCTCTGCTTTTTGCTTTTAGTAGTCAGAAACAGTAATCACTTCTTTAGTTTCTGATATGTAAAATGAAAAAAAGGCTGTTGCTATCTGTAGATTGCAATATCTGATAAAACTTTTATTTGTCTTTTTATTTGTCCTTTTCTGAACAGAAGGAAAGTGCCTTTGCTATGAAGACTATTTTGGGCAAAGTCTCAGTCAAGCTTAATATCGTTGTGCACCACTTTGAAAATGAAAGCTGTTGTGAGAAATTGGATCTCGTGGCTGGATTTAACAGTTTCAGTATAGCTTTCATACCTTGGTCTCCTCAGCTGGCCGGAGAATGTAGGGGCATATGTAAGGCCCTGCTAAATTCAAGATAGCTTAGCCTTTGCTTTTTCTCTTATTCTAGTTTATTGGTTTCTAGGTCATCTGAAGTTTTACCATATATCTCCCATTGAATGAATGCTGTTTTTAGATCTTGTTGAGTCTGTTGCAGAGATAATGAATGCATCTGTATGAACAAACAGATGAACCAACTGATAATGAATGTAGTGGAAACTTAAAAAACCCCAAACAAATAAAAAACCCAGACAGGGAATGCCAAGAAGGAATAAAGCAGTGTAAATGAACGGGCATTTATATTACTTGTTTTACCAAGAGTTACATCACTCCATATTACAGATAAAAATTTATGACTCAAAGAAAGTATTTTGTTTGAAATGAAAGAAAACAAAAAATCTTTTTGAAATAGGAAGAGTAAATCCATTTCCCATCTCACATGTTTGCAATTATATATTTATTAGTACTTTCTACAGTGACTGTCTCAATATTTGAAGTAAATAATAGAGCCCTGGAAGGGAATTTAGAAGTATATGGACTTAATTCTTATTTTGATGTAGTAGTTATATTAGATATTTTTGGTCAATAGAGCAGGATTTAAATGCTGAAAGTAGATCCAGCAATCTTAAAAACCAAAGTGCAGTGATTTTATATCTATATAATATGCAAGTATAACCACAGTCTGACCGAAGTTTCACCACAATATCAACGCAGCTTAATTTCTGCAACTGTTCTCTTTGAAGCCTGAGGAAGGAAATCAAGTTTCCACCAAATCCCTATGCTCTTGTGGTCTCCCATTTCAATCAGGGGTATAAAGTAGAATACAATGAATCCATAGTAAAGACTTTCCCAGGACATTAGAGAGATCAGTAAAAACTGTTTCCATTAGCTGTCAGTAATTAAAGAACACTCTTCATAGAGAGCTTACAATTTAGAGAACATGTAAGCCTCTAAAACTATCCGAGATCGCGAGCAAAATAAGAATCTCTACCCAGCTGGGGAACTTGTGTTGCTTTATTATATCAAGCTCCCTTAAGAAACATCTTTTTCTGTTTATTTGCTAGCTTTTAAGCCAAGGTGAATATTTTTATTTTTAATTTCAAAGGCTATAGTCATACTGTGCTTTCTGTTACTATGAAAGGAAAGAAAGGCAAATGCCTAACAAACTACTTAACACCGATGTGCCACAGTCATCCTCCTAAACAGAGCTGTTAGAAAATTCTTACCTTAATTTCAGTGCTGGAGCACGTCATTCCCTGTAATTCTTACTCACCGAGTTAGCTGAGTGCATCTGCACAAGCATGTGCATGTTGTCATTTTGCATTCTGCTTGTATCCTATTAAAATTGGTTTTGCTTTGTGTGTGGTGAAACCACATGCAGGTGTATAATTCTATGTCTTATTTCATCATCTGTAAAGTCATTGAATTAATACTCGTAATCATAAAAGAAAGGTGGAGAAATATCTTTGCTCACATTTTTATACATGTAGACAATTCCAAAACTTTACATTTAGCAAGCAAAATAATATCACCAACATTACCTCACGTCAGATCCTAAAGAAAACCCATTATGTAAAGATTAGGAAAACTCAGGAACGAACTTTTTATTTGCTTTATAAAATACACACTATATTTCTACAATTATCAGAGAAACTGTAAATTTATATATCCCCTTTCAGATTTGAATGACTGTGTATGTTAGCTGTCTGTCATCCTCTTGATGCAGAACAGAGCTGATAATGCTAATAGAGAAATTGAGGCATATACAGATTTAGGGTTAGCTTTTCAAAAGAGCACAGTGCTAGATTTCAAAAGATCTCTGATCCTATTCAGCAACAAAATAAATAGCCAGATTTTCAAAAGATTTCAGCACTTCGGTAATCTGATCATAAGAAGCAGCTGCTGAGCACATTAGCAAAGCCATCCAAGAGTGCCTTGCTCAATATTCCATGAGAAGTGTGTGTTAGAGCAGGGAATAGAGCCCTCTTCCCATGTCCTAAGACTAAGAGTCCAGTTTTTAAGCAATAATGCTTCTTCATGTCCTTTGCAAGAATGCTATACTTAGGAAAAGTTAATGCACTTCAAAATTTAACCCAGGTCTGTGAGGAGATATTTTTCAAAAAAAATTATAAAGATTTGCACTCAGGGTAGGAAATGAACCAATCAAATAGGAGGAATATTTTTAATCCATTTTATACTGAATCTCTGTGTTATATTCTTTTAATTAGATCTATTTTATAATGAAAAAATCCCTTTAGTAATTTTAAAAGATTTTGTAGTCCATTTCCAATCTTTTAAGTGTCACAAGAAAAAAAATAGAATAACTAGGTATTACAGAAAAACCCTACAGAAACCTGTAGCAAGTATATTGTATGGCAAGTGCAGTTGTGATTTTCTGTGGACTTCCACATTACAACAGCATACTTTTTATTTTTTCTCTACATTTTGAATGTTTCTTTCTGTCTCTTCCTAGAGATGATGAAATGGGGTGTTTAGTTTTGTTTTTTCTGAAGAGAAGCATTTTTGTCACATATTTAACACTTTAAAACGCTTTTCACCTTTATATGTCAGCTGTTTCTGCTTATTTTGTGTATAAATGCTGTTATTTACTCTTCTTGTTCTGCTCTTTGTAGTTTCTATCTCTGTGTTCTTTTCTTTTTTTTTTTTCTCTGCTATTCTTTTGCTCTAACATCCTATCCTGAAGACCTAAAGGGCAAGTTTTCTTTCACAAATGTTACTAAGTTGCTGAGAGGAAAATTAACAGCTCATCTAACCTTGTAATACATTTTGCTTTTGTTGGTTTCTTCGACATCCTCGTGGAGACTGTTGATTCTTCAACAACCTCATTAAATATAAAGGAACTGTATTTTTCACACAGGCAGCTATGTTGAGAGGCTATTTGGCACCCTTGAGACTAAAAGCTCCAACATTTTACACGATCTGCATATTGACTCACTCATCAGCAGCGTGGAGTCCCAACAGAGCTTGCCTGGGTAGAAGCATCAGGCAAAGTCAGTGCTCAGACACCTTCACAGTGTGTGCTTATGGGCAGTTTTGGTGTAGTTTGGCCTCCAGCAGGGATTATGCCAGACAGTGAATGTGGCATGGAGTGATCTGTGAAGATGTCCATATCTGCCTGTTATCATTTTACTTGCCAAATAGGAAGATGAATTTTGAAGATGGCATCTGTTTAGTCAGAACTGAAATGCACACAAAGGATAGATACGATGGACGTGAGATTGGTCCTTGAAGTGCACAGCACTTGCAGAAATGTTTCGTTCCCGTACAATGTTGAGCAGCTGTGATAAGCATCCAGACTGACTTCTTGCAGACCTGAGACAGAGGACCTCATCCAGTATTTTCTGCATCTCTTTGAGACACAGGCTTATCTCTTTGGAAAGTATCTAATGTTGATGTAAAGCATTTAAATGATAAAGAATCAACTACAACCCTGGGCAGATTGTTCCAACGGTTAATTACTGTCACTGTGAAAAAAGTGTGCCTCATTTGTAGTCTTATTTCAGCTTCAGCTTCCAAACACTGGATCTTGTTATGCCTTTTTTCACTAGATTAATGAGCTGCCTACTGTCAGAATCTCTTCCACATGTAGGTATTGTGATCCTCTTAACCTTCTTTTCAGTAACTAAATAAATTGAGCTTTCTTAGTCTTTCACTACAGGGAATGAGTTTTAGAAGTCTAATCACTCTTGTAGCTCTTACTTGAGTCCTATCCAATTTTCTAACATATTTTCAGAATGGAGAAAACCATAGCTGAACACAATATTTCAGTAACAGTGTCATAAAAACCCAAAGTAAAATCTGCGGTAACTATTCTAGTGTGATAGTCACTGGTTTAACCCAGTAACATATATTTAATATACCTTTTCATGTAATATGAACGAGTCATTTTGGGGTTTTTTTTCTTATTTTGGGAATTAACATAAATATGTCTCTCATTGTGGAGTGGTTCTGGATTCTTTTCTCTGATAGGGATTGAAGAATGCCAGGAGGTGAATTCTCATGAATAATTGTGAATGCTGAAGGTTACTCTTGATTCTGTATTTTGTTTCAATGGCATAATTCTTTCAGTAGGAATAGGCTGTGATAGAGAGAACTGAAAATAGAGAACAGGCACCACAAGGTGAGATTTGGAAAGTAGTCTTCTGGGGCAAGTGGCTTTCTCAGTTAGGATATTGAATGGGCCAGGATAGGTACAAGTGCAATGTTACCTTACCCATAGAATTCAGATGATTTCTGGAAAGAAAAGTTGTGCTCAGAGTTGTCAAGAGTTCCTCTGAACACCTTTCAGTCCAATACCTGTGCTATTCAGACAACTTGCATTGTCATGTCAGGTATCAATTTCATGTCTGGACAAGAGAAGTCAAAGCGCAGCCAAACTAAGTGAACTCAGGAGATCCTTCCTAAACATGTAAAAAGGTTCCCTTCAGCCCAGACCTACCTCAAAGGTGCTTCAACAACAAGGTGCAAAGAAGCTGGGGATCTGCAAGGAAAAGGAACTGACTTTCTAAAAGCATATTATTTACTGGAGCTAGAATTTGTATGGAGGAAAATAATTCCTCCTGAACTCAGACTTCCCTTGGTTCAAAATTAGAGTTAAGTGAACCCAGACTACCCGCATGATTTGAGTTCAGCTGTCTCAAATATTTCTAAGTGGTGAAAAGAGATGAGGCATGTCCTTAACAAGAAAGTGGCTGCTTCAGAGTCAGGTAGTTTCTTCACAAGTGGAAATAAAGCCTCAGATTTTGCCAGTGACTTCCTTCAGTTTGTGTTCTCAATGGTGAATTCTGTAAGTAAGAGACAGAGGTTTTGAGTTCTCAACTGTGAGTTGCTTTGGGAGAAAGATATTTTACTTTCTTTTTAATCCCATATAAAAGGTGTCTCCTCAGACTTCAGGGTCAATTCCTTTAACTTTTCAAAAATGTAGTTGCGATCAGTTAACTTTCCTAGCCCAGCCAGCAATTTTTGGCCAGCTCAGGGGAAACTATGCTTCAGTCCTCACTTCAGAGCCTTGGGATTTCATCTGTCCTCAGAAATTTGGAGTGGTTTCAGATCTTTAGGTCTTGCTTCTTTTGTTTGCAAAGTAAGAAAAAAAACCTCTTGCAGATGTATGGTCTCACTCACCATTCCCTTGCTGGGAGGAGATTGAGTGTACTCTTACAGGCGGACTGAAGACGCAGTTGACTTGCTATCTCAGTTACTTTCTTCCCTCATCTCACATTACCCAAATGACCATTTTTCAATTAACAGTACCCATATTTGCCTTGTTTTCTTTACCAAAGCTATATACTAGGGTTTGTTACCAGAACACTAGTCAGCATTTAAGAATGCTTTGGCATTTTTGCACAAACTGTTACCTATGAGTTATCTAATGATAAATTGTATATTTTTCCAAGGATAAATTGGATAACTGCATTCATTTGCACAACTTCTCAACAAAATTATTAAAAGACTCTTTTTTTTAAATGAAAGTCTGAATATTAATAAGTAATATTTGAGAGAAAAGTAAGATTACAGTTTATTTTTCCTATTAATGGAGTTCTTTGTGTATATAAAAATTTATTTTACTAAGTTACAAGTGTAACAAGAAAGTTGAAATCATCTGAATCTACCTGCCACATATTTTGTACTGATCATTTATATGGACAAAAAAAAAAAACAACAACAAAAAACAACAAAAAACCACAAATATTTTTTTTGTTTAAAGAAGTACACTGAGCTGAAAAACAGCTGAATTCAGAGTTGCTGATAGTGTAATTTGATCATTCTTGTTGGAAAAATTGGTAGCCTGGCAACTAACTACAAAGTCATCTAACCAAGCATTACCTGTCCATATAGTGTCAACACATTTAGACATGGTATTCCAAGATATTTTACATCATTGACCACTTAATTTTATGAATCCTAAAAATACAAATGTTTTTTGGTATGATATAGTCACTTAAACCCAGCAATTTTTATTAATGAGATTATACCCCAGCAAAATTTGATATTGACTAGAATTTCTGTTACTATTTTGCAAACATTATATTCAAAAATTTTTATTTTTTAAAATTTCTATTTTGAAATATGATGTAAATTACAAGTTTTTAAAGGCTAGAAATGTAGTAGTCAAATACGAAATCTATACTTTTTAGTAAAATAAACATAATTTCTTCAGTAAGCAAAAAGTGCTATATTTTCTAGAACATGTCTGTTTAAAAAAAAAAAAGTGAGAACAAAGTTCCCACAAAAGGTTCTGCCAGTGTTAGTCAGCTACCTTTGATGTAAACCTACTAGAGTAGAGCTGTGGTCTTAGGGGAAACCATCTGCCCTCAGCAATTGTGAGACCAGAGAGCACCAGTGCAAATGCTCAGAACAGGATGTCAGCAGTGGGACAATTCATATTTGCAATTCTCTCCTGCCTACCAGAAAGCAGAATAATATAGACCTTTTACTCTTATTCCCTATTCTTTGTTAAGTTTAGCTAGGATAAAGCAGCTACTAATAAACGTAAAGCTGTTACACACAAAGAGCTAGACTGCTCAGCCCGGGGAAGGGGTAGAGGAGATATGCTGCTGCAGAGAGAAAATTTAGGCTGATTGCCTTCAAGATTTTTGCACTAGTGTCCACTGCTTTGTGTTTTGTGACACAACTAGAGTGAAATTTTTGTCTCAAGTGAAATAACACTTCTAGACATTTTTTGCTATCTCTTTATTGAACAAAGATCTGGATTTAGAATGCTTCTTACTGGATACATAGCATTCAGTATAACCTGAGTCAGAAAATTCATAGTTTTCCCAAAGAGTAAAGTTTTAGACCCTTAAACAGGAACAAATGCTTTGTCTCCAGTTACCTACAGAGTATGGAATGAGATCCTCAGAGTCAAGACTCAGGCAACCATCAGAGCAGTTACTTATTGCTCCTGCAGAGCTTACTAACTGTTCTTCCCTTGCAGATAATTAGCTACAGCCTATTCCACCACCCACCATCCCTCAGAAGGTCTATAGCCTGAGAATTGCCTTCATGGGCCTCTCAGCCTTATTCATGCCACAGGAAGGCAGCAAGATCCACCCCTAAATGGTTACCAGCATGGCTGTGCTATCAACAGAGCCCAGAGCCCTCCAGGGGCTGCCCAGCACAGCACAACCTGCCCGGCTCCAGCCTCTCCCTGCCCAGCTGCAGTTCAGCACAGCCACAGTGAGGGCCATGCACTGACAGGGGTATCTGTCCCAGGGATGCAGGTTGGGCAGGAAATCTCGAACATAACCATTAAGTGTACCTTGGAAGGACTGATGCCTACAAGCTATGCCAACTGGCTTTCACCTTTTCTGATTTTTTTTTTTATATTGGTTTTGGAGTGTTTTGAAGTTTTCTTTTCATTTTTTTTTCCCCCTTAGTATAGAAAAACCTGTGTATGGCAATATCATTACCGTCTCTGTCTTCCTTTATTCCATATTAAACCCCCACACTGCATATAATTTTTTAGTAGAAGAAATTGTCTTTGGTTTTGAAACTCTGAAAACAGCTGGTTGGGGGACTACCTGGTTATATGTAACTAGATCCTTCTTTTAGGGAAAACAAAAAATGAATAAAAAAGAGCAACCCAGGAATACAAACACAAAATCTGTGAAATGCAAATTTACACATTTGTGCCTCAGAAGTTTTGGCCTTCATTACTAAAACACATACATCCACATACAAAGCCTTTTCATCTCTGAAATATGTAACAAGACTTTTATTGAAACACTGCAGGAAACATACCTGAATAAAACTGGATTATTTCTAACAGAACTGAAGTGATGTGTGCATTGATGTACCGTTCAAGCCAGATGAAAAGCATGTCATACACTATGTCTTCCCACTTACTTGAATGACATGCTACACAGCACTTCAAGAAAAAGCTGAAAAATACCCTCTTCATGTATTGTTCAGGACAACTATTACTAACATACAGGAATATCATTATAGAAAGACGTTTTAGAAGCTGGAGTAACTGATTGACTAGAATCTATTCAGATGCCTGTTTACATGTGAGCAGACAATTTGGTGGCAAAAAGCTGGGAGACGGAGTTGAGCTAACCGTCCTCTGCTCTCAACACGGAGAGCTGCTTTGGGAATTCTGCCTGAAAATCCCCTCTTCACTTTGGATGGATTCAGTAAAACATTGCAAAGGGGGAATAGAGGATTCACTATGGAAGAAATGCTGTCTGATGGATGGAGCAGATAACATAAGTTATTAGCTGTAGTGCTCTCTCTTTTGCTAGTTTTTGAATATACTCTGCAATAACATGTGCAAAGTATTTTGAGAGCTTCAAATTACAATTCTCATATAAATGTGAAGTAATATTGTACATTCCAGAAACCTCTTCATTCATAAAATATTCCTGACCATATGTCTGCAAACTAATGGCAATTACCAAAATGGCATGAAACATGGCACAAAAAAGTGTGAAAAATAACACATGACAGAAATCTGGTAGATTTTTAGGGGGAAAACACTCCAATGTTAGCAATATTCAAGGGCTATCAGAAATGTATTTCTTCTCATTTTGTCATTACCTATTAATCCCAACTATACTGCCAGTCAAAGGTTAAAAAAGGACCCATTCAGATTATCACCAATCATTACATAAAGAAGAACAATTAACTCAGTATGTTTATTTATCTATTTTTGCTACTTGGTTGAATGAATGATATTTGTGTCAATAGACTGAAATGATAACTAATTGAAATTCTGTTATTTCCAATGAAGATTTTACAGAATTTCCTGCCTTATATAGCAGTTATTAAGTATTTAAAATTTATTTTTCTTTGCATTTTACTGAACAGCTTATGTACTCAAAGCATTACCTAAGTACCAATAACACATTCTTGACTGAATAATGATGTATGTTGAATGTTACTTTTTTTGTCTTATAAATGAATGGCAATTTACACAGCTGTGGATGTGGGATGTTTCAATCCCAGACCATGTTGTAAGAAAAATTGAATGACAGTGAGCAAAACAGCAGTAATTATAAAACTAATTACTAAATGCTGATGATGCCCATAGGCTTTGCATAACTAAAATTAGAAAAGGAAATTGCTTTCGGCTTCAGAGAGGCAACATGCTAGTTATTTCACTGTTTCAGTCGAAATGGAACATGGTGTATAAAGTTCAATCACGAAAAAACCCACATTAGTTTATGCACATATTTTTTCATACTAAAATGTTAAAGAATTCAGCCTTTTTGTCTTTTAATACAAACACATCTGTAACATAAATCAAGAAAAGTGACATGAAACTACTTGTTGGACATCTTTCCATATAGTTTTACAAGGCTTAATTTACCATTGAATTACTTTAGTTTTCTGTTTATCAAAACCGTACATAAAGAAGGAAGAGTTTCCTATCACCTAAGCCCAAATGAAATAAATGTTTGGGGTGAAAACCAGGAGCCTGGATTTCAAAATTCCCTCAGCTGAGTTCCAGCCCGTATTATGTGTATCCAGGGGATACAGATATGTGTATGTATGGGGACTGTATTAATTTGTTACACTTTTATATGTGTTTTCTCAGTGATAGAATTGCTGGAATGAATCTTAATGATTTCTTTGAATATAGTATATTTTTGTAATTTTTGTTCTTGTCTATATTACGTATACAGTAGTGCACACACAGGCATAAAATATCTAAGTGGAGCACACATGTATTTATAGGCAAATTTAATGTGCCTTATATAGGAGGGCAATATGTATTTCAGTGTGATGGAGTTTTTCAATACTGTGTTTATACTTTATCCTGAAGACTACAAATTTTCCTTAATTATTTCTTTTATGAAAATGTGTTAAAACATTGATCAGGATTACTGCTCATAAGACTCAGTTTAACACCTAGAATCTATGCTGTTGTTTCATAGAAAATTACATGGACATTATGGGATTTATCCTTCAACTTTAGGTTGGAATTTGTTGGTTTTTCTTTTTTTTTTTTTTTTTTTTTTAATTTCAAATGGGAAATATTTATACTTGTCTTGTGTGAGCAGCTAATAGATAGCAACTTCTCAAAGACTTGAAAGAAATGCTCATTCGATTCTCATCCATCAGTATATGTCAAATGAATAAAAACCATTGAGTTTGAATATGTGTTTTTAGCTTTCTAGTAGTTGAAATACATCTAGATTTAACAGCTGTTGATAATGGAATCTAAAAATGGAAAGTTCAAATTCTATAACCTGAATTATTTTCAAGATTATATATACTATTAAATTTTATGGTAAGTAAATTGTAAGCTTTAGGATCATCTTTATTTTAAAAATTAAAAGGAAGCATATCTTAAGTGTAGTAGAGTTATAAAGTACATTTCAATATATAAACATTACAGTAAGATTTTTGTTTTAATGTGGACCACTGAGTTATTTTTAATTTTGTGTGTCCCAGTAAGTTTGTTCTAAGGCAGATGATTTCAAGTAGAGGTGCCACATATTAAGATGGCAAATAAAAAGGGTATGTTTGTTTGCTGTAAATGTTCTTGTAAAATCAAACTCTGCAATTCTCACTTTGATAAAGTCCCCCCATTTAAAGGAAGGTTTCTGCAAGTTAAAGAGCAGATTTTAACTGTTCTGTTCTGTTTATATGTGTAACATATACAGTTCCAATACAGGTTTGTAAAAAAACTCAAAATGGTCTAGAAGATATTAAGAGCCAAACCATCCTCCATTCTTTTGGATTTGGGCATTAACAGCAGCAACATTATTAGTAGCAATATTTCTCAGTTTCAGTTCCAATTTCCTTAAAATTGTTAAATGGTGCTAGTGAATGGGATTGTCTGTAAGAGACACTCGAAAAAGCACATAAGAATTCCTTCTTGTAAGGAGGACACCATTTTCTCAGAGGTTTCTGTCATGTTACACTAGCAATCCCAGTCTTTATTGTATGAAAAAAAAAACAATTTTTTGTCAGTACTTGAAGGGTACAGAATGTCTGATTGACTGCCATCCTAGCCTGTTGTTTTTAACATAAACATTACAGCTGTGTTTGCTTTGAAATATTTGGCCATTATCCAGTAAATCTGTGCTGGAACAGTAAATTATCACCTTATGCCCTCCTCCGTTGCAAGAAAGTGCTTTTGTCCATAAAACATTGCTGCTGTCTTTTCCTACTTTTTATTTCTGCATATTCAGGGATTTGTTTTTGTTTTGTTAAAAAAAAGCATCATGTAAAAGCCTCTAACCAGTGAATATCCTGTGTGGGTAACGTAACAGGCATACAGAAACACTGATGAAAGTCCATTCTTAGGAGATTAAATTAAGAAATTTGTACTTGACCCTAATTTTTATGAATATTTCCATGAATCTTTAAGATTTTTAAGAATTTAAACAATCTGGCTATTCTACCATCTTCTTGACAAATAAGAAGAGATGTGTATTTTTCAACATCTGCCTCTGTCACAGCTATCCCACTGTGTCATGTGAGTTTCAGAGTGTATCTCCATCATAAAACCCTGACATAATCCCGGTTTGCACAAGTGCTAGTACTTAGGCGAGACTTAGAGTACTGATCCTAAGCTATTTTCCTGCTACTTTCTTCACAAGTACTTCAAATTTGTCTCCTTAGCTCAGAATGGTCAATCCTCTATGCAAAAGAAATGGGACCAGAATTTAATAATCATGTCTGTTCCCCATTAGTGCTGGTATCTGAAGTTCAGCTTACAGTGCATTGCACATGGCTGGGTGTTTTTCTTCTGTGTATTTGGGAGGATAGAGAAATTAACCTCATCTTCTGCCTTTCTTCCTGTGTTCTTCAAGGGTTTTTCTCCCATATGATAGCTGGGTTTTTCCAAAGTTAAGGACTTTTTCTATGCAATTTTAAAAAAAAAAAACCTTTCTACTTCTCACTGCTGGTTTTTGATTCTTTGAAAGACTTTCTAATATCATAAGTAACAAATCTCCTGAGTTAAGAAAAGGATTTAAATGTGTTTAGACATGTAAGCAGTTCTCTGGATTTAAACTAGATCATTTGCTTTGAGTAAGTAGTTATTTAGGAGTCTTGCTGAACCTGGGTCATGACAAATAGGCAAAGAGTGGATCTAACATTAGGACAAGGATTACCTTCCTCATCTCAAATTTTCTGTCTTTCTTTCTGTTTGTAATCCTTTATCAATTTATCAGTCTGTGTGACAGGCTTGTATTTTCGACAATTTGTATTCTATTTTTCCAGTCTCTTCTGGTGAAATGCTAGATCTGTTGGTTTCCTGAAGTCTGTTCTGCTATCATTTATTGCATTCTCTAAATCGCTTCTAAGAATTTACAAGATTGATTTTAACCACATGCATTTAGATTGCAGAATTTGGTTTGAAATCATTACAAAGCCAATGAAAGCCCCTGTGAGTTAAATTTCTGAGATGTTATCATTGTATGATAAATTTAGCTGATTTCTTCCTGTTCTGTGTTATTGGCACAAGGGAGTGCATCAAAGGTGTTTAGCACAAATAAACTATGTAGTTATCTTAGAAAAGAAGGCTCTGGTTTTACCCAACAAGATCGGGTCCACTTTCTCTATGATCACAGTATTACAAAGCTAGTAAAGAATAATTTATATCAGAGGTTCTGTGATGGAATGAAATGGAACTCTTTTGAAGTATGATCTCTGAAAGCACAGCATGAAGCTCAAATAAAGTGAAGGACATTCACTATTACAAGTAATGTCCTTAATAATCTTGTTAGTCTAGTCTCCCTCTGTACGAGACAAATGGAACATTATTGGCTTATGGGCTGTAGTAAATAATTTAGTTTCCAATATTCAGGCTGCTTTGACAGTAAATTAAAATGACATGAAAGGGGCTTGTTGAATAAAGAAAGTATCCAATCAAATTTAATTGGCATGACTGAGGCAGTAGAAATATGTTTTATAATTAAACCATGTTGTCTTGGAGCTTTATAAGCATATATGAATCAAAATGTCAAAAATTATTCTTTGATATTGTACATTTAAAACTTTGCATGGTGAATAGTTTTCTTAAGCAAGGTTCTAGACATGCATAATGATTCAACATGAAAATAGTTCTAAAGTTTTAAATAATTCTGGTCTTGGCATTTGTCTATTGTTTCTGACAATTTTCTCTAAAAGACTAAAATAATTTTGCAGTCCTCTCATACTTAAAAATCTGTCTTTTGTGCCAGTTTTGTATGATCCAGCTTTTTACTGGAAAAAAACTTGCTGTTTTTCACCTGTTATAACACTGGCTTGCTGATATTAGTGCTAATGGGTGAAAGCATAAAAGTAGGAAAGCAACAGGAAGAAGCAAAAAAAGAAAAAAAAAAGATGCATGGCAAGCTAACAAACAATTTTCTATTACTAAACTCTTTATTTAAATGTTTCTTATTTTAGTCAAGCAATTTTAGAGTTCACATATATTAACCAAATATTACAAAATATTTATTCTTGACTTCTTAATTATTCGTCTTGTTGACCAAATAGTTTCAGAAAATGTATATTTTCCTTAATTGCAGAGAAAACATCTCCATGGTTCCAAGAATAAGAATACCTTTAGAAATTTGCACATTTCCAAACATTCTTTTGTTCTTCTATACAAACTCCCGATGTATATAATGAATAATGGCCCAGTCTTCGCGAACGAAGATCTGTGAAGGGCTCTCCCCACGTGGGTGTGCCCTTCGAGCCTGCGCAGTGGATTTTTTAGGTGAGGCACAGCGTGCGCAGAA